>CM050326.1:83220481-83400241 GCA_027475135.1 Bactrocera correcta
CACGATGCTGGTAGGAACGATAAAGGATTATATAAAGAAGGTTCACACAAAATTTCAAGTAAATCGGTTGTATAGAACTTGAGATAATGCCGGTACCGTGTGGAAAAAAGTAGTTTCGAGAAAAACGCGTTTAAAGTTTAGGAGATAATTCTAGTGAACACGGACGCCACCTCACAAAATCGGCTATATCTCCGAAAATAAGTCGAATTTTGAAAAATCCTTCCAAGGAAAGTCTAAGCTTAAAATATATGAAAAAAATCGAATATTTCAAATTTCAAGAGTAGAATACCCCCTACAATAATAAGACTGATTTCCTAAAAACCGTATAATTGAAAATGATTCTACAACTGTCTGGCCCGCAAATTTTTTTAGGAATTGTAGCATTGCTTCATTGCTTTGAACAATAAGTTTGCGTATATATAGCTTGACAGACTGACATAGGGTCTCCGACGTTACCATGGCAACTGCATGGCAAACTCGATATTTCTTGTTCCGATTATTACAAAATAACAAAGCATATTTAAGTGAACAACAAAACCTGAAAAAGTTAAGTTATGAGAGATTCGATCAATTCAAGCTTCAGGCAAAACTATAACACAAAAAGCAAAAAAAATAATTGTATTACCACGATATTACGAAATATAAGAAGAAGAGGGGTTTGTTTACAGTTCTAGGAACCACTTTGCCCAAAGGCTAAACAGAGAAACCTTCAAAGCTGGAGTATTTTCATTCACTCGGACGACATCACCTAGCCGCAGTCCAATAATTCGATGAACTATCTGAATGCTGTCGTATATCTAATACAGCTCATCGTTCCATCGAATTCTATATTCGCTGTTACCAATGCGCAAAGTACCTTTCTCACGGAAACTCCTAATGCCGACTCATCAAATGTTGTGATCGTCCATGCCTCTGCACCATGTGGCAGGATGGGAATAATGAGAGACTTGTAAGGTTTGGTCTTTGCTCATCTTAATTGCATGCTCAGTCCGAAGTAGCACCTGTTGCCAAGAGTTATTCTGCGTTGGGTATTGAGGTTGACGTTGTTGTTGGTGTTAACGCTGGCTCCAAGATGGACGAAATTATCCACGACTTCGAAATTATGACTGTCAACAGTGTCGCGAATGCGATGATTGTTTGCTTGATAACAGAAGATATTTTATCTTTCCCCCGTTCGTTACCAGACCCATTTGCTTTCCTTCCTTATCCAACCTGGTGAAAGCAGAACTAAATTCCTCTTTCCAATACGGACTCCGAACTGAATTTGGCCTCGGTAAGAAAAAGTTAGTTATCTAAAAAAAGATCAGTTATTTGTTATTTTCTAGATAGACTTCCCAATCTAATCAGGCTTTTCTTTAGTGATGTAGAAATTATAGAAATATTTATAGGTCTGTGCTGATGAAAGGTAGGGAATCAAGAAAACGTCAAGTAGTAGTCTTCTACATAGGCCCACTTACTAAACCGCACAATAATTAAGTTATATCATAAATATATAACTGTAATTATTGCCGCTATTCACACAACCTATTTTACAGAATAAAGTCAAATGGATTGTCCTAATTTGTATAATTGCTCTTTTTAAAGAAATTTGACAAACTTTGGAACATACAATGATCAGAAATATTATAGACAACAGTAAGTCTAAAAGCTGTTGAAACATACTTATGAACGATGACACATGATTAGGCAAAATCCCATAATATTTGGTAATTTTATGTTTGTAGACTTACTGTCATCGGTGTTTTCAATTTAAGATATTACTTTAAGAGACCAATTTGGAGTGAAAAGAAGCTCCTGTCAAGTGAGGTGAAGTGTTTGTTTTAAAGGGTAAACCACTTATAGGTTCTCTACTTTTTTAAAGAAAAAATACAGAAACTTCGAATGCAATTCGAAATGTTTACTATCACTCGAAAGAGCATTCTTTGGCATTTATTGTTTGAAGGTTATCTCTTTCAAATGTTGGCCGCGGTTTCACCTTAGATGGCTCATTCATTGAGTCCAATTTTCGATGACTCTTTCTAGTATTACGACTGGTAACTGATTCAAGGCCTGAATCGAAGCGGGATTATCCGTATAGACTATAGACTTAACATATCTCTAGAGAAAAAAGTCTAACGATATGATATCACACGATCTTAATGGCCAATCGACCGATCCAAAATGTGAAATTATGAGCTCACCGAAGTGTTCCCTCAATAAATCCATTCATTGATGCGATGTCGCCGAGGTTACGAGGCTCAATTTCAGGCATCAAATAGGCGGTCAAATATCAGTCCACTGGTTCACAAATCACTCGAAACCGTTGTTTTTTGTGTATGAAATGGTAGCTGTTGAATCTCTTCACATTGCTCTTCACCATAAGTTGAGCGAAGGGCGCGATACACACAACGTCACAACTTGTATGAATATTTGAATGTGGAGAGGTGATTTGCGTGATCGTGGTGGCGATCAATTGCACTCAACTTCTCTAGACGTTGTTTTGCCAGAAAAAAGTAAAAGTTTGAATAACTTTTTCGACTGTTAGGCCATATTAAACGAAAGGCTAAATAAGCTTTCATAAAACATTGAGAGAAGTTAGCTCAATTCAAAGTTTATTCTTCAGGCTTTTTATAATAGGAACTTTGTTGAAAAACGCTGGAATATGTAAATTTCACTGAATTAAAAAGCTGTACTTATATGTGTCAAGGACTAACTTCTGCATGAGACATATCATCATACGTTCTAAACACAAATTTTCTTTTCTTGCAATATTTAGTATTTCTCTTCAGTTTCTGTGCTGCGTTTTGTCATTTGTCTGTGTCACATTTCTGACGTTTTCTAGCGTTTCAATTACGAATTGACTGTCACCGTCACTTGTCTGTCACTGTCACTCGCCTGTCTGCTACACGAAATCATAAGATTTTTTTTAGACAAAAGGAAATGGTTTACAGTTAACATTTTTTACAAAATTTTTTCAACTCGAAAAAAAATTTTATTTCAACATTTTTTCAATTTGAAAACAGTTTTTGCTAAATGTTTTCAAAAATTTTTTTTTTTAACTCAAAACACTCGTACATGTCCTTTGCTTTAACACACGTCGCTTCGCTTGCCACACTGACTTGCTTGTCCTTTGCACTGCATACTTCAAAATGAAAATTTCAATTAAAAAAAAAAAACAACAACAACACTTGCACCAAATTATTTTCGCCTCTTCCTTTCTTCACATACTCAACATACATACATACATAGAAACATACTAACGCCCACAAGTATTCCTACAACTGTATTATGAAAGAATTGTTATGAAATTTTGAAAGATAGAAAAAAACAACAACAAAAAAATTTTGCAGCATAAATTTCATCGCTATCGCTGTGATAATCCCAAATGCATGCAAATATTCACACCGAACGCCAGCGATTTGAAATACACGCGCAACTTACGCTGGTGGCGCAGTCCATATTACACACACCCGAACAACGAGGGCGCCGATCTGTTGGTGTGCAGCGCCTGCGACGAAACGCAAAAGCTGGAGTGGTTTTGGACCTTCAATGCGGCACTGAGCGACTGCGATTCGGTGGAGGTGCGCTGTAAGTTATACGCGGCCGTTGAGCGAGCCGACACGCAACTCGTTGAAATGAACGAGTGCAAAGTCGCTTTGGCGCGCCAACTAGTCGAGCAGTGCTTGTTGATGCATCGAGGTACGTTGTACATATACATCAATTAACAGTAAATACTAGCAATAATCATATCGATATTTTATAACACACAGACACACACACATACAGAGCATTAATATAAAAAATTGACACTATCATTAAATGAAAAAATTCATTACTAGTAAATATGTATCAACTTCACATAATATATACCATACATAAGTATAAGCAAAATTCACATATACAAACATAATAAGTTCACATAAACACACACACTTTCGTACACATATTATTTTTAAATACTGTAATCATTGTAGCAATTAATTTAGTAGGTCTAAAAGCTAGTCGAATGTATTTAATTAGTTTCTAGGAAGTGGTTTTATGCATTATGTAATTAGTTTATATACATATGTACATACATATATGTTGAGTAAATAGAATAGTATGTAGAATTTTCAAGGACGCAAATTCTTACAAAATGTGAAAAACTAAAATTCAGCAAAGATTTGCGCTAAATTATGAAACGCTAGACTTCTTAAACAAAATTATTGATGTTTTTGAATAATTTTTTTTTTTTTTTAATAGAAGAGACATTATAAAAAAAATCTTTTGGTGTAATTTTTTTTTTGTATAAAAAATAAAATCATCAAATTAATATACAAATAATATATGAAATTAAAAAAATTAAATAATTAAAAAAATAAAAAATAGCCATAAACTAATAATTAAAACAATTAAAAACCTGTATAGCCAAATAAAAGAAAGTAATCAACAAAATGTTAATACAATTAATCTAAAAATTATTTCTAAGCTTTGTTATCAAAACTTTACTTGAAAAATTATGTTTCATTGAAGTTAATTTTTTGTTAAATAAATATCTTACATTACAATACTTTTATTATATATCTTAAATATTGATATATATCACAGAGTTTATAATTTCATGTTTACACCAAAATAATAATTGGTTTTTAAAATTTTTAACTATAATTTTTGCATTAAAAAATCAAAATTTTATATTTTAATGTTTTATATTAAACTTTTTATAACAAATTTTATTCAACAAAATTTTGTTTAAATAAAATAATATTTTTTTTTAATTTTTTCCGAAAATTTGAATTATACAATAATTTTCTCATTAAAAACTTTTTCCAACATATTTTTTTATTAAACTTCTTTTTAACAAAATTGTTTTAATATTTAATTTGTATACAAAACAAAAAAAATAAACTAAAAATAATAAAATAAAAAAAATAATAATAATAATAAAAAATAATAAAATGATTTAAATATTATAAAAAAATCAAAATTTTTGATACCAATTTAATTTTCATTAAAAAATTAAAATTTTATATATAAACTGGGTTATGTATTAAACTTTTTACAACAAATTTTACTTAAATAAAGTAATTATATATATATTTTTCTTTTAATTTTATATCAACAAACTATTAAAAAGTTTTTAGAGCAATATTCAATTTTTTTTTAATATTGTACCTTTTTAATATATTTTTATTTGTTGTATTTTCGTTTCGTTTATTAAGCCTAACAATAAGCTATAAAATTTTAAATTTATTTAAAATCCAAACAAGCTCAAGCTGAGCTGTTTTGGTGATACGTTGCTGTTTAGTACGCAAGCATATCTTTTCTTTTTAGGCGTGTTTTATCGTAATGTATCAAAGCATTAGCCAAAGGGTTTGGGTGATATCTTATTTTAAATATATAGTTTATTCTGCTGTCTTCTACTTCTTTCTTTACGATAGGAATGCCAAGTTCTTTATGGATATTTTCATTACGAATGTGCCATGGTGAGCCCTTCAACACTAGTTGCACAGCTCGTACCCCACAGTTGAATGCCATGCACCCAAATCGGTTTTATGAGCGTATTGTATAGGGTGATTTTTTAAGAGCTTGATAACTTTTTTTAAAAAAAAAACGCATAAAATTTGCAAAATCTCATCGGTTCTTTATTTGAAACGTTAGATTGGTTCATGACATTTACTTTTTGAAGATAATTTCATTTAAATGTTGACCGCGGCTGCGTCTTAGGTGGTCCATTCGGAAAGTCCAATTTTGGGCAACTTTTTCGAGCATTTCGGCCGGAATAGCCCGAATTTCTTCGGAAATGTTGTCTTCCAAAGCTGGAATAGTTGCTGGCTTATTTCTGTAGACTTTAGACTTGACGTAGCCCCACAAAAAATAGTCTAAAGGCGTTAAATCGCATGATCTTGGTGGCCAACTTACGGGTCCATTTCTTGAGATGAATTGTTGTCCGAAGTTTTCCCTCAAAATGGCAATAGAATCGCGAGCTGTGTGGCATGTAGCGCCATCTTGTTGAAACCACATGTCAACCAAGTTCAGTTCTTCCATTTTTGGCAACAAAAAGTTTGTTAGCATCGAACGATAGCGATCGCCATTCACCGTAACGTTGCGTCCAACAGCATCTTTGAAAAAATACGGTCCAATGATTCCACCAGCGTACAAACCACACCAAACAGTGCATTTTTCGGGATGCATGGGCAGTTCTTGAACGGCTTCTGGTTGCTCTTCACCCCAAATGCGGCAATTTTGCTTATTTACGTAGCCATTCAACCAGAAATGAGCCTCATCGCTGAACAAAATTTGTCGATAAAACACATTTCGAACCGAACACTGATTTTGGTAATAAAATTCAATGATTTGCAAGCGTTGCTCGTTAGTAAGTCTATTCATGATGAAATGTCAAAGCATACTGAGCATCTTTCTCTTTGACACCATGTCTGAAATCCCACGTAATCTGTCAAATACTAATGCATGAAAATCCTAACCTCAAAAAAATCACCCTTTATAACAGGACTTTGTTGTCTAGTCAAAGTTTAGAGTTTTTAATTAAAAGCCAATTGAAATTTGCTGCTCTTATCTTCATACAGAGCCTTCTATCTAGGTGCATACCAAGATAAGTTCCTGCGATCGCTTGGGGTACTAAATTATTGTTCATTTTTAATGCCGGGCACATTTTTGATTTTTTGTTCATTCTCATTTATCCGCCAGTTGGCTTCTTCGACAGACCTTAATCCGTGTGTCGTCCGCAAAAATTAAAGTCAATATATAACATATTAGCTATAGGAAGATCTGCCGTATATATGATGTATAGAGTTGGGCCTAAAATACTAGTTTACAAAGAAGACTCCAATGTTGACTCCAATTCTAAAGTTTGAATTTTTAATCTTATATAAAAGGCCTTAATGCCACCATATCAAACGTCCTAGCTACGTCCATAATTTTTGTTTATTTATATTACTTTCATTATTTTTAAATGTGTTTCGAAAATTTTTTATCACATTTTTATAACAATTTTATTTCTTCAATAATATTATTTAGTGATATAAATTGATCTTTCACAAAAAAAAACAACAACAAATTTTAAACATAAAATAGTTTTTTAATATATTATTTTTATAATGTATTACATGTTTTCTCAACAAATAATTTAAATTATGAAAATTTTTTTAAAGGTATAAAAAACTAGATAAAAATTTTGTGTAAAAATGTAGTATGAAACTATTATATATAAAATTTCCCATAATTATTACGACGCTTTAAATTATAAAAAAGAAATAGTTTTAAATTATAGCAAAGTGTTTCAGAATTTTTTAGAATAGAAACAGATATTATAAATAAATATATCAATAGGAATCTTACCTTTGCATGAACTCTGTACTTAACACAGTAGATAAAGAAAGAAAAAATCAAGGAATACACTAATATGGTAAAGATCAATAGGGAGTTCACTCGCACTTTTCAGCTCTCACCGTCAGTGAAAGAAATGAACCGATGTACTTAGGCTATGTTCTTACACGGTTTCTTCAGTCGCACAACAAATCTTTTGTAGGCGAGGGGACGACGAGAAACAGCGAAGAGACGGTTCTTCTCTTCGGCACTTCTTTTCATGTTGATATCGCTTCCGTAGTTGCAAATGTTCGCAAATTTAAATTCAGCTATATTTTGTAAGCCAAATGCAAAATGTTTTACAAATAGAAAGCTAAATAAGGATAAAAATTAGCTAATCAAAACAATTTTTGTGCATATATGATATAAAAAGGAATGCAGAAAATTTACCGTTCAAGTTGTCGGACTCATGAAGGTGGTGTAAACGCTACAAGTCCCACCAAAAAAAAAATTCCGATAATAAGCAACAAAAGAGTCCGTATGTGAAAGCGGACTTAGTATTACACGTGCTATTCCCCACAACTTGCTAGTCCAACCTACATCTCTATTTGTTCCAACACTGTCGAACGATGATAACTGAATGGTTTGCTGCAAATCAGTATTTACTATATAGTACTCCTTTTCTTCAAGATAGAAAATAAGTGATTTCTATATGAGCCAACGAAAAATTTACTTGATTCTACGATGTTAAAAGATGAGATAATATATGCTAAATTTATTAAAGATATCTTGTCAAATAGAAAACTTAATGAGGTCATGATACGGACGCCAACCTGCCATAGTTCACACAACGTCCAACTCGCTACGGAAAAAACAGAGCAACTACTGCTAAGCACATACCCCTGGAAATAAGTATGCACACGACTACGGATATTCTTAGGACACAAAAAGGAGTAAACTACCTAGGCGTAAGACTGGACCTAAAACTAACCTTCTGGGCTTAAATTCAGCGCGCCACAAGAAAAGGAGCGAAAGTTACTTCCCAACTCAGCAGACTAATGGACAACAGCAGCAACAATGGCCCCAGCAAAAGAAAGAGACAATCTGTATCCTATTAAACGAAGCTGAGATCTGGGCAGATGGTCTTAAAAAGAAAAATAAAAAAACGGCATAAGCGCCAGAATGCACCGCACCGCAAGTACGATACTCGCAGAGCAATAAAAATGGTAGATGGCATGATGGCAGATGAACGGCAGATGGACGACCAGACTAATAAAAGACTAAACTTATGGATAAGCCGTAAACCCGGAGAAGTCGACTTCTCCGAAGTCTGGTGAATTGAGCTATGTTTTATTAGTTTGCACCAGTTTTCCCGGGTAGAGCGGGTGGTTAACTCACTTAAACACACAACTCAGCCGTTATCCGGTCACGAATACTTCAAAAAGTTTTTGCACAGAATGGGAAAGTCGAAGAGCCGTCATGCCTACACAACTACTAGACAGAAGACGACGCCGAATACACTTTCTATGGAAGTGTGCGATGGCAGCGAGAAGGCACCGCCGTAGAAGTGCTGATTGACCCAATAAATGCAAACTGGGAGATTATCTAGACATTTGCGCCAGTAAAAATTGGGAGCTGGACTCAGGTGTGCAGCTGTAAATCTATCAATGAGATATATGGAACGCCACGCTGAAGTAATGCTAATGGGTCTCTGAGTGTTTTAATGACCTGCAAGCGCTTGCTTGGGGAAGGCATTTTCCACCCCTTACCCGCAAAAAAAAAAAACTCTTGTCAAATAAAAAAGTTTACCGCACAAGTACTAGCTTTTGGTCGGCCACTTTTTTTACCTCATGGTGTTCCGTAATCGGTGGTTCTGTTCAACGAGCAGTTTCTTAGTGAGGAAAATACATGTAAATTTAAGATCGATATCTTTAAAACTAAGTTACTAGTTAGCATATATAGAGACAGCCATGGGCATGGCTAAATCAAATCAATATATCTCGCTGATCATATATATACATATATACTTTACAAGGTCTGGGTCTTACAAACTACGTGGTAAACTTGTTTTTCCCCACAGAAGATATAAAAATTGATTGGTACTAAATTGTTGCAGTAAATGTCGAGAGATTCGGAAGATGGTGCTAGCATAGATTACATTATAAGTACACTATTAGTTCTGCTTGCTCTAGAGATATTAAAAACTTAAAATAAGTCTCAAAAGGTAAACTTTTATGAAGTAAAATTAAGCACTTTTAGTATAACTAAACACAACCCAAACACAGTAACATAAAAGAAAAACAATAAACGAAGCATAAACATATTTATATGAAGTCTCTTTAAAACCGAATTGTATGTATATTTTCAGAACTTTACTAATGAAAACCACATATTTTCTTCTCTCTCTTTTTCTCACATTTACAAAATTTATAACTGCGCACGAACCTAACCAACTAATTTCAACTAAATTCTGTACAACTCTTGTTGCTCTCTCTCGAAAACGTAATTTTCAACGCACTCGAAACCGAACTATTGCTCTCACTAATAACGTGCTGCCAAAAACGACTTACACTCAACACGACACGCTATCTCACTAACAAACAAACCGAAAAATCGGCAACAGAGGGACACAAACCGCTCGACGATTGGGAATTCAATAAGCTGGGCTCGATTATGCGCAACGCGCTCAATATTGTAGCTGCACAATGTGGTGTCTTTAGTATAGAATATATACAACATATGTCCTATTTTTGGGACATCATGGCGCTTAGCAATTACAAATGTGGCGATAAGGAACTGATGCAGATGCTGCAAGCGCTCGAATACATACCCGATGAGTATAAGGAGATCTTCATCAACTACTACGATGACTTCATAACACCGAAATTCGCCGAGGAAACCTATACCAGCCTCATGGATACGCAAGTCTAGGGGGATACATCACAGCAAACAAAAAAAAATATAGAACTTCAGAAAGCAAAAAAAAAACAAAAAAGAGAAACCCAAACTAAAAAATTAAGCAATTACACAAAAGTAAAAGAGCAAAAAACCACTTTCAAAAACATGTTCATGGACTAAACTTAAAACAAAAACAAAGAAACTATATATCTTTAAGAAATTTAAGAGCAATGTTGTAATTTAAACTCAAAGCTCGTTACCCGGTACTCGAGCGCAAAACAAGAGCAGACACCCACAGGCCACACAAAAATACTTGAATACAATGAAAGAACAGTGAGACACAACCTTGTAGGAACCAAAAAAAATGCAAGTTAATGTACTTTTTTCGCTCTTACTTTCCATACTCAATTTTTTTCTTTCTCATAAAGTCGTCTCTACGCGGAAATACTCTTTAGAAAAAAAGAAATACTAATAAGCTTAACTAAAATTACTCGTAAAAAGAAAAAAAATAAATAAATTAGGTAAAACACTAAAATACACTAAGGTTATTGAGTGACGTAGATTGCAGAGAGCGTTAATGAGGGCTTACTATATATAAAATAATGAAATGCTAAAGAGCTGAGCAAAACACGTAGGAAAGTAAATATAAATTGTAAATACACAAGGGGAATATTGGGAATTGGTTTTAGTTGGCGCTTAGGTGAGATTTGAGATTTATGTGTTGCATACTTTTCGGCGTATAACCATGAAAGTGCAAAATTTCGACGCATAGTTCAGGTTGAGTTTTCTTGACGTTATTTTATAACGGATTGTTTGTCGAAAACATAATTTTGCAAAAGTTAAAAGTATTTTTTCGGGATTTTACAAATTTTCAGGCACCAAAAAAATTCATATCTTGCGTAAACTCGAAGTAATTCGGGATCCCGAAAATATTTTTCGGGATTCTACAAATTTGAAATTTTTGCAACAAAAACATAAATTCTGCAATAAATCATCGTTTTCAAAACGGGATCCCGAAATTTATTACAAATATTTTTTTCGGAATTTTACAAATTTTCAAGCACTAAAAAAATTTCATAACATGAGTGGTGTCGAAGTGATTCGGGATCCCGAAACTATTCTTCGGGATTTGAAATTTTTGCAACAAAAACATAAATTTTGCAGTGATGCGTTGTTTTAAAAACGGCATCCCGAAAAATGTTAAAAATATGTTTTCGGGATTCCACAAATTTTCAAGCACCAAACAAATTTTCATAGCTTGAGTGATCTCGAAGTGATTCGGGATTCCAAAATTATTCTTCGGGAATCTAAAAATTTATTTTTTGCAACCATTTATAAATAACTAGAAAGAAAATTATTTAGTTTCTGAAAATATGCGAGTAACTATACTACCGGGACACCGAATGGGCTGAATTTATAGAAACAATGAGATTTTAATTTGGAAATCGAAATCAAATCGATTGCATGGAATTTGCCATTTCTGTGTTGCATACTTTTAGGTGTGAGTTGCAAAAATATCGGAGACTTTGTCTACAAAATTCTATTGCTTTGGCTTAGTTTTATATTGGATTGTGGGCTAAAATTAAATAAATTTGTTTGTTTTGCAAACAATTGGTTTGTTTTCAAAACGGGATCCGGAAATTAAATATCGGGATTTAACAAATTTTTGCAATAAGTAAATTAAGAACAAAAATTAATTTTCGGGATTTTGCAATTTTTCGCAATAACTAAATTTAGAACATAAATTTAAAAAATTGGTTTGTTTTCAAAACGGGATCCAGAAATTAATTTTCGGGATTTTGCAAATTTTTGCAATAAATAAATTAAAAACAAAAATTAAAAAAAAGGTTTGTTTCAAAACGGGATCCCGAAATTAATTTTCGGGATTTTACAAATTTTTCAATTTTTGCAAGAATTAGTAAAATTATTAGCTCTCGAAGTGATATTTATGATTCCGAAATCAATTTTCGGGATTTCACAAAATTTTCATCTAGCACAAGTCCTGTAAGCCAATTTAAACATTTTTGCCAACGCCAAATAAATCGAAAGATTTTCAAAATTCCTCCAGTGAATTTTTCGAACACACAAATCTAGAAATAAATAGATACATATATACAAATATATGAACCGTTATAGATGTAGTTAAATCAAAACCTAAACGAATAGAACGCCATATAAACTAAGTACTCAAGGTGCAAGATCCAGTTCGATTCATACTCATAAAGAATTTTCAAATACTCGTACTCGTAAACATACTTCTCACTTACTCGTTGTACAATAAACTATTTAAAGAAATAAACTAGTAATAGTATAAATATATAAAGACAAAAGAGAAACTTTAGGAAATACATAAACTAAAACTGAAAACTATCAAAACTGTTGAAAAACTGTGCAATATTAAGAAAATAGTATTAGAAGCAGAAAAACAGCAAATTCAAGGTGCGAAAAAGAGGCAAAGGTATTGCGCTCTAAATATATACCCACGTATGAATATGCAAAGCGCCTAAAACTAGACATGCAAAAAATTTTAACTGTTACAGTAAGGGCTGACATTGCTTAAGAATGCATAAGTAGAAGAGCTTCAAACTCAAACATTTTCGGCATAAACACATATAAAATTGAAAAATACAAAAATTTCAACGAACATAAGCCCGCGAGCACAATTCATTTTACTTTGCTGGAGTTAACTAAATGAAGATATTTTAGCCCAAGGAATGAAGAAATGCTAATGAAAGTCTATAACCGCTGCTTATTGCTCCTAAAAGTATGCTTATTTAAAATTGCATGAAACAATTAGACGAAAAATAGATGTGGTGGATATAATTCGAAGAGAAATTTGCGTTGTGAAAATTTTAATTAAAACTATAAAAATAAACATATTATCATCAAGGTGGGTCAGACCATTGGAGTGAGCATAAAATTTAAAATTTTAAAATTTACATTCAGTAAATATATTGAAGTTTTCGGAAAGAAGTGTTAATTGTTAGTAAAATAACAGTAAATTATTGTGGGATGTTCTAAACAAATTATGGCTGGTAAAAAATAATGCAAGTTTTAAGAAAATTTATTACTAAAATTTAAAAATAACGAAATTTTTTGTATTACAATTTCTAAATTGGATTCCAATAAACACAAAAAATTAAGATCGACAGTTTGGTACAGAAGAATTTTTTTTTATATTTTTTATATTTCGAATATCGATTCCGAAAATTTTGAGGAAGGTAAATCACAAAATTCAATAGTGATATTTTTTCTCGAAAAATTTATTCCGAAATTTCGAAAATTCAAGAAGTTTACTATAATTACCACATATTTAAAGTCTAAAAATATACAAGAAGCAAAAACGTCATAGTGAGTATCACGGCATCCCGAAAATTTGCGATATCTAATATGAAATATACAAAAAATTCAAAGAAAAATTTAAAAAATGCATAATTTTTGAACATAATTCGAGTAAAATTCTGAATTGAGAGATACTGTTATTTTTCCTATTATATTTTCGAATATGTATCCCGAAAAAGTGAATCCCGAAATATCGGTATTTAATGGTAAATTTTACCATAATTAAACTTTTTACATATTTAAAGCCTAAAAAAGAATAGACCTAAACAAAAAACTCATAGTGAAATTTGCCGTATCTTATTTAAAACATTTAAAAAATTCAAGGAAAAAGTAAAAAACAGCATACTTTTGAATATAATTCGGGTAAAATTCTGGATTAAGATATACTAAATTTTTTCAATGATATTTTCGAAAATGGATCCCGAAAAACTCGAAAAAAGTGAATCCCGAAATTTCGGGATTTTGAGGAAATTTTACCATAATTAGTCTTGTGATAAAAAGCATAAACAAATAAAACTAAACCAAAAAATGACAGAGAGTTTCACAAAATCCCGCAAATTTGCGGTAACTAATTTGAAATATTGAAAAAATTTAAGCAAAAAGTTAAAAAACGCCTTAACTTTGAAATATAATCCGGGTTTTGGATTCAGTGATAGTGACATTTTTTCAATTATATTTTCGAAAATATATACCGAGAAACTCGAAAAAAGTTAATCCCGAAATTTCAGTAAATTTTACCATAACTACACTTTGTATCTCATATTTTAAATCTAAAAACTAAAATGAAAGTTATAGTGAGTATCACGCGATCCCGAAAATTGATTTGAAACATTTAAAAAATGTTAGGAAAAAGTTTAAAAGCTCCATGATTTTCGAACGTAATTCGGATATAATAATGGAACCCCATTATGGATCTTGATTCGAAAAAGTATTCTGTTGTCTTATAATTATGCAAAAGTTGTACCGCCCTGAGCCTTAATAAATAGTTTTTTCGTTTTCGCTTTCTAAAACTCATATTTTATTCGAAAATCGCGTTGAAAATGTGAAAATCGAGTTATCAGTACAAAAAATCAGAATTCGAGTAAACTTTTTTTTCTGAATCAAGTTACAAATTCGGGGGGATAGGGTCCCCCTTTATTGAGAGATACTGAAACTTTAATATATTTGTCGAAAGTGAATGCCGAAATATTCAAAAAAAATTAGTCCCGAAATTTCGGGATTTTAGAAAATTTTATAATATAAAAAAGTTGTATTACCTAATTTACTGCTAAAAAATATAAATAAACAAAAAAATCATACTTCTAGTTTTTCGGGATCCCGACACAATATTATCTCATCTGAAACAAATAAGGAATTAGAGGAAAAATTTACATGAAATTTGAACGTAATTCGGGTCGAATTCTGAATTGAGAGATTGACATTTTTATTATATTTCCAAAGGTGAATCCCGAAAAATTAAAAAAAAAAAAATATTCTCGAAGTTTCGGGATTTCAGTGTACTACGTATTGAAGTTCTACAATAAATATAATTGAAAAAAGGTTAATAAATATAACTAAACAAAAAAATTAACTATTTTTTTTTTAACAGAAAATTTGAGATATCTGATTTAAAACATTTAAAAAATAAAAAATAAAAAAAAATACTTACAAAAATGATATTTTATGAAATTTTTACTATATTTTCTAAAGTGAATCCCGAAAATTTCGAAAAGAGTTAATCCTGAAATTTCGGGATTTCTAAAAATGTTCAATAAAAATTTTATATTTTCTGAAATTTGTATTACATTTTCGAAACTGATCCCGAGAGTTAATCCCCAAATTTCGGGATTTCTAAAAATTTTACTATAATGTTTTATTAAATTTCTAAAGACATATATTTAAACAAAAACTAGATCCCGATTTTCGGGATTGCGACATTTAATTTGGAACATTAATAGAATTTAAAGAAAAACACATGACTTTTTACATAATTTAGGTCTTGATTTGTAACAAGATTTTTCTAGTATTTTTTTCAATTAAAGATAAAGGCAAACAGAACGTAATGTTTATTCGATATAAAAAATATTAGGAACTTTCGATCCCGAAATTTCGGAACTACTGTTTTTGATTGATCAACTATTATTTTAAAAAACAGTGAAAAATAAATATCATTTATAGACATTCTCAAATAAAAGTTGAAATTTTTACGGGATCCCGGAATTTCGGGACTGCTTGTTTTGTCTGGCTAGCTATTTGTTTAAAAGACAAATAAAATTTTCAAAAATTCAGCAACACACTTAGATTTTTAGAGATCCCGAAATTTCGGGTCTGAAAATTTTGTTCACTGTATATTTTATTTTTGGTGAAAACATAATAGTTTCGACAAATTTGTTAAAAATAATAATTATAGTTTAAATTTTATTGCTCACTCCTCAAGCACATTGGATCTGCCCGTCTGAATAAAATAAATTATTTCTAATATAGAATAGATACGAAAAGAAATAAAAGAAAAAAAAAATTATTTTAGCTTCCGAGAAGCCTGCGAACATATTATGAGCACATCATTTTAAATTAAATTAAATTAATTGTAAATTACAAAAAAAAATGTTAAAAATATTTTAATTAAAATTATGAATACCTAAATTGTACACAAACATACATACATATGTTTAATGGAAATTTCTGGTTGAACTCGTCACTAGTACTTTATTGAATAGCATATCAAAAATTAGTTACATAAATACAAACATAAACACATGCGTCTTATGTGTGTACAGACTAAGCGATTATTCTTTGTTGGTGTAAAAAACTGCTATGTTCGCTTAATAGAACACTGTTGACATAACAAATATTATTTAATCATACTTTATCATTAAGAGTGTTAGAAAAAAATATTTAATAAGCTAAACTCACGTACATTCCCTGACATTTGAATTTCAGATTCATACTGTCCATTGTATTTAAGCTAGCAAATTTTTTAGTGAATTTTTAAATGTCATATTTTTGTTAAAAATCATGCATAACTGTACTTAAAGTTGTTGAATATTTTTAGTAATTTATATAACCCACTTAACTGTAGTACCTTGCGGGCCTAACCTTGTAGGCGACTGATTTCACAGAAGCCTACGCCTAACCCCAACCTGAGTTTCCATACACTAACACTACCATACTACCTAACGTAGTGCTCATATTCATATTAGCCACGTACCTAAAGAAGTGTTGATCCTAAAAGAGTCATAATTGTACAACACTTTTTTTGAAAGAATTGCAGAGCGTTCAGTTGAAATTTGTGTAAAGTTTTTGGAAGCTTTTTTAAGATTCAAAGTGATAAATTTTAATTTTTACGAATAAGTGAAATTTCTAACATTTACTAAACGCGGTCGTAACACTTTTTTTATAAACTCAAAAATTTTTCACAATCAAAGTTTTATATCTAACGAAACGGAATCCCGAAATTAATTTTATAATCCCGAAAAAATTTTCTATCTCTTGCTTTGTTGCTTTTTTATGACTTTATTGTTAATTTATTTCATAAAAATAAAATTTTATTATTTAGAAACGAAATCCCGAAATTATATTCAAAATCCCGAAACAATTTCACAATTCCGAAAAATTTTTTCAAAACTTTATTGTTAATTTATTTCATAAAATTAATATTTTATTATTTAAGAAACGAAATCCCGAAACTATTTTCGTAATCCCCGAAAAAAATTTACAATTCCTAAAAACTCTTTCGGAACTTTATTATTAATTTATTTCAAGAAATTATAATATTATTATTTAAGAAATGAAATCCTTCAATTATCTTATATTCCTGAAAAAATTTCACGATTTTATTTTGAAACAAAATCCCGAAATTATTTAAAAAACAAAAATTTTAACAATTCCGATAAATTGTTTCGAAAATTTATTGTTAATTTATTTCATGAAATTAAATTTTTATTATTTAAAAACCAAAATCCCGAAATTAGTTTCATAATCCCGAAAAAAAATTTACAATTCCGAAAAAAATTTTCGGAACTTTATAACTAGTTTATTTGTTGCAATTAAATAATAAAATTATATCATGAATTTTTTAAATCCTAAAAGACGGAATCCCGAAACTTCATAATTTAATTTAATTTTCATAAAAAAATTTACAATTCCGAAAAAAATTTCGGAACTTTATAGCTAGTTTATTTGTTGCAATTAAATAATAAAATTATATCATGATTTTTTTAAATTTTAAAAAGCGGAATCCCGAAGTTCTTTTCATAATCCCGA
The DNA here is from genome assembly GCA_027475135.1 of Bactrocera correcta. Taxonomy (NCBI): domain Eukaryota; kingdom Metazoa; phylum Arthropoda; class Insecta; order Diptera; family Tephritidae; genus Bactrocera; species Bactrocera correcta. The sequence goes on from CM050326.1 coordinate 83,238,248, forward strand.
AAAAATTTAGCGATGTTAATTTATATTATTTTCATGAACTTCTATTAATTTTTTAAACAAGACTATCGCGAAACTATTTATATAATCCCGAAAAAATTATAACAAATTGTTAATTTACAGTCTGTACTTAAATGATAAAATTTATGAATTTCTTTGAATTTCATGAATTTTTTTATTTACAAAATGAAATACCTAAATTGTTTTTGTAATCCCGAATAGAAGTATGAGTTTATTTTTTACACCTAAGTAATAAAATTTCCATTTCAGAAAATTCTTAAAATTTACTAAATGACACCATCCCGAAGCTAGTTTTGTAATCCCAAAGTTTATAAGTTCATTTTTTGAAATTAATTTTATAATCACGTAATTTCATTTATTTTTTGGGATCCCTGTCAAGTCACTAAAGAGATTGTTAAATTTCACATTTTTATAATCTCATCACTCGAACTTTTTTCGGGATTATATTCATTTTTTATTTATTTTTTTATTTTAGAAAATTCGTGACTAGGAAATTTATCTACAAAAATAATATTTAAATGCTTGTAACGCGTTTACTGAATTGTTATTAATTTTTCGGGGTCCCGAAATTTCGTGGCAAAAATTTTTTTAGAAAAAAAATAATTAAGTGTTATAACACTTTTAACTAAACTATAATAACTTTTACTTTACTTTTTCGGAATCCCGAAATTTTGGTACTAGGAAATTTATCTACAGAAATAATATTGAAATGTTTACAACGCGTTTACTGAACTTTTATTTATTTTCGGGATCCCAAAATTTCGGGTCTAATTTTTTTTACAAAAAAGAATAATTAAGTATTTACAACACTTTACCTAAACTACATACATACATATATACATATGTACATACATACATAGTATTACTTTACTTTTTTCGGAAGGCCGAAATTTCGGGACTAGGAAATTAATCTACAAAAATAATATTTAAATGCTTGTTACGTATTTGTTTAATTTTCATTTACTTTTCGGGATCCCGAAATTTCGGGACTATTTTTTTTTAATAAGTATTTATAACACTTTACCTAAACTTATTAACTTTTTGTTTTTTTCAGAATCCCGAAATTTCGGTACTTGGAAATTTATCTACTAAATTTATATCTAAATGCTTATATATTATATTCGGGATTAGTTTTTTTAGAAAAAGCATAATTAAAAATTAGAACACTTTTAACTAAACGCTCTACAATTTTTATATAATTTTTCATTATTAGTGAAACGGCGTGATACAAACATACATACAAATGTGTATACATAGAAAATAAAATATACATACATATATGAAAGTAATTAGCGAAATGCGTATTCGGTACTAAGTCAAGCGCTGTACTTTCTGCTATAAACACACATACATACATAGAAACATACAAGCAAACAGCGATACTTACATACATACATACCTATGTACATATGATAATGTTAATAATAAATAATATACACCTGCATAAACCCATAGGCGCAATCACATGACCAAATTTCCATACATACCACATGCAAGCATTCTAGTAATCATTAGCGAAAAGTCGTTGAAGTGAAAGCAGTTTAGAGTTGCCAACACGAACACATAAACACTTAACCACACACACACATACACAGTTACAAGCAAAGTACACATAAAGCAATATAACAAACACTCGTTACCGCGTAACCGGTTACTACTCGCTTTTATTGCTTAACTCTGCCAAAAGAATTACTTATTAATAAAATAAAAAAATATAAACTTTAAATTGAAGTGGAAAATATTGAAAATATATTTAAATAAGCAAAACTAGCATTAATGAAAAAGACAGCATGATACATGAAAAATTAATGGTATATGCAATAAGCAACGCGAAACGTTAAAACATTTAACATTTAGCAAGAAAAAAAAACCAACAACAACACACAAGATTACAAGAAATGCAATAATGCATTGGTATGCATGTTATTCGCTTGTATGCGTGCGTTTTTTTTTATTAAAAACAAATTTATTAGCATTATATTACAGTAGCGTGCAAAATAAGTGCAAAAAATATATTGAAAAATATAAACAAAAACAACAAGCGCGTTGCAAATTGCTTAAGGAAATTACAAAATAAATACATTTTTTGAATATAAATATAAATCATTTAAGAACCTCGCCTTGTTTTTAATATGTATGTACATGCAATATATATATGTATATTTACAAGTATATATGTATATGTATATTTAATATGTATATGTAAATGAAATGATTATTTCAAATTTTTTTGAGCGCCTTGCAATAAATGCAGTTTAGCAAACAGTAAATACATACATACACACGTGCGTGAATTATATTTATTGCAACAAAAAGAAAATAAAAACCAAAAATATGCGGCAACAGCAATTAAAAAATGGCATAACCAAAACAATAAACATTAACAATTACGATTTTTTTATAATACGCAACATTAGTGTTTAAATAAAGTTATAAATTGAAGAAAAGACCAAAGCGAACGCATTGTTATTTATGTAAAAGAACAATTTCAATAATTAGCATACTTAAGTGACTAATGAAGAAAATCAAAACAAAAAACATTTAAATTAAATTAAATGAATAAAGAATTATTGAGCAAAAGATATTAAAAAAAAACAAAAAAAAAAAAAAAACAATTATTGCAAATAAATCAAATCGCAACTGCAATAGGCCGAATTAATGTATGAAAATATTATTGAAGACAAATACAACAACAAAAAATTAAAAAAAAAAATAATATTAATTTAACGCTACATTGCAATAAGCAATTTAAAAACAATAATATGGCAAGCGAAGTTTGGGGGAAATACGTACACAAGGGGAGCACGGAATGAGACAAATAAAATAAATTGGCAAAATTATGATTACAATTATTTTTAAATAAAGTCGAAAGCATACGCAAATATAAATTATTGCTGTTGTACTTTATTTTTCAGTAGTGGAAAAATTTAAAAGATTTTAGCAGTAAAAGCAGGCAACAACAAGAATAAAATATTATCCAAAGCTGCAGCAAAGCAACAATAAAATTTGCGAAGAAATGTTCCATGCAAGCACTTAAGTTTGGTTATTTTTGTTGTTGTTGCAGCGGTAGAAAAAATTCTTAAATTAATTTCGAGAAATGGTGCCGGGTTGACAGTCCTCGGCTGGTTAAAAATCCAGGTCCGTTCCGGTTATTTAGACCCAACTGTTGGTGGAACGGTAAGTTTGATCGTTCACTTTTTGTATCAGCTATATGCTATAGTGGTCCGATCTGAACAATTTGTTCGGAGGTTGTACCGTTGCCTTAGAAAATGCCCTTAGCCAAATTTCGTGCAGTAATCATAACAAATAAAAAAGTTGTCAATACAATAACTTGATTTCGATCGAACAGTTTGTATGGCAGAAAGTAGTTGTCCGAACTTAACAATTTGTTCTGAGACTATAGCGCTATTTTAAACATTAATCTACCCCGAATTTTTGTTAGTTTCGCGTCAAGTGTAGACATACTAAGTCCTCTTGGACTCAGCAACTGAACTCCATCTGATATCGCAAAGGACCAAACTGGTCTATGCGTGGCTTATTGGTCTACCAGATTAACCTAACTTATCCTTTGCTAGTTTTCGTTTTTGTAACACTCAATTTATAACCAACCAAAACCAAACTTGCTTCCATCCTTGTTGTTTCTGTTGTTGTAGAGCAGAAAACATCCGTGCAGTAATTTGGAGGAATACTGCCGAGTCGACAGTGCTTGGCCGGAAAAAATTCCGTGTCCATTCTTATTACGTTGTCCCGATTGCCACGGAAACAGTTTATCTTTATTTTCACTCTTAATTTATTAACTAAGCAAAATCTGCCACTTTATTGGTTCATGGACGGACATAAATGCAAATTATGGTATTCAGTTTGGCTGATTATGAGGACAGTAATATTATAATTTCTATTACACATTTTCTATTAGAATTAAAATTGGCACACTATATTTACCAATAATCTAAAAAATATTTAAATTAGTATCAACACTTGTGTACACGAAATTAAAAAACAAAAATTAAAAAAAAATAAAAACTAAAACATAAAAAAGAACTCTCCACACTGCAATATATTCCAATTAGTTAACTTTCTTGCCAATAAAACTTTGATTAGTTGAATACTTCACTGCTGCACACTGACGAAATACTCATTATATTGTAGAGGTGTACATTTAATATTGCTGCGCGGAATATATATTTTATTAATATAACTTTTTCAGGCACACAAAGCTCCATAAACTAACAACATGCAACTTTTTCATGTTTTAACACTATATTTTTAAACAATTAACTTTTCCTTAACAAAATGTTCAGAACGATTGAGATGTACAAAGAGCACAGAGGCTGCCAGGCGCGCTTGTAACTCTTGTTGACTTAGATCATGCGCCCATTCAACACGTCCCCAAAATTTCGCTTGATATTCTTCTTCAAGGCGGGACAAAGCAGCAGCCTTATCGACACTTAAGCGCTGGTCGATTGCAGCGAATGCAAGTAAAACAGATTTTAAGGTGTCCACCGCGTAGATGAAGCCTGTAAGTTAAAACGTTAAGCATAACTAATTAGTAAAGATATGCGCATGCACTCACCAAATAGCACGTCTTCACTGTGCGACAGCAAGTATTTCGAGACTTTGGCTTTGTCGTCAGCGCTCACGTTTGGTGGCGACATAACCATAGTTTTTTCTAAATTTGTGCCGTAGCGCTCATTGAACCATTGTATTACGGGATCCCATTCGGTGCGTTGTAAATCGTGTAATTCTTTTTCATCCTAAAATTGTAATATTCACCACATTATAAAGATTTAAACAATAGCAAAGCAGTACTCACATCGTATTGGAAGAGTATAGTGTCCGTTGCAATATAATTGAGTATATAATTCACCATATCCGTTTTTGTGTGCCGATTGGGATTGTCTAGTGCGGTGAAGCACAATGCAGACAAGTGCATTTTGGAACGTTCAATATGCTCCTTTTGTGCATCAAATTCGGTGGCCACAGCTATTGCTAGCGGCTCACTTTTCACTGTGAACAATGTGCCATTTGGTGTTTTCAACTTTCGACTATCCAGCGTAACTTCATATTTGCCGTCATTATACAGAACTGAAGTTTTCTTATAGAAACGTTTTGGCGGTGCGGCTAGTTAGAGGATAGAGGAAATTAAAACAACTTACGCAGGAAACGACATTTTGAAAGTAATTTATTTACCATAAAACCTTTTTGGCATCGACTGTGCTACACCGAAAAGTGTTGTAGCCGGCTTTCGTAACAATTTATATAAATTATTCATATTGTTACTTGTACTTTTATTTGATAAATATTTTTAATACAACAAAGTTACGAAAGAATTGAAGCACCGGTCATAATAAACCTAAACACACTTACGAAAATGATATAGAACAGCTGTTTGAATAGACTTCGCATACAGGGTTGCATTGTATTAATGCGTTTGGAATGTCGTGGGGAAATTTTCAAGGATAATATTTGTGTACTGTCTATGTTAACTTCTTTTATGATAAGTTACCAATGTATTTTAGATGTAAAATTAAATGTCAATTTCAAATAATATAAAAAAAACATTAAAACCGGTTTTACGTAAATTTTCGAAGTTTAATTCGAATATGAATTCTATCATTACATTTATGTAATCACATTAGGCCACACGTATCTTTATTATGTCACTAATCTGCAGTTAAGGCTATCACATAGTTCATTTAAATTTATAAGTATATTTATCTCAATATATACGTATTTAACATTCTTGCATATTTGCTGTACTTATGTTATATAAGTATATATTTAACAACGGTTTGTATGCGGGTTTTGTGGTTAGTTTTTAAAAAACTATTTGATCCGGCAACGCGATTTTATCATAGGAAATTTCCTCTGCCCAACAGAACCGCAGCCAATGTTGCTAGGATATTTTAATGAAAAAATACAGCTTGGTTAGTGGAGGATATACCGAAAATTTTGTGCTAGAAATATAAAGTTAACGTTTTTGCGTAAAACATATTAAATAATTTACAAAAATGAGCGTTGAAGAGGAAGTATTCAAAATACAGAAGAAAATGCAAAAAATTACGTCGAATGATGGCACGGTAAGTAAATAAAGTACAGTGGTGCTGTTTAGGCTAAGCGGTTATTACCGCCCGGAATATGTGTTACAAACATATCCGTTGTGTTGAGGGGCTGTTACCAAAATGCGCGCGCTAAGTTATGCCTATCAGTAACTGTATTAACTATTATTAAAAACATATAAAGTTCAAATTCAGCATAAGTGAAATTAATGTTTTAATTGGATTAATTATATTTCAGGGGCAAGAGCAAGCATTGGATTTGCTGAAGGCATTGCAAACACTCAATATCAATTTGGAGATTTTAACCAAAACGCGCATTGGTATGACTGTAAATGAGCTGCGTAAGAGTAGCAAAGATGAGGAAGTGATTGCATTGGCTAAAACATTAATTAAAAATTGGAAAAGATTTCTTGCCGCGCCGGGTGGTTCAAGTGGCAGTAGCACCAAAGAGTCATCTGCTAGCAATAACGTGTCTAAATCATCGTCAAGTAGTAAGGATAAAGAAAAGAGTTCGTCAAGTTCATCAAAAGATAAAAAGCGTGACGAAGAGAAAAAGTCCAATTCGAGTTCATCATCATCGACAAAAGACGAACGTCGACCAGTGCAATCATCGTTTCCTAGCACTGGCGGTTTAACCGATGCTGTACGCTTAAAGTGCCGTGAAATGCTCTGTAATGCGCTTAAGGTTGGTGAAGTGCCGGAAGGTTGTCCAGAACCGGAAGATATGGCCACCGAATTGGAGGAGGCAATTTATATGGAATTTAAAAATACTGACATGAAATACAAAAATCGTGTACGTTCGCGCGTAGCAAACTTGAAAGATGCAAAGAATCCCACCTTACGTAGCAACTATATGTGCGGTGCTGTTACGGCACAACAATTGGCGCGTATGACACCCGAAGAAATGGCTAGTGATGAAATGAAGAAATTACGCGAGAAATTTGTTAAAGAAGCTATTAATGACGCTCAGTTGGCTACAGTACAGGGCACAAAGACCGATCTGCTTAAATGCGGTAAATGCAAGAAACGTAACTGCACATATAATCAATTACAGACACGTTCCTCCGATGAACCTATGACAACATTTGTCATGTGCAACGAGTGTGGTAACCGTTGGAAGTTCTGCTGAAGACAGGACTCGGTTTTTACTAAAAGGCAAAGTCATTTTCTTCTTAAAAAGATTTACTTATTAATATATGAGTTTAAATTTTATTTACAAACAACAAAAATGTTACGCAGTATCTACGTACTTTGTGAAAATTTCTGTTTTATTTTTTTATTATAAATATATATAATTAATTATAAAGCTTCAATTAAAATTAAAGCATAAAAATATTAATTTAAAATGGTGGCACATTTTATTTACTCTATTCACGTGTTGCGGTTCATATCAGCTGTTGGCAGCGATATAATGGAAATTTATGCAATGACTTTCGAAGCTAAACAAATTTGTACACAAATACTTCAAACTAGCACAAAGTAGTCATGTTAAATAAAAGTAATTTTAAGTGATTAAAATATGACTAAAATTTATGAAGCCTTTTTTTGGGATTTTTTTTTTGCCTGAAAACCAAATTATTTCTCTCCAAAAGGATTAAATATTTTCGAAATACAAGATGTGTTCTAACTCGAATGGATTTCTTTAAGCAATTAAAAAATTTTTGGCGTATTACGGTTGTATTAAAATAAACAATGTGCTATTTAGCACTTGTACTTGTACAAACTATTTAGCGAATAGGTACAACGCGCCTGCCAAAAATTTTTTTTGTTAGAATTAATAGTGAGAAATAATTTTGAGTATTTTCCCGAATTGCAATTCCTTGGTCAAATCTACATATTTCGTTTACTTCGAGCTCTTTTGCCATAAACTAGTTGTAGTGTTGTAACAGTGGTTGTTGCTGTAGCGGCAGAGAAGATTCCGGAAGTAATTTCGAGTCATTTTAACGGGTTTCGCACACTGTTTGGTTTTCAAGGCGTAAGTTGGCACCATTGATTTCGTACGGCATGCAAAGAGGTGGTTAGAGCCTTTTTGCTTACAGAATATTAGTTATGCCAGGTTTTATTCTTTATATATCGGAGTTTAACCTGTTGGAGTATCCAAAACGAAGCTTCGCAAGGATCACCCCAGGTTCGGGAGGCAACTCGGTTCTGCCTTAGCGGAATCAATCCTGATTTTATCCGGAAAAGATGATGATGGGGATGTTTTTTCCGCTCTACTGTATTAACAACCCAGTTTTACTAAAATACCGATCTGTAGACCCACAAGTCGCTTATATACTTCGGTAACTATTGAGATCTTAACTTGAAGACAGTGAGTAGGTTGGAGCTGACTGTCAGAATCATCTGAACTGAACAAACATTTTTGAGTAGTCAGTGAAGGATCAGCTCTTTTAGCGCCGCTTGAGATCCGTGTTTTCAAAAATCTAATTATTTGAGAGTATCACACTATGTGGGCTCTTTAACGTTTTTCAAGGGTCATAAATCCAGATTTCCTTCCCAAATACATTATAGCCTTCGAAGCTCTAATTTGGAGTTTGGAGTTTGAGCATTTTTCTCAAAACAATGCTTTCAGACTCGATGAAGAAAACTTCCTCGAAACGGTTAGAACGATCCATTAATTTTTGATTCGGCTCTCTAAGATCTCGCATTTTAAAGGTTTGATTAAAGGAATGCGATATCCGAAGAAAAAAAATTTCGACTTTTTAAGCTCCTCTCAAGTGTAAATTTTACGCAAAGAATAGAATGGCTTTTGGACTTGAGTTAATTCTAAGCAGAAAAACCTTTCTCACTACCAGACACGCTTTTTCGGTGGGCCTCCCGGCTCAGAGGATCAAGGAAATTCAAAATTTCAAAACTAATCGTCGATTATTAAAGTGCACTAAATTCTATAAATAACCATTGCTTTTGTTAATTTATCGTATGAAATGCCTCTCAATAAAACAAAAATCACCAAAATGCCTTTTTTTCTCACTTGCAAGTAAATATGTATTTATATTTCTAAGCTCCTTCCGTCGCATGTACTTTATTCCAATTAGCGTACGTTACTACAAGTAGTTCAAAAAATGATTTTGTTTTTTCCATTAAACCCGGTTACTTCTATAAAACCGCTAATCTCATATCGTTAGCATATTCATTCATCTCTGCTACTCCAGTGCTCCGCTAGGAACGCCATAGCGGCTTTTGCCGGTTTCTCTTCTTACCCGTTTTGGGTATTCTCAACAATTAAACAAAAAACGTATTAACAACAACAACAACTGTAAAAGCGCCAAACTGTTGATTAGGAGCGCACGGCTACAACAATAACAGCAACCGACACAGTGATGATCATGAAGCCGGGCATACAAAGCCACTCGCACCGACAATGGCATTAATACTCGTAGTAGATGTTGTTGTTGTTGTAATCGTGTTGTTAGTAGTAGTGGTCGTGTTGTTGGTAGTAGTGTTCGTGGTCTTCGTAGTGACGGCATGGACAATAGCGGAGTGGGTGCTGCAACGGGGCTAACCAATTGGACGAGTAGTAGCTGAGTATCGGTTCAGTGCCAAAGTCAGTCTGCGTTTACCTGTCGTCGGTTGAGGTTGTGCGAAGCGGAATACTTATTACGTGGCTCGGAAAACAACAAGTGCTAAAGAAGGTAACAGCAAGCAGTGAAAAAACAACACATAACCGAAGAGCACACATACAAACACAAGCATACGCTGGCGAATGGTTAGAAATTGGCTAAAAGTGCAGTGTAGTGTGGAGAGAATGTGAAAAGAATACGTGTGTATGTGTGTGTGGTATAGAAAACAAAAAAGTACGGTTAAGTGTGGCAGCAGAATTTAATACACACACACATACACTTAATATATTTACACGTACTAAATGATTTTTGTTCAAAAAAATACGTTTATGACGGTGAAGATTGTGAAGCAGCGAAGATTCGAAGCTACTTTTCTATGAGTTGCGGCTTAATCTTACTATTGGCACAAAGCTGCTGTATTTTTGTTGTAGCACGGTATTTATAGCTGTCGTGTAGAAACGTTGTGCTGCCGAGCGAGCGCTTGTTTTTTTTTTTATTGTTTTTTAGTATTTTCTTTAGAATTCGAATGAATGGAGATAGAAATGCAAATTACAAAAATAAACATAATGAAATGAAACAACAACAAAGAAATAACTAAAATAAAGAATAAAGTGTAAATTGTGGTTTTAAAACTTAAAAATTTTCGTGCAATAACTAGAGAACGGTAGGGACGCAAAGCCGAAGAGAAGTTTGAAAAATTTGCATAATAAAAAATTCGGTGGAAACGCAGACGCAGACAAATTTTGTGAGCCACATTGACACAAACTAGAAGCTGGATGTGACAGCATCTAACTGTTTATGTTTAACTAGCTGTAGGTGAGTGACTGGCGCAACTTGGTGACGGAATGGCTCAAATAGGTGACTGACTAGCTTCACTTAGTGACTGAATGGCTCAAGTTGATGGCTGACTGGAGCAACTTGGTGACTGACTGGCTCCAGTTGGTGACTGAATTGGCTTAAGTTAGTGACTGACGACTTTGATTATACGTAGTCCATACATGCATGTTGACCCAATTTATGTAACCAGTTCCCAGTTCACGGTTCCTGTACGAGCAAACACTAAGTGGACTCGAAAATTGTCGCAGAGTATCCAAGCAGACCAAAGTGTAGACCAACAACCGAAAAATTTAAAAAATTGTAATAAAAACGTGCTATTAACTTCTATTAACTAGAGAGTGACCTATAAAAAATATATAAAATATATACATGCAACACACTACAAAAGTTGATTGCTACTGTTTTAAAACGGCAAACGCGACGTGCAAATGATTTCAGTGCATTCACCCTCAGTTAGACGACGCGGAAAACAGTAACAAACAGAATAGTGCTACCATTAAGTAGGCGGGGAGGGGAAAAGGGAAAAGGCAGACAAGAAACCGAAAGAGGCAAGCAAGCAAATACAATAGCAACATAGTTAGTATTAACAGCAACAGTAAACAACAAAAAAAGTTAGTAAAAGCATTGCGGTGAAAATTTTCTAGCCAGTCGCAGTCGTAAAAGCAACTAGGCAACAGATGTAACAGCAAAAGCACAGACAAATAACGAAGAAGCAGCTAAAAAAGTGTAATAATAAGCTGAGTTGCAGACAGCACCAGCGAAGAGCAACGAGTGGCAACTAGCAAAATCCAAACGAAAAGTTAAGAGACTGCGCAGCTGTAGCAAGCGGACGACATGGCGATTGCTAGAAGCTGAATGATAACAAAACAAGAAAAAATATTAACTTCGGCGACACAGCAGCTCTAATACCCGTCACAGTTGCATTTCTCACAGCAGAAAAGGGTATAAAAACGCCTTTTGCTTGATTTTGTACGATCAGTTTGTACGGCTGCTATATGCTATAATGATACGATCTGAAGATTATGTGCGGAGGTTGTAGCATTCATTTGGATATTAATGCATGCCGAGTTTCGTCAAGATATATTGTCAAATATAAAAGTTATCCATACAAGAACTTAATTATGATTGGACAGTTTGTATGGCAGCTATATGCTATAGTGGTACGATTTGGAAAATTTCTTCAGAAATCATGACATTATTGTGCACAATAACAAGTGTCAAATTTCGTGAAGATATCTTGTCAAATGAAAAGGTTTTCCATACAAAAACTGAATTTTGATCAGACAACGTCCGGTGTGTGTTTAACGTGGGTACCTGCTGACGACAGCCTTACTCCACGGCGCTCAAAAGCACAGCGGATCAAATCAATGCGTTGAGAATGCTAAGCATTTTCAGTACTAATTGGCAATGTGGAATGGACACACTAACAACCTTGGTCGGGTTCCAGGCCCATCTAAAACCTCGGCCGTGCTTTGGGTCCGGCACCCGGTTGCAATGCAACTACACATTCAACTGACAAAACCAGTTCTTCCCGCATTAGGGTTTTAACAACAACCACCATGATACTCCCCGAGGGGCCAGTCCGCATGAGCAGGTTGGAGTTACCTCCAAGGGCTCCTGCTCCCCGTGGTACCAGAATTAAGTCTCCGGTCAGACCTCGTAGCCGCTACTACATACCGCTCTGGACTGGTGGCGAGGGGTTTGACCCCATACATACATCACGTACACACACCAATCATACAAAAACTAACCCTGATTCCCGGTTAACCACCTTTGCCGCTTAAATAATTCACGGTCAAACGACCCTAACTGTTCGGTATTCCGACTAGTGGAGATCACACCACTAACATCTAATTGTCCATCAGTCCAGCTAATCCCCATACCACCCAGATCCCTAAAGTCCGAGTACATCGGGCACTCCGCAATTAAATGCGACCAATTTTCAAACCCCGCCCCACAAAAACACCCCGACGTATCCGATAGGTGCCTCTGATGCAAGAATGCATTCAGAGGCCCATGCACCGTAAGCAGAAAACCCAGACTCAGACAAAATCTGAAGTCTGGGTTATCCTCAACGAACCCAACGTCCCGAATGTACTCGTACGTCACTCGGCCGTTAGAACTATTGTCCCAACGTTCTTGCCACCTTCTTGATCGACAGTTTGTATAGTAGCTATATGCTATAGTGGTTCAATCTGGACGACTTTTTTGAAGGTTATAGCTTTGTTGTAAAGAATAATCCACGCCGAATTTCGTTGAGATATATTGCCAAATATACAAGTTTTCAATATAAAGAGTTGATTCCGATCCTACAGTTTGTATGGCAGCTATGTGCTATAGTGGTCCGATTTCTGCGGCTCTATAAAATTTACAACTTCTTGATAAAATAAAAACTTGTAAAAAATTTCAGAGCGATATTATCAAAACTAAGCGACTAATTATACTTGATACCAAACAGAAATATGGCTAAATCGGCGCAGTTCGTCACGCTGAACATTTCAGCGTATAAAAAGTAAACTTTTCCAATAATAATAAGAGTACGTTGCAAAAGTCGGACTAACTGAAGCTGCGCGGCGGCTATGGAGTGCGAAAAAAGTTGAACGCCGAGGCGCGTGCGCTGAAGCAAAACCGCTAGGCAGCGGTATTAACAGTGATAGCGCACGGAATAAGTGCAATGCATGAAAGTAAAGTGCATAGGTATGTGCGCGCTGTGGCAAGTGGCTGCATTTTGCGTGCTGCAAGTCCACCTTAAAGCGTTGCAAAGTCAACAGGAAAGTAAAAAATTATAATTTCCTTGCACAATTTGCATTTCCAACGCTTCTCTGTATACATAAATAACATGTGTGTGTACGTGTAGGTAGCTACTTTCTATTTGTTCTTGTTGTTGTGCAAGTTGGCTGCATGACATTCCTACGCATGCGCGCAGCCACCGCGCACAGGTGCAAGACGATATCTACATAACTGCTTGCTGCCGTCATCCCTATGCCGCATGCATGAGTCGCATACATACACATTACATATTTATATGCATTCACACACATACACACACTTACAGCCGGTTGTCTGCCTTTTACTGCCGCTGATTGCAAGTTTCGCTTCACCGTCGTTTATACTTGCCGCAGTGGCAAAGCCATAGCAACAATATTGAATAAAACAAACTAACAACAACACCGGCTGGTTGTTGCAACAGTGAAAGAGTTGCTTGCAATTGCAGCTGCTCTGCATTGTTTTTGCGCATTTGCTGCGCTTGCTTCCATAGCGGCTTGTACATTGCTGTCGTCGTCGTCGTTGTTGCTTCAGTGCTTGTGGCACAACGGGATTCATGCCATAATTGTGCACGTTCCTCAATGGTTGCGGGATTGCAGGCAAACATACATTTGTACATATGTAATACACACACTTACATATGCATGTATTACCTGTTTACAATCACTACCACTTATTGTTGTTGCTGTTACTTGTTGTTTGTTGTAGCTGCTTGTTATCTACAGCGCCATTGTTGTTTTTGTTTGCGAAACCATAGCACTTCTGCTGGAACAAACAAAAACCGGAAATCGCCTTGCCACATTCCTTACTTGCTGGCGTCCTCTTTCAGTGCGTTTGCGAATGAGTGGTGTTTTTAGCTCAGCGCATTTTATTTTTTAAATTTTAATTTTTGAATTAAATTTTAATTATTTTAATTGGAATTTGTTATAAAATATTTTTTTAATTCTGTTTTTTTTTATTTTATTTTTTTATTATTTAATTTGTTTATATACACTCTTATTTTTTTTAATTTAAATTTAAATTTAATTTTTTTAATTTGTTTTATTTGAATTGATTATTAAATATTTTCAATACCTGTTTATTTTGTTAATTAATTTTGTTTCATTTGTTTATAATTTTTGTTAATTTAAATTTTTTGAAAGAAATTATAATTTTGTACTTAACTTTTTAAATTGATTTATTAAATATTTTTTTTAATTTATGCAATTCTTTTTTTTTTTTTTGATTTCTTGCAATTACTCTATGCAATCTGTGCATTTTTTCTCTATAATTTGCTTTTGGGTTTTCTTATTTTTAGTTTTTTCACTTTTTTGAATAAATTTAAAATTTTTACTTATTTTTTTAATTTATATATTTTTGCAATAGTATAAGTTAAGTATATAGTTTAATTCATTAATAGCCTTTTTAATTTTTTAGCCATTTTTTTTAATTAATTTTTTTAATTTTAATTTTTTCAAATTTAAATAACTTCATTTATTTCCTTTTAGTATTTTTGTATGTACTTTTTTAAATACCTGTGTTTGTATATTTAAATCTTCTCTTTTGTGTTTTAATTATTATTTTTTATTTTAAGGTTTTTAATACATTATTTTGGTTTAATAAGGTTTTTTATAATTGTAATTTTTTATCTGCGTTTTTTAATGGTTTTATTTTTCATAATTTTTCTTTATTATTATTATTATTTTTTTTTTTTGAATTTGGTAACTTAGTATTTAATTTTAATTTTTGTAATATTTTTGGTTAATTAAATATTTTTATAACTATAATTTTTATTTAGTTTTTTTATGTTCTTGATATTACTTTTATTTTTCAATTAATTTTATTTAATGATTTTTTATATTTTTTTTTTAATATTTTTAATTTTTTTTAAGATAAAAACCGTTTTTATTTTTCAACTTTTTTATATTTAATTGTCGTTCTAATTACAATTTTTTTAAATTTTTTTAATTCAATTAATTTGTTTACATAAAAAAGACATATGCTTTTTTTGTATTTTTTTTATAAACTTTTTATTTTTCAACTTTTTTAATATTTAATTTTTGTTCTAATTAATTTTTTTTTTTTAATTTTTTTTTATTCAATTAATTTTTTAGGTAAACAGACATATGCTTTTTTATTTTTTTTTATAAACTTTTTATTTTTCTACTGTTTTAATATTTAATTTTTGTTCTAATTATTTTTTTATTCAATTAATTTTTTAGGTAAAGCTTTTTTTATTCTTTTATATCTTTTCTAATTTATTTTTTTGCTCCATTTAATATTTTTTACATCCCATTCGCTTTTGTTCTGTTTTCATTCCACCGTTCGTTTAATGTTCTGTCTGGCACCTCTCTCAATACTTATACTTATGCGTTTTTTTATACAACTAAGCAAAGTGAAATGAAGTGAGACTACAAAACAAACAAGAAAACATACAATTGAATGAATAGTAGAAAAAAGTGTTCACCAAAATACAGTTAATTCATATATTCGCAGTTTTGGTGTTTAAAAACAAAATTAAAAACCTTCAACAAAAAACTTACTTTAGAAAACTTCTACAATTCACACTTCAAAAGCAGTCTAACTTTGACTTTAATGGATAATAACAGCAACATATAAATGTAAGTGTAAAATACAATTTATATTATTTTTGTTCAATTAATAGTATAATATTAATTATTTTTTTATTTAACGTAAAATGCAAGGTTCAGAGAAGTTTCATCTCGCTCTCCACCTTAGAATAATAAATGCATATTATATATTTGTATAAAGTAAATTAAAAATATTTTTGTAAGTATGTAAATTTGTCTTACCGATATGATGTGTGTTCCGTACCGTTTGACAAATGACGCAGACAATTAATATCTGAAGTGTTAAATATTCACTATTTTGTACGCATATTTATGTACATATATAAGTATACTTAAAAATACATTAAATAAATATTTATAATTATCTTTACATGGATTTTAATATTTATTTGCACTTACTTCACTTTTATATTTATTTTATTCTAGTCACCGCTTATATTTGTTATTCTTTTTTTATAAACTTGCTGCGAATCACAGCCGAGTGCTGTACTCGTAATTAGCGAAGCGATAGAAATACAAAAAAACCTTATACTACACATGTCTTTTTGTGATTTGGTTCCGACAAACAAGCAACTCCTCGGTATCTCAAAAACTGTTTGACTATGTAGAAATACAACGGCTGATGTGTTTAGTGTTCTCTCAAAAACACAGAGGATTAATGCATTGATCAGCGCCCTGAAAATGCCAATCAACTGAAAAGTATCAGTTCTTTCCGCATTCGTTTTTTAACCACAGTCACCACGATACTCCCCGAAGGGTCAGTCCGTATAAGGAGGTTGGAGCGAACTTCAAGGGCTCCTGCTCCCGGTGGTACAAGAATTTAGTCTCCTCGTAGACGAAACTACTATCAGTTGAGCTTCCATACTGTCCTGCCATCCGCTTTAACTCAAACAACCAGAAGTAGAAGGTTATTCGCATACTCAAAATATTTACAGTGGCGCTCGAGCTGCCCGAGCAGAGAATTCATCATAAGATTTCAAACATATGGATTCCTTCTGGCGGTTACGAACCACTCCGATCTTCACAGTATCTTTCATGTCGACTAGAGAAGCCTTTCTGTCCGAAAAGTAGCTCCGCCAAAGAGTACTTAACGGATAGTCAAGCTCTTCCAGTCGTTGCATCACTCGATCCCAGCTAAGGTAATGAAATTCTCCCTTGAAGTCAAAAAATCTGCCAAGGACATATTACACATACAGACTTACCTGGCTGAATTGACTTAGCTCATCACCGTGACTATACTATATATGTATGTGTACTTAATAGTTCTGGGTATAATAAAACTCTGTCTACTTTGTCTTCATTATGAGCTTGAAAACTTTAAAAAGCGTCCATTTTTTTATAATCTTTCCCTTTTCAAAGCTTATTTACTTTTGAAACGCATAAAAACAGTCATTATCTCAATGTAAGATATCAGCAAAACTTTTATGAAACTTGGATTATGACACTTCCACAAAAAATTGCACTTTAATAATGCCTTTAACTTCCTCATTAAGGTGAACGCTGTGAGCATATAAAACTGTCATTAAATGTGATTTTGTGCTACAATTGACGGCGACAGTCGACAGTAAACTTTGGTGTGATAAAAGTTTATTTGTTTTAAAAATAAAAAATAAATGATAGATCTTGCAGTCAACTGTTATTATCTGTGCATATATTATAAAAAATATATTATGTATTTGCTTTACAGATTTTTCGCAAAAGAAATCGAATATATTTTTGGTTTTTGCCTTTGTAAAATTATATTTATTTAATAAGCGAAGCCTAACTAACTGCTCCAATCATAAAGTCATAGGTTATGAAGTTCCTGATGGGCATCTCAGTATGCACAGTGAATTTAAGTTGTGTTTTTTATATTTATTAGAAACTCTTCCTATTTCCCACCATCTGTCACTGGATGTTCTCTATAAACTGTCAACCGATTCAGAATCAAAATAATTGGTATTTTCTAATAACATTCTTTGATGTTCCCTGATTGAGATTGAGAGTGTTTTAGCGAGTCGAAAGTTAAAAAAAATTCTGTTCTTAAGTCAAAAATATAAAAAATTACTAATGGTAAAAAAATATATATATATTTTAATGAAATAATAATAATATGTATGTATGTACATACATATATATCTTTATATTTTAATTATTATTTTTTTTTTAACGAACAAACAGTGTTCTTATATAACATATACATTTTTTAAAATAATAATTATAAATTTTGTTATTAAATTATATCCATGAAAAATTAAAAAATATTCATCTTATAAGTTTCAAATATATTTTTCCTCATTTCAACACTATTGTACACTTATCAGTTCTGTTTACTTAATATTAATTCGAATAAATTTTATCAGCCATTTGTTGTAAACAAACGCTATTGTGACGCCAGCGAAACAGCTGATACTGTCAAATGAGGTCAGAGTGAAATAAATTGGCACTCATTTTTACGCTCTCGGTAATTTTTCATGATGGAAATAAAGAAATATTGAATGTTTATATTTTTCTGCTACAGCAAATTACAATTTTAATAATTTTCTATAAAAATACTTGAAAAAGGTTTCAAAAACTACAGTTTTAATTTAAAAGTGTTTTTTCACATTTTTAAATATTCGTATGTTTGTCTTTAACAAAAAATATATTTAAAAAATAAAATAAACAAAGTACAGCCGAAGGCCTCTGCTGCCAGTGCTGCTAGATATTTATTTGTAGAATATTAAGTATTGTACAAATAATTTATAAAATAAAAAATAAAAAAATAAAAAATAAAAAAAAAATAAAAAAAATAAACAAAAATATTTGGACAATATTTTTAAAGTGTAAAAATTTCAATAATTAAAGTTTTTTTTTCTTATTTATTTAAATATTGGGATATTTCTCTCTCATTAAAAATTAAAATGTTATTTTTTTTTATAAAATTACTTCGAAAATATTCCAAATTTTTTTCACGAGATACACATTTAAAGATTTCAAGAATTAAAAAATTATTATTTTTGTTTATTTAAATATTTGTATATTTCTCACTTCTACAAAAAATAAGATTTTAATATTTTGAACAAAATTATTCCAAAAATATTAAAAAAAATAAAAAAAAAATACAATTCAAAATATTCAAAATGCTTTTTTTTATTATTTGTTTATTTCTCAAACATACAAACATTAAAATTTTAATATTATTTGACAAAATTACTAGAAGATATTGCACAACTTTTTTCAAATTAAAATTATAAATTTTAAAATTTTGTAAAAGCTTTGAAAACGCCTTTTTTCACTTATATAAATATTTGTATATTTCTTACTTTTACAAAAATAACAATTTTAAAATTACTTGGAAGGTATTGGAAATATTATTCAAAATTTTTTTCTTATTTATTTCAATATTTGCTTATATCTAACTTAAACAAAAATTACGATTTTAAAACTTTTTAACAAAATTACAGTAAGTACTTCGAAAATATTGAATGCATTTTTCAAAAACTGCAATTTCGAAAATTTTAAAAAACCTTGTTCACCTCTTTGAATACTTGTATATTACTTACTTTTACAAAAATTACAGTTTTAAAAACAAAATTTCTTCGAAAATATTAGCAACAATTTAAAAAATATCAAAAATTTTAGCGGTTTTCTTTTTCTTAATTAAATGTTTATATATTTCTCAATTCCACAAAAATAAAAATTTACTAGTTTTTAATAAATTTACTACGAAAAAATTAAAAAAAAATTTTTTTTAAAAAAATCTAAAATTTAAAATTTTCAAAATATCCAAAAAATAAAAAATTAAAATTCTTTCCAAAAAAACTTTAAAGTATTTATTTTGTTTTTTTTTTTAATAAAATATCCAAACTTCAAGTGTTTATTTGTAATATGTATTTCTTTTCAAAAATTTAAAAGAAGTTTAATTTTCCCCAAAATTTAAAATAGATTTAAATTTTCTCCTCACTTATTTTACTCTTAATTACAATTATAATAATTTTTCATAAAATTAATTTTTTTTTAAATTTCAAAAATTTTTCTTCTTTTAAAAATATAATTTTTTTTAATTTTTGAATTGTTTGTTCTTTTTTATTTCTTTAAATATTTTTTTTGTTCTCACATTTCCAAAAGTACATACATACCTACAACATATTTGGCATTTTGTGGGTTAAATTCTTCACGCCACCATTTACCTTAACAAATTGAGCGCGCTAAATTGCTTCGGTAAATTTGGGTAAATGGTGAAATTTTATTTAAAAGATCTTTTAGCCGCTCTTCTACAATGCTACGCTTTGTTACTGCAAAAAAGAGTTAAAAAAAAGCAAAAAAATTTAAAAGTTGCATATAGAGAGCGCACAGCAAAGCCAGTGTTTACACAGCCAAAGCTTACAAATAAAAGAAGTCAGCAAAAGAATGACCAACAACAGCAACAAAAACAAATAAACTCTAATGAATTGTGTATTTTTCAATACTTAATCGCTTTTTTACACTCATAGCGAACATTTATTTATTTACTAAACAAACAACAATAAAAATTCCGCATTTGCCGCTTTGTCTGAGCGCGTGTGCATGTGTGTGTGTGCAAAAGTGCTAAGTGCTAGATTCTGCTGCGAGCGTTTCCTTCCAGCCGTATGCACGGGCTGCTGATTTTTACAAGCATCTTCGCTTAACAGCAATTACAACAACAATAACAACAACAATGATCAACGATTGACCTCAATGTCGTGGAATTGCTGGCAATTTTTCTTCGTTTTACTTGCTTTCATGCAACAACAACAACAATAAGCTTACTACAACTTATTGCAATGTCAGTGTGGTTGTTTGTCTGTATGTGTGTTTGTATGTTTTTGTTTGCCTTTCTTGCACAACTTGTTCGTATTGAGCGCTGAGATTTAGTGAATTTCCGATCGCAACTGATAACATACTTAACTTAATACACAACGAAATACTTACGTACATATATACAGGTACATATGTATGTATGTATGTATGTATGTCAACGCTTTTGAAGCACTGAACGCGCGTACATAAGTATTCGAAAATAATTTGCTGGGTATTATAGGGAAAGTAGTGTAATTAGCTGTTCGTATTGTCTGCCTCTTCAAATCGGATTGAATGAATTGCAAGTCGTAACATAAATACTTGGCCACAAAATTACACAAGTACATACATACATACATGTATGTATTTAGTAAATATAGTATTTTAGCACAGAAATTATGTCATAACTGGCCTGTTAGCTTTAATTATGAATTAAATTGAATTATGATTAAGTTTTGTAAACATACATATAGTACACATACATATAGTACACATACATCTATACATACATGTATTTGTAATTTTTATATATAGATGTTATGAGTACCCTTTGCATTTTTTGTAATTTGTAGCCGCTGAGTATTTGTAGTTAATTGCATGTAATCAACAAGTGATTTATTTTACATTTTTGTACTCACATACATATGTATATTTGTATGCACTTTGCACTGGAGTAGGGAAAAAGCTGGAAAACCGATAATGCGAGTATACATATTGACAATCTCCTAATTAATTATATAACATATTCAGCAGTATATGACAACGTCAGTTAACCAAATTTCTGGAAGAGAAGACCAGTTAAAAGATATTTGGAAAACAGCGGCTGGGAAGTTTTGTAACACTCGCCTTATAGCCCAAAGCTTGCACCTACTATCTGCCGCTTGTTCCGGTCGATGCTGAACGCCTTCACTGTTATATAGTGTACATCAGAACAGAACATTAAAATTTGGCTTAATTTATTCTTTACCGTCCATCCATCGCAGTCCTTTGCGGATAAAATCTACAAATTGCCTGAAAGATGGGAAAATAATATGTCTTCAATACTTTGATTTATCCGACCTGCGCATGAATTGAAGCCGTCCCAAGCGGCATCGCTTCGCACTGTGAGCTCTTGAAAAGTTCCATGAAGATCCAACGTTTTCGATCCAAATATTGCTCAGCGATGAAACCCATTAATGGCTCAATGTGTATGTAAACAAGAAAATCTGCTGCATTTTGGACGAAGAGAAACCTAAAGAGATTCAAGGACTGTCATTCCATCCAGAAAAAATCAAACCGTCAAATATTTCATCCCTGAAATTGAAGCTCGTGATCTCGGTGACATTTGAACTTATTTACTAGTCGAAATGCTCAAACAAGTTATCGAAAATTGGACTCAACGGAGACGTAGCCCGGCCAAAATTTGAAAGAGATAATCTTCAAAAATAAATGCCAAAAAATGGTATTTCGAATCTTTATAAACATTTCCCATTAAATTTGAAGTTTCTGTGTTTTTTTTTTTCTATAAAAAAGTAGGAAAACTCGAAATGAATCACCCTTTATATGCCATTTGCTTCGGTTGATGCTGAATGCCGGAAAATTGATTTGAATAATTCTTGGCTGCCATGCCGGCGCAGTTCTTTAGGGATGGAATCCATACATTGTCAAAAAGAAAGCAAAATATTATGGCTTCAGATGGACAATACTTTGAATAATAATATTATTCATGGGTTTCTTAAATAAAAACCCATTGAACCGACTGTTGTGGAAATTGCTCATATGAAATCTCGTGCTTATTGCCAAAAACTGGAAGAGTTAAATTCTCAAGCTATGGCGAATTCTTCACCATAAAGACCATTCGCCGTAGACAGGAACACGTAGTAATCACCTAGAACCAGTCTTGTTTGGACTATAGAGTGAATGCTTAAGAACCCTGCAACCAATATCTACCTTGATGGAAGACAACTCCTCTCCTATTGGACCAATGCTGGTCGATATGGGCGATTGCTTCCTTCAGACGGTCCGATTGTTGATAAGAATTTGGGCGTAGGAGAGCTCATAGTAGATGTTTGCCTGCCAATGTCAACAAAACCTTTCTGACTAATCCTCAGTCCTAGCTTGGTTATTGTTTACACCGTGATTCAACCACGATCTTTTTGCAAATTTTCATCAGCGTTAACTCGTGTGTCATCCATACTCCGAGCTTATTTTTATATCTAGCCTTATTTAACTGACTCCAAACAGTTTTTGTGCAATGTTTAACTAATGGGAAATCGAAACAGTGCTCACATGACGATTGGATTCGAAGATATTAATTATATTCTCGATTTCTTCGACACTTTCCGACTTCGAAGGCAAATATTGAAGACTAATTTCAAACAAAAAAAAAAAAAATGGTGATATTACTTTATTTTTATATTCGGCTGTTTTTCGAAAAATATTGTCTATTTAGTTCAATCCAAGCATCACTTGGTTAATGAGCGGTCGGTCAATTGCCTTGTAAGTTGGTTTTGCTGTAACCATTCAAGCAAAAAATTTCAGGTTTTGACCTGTCATCAAATTGTAATAAATTAAGTTCCTAAAAATGGTTATTCAACTAGAGAGCTTTAAAATAAATTCCCAGGAAGAAATACTTGAGTAGGTCTGTCACTTTCGACTTATTAAGGTTAGATTACATTATGAGTGATCTAAACGCTTCAAGAAGTCCGTCCTCAAGTATCGACAAAACCTTCTAACCAAATAAATCTACTAGGGATTAATTGCTCTTGGTTGACCTAACATAAATGGCTGAGATTTACAAGGTTTCAGTACTAGTATCAGAAAAGACCAGACAGGCAAGAAAGAATTTTTGTACGGTTCAAATTTTGTTCTCACAATACTCGGGTCTACGTAAACAGAACGGAGCAATGTTTTTATCCGACTAATGAATATCAACTCCCCAGCGTTCCACAAAATTGGAATTAGAAGCATTCTTGGGTTACAACAATAACAAAAGTTTCTAACTCATCTTCTTTAAACAACTGGCTTCGAGTAGAATAATTAACTTTAACGTGTCGATGTCGCTTAGAAAATGAAAATGCCTCGACCTAGAAGAACCTTGCTAGTATGTACGTAAATACTGGGTTGAGAGCTGCTTCAACTCATGCGTAGCCCACTCATGCAGTAATAAACCGCAAGGAGACAGCGAAATTGCCCGAAAGTTAGGTTTCGTAAATCCTTAAAGTCATGATGCACTGCGATCTTAACAACTTTAAAATTATCTACCAAAAATATCACATTTCATCACATATGACGTGTTAATGCGATTACCGGTTTGACGCTTCATTAAAATTTCGCATTGTAACTGTCAACACCTGATCCACTGTTGCCAGCTCCGTGTAATTTCGTCACTCTCCCTAATCCTACTAATGTCTACAAGCTGTATTATTAGATTAAGTTGCTATTTAGCGCTTATTAGTGAACATACTAATAACATTTTTGCATTCTAATTTATTTATACATCTCTCTACATTCATTTATCTAATACTAATTTCATAGTAAATAATTTATTCCCACTTTTAGTGCCCTTGATTGTGGTTTCACCTTGAAAACACACATAGAGATGAGTGCAAATATCTTGTTTGTAGTTTTACCTGCAATTCCAGCTAATTTCTAAATTGTTTGCAAGTCGTTCCCCCGACGTTGGGTAACAAAAAAAAAAAATCCCGCTCATATGACTTCATCAAAGCAGCTTAGAGTTAACGTTTGAAAAAAAAAACAAACCAAAACACCAGCACCAACACTCGCAGTGGTTACGTATTGAATAGCCGTAAAAGTCATAAAAACATACAATTTACTTGAAAGACATTAAAAACACAAATAATAAGAAAAGTCATATGAGTGACAGTGGCGTCAATTAAAAAGCAATATGACGCTATGGCGTAGATTTATTCAAATGCAGGAGAAATAGTTATAAAATGTAGTATGCGTGTATGTTTGTATGTTTGCATTTATATGCAATTAGTGTAATTTTGTTGCATTAATAAATATTAAAAGCCTTTAAGCCAGTATCATGTGTACATAACCTCTAATAATTAGTGCGAGCTGTAAGTATTTGTACGAGGGTTGCCTTTTATTTGTCAGAATTTTTGAATCCTAGTGTTTCAATCGATCAGCTCATAGCTTTATCGTAAATTTGAAATTTTTGAAAATTTTTGAAATTTTTTTTTGTCATTTTTGATTTTGATACATACTGAAAACTTTTTTGACATACGCTTTTTGTAGAGTTAATAGTAACTTTAAATATTCATCTTGGCAAAAAATTGAAACTGAAATGCGAACATTTTCGATCGATTATTTTTTTACAACTTTTTACCCAGCAACATTGTATCGATGATCTTAATGCAATTTTTGGCGATAAAGCTGCAGCAAGGGTCAGTGTTTACCGATGGTCTGGTGAATTCAATTGAGGTCGTAGATTACTACAAACTGAATTTGGTGAGGGTCGTTCCGGAAACTATTGAAACTGTGCGTAAATATTTGCTTTTGTTCTCTAATCCCGATGTATAACAGGCGTCCTTCGTATATATTAGTTTAGCTTAATCTGGTAGGCCAACAAGCCACGCATAGACCAGTTTTGGTCCTTTGCGATACCAGTTGGCGTTCAGCTGCTAGGCACAAGAGGGATAGTCATCCTTAAGAATGCGTGTGCTTGATGGGAATTTAACAAACTCTACGGTCTCACTATATCTATCTCCTCCAGTGTATTATACTGTGTAGTCTTGCCAACGCGGAAAAGTGCACAAGAGATGCTCCATTGTTTCCCTGGTGGACTGCTCTAGACATTTTCTGCAGTCTTCTCGATCTGTCAACCCCATCCTGCTGGCATTTGTCGACACCAGACAGTTGCCAGTTAGTCTTCCCATCATGTTCCTACAGTCTCTTCTATCGAGTGCAAATGTACTTCCGGTCTACTGTTTTACACATGATTTTTACAGTTTTGCACCCAGATTGCTCATTCCATCGGGTTTTGATTTTCTCTACCATGCTTCTGTCAAGATCGTCGTAGACCCAATGTTGATCACGTTTTCGGATGTCAGTCGTACGCCATTCTTGGCAATTTCGTACACTACTTCATTGCCCTTGATGCCTTTGTAGCCTTACACCCAGTAGAAGTGAAGTTATTTACTTCTGGCAACATTTTCTACTGCTACCCTGCTTCCCAAGACAGTTCTGGCCGATATGCGCTACGAGGTTACTGCCATGATTGCTGCTATGCTGTCTACATAGATGCTGACTCTGGAATTGTCTACAGGAAAAAAATATTTCCTGAAAAAATCTCAGAAAAATTGTAATAAATTATACTTTTATAATTTTTAGGTTATAATATACCATACAATAATTTGCTTAGAAATCATCTTTTTATATATCTATACACAATATATGTATCTAGAAATAAAAAAAAAAAACTTAGAAAAAAGTTATAATATTGTTTAGTAAAATTAAAGAAAAATATTGCATTTAATTAAAAATAAAATATTTTTTGAAAAAAAAAATCATGTTCTTCTTAACATTACTGATCTCCAATATTAGTTTACATGCATTCCAACAACAGTAAACAACTAAAAGCTGCACATTAGCGTTGTCAGTTACACAGCCTTGTCTGTAGCCTCGTCTACAGCCTCAGAGCCGACTCAATTGTCAACCAAACATTTCTTTCATTTCACCACTCAACTTTCACTGATGACATGCTGCTGTTGCACGTCTCATTGTTGTGGCCTATACTACTTTGTTGTCGTTATTGTTGCGGCGGTGAAGTTGATGACTGCACAGTGAGTTCACTCACAGCCAGTCTTGGCCGCCGGATGATGCTGCTGCTCATTTGTGACTTTTTGTTGTGTCGCTAATGTTGACTGTCTGTGATAGATTGTTGCGCTGTTTGTTGTTGTTCATGTTGTTAGTGTGTGTGTTTGTGCACACGAAGGTGCCGTTCGTTCGCTCTTTTATTTCATTTATTTGTTTTTTTTTTTAAGCAATAAGACTGTGAGCCAGCTAAGCTCAAATTATCAGCGTATAACAGACAAAACCAGCAACAACAACCAACAAACGATTGCTATAAAATGACAAACAATGTGTAATCACAAAACTTATCATATGAAAAGCAAATTATTTTTATTTCCATTTTTCTCCTCATCTTTTTCATTTTTAATCTTCTAATCTCACTCTCACATTACTCTCTTGAGAAAACTACTTAATCTACGCTACAGCAGACGTTATATGAAACGAAGTCCAAATCGCCGGCAGCAAGCAGCTTAACGACAGCGTTGACGACCTTAAAATGAAGTACAACTCATTAAGAATCGGAAAGTAAGAAAAAGGAGAGATAAAAATTTAGCTGCTGCCTCACATAAACATAAAAGATGAAAGCAAAATCCAAAGGTAACACAGGTGAATATGCAATACATATAGACGGCATTAAGCTTAGTACTAAAAAATGTACGAGAAATGAAGCGCGAGAAATTTGTTGGAGTAATATTTAGAAAAAATGTTTTGTTGCTTGAGAACCTTACAGGCGACTAATGAATGCCAACTAGCAAAACGCTAATGAAAAACACACGTATTGAAATAGACATACTCGACATACAGCCATATATGTATGTATATTTATTTATATGTGACCTGGTCTACGAAATGGGGGCTTAGGTGTCAAAAAAAAATATAAAAAATAAAAAAAAATTAAATAAAAAAAAAATAAGAAATAAAAATTTAAACAAATAAAAAAAAAATAAAATTAAAAAAAAAATATTTTTTGACACCTAAGCCCCCTTTTCGTAGACCAGGTCACATATATGCAATATCTACATTCCGATGTCTGGAATACGATGACAACACTACTGCTATTTAACAACAATTTGAGAGGTGTAAGCTTAAAGTCGATCTATTTCGAGATTCCATACTTTTTTAAAGCAAAAACACAGAAACTTCAAAGTTAATATGAATGTTCATATCATTCGAAGGAACATTCTTTGGCATTTATTTATTAAGGATCATTTCTTTCAAATATTGGCGAAGTCTCAGATGGTCCATCCGTTGAGTCCAATTTTCGATGACTTCTTAGAGCATTTCTACAGATTACTAGCGAATGCCACACGTGATGTTTTACTTAAGGGGGGATCCTGCTTTAGAGGCTTCAAAAAATCTATTTTTTTGAGGATTTTTTTTTTTGGGAAGGAAAGATATAAGTGATTAAAGCAAAATTTTTAGAGTTTGTGGTTATATATTTAAACATCATCAACAAATTTTTTGGATACGAAATCTTTTATAATCTGCCTTTGGGAAGCATTTGGCCGATGTATCTCGCATGTGCATTTGTCGGACGGCGGGCAGGATGCAGGTCGCAATTTCCATCGGAAACAAAAAATTCAAAGAGCCTCACATTTTTTAATAATTTATCTTCTAGTTAAACTAAGAAAATCCCAAAAAAAGTGTAAAATTTTACAAATTTTT
Source organism: Bactrocera correcta (assembly GCA_027475135.1). Classification (NCBI taxonomy): domain Eukaryota; kingdom Metazoa; phylum Arthropoda; class Insecta; order Diptera; family Tephritidae; genus Bactrocera; species Bactrocera correcta. Next base: position 83,266,301 of record CM050326.1, read on the forward strand.
TAATAAGTGAAAAAAGTAGTTTTTGACCAAAAAAATTTTACTTTAAAAATGTGTTCAAACTTGACTTTTCTTAGTTTAAATAGAAGATAATTTAATGGCAAAGATAATAAACTTTGCCCCAATTCCATACGACGTTTAGTTTTTTTTTCTATCCTGCTCGCCAATTAATAAAAATCGTAAAAATGAAAAGCCGAGAAATCGCGCGTCAAATTTTTTTTTATATCTGCTAGACGCTCTGTCACTATTTTCCTTCTAGCTTCGAAAATATTTCAAATTCCCATCTTAAACTTTAGGGACATATTCTTAGATTATTTTTAAAGAGATTTAAGAAAAAAAAAATATCGCGTTTTTTAAGCTCAGTCTTCAGGCTCCCCACTTAAATGCCTGAATTGAGACTTTACATATCCCCACAGGAAAAGGCCAAACTTATATCACACAGTTTATCTTGGTCCAAAACTTGAAATTATCTGCTCTCCGAAGTGTTCTCTCCACAAATCCAAAGTGGCGCCATTTTGTTGAAACCAATTGTCGTTGTGTTTCAATCTCAGGCATCAAATAATCGGTTATCATGGCGCTATAACGGTCGCCATTGACGGTTACGTTTTCACCGTTTTCACCGGAATCATTTTTGAAGAAAAGAATTTTTAAGAACTGATTATTCCACCGCCCGAAAAACCACACCAAATCTTTTTGTCTGGATGAAATGGCAGCTCTTGGATCTTTTGAGGCTCTTTGTCACAAATGCGTCAACATTACCTGTTTACATACCCATTAAGCCAGAAATGTAAACTTATAAAAGAATGTTATCTAACCATTTTCCAATTGGTAAATGTATATAAAAAGGGCGTTTGAGCATGATAATGACACAAAATATACGATGATACTGGCTGAGAAGTTGTTTGTATCAGAAAAGGTCGACGAAAAGTACTGATCAGCACTGGAACTGATCACGAATTCAATCAATAATGTTTGTGCAGACTGAATTCGTTCTTTGTATTTTTAGCTTAGTTTTTTGTTGTGTAGTTCGAACCCACGAAGACTACCAATTATATAAACACACTATATTCATAATTTTTTTTTTTTAGGGTCTTCGATGCTTTCTTCGGGCTGCTAGATATAATAATTTAATACACCCTGTTTAGGGTATAAAAATACGAGGGGCATATAAAGGGTTTCATAAGTAAACAAATTCCCATAAAGCATGTCATATAAATACGTGACTAACTACCAGAGTATACCTAATGAGTATATGTATGTGACATTTCGTCAATTAGTTGAAAGCTAAATTACTTGAATTCCAAGATAAATATTACATATATTACCTTAGGAGTGATCATATGAGTCCATAACGGTTGCCAAATTTCAGAAGACTTATTTCTTTAGTTAGATATTTGACCGTAGTTTACGAGGAGAAATATATTGCAGTCCTTTTGGGATATTTCGAAGCTTTATTGTACGAACAATAGTAGAGATTACTGATTAAATGTTTTCTCCAATTTAAGCACTAGGCACCCCAAACTCTACAGTATGATTAAAGTGGAGTAATTCTTAGGAAAACGGAGGGATATCTATTCGCACCAGTTACCTTGTTAAAGACTTATAGTATATAACTGCTCTGATAGCCAGGTCGTCATTTTACGAATCGAAAACGGTTGTAATCTTACAGATGGCATTCAGTTTTTCAGAACATTCGTTTCTTCATGTACATAGTCTACTTGGAAGAGTATTTTACTACATTATTCATTTTACTATCTTAAGAAGATCGACGCTGCACCAGCACAGCGAATGTTAAGCTAACGCAAGATGACAAGAACAGTCGTAGGTCAAATGATGAAGTTGTTCACTACGTAGCATTCCTCAACATGATTTGAGGAATGTTTTCTGTAGCATGAACAACAACAATTGAAGACGACTCAACTTCAATAGTAGCGGTTGCGAAGGTTTTGCTGTGTCTTTGGTTAGCTTGGCAGGGAATCATCTGCTAAGAGGCGTTCTCCTAAAACTCAACTTCATATTCGAACCTCTATTGTCAACAATTGGACCTTTAAGAAGGCAACCGCTTAGAAGCGGTCAATTTTGCCCAACTTGAAGTCGCGTTATGATTCACCTTATAATCCTTTTAGGCAATATCAGGCCACAGCATGTTAGTTGTGACTCGCCAGAAGCTCCAGCAGCTTGGTTGGGAAAATCTTTTACTCTCACCTTATAGACCGTAGCTGGCCCCAAATGATTATTACCAGTTCCTGTCCAATGCAAATGATTTTGTTGGTGAAAAATTCGCTCAAAGGAACCTGGTCAAAATCGCCTGTCTCATTTTTTTTCCGAATGCAGGCGAGAGTTTTCCAGAAGCATAGTATTATGAGCTTACCTTCAACACGGTTCATAATTGACAAAAATTGGTTAATTTTAACTATGGCAAATAAAAATTAGAATTTAATGCAAAAATATTCAATTTTTTTAAAAGAAGGGCGGAGTGTTGCTGAATGGTATTGCGTTACGGATTAATCTTATCGTCACAATGGGAATTGGTATGAATGAATTGACTGATAACAAAAGTCATAAAAACAATTACAATAAATCAAAAAACACAAATATTTCTTAATGATTGCATAATCGGCAGAAAATTTCGAAAGCAAAAATTACAAAACAATTTTTGATAAAAGTAAACGCCTGACGAGATGATTAAGACACAGCAAAGTAAAAAAAATAATAAGCAAATTAAAATGAAAAAATTTTTCACATTGTTATAAGATATTAAAATAATTATTATTTTGATAATTTTTTATAAGTTTTTTGTTGCTTTTTTCACCAATGTTCTTGTTTTTTGCCGCCGTTTATCTGTCACACTTCGTCTTATCTCACCAAGCCAAAGAAATCAGCGTAATCTCGCTACGTCACCGGCATTCAAATGTGGATTCACGTCACACATACTCACAGATACATATGTTTGCATATGTGCGTGTGGCGCCTTTAAATAATGCGGATATTCAAATGAAATGCGATAAAAAACATTTTTGTATAAATTTCATTAAAAGCAACAGCAAATAAAGTAATGAAGTAAAAACGCGCTTGCGAAACTTTATAAAAAGAAGAATTCTTCAAATTTTACGCGCACTGCGCCGATTACATAATCCGCTCGTCGGCACTTGGGACATGTGCACCGCATTTCAATAAAAAATACTTTTATCTACACACACACACATACAGACAACTGTTAAGCGCTGCGTGCATGCGCCGTTTTTCAAGCTTGCAGTTTCACTTTCAAGCACGTACATATTTAAATAGTAATTTACTTATGCAGCGCGCTTGTCTGCATAAGATATACGAATAAACTAATTAAAAAATGCGAAGACGCATTTTGACTGACAAATACGAGTATAGCTATTTATTTATATTTACCAGCAAATGTTCGAAAACGAAGGTGAATTCATTCATAGGTATTATTTATTTTTCTATAAAGGTATATGTATATAGATGATGACGTAGACACCGCTTACGGTTATAGACGAGTTTATAACAATGCCAGTCGTTCTTCCTTTTTGCTGATTGACTCTACTTCGAGATACCAAGTGCAGCCAGGTACTTCTCCACCTGGTCTTTCAAAAGAATGGAGGTCGAATAATCTCAAAGCTGGAGTGTTTTCATCCATTCGGACGAAAAGACCTAGCCGGCGTAGCCGCTGTCTCTTAATTCGCTAGACTGTGCCAACGCCGTCGTATATCTCGTACAGCTCATCGTTTCATCGACTGCGTACTATTAACGGAGACATGTGAGCCAAGTCAGGAGATATTTCATCTTGCCCTCGTTCATTGCCATTCTGGATGTACAACATGGGCAAATCATAACTATCAGTACGCCAGAGTTGTACACTACTATAGAAGATACAGGGTAGGCCATTTAAAGTTGACCCATCTGGCAACGCTGTAACTTTTAACAGCGCTGACAAATCGGCTAATGTCATACCGCGTTAGAAGCGTCATTCGAAGACAATTTATACCATGGAACAGTACACTCCAAAAGAACGCGCTGAAATTGTTCAGCTTTATATTCAAAATAACTTTTCAATTGTGTTAACTCAACGTGCGTTTCGCAAAAAAAAATAAAGTGAAAAGTGCTCCAGTTAAGAACACAATTAAGTCTTTATACGCAAAATTTGTGAACACCGGTAATCTCAGTAATGCCAGTCATGCATCCAGACAACGCACAAGACGTTCTGATGAAAATATCGAAGCTGTACGAGCCAGTATTGAGGAGACTCCATCGACATCGAGTTATCGCCGCTCTCAGGAATTAGACATCTCTCGCACCACTCTCCGACGCATAATTCATAAAGATTTGAAGATGTTTCCATATAAAATTCAAATGGCACAAAAACTAAACCCAGCTGATTATCCGCGACGCCTTAATTTTGGCAAATGGGCCATCGAAATGGCTGAAAACGAACTTGACTTTTGGCGAAAACTCATCATGTCAGACGAGGCACATTTCTCGTTGAATGGAGGCGTATACAAGCAAAATTGCCGATTTTATGCCACCGAAAATCCTCAATTAATTGAAGAACAGCCTCCTTACGACCAAAAAGTAACAGTTTGGTGCGGTGTTTGCGCGAATATGATCATCGGACCGTATTTTTTCGAAGACGATGATGGAGCCACGACAACAGTCAATGGTGAGCGTTATCGAGCCATGATAACGGATTTTGTGATGCCCATTATTCGCGAAAATGACATGGATAACTTCTGGTTTCAACAGGACGGGGCTACATGCCATACAGCTCGACCAACAATCAATTTATTGCGACCATTTTTCCCCGGGCGATTGATATCGAAAAATTGTGATGTTGACTGGCCACCGAGATCACCAGATTTGACGCCACCAGACTTTTATTTGTGGGGTTATTTGAAATCCAAGGTATACGCTAATAAGCCAAAGACCTTAGCTCAACTGAAAGCCAACATTCGACGTGAAACAGCCGCCATATCATCCGAAACATTGGCCAAAGTCATGGAAAATGTCGAAAGAAGAGTGCATTTAGCTGTCAAAGCTAAAGGTGCCCATTTACGCGATCTAATTTTTAAATATTAGCTGAAACAAATCCCCTTGGACCAAAATAAATTATTTTTGAAATGAACAAAAAACATTGTTTTCTTTTGTTCTTTTTTTTTAGAAACAAATGGGTCAACTTTAAATGGCCTACCCTGTAGTACCTTTCCTATTTAGTTCAGAAGCTCGAATTATTTTCTCCAAAAGTTATTTTAAGAAGTCGCATGAAAGAGAGTCGCCTTGTGTGAAACCTCGTTTAGTATCGAACGGCTCGGAGAGGATATTCTCGATCCAGACAGAGCTGTTGAGTCAGTTTACACAGCCGTATTATTTTTGCGGGGATATCAAATTCGGACATCGCGACTTTATGTTCCTTTTCGTGCTGCCAAAAGCAACTTTGAAATCGACGAAGAGGTGGTGTGTGTCGATGCTCCTTTCACGGGTCTTTTCCAAGATTTGGCGCATGGTGAATATCTGGTCAGTGGTTGATTTTCAACGTCTGAAGCCACACTGATAAGGTTCAATCAGTTTGTTGACGGCGGGCTTTAGTCTTTCACACAATACGATCGATAGAACCTTACACGGGATGTTGAGGGGGCTTATCCCACAGTAGTTGGTGCAGATTGTGGGGTCTTCTTTTTTGTGGATTGGGCAGAGCACACTTAAATTCCAATCGTTGAGCATGCTTTCGTCCGACCATATTTTACAAAGAAGCTGATGCATGCTCCTTACCAGTTCTTCGCCGCCGTGTTTGAATAGCTCGGCCGGCAATCCGTCGGCCCCTGCCGCTTTGTTGTTCTTCAGGCGGGCAATTGCTATTCGAACCTCTTCATGGTCGGGCAGTGGAACGTCTACTCCATCGTCATCGATTGGAGAATCGGGTTCGCCTTCTCCTGGCGTTGTACGTTCCCTGCCATTCAGCTGGAGAAGTGTTCTCTCCATAATTTAAGTATGCTTTGTGCATCGGTGACTAGATCCCCTTTGGGGGTCCTACAAGAGTATGCTCCGGTCTTGAAACCTTCTGTAAGTCGCCGCATCTTTTCGTAGAATTTTCGAGCATTACCCCTGTCGGCCAGCTTATCAAGCTCTTCGACCTCGGTATCTATCCTATCCCGCATGTAGTGTGGTCGATCGTAACATTGCGAGGTAGACAGCCTGTTTTCTCTCCGCTGCGACACGGCACTCTTCGTCATACCAGCTGTTCTTTTGCCCTTTCCGAAAACCAATGGTTTCGAGGTCAGCTTATACCGAGTGGTTGACGGGTGCTCTCAGAGGAATGCAAGCCGAGTAGAAAATCGTTCGGCTGTCTGTTGGGATTGCAGCTTCTCGACGTCGAACCTTCCTTGTGTTTGTTGGCGTGCGTTTTTTGCTGCACAGAGGCGGGTGCGAATTTTGGCTGCAACAATATAGTGGTCCGAGTCGATGTTAGGGCCTCGGAGCGCACGCACATCTAAAACACTGGAAACGTGTCTTCCGTCTATCACAACTTGATCGAATTGGTTGGTGGTTTTTCGATCCAGAGACTGCAAGGTAGCTTGATGAATCTTCTTATGCTGGAATCTAGTACTACCGATAACCATATTTCAGGCCCCGGCGAAGTCGATCAGCCTCAACCCATTTGGGGATGTTTCCTCGTGGAGGCTGAATTTACCGACCGTAGTGCCAAAGATACCTTCTCAGTTTAGGCTTAGTAAAAATGAACCATAACTCCATAGAACAACATTTCAAAAATATTTAAAGCTTGGCGGCTGCAGTTCATAAATTTCATACAAAATATACGGAATAATATTTTAATGTTGTTCGCTGTGAAGAGTCTACTTTCGAGAAAAATTGTTTCTTACTTTTTTTTTGGGGAATTTCATTGCTGCGATTATAATGTTAGTTCTCCAAGTTTATCAGGTACTATAATTGTATTTTTAAACTTAACACTATTTGAAGCCACAATTACTCACCCATATCTATCTACCTCCATACAAATGCATTTATAGTATGTTTACACTTCACGGATATATGGTAAAAAGTGCTTAATATGCATTGTATGTTTGTATGTTTGTATGCGCGCATTTAATTGAAACACTTGACTGATGAGTGATTTAGATATGCATCGTTTGATAAGCAGAAAACTAGCATTCACAAGTGTGAACGCAATCAACATTTAATTACAAAGTTCATAAATATGAGGGTGTTATCATGACGCCTACAGGGAATCGCATGAAAGACATAGAAGCAAAATAACAAAAGTTGTTAATTTCGTAAAAGAATATGTTATCTGCTAGACCCTCTTTATAACTTGTTTTGAATTGAAAATAATAATACGACGAATTGAACATTGCGGTGATTTCACTGAGTTTCTAAACTGTTTTCTTTTATCATTAAGGTCATAAATCAGTAAAGTAAGAAAAAGTTAATAATTTTTTATTGGAAAAAAATTGCAGAAAGATTTCAGAAATGTAGGATTGCTCAAAATAGGTAAATTGTGGAATTTTGGGTTTCTTATAACGTCTATGACGTCATAATAGCAGTTGTCAACATCTATTTTGCTAGAATCCACTCCTTTCGGGCTTTTCTTATGAATATTAAAAAATATAAGAAAATTGTCTTTTTACCAGAATAATTTCTAAATAGTGCTACCAGATTTTTAGCGAATAATTATTAAAGAAAAATATGTATAAAAGCATGAATAAAAACGACATCTGCTGGGCGTTTGTTTTAATTGTTTCAAAAATGATTTTTCTAAAAAAGTGTTTTCAAAGTAGACCCATAGGGACAGCAAATGACGTCACATTTCTCCCGGTCTTCTGACATTTCTTTTCACTAAGGTTTGGCATTTCACAATGGAAAGATGTACGATCTAACAACTAGTCAAAATTATTAAAATCAATGGCCTCAACTTTTAGAGCGTTAGGTCCAATTTATGGCCGTCATACTCGTCCCGTCAGATCAACAATTGAGCGTCTAGTACAAAAGTTTGAAACCACAGGCACAGTACAAAACGTTTCCGTGCCAGTGTGCCGTAATATCGAGAATATTGCTGCCGCTAGTTTATCAATTGAGGAAGACCCAAATCAGTCTCTTACACGTCGATCTCAAGCGTTGGGCATATCTGTGACATCGTTATGGCGAATTTTGCAGAATCGTCGTATGTTTGTGAATTGGGCTGAGCAACAAGTTGAAAATGATTCGGATTTTCATCGAAAAATCATCTTCAGCGGCGAGGCTCATTTCAGGCTGAGGGGCTTTATCAATAAGCAACATATGCATTATTGGTCAGGCAGCAATCCACACGTACTCCGTGAGTCACATTTGCAACCCGAAAAAATTATGGACCGATGAGTCATTGTGCCGTACTATTTCCATGATGATCAAGACCGACACGTTACTGTGAATGGGAATCGCTTCCGCACAATAATAATCGGATATTTTTGACCCGAATTGGATGATATGGACTAGAACAATATGGGGTTCCAACAGAGCGGCGCCACAAGCGACACAGCGAATGTCAGAATCGTTTTATTGAAAACTATGTTTGGTGAACGTGTTATCTTACGAAATGACCCAGTCAATTTGCCGACTCGGTTGTGTGATTTGACGCCGTTAGACTATTTCCTGTGGGACTATGTCAAGCCTATGGTCTGTGCCAACAAGCCAGCGACGATTGATGAACTTCGTACGAATATCGAACTGTAAATTGAAGCAGTATGGGCCGACTTATGCTTGAATACCGTCGAAAATTGGGTTCATTGGGAACACCCCTTGATCGGATAAAATTCGAATCAATAAAGTCAAACGGGAAGTTGTGGCAATTCTTTCTCTGCTCTTTTCTCTCGATCTCTCTCACTTATTCTTCTTCGGTAGCAAAACTTTTTGGTGCTGCCAGTTCGACATTTTTCACTACTGGTTCAGTTTATTAAAAGAAATAAATCTATTAGAATAACATTTGTTTTTAATTATATAATCAGCTGTTTTCCAGGGTTGCATAAACCATTCCTCATCTTATCATGCCGCCGCACTATACATACTCTACGGGGTTTTATATGCAACATATTTATATACGACTATATGTATATTGTACTATAGAGTTAGGACAGGTGACTTATGCTTACAACAAATACAACTACAACGCGGTGCTTTATACTTAATTAAAAGCAGTCAAAAACGGAAATGAGGAAAATAATTAATTTTGTTTTTTTTTCCAGCCACATTCGGTTGAGTCACCGAATTATGCCCCAAAACTGTAATCAAAAAGCAAAAATTTAAACAAAAGAGAGTAAAACCCGGAAAAAACAATATTTTGTTCACAATCGGGTTTTGCTTCAGTGCATAACAACGGCATATTCAACAGAAAAGTAAATATGCATGTATGTCTCTATTTATTTGGGTGCAGAAACAGCCTCGCCAGCTTAAGCTTGCCTAAAGCAATGGCAAAATCATAGTGGCCATGGAAATTGTAACAGAAATCCACTTAAAAAGCGCTGGAAAAGCAATAAAAAAAAGTTAACAAGTGTAGCAGATAGACCGACAGACAGACTGCGACGTCTACTTGTTGCATGAAGTGGTTAATACACATGAATATGCATGTATGTATGTATGTGTGAGTTTAAGCAAATATTATATAGTAACATATATTGATGTGCGCGCATGTGCACCATTGTGGCACTGTACTCGCTTTGCCAGTATTTTCGCTTCGCGTCTGCATTTGCGCACGCGTAACCAACTAACCACATTTTGGCGGCCAACAGCCGTATATTTCATACTTAAAGCATGAAACTACTCAAATGACTCATTCTGCTTTGCACTCGCTGTATTTACTGTATGCAACGTGCAACGTGTGGTATGCTTGACTAAGCCGGTGGTGGGCGTAGCAGTGGCAAATGTATGTATATTTGAAAACAACGGAAATTGGGTTGATGCTTCGTATCTCATGAACACGCTATTGCATTAATCGCGGAAGGGTCATTTATTTCCGGCTCAATGTGGAGCGTAATTTATTTGTTTGCATGTTTTATTTGTGTGATTTATTATTGGATCACAAAATATTTTAATTATTTGTATTTAATTTTTGATTACTTTATGCATTGCGTGTGTTTTAGTGGCACTTGAACCTTTCAATCTAGAACACTATTTCTACATTATCTGTAAAAAGTGAAAAGCACAATCTGTGTTCACATAACTTTTTGATTTGTAAAGCTAGAAGTCAAATATGCACCGTTCGATGACTTGTTTATGCTTTGAAAGTCATTTCATACTGTCACTCTCTTAGAAACACTTGTCCCTTTTGGTACAAGCTTCTCTTGAGAACAATTTTCAGCAACCAAATCAATTTCCAAAGGCAGGTTCAGGTAATAATCCACTAGTGACATACATATTTACTTTCCTGGACCAGATTGTGAGGTGAATGTATAAGAACTTCCAAACCAAGCTCTAAGCTTGTACGTATTTCATGGGCTTAGGTTACGTACTAACAAATTAATGGGTAGGTTAGGTTAGGTGGCTGATCAAAGATCACACGTGGATCACAATATTTAGCCCTTTGTTAGGCCGTAGAAAAGAATAACTCCTGTGTTTGAACTTATAAAATAGCAAAACGTTTAATTTATATTCCCCCAGCTCGGTGGTATGCCAGAAGGTAGGTTTAAGTCTTGAACCCCCAAACGCCGGACAATCAAGAAGTGCTGCGTTGTTTCCTCTTCATCTTCTTTCATGCAGCTGCTGCAGATGGCGTCTGTTAGGATTTTTAGCCTTACTGTGTGGTCGCCAATAGGACATTGGCCGGTTAAAAGTGCCAAAACTAGATAGTGGCTAACTTTACTGAGAGCAAAGTGATCACTAGATCTCTTGCGACCGATCTTGGTTCAAAAGGCTTTGGCCTCAGCGCATGTTCCGATGGTGCCCCAGCGCTGACCAACTTCCGCGAAGACTAACTTTCTAAGACACTCGATGCTATTGATAGGGAAGTTAGGATAGATTCACTGACCAGCCCTGAAGGCACTGTTAATGGCTTAAGGCTTTGGTATCTGAGTAGATGGTCACTTCTCTGAAGCAGGCTGCAGTGAATCTACTGCTAATTTGATGGCTCTAACCTCGGCCTGGAAGACACTGCACTAGTCAGAAAGTCTAAAAATATAATTGATAGAGAGCACCTGATAAACTCCTCCACCAACCTTCCTGTCCGTAAAAAACTCACTGCCCTTCTCCTCCAACGGCTTCTTCCTTCCCACAACTCCCTCGCTGGTATACGGTTAGGAAGGAGTTGATTTGGCGACTACATGACCGAAGTGATGGATACTTCGCGAGTAACATTTCATACTGAGATATATTTTTTGTATGGCTATAAAGCTGTATGTTTCAAAGCGACCTCAAATTCATCATTAGAGCGATATTATTGCAGCATCATCCTTTATAGTATACAATTGAGGTTATTAGATATTTTGAAAGAAGACAATAAAAGTATGTATTCAAAACATATCCAATCCATTACACGAATTCTAGACTAGTTATCAATCGAAATGCTCGAATAAGTCATCGGAAATTGGACTCAACGGATGGACCAACTGAGACGTAGCCGCGGTCAACATTTGAAAGAGATAATCTTCAATCCTTCGAATGGTAATAAACATTCCCCATTAAATGTGAAGTTTCTATGTTTTTTTTGTTGTAATTTTTTTATTGTAAACCTGTCTCATTGTACCATATGTATCCATATTGTATTTAACTATAACATTAGTCGTAAAACTTCGTTTTTTTTCACTTTACACTTTGAATGCAATAAAACTCAAAAAACAACACAAACTTTCGGTTATTATTTTCCAAAATACTAATAAAAAGTGTACCACTATCGTGACGTTGAAAACTTTCGTTACAAAAATTTGTCTCACGCACAAAAGGGCAATCGTGCCAGCAACAACAATAATAAAAAAGTGCTGTCGCAGTAGCCATAAAACAAATTATGCCTATTTGTTCAGCCTAAAAGCGCAATTCATATTTTTTGGTTAAGCACTTTTTATATGTGACTGCTGTTGTTGTAATGCAAATGATGGAAATATTGCAAAAACAAAAACAATGGGCACAAGCGCACCACAAGTAGCGGTGAAAACCGGTGAATCCAAAAAAACCGAAACCCAAAAAAATCATTCCCTACAAAGCGTGACACGCATACGAAATGAGGCAGTAAACGTTTTGAAAATGAAAGTGTCGCTACGAATTTCCAAAACATTTTTTATTCATTTTATTATTTTTTATATAAAAAATAAACAAATTATGAATAAAATGCAGACGCAAGCAAAAAAAAAATTCCAAAAAAGCCGCATGAAAACAGACAAACAAAAAAGACATGACACTGAAATCTGAAGTCCAAACACAAAAACAAATAACTACAAGTATAACTGTACGTACGAGTATGTGTAAGCCACTCGTATGCACGAGCGCTCAACGGTCAGCTGCGGTTGTGGGCCAAACACGTTCGTTGCGCCGCCGAAAATGCAGCGTAAGTTCAAGTTTTTCACTAATCGCTTTTTTAGTTTGTGAATTTCTGCTACTTCCCACAGCGTTTTTGATGATTTTGAAGGCAGCGAGCGTGTGTATGACTTTTAAGCATGCAAATGCTGCCACTTTTGTCCGAAAATAATGGTAAAAGCTATAAATGAAATGCGAAAAAAAAGCAGCGCCTTTAAATGCAACTCTGTGGTACCATATGTGTGCTGGCAGCGTTCGTTGCGGCCCTTGGCTACTTTTAGCCATGGTCGTGGAAGCAATTGCCCGTTAACGTCGAATTATTGTCGCTTGATTGCGCGCGATAAGCTTTGTTGATATGCGGTGTGAGCCGAGTGTAGGTACAGTCGGACAGAGAAATCTGTGTACAATTTGCTTTTCCAGCGAAAAAATGTTTTTCATTCGGACTTTTTTAAAATTCTTAGCTAAAAGTTGGATTTACAAAAATTCTTGGATAAATAGTTGAAATATATTTACTAATAATTATGTGGCATGTTTACAGTCGGTGCAAAAAGTTTGTTAGCCCATTTATTTATTTTTTTAGTTCTTACTTTTTACCAAAGCAGTTATTGCTTAATTTGAAATTTATTTTATAAAAATATTATAAATATCTAAGCTTTTACGCATACAGTTGCTTAAGGCGTTACAATGGATGAAAATATCGAAGAAAGAATTTGTCTCAAATTATGTATATCTAACCTAATTTCGTGTTCTGAATCGTTGTGAAAGTTGGAAATGGCTTTATCAAAAACACAAGCCTACCAGCGGTACAAAGCCTTCAAATACGGTCGAGAAATCGTTGAATATATGCCTCGATCTGGATGGCCTTTGACCTCTGCAACTGATGAAAATATAATATTAAAAAATGAAGAAGAGAGATGACAAGAGAGCTCAACATCTCTTACGTGTCCGTTCGAATGATTTTGGTAGATATTATGGGTATGAAACGCGTTCTTGCTCGACTCGTCCTGATAAATCTGAATTTTCTTATATCAAGAGTACGATTGTGATCGAATTTAAAGCCAGTAACGCAATGAATATAATCGATCAACCACAGTATTCACCAGATGTGACTCCGTATGATTTATTCTTGTTGCCCAAACTGAAATTGTCGCTTCGGCGAACTCGTTTCCAGTGGATCAAAAAGATAAAACAAAATTCACTGAAGGTGCTAAGGACCATCTCAAAAAGTGCTTATGAAAAGTGTTTCGGGGGTTCGAAAAATCGTTGGCATTAAATAATAAGAATTAAAATGTTCAAAATAACAGCTGATCAAATTTGAATCGGACTAGGAAAAATCCAAATTTTCTCGTATTTTAATACAAATTTTTAAAATCGACTTCCGAGTCGGCTCCTTATGGAGCATGGTCATGCTTAATTCAACTTTCCATATACATACTTGGTGAAACTTTCTCCTGGGACGATCTCCAGCTTTCAGCTACTTTATATGAATATAGGGTCCTCAGATACTTGCGATCTCTAATAGTGGTGAAGTGTGCCAAAGGTTCAGTTCTTTGGTACGAGTCTAGCATTGACACGCTTCACACTCAAAACATTCGCCAAAACTAGTTCAGTCGTTCCATAAGAGAAGTTAACAGCCTCTGCCATCCCAACACGGCGATGTTTAAGCACTGTTTCTTTAACTTGACGACTCGCTTGAGGCAAGTTTTCGATGACTTCACGTCCCACACTGCAAGCTTTTTGCCACTAAAATATTTGTGTTCGCAGCTTTGAAGCCTTTGTTTAGGTCTTCCCTTGCATTGTTTGAGAAAATTTGCCAAAGGAATGTACTATATATATTTTTTATAACATCGATAAGTAGAGATTTCAGCAAAAATATACATAGCTGTTGGACCTAGAAACAAAGAGAAATTTTGGCATGCGAAATTTTGTTTGGGAATTATTGTTTTTTTCTCCAGTTTTTGGTAGAAAGCCTTATTTTATTTTCTAAGTAAAAAAATACAGTGCGATTGGGACTCACACTACTGACATAAGCAGGTGAGGTTACACAGAATTTCATAAAAACAAAAACAATTTTTTTTGAAAAAGACCATTAAAAAACACAAAAACTTAGTTATCTGAAAGTTTTATGTGAAAGGGTCAGCACACAAAAGTTATAGATCTTTTCATTATATACAACATAGCCATCTACATTTTATTATAGGACTTTTAGTTTTGTTGTAAATCGAAGTAAACCGCTTTTAAGCCTTAAAAATGCAATTACGCCCTTCGCCATCCTTTTCCTGATCACAGTTTCCCCGTAAAGTATTTTTTCTTTGACATTTCTTATTTTATTTTCGATGGTTTTCATCCTACAATGATTTTTTTTTTGTTCCGAAAAACTATCTACCCTGATCTATTCGGGTCAAATTTGATTTTCAGAAAAATGTCGCTTTCTTCTCTACACACAATTTATTGTTACAAAAAGTAGAAAAAAGGTTTTCATGCCAATATGATTTTTTTATTTTTCAAAAATTATGTACTATGTATCTTGGTCTATCCGGGTCAAATTTGATTTGAAGAAAAATATCACTTACTTTTCAATTTATATTTTTAAAAAGTATAATACATAATTTTTTCGCCAATTATATAATGTTTGGATCTTTCTTTTTTTGATATTAAATCAAAATAACGGTAATTACCTGAAATAAAAACTTTGTGATGTAATGAAATTTTTGCTTACTTAAATACAAAATAAATTTAAGATCAAATTTCAACGAAAATTAAAACAAAAAAAAATTATTAAAAATATTTCAGCAGATATTCAAAGTGTCTCAAACGATTTTGACCGACTGTAAAAGCAACTACAGAATGTACAGAAATACGTGCTTGAACAAACGTGACATACGTCAGTGAACTGTGAAAAATGCATGGGCGGTGCGTAAGCAATAATGCGGCGCATAAAATTTTGAAATCCACTTCTTTTCATTTCTTAACCGTAAAAGTAATGAAAGTGAATTCTTTCTAATCAACAACAACCATTACATATAACAAATTGGCCATACTGAAGGCGATAAATTTCATTCTTCACTTAAGTGGACTTGATTGCCTTTTACGAAGCAACAAAACTACGAAAACGTTTACAGTAGGCAATTTGCATATTAAAAGCGTTTTGAATAATTAAATTTGTAAATGTCAACACATTTTTTTGATGGCCAATTAAGAATGTCGTTATAAGTATTTATTTTTTCTGTTTTTATTTTGGTTTAATAGTGAAATTAATATATTTTCTAATGTTGCCCATATCTGCCAACTCAGAAAGAATGAGGAAATATTTCGCCAACGCCAAATTCGCACAAAAGTGAAATGTGAATTTTGCTATTTAATTTCTGTTCAATTAATTCAATTCTCCAAAAAGTTTAAGTTTCTTTCTTAATAAAAAGAAATTTCACTTTCAAAAAAAAAGAAGAAGAAAAAACTCAGTGGTTACAGTTAATCAGTGATTCATAGAGACTGTCTTATTTTTAGTGCTCAGTTCAACTTATAATATTATTGTAGATACGGATGAACCAAATTATGCTTTCATCTATGTCTAGACTCCTTATCTCTAGCATCTAGAGTTATTTTCGAATTATACCAGTTTCAACACCTGGTCACAGCGGTATTGCAGGAAAGTGTAAGGTTGGGACAGTTAATTTAGTCTCAATAACTACAGAAGGGGTACAAGTAAGAACTCTGTTGGCACTTTGTGATCCACTATTGAATTATTGGGCTACAGACCTGCTCAGTAAGCAGTTGTTAACTATCAGCAGCTCTAGAGTGGTACCTCTGGCTCAGAGTAAATCGTAACAGATTTAGGGAACTTTTAGATCTCAGACAGGTCCACCTTTCTGTGGTTCGAGATGTTCTAACTGGGTCAGATTCCGATTCATGCTTTAAGATCGAACATCCTGATGAAATAAATAAAATGAAGGAAGGTTTTTTGTGTATAACTCCTAGGCAGATTTGTGATAGGTTCATGGCGGGTTTGCCGATAGATATCTAATATCTAACTCAATGATTTCACAAAGAACTGTGCATAACAGCTTAAGTGGGGGGCCATGCCGAGTGATCACTCATCTAAATTAACCTAAGCTACACTCTACGACAAGAGGATGACCAATTGTCAATTGTTTATAAGTTAAATAGTTTCTGAAATAGTATTTTTCTTAACCGTGTATAAGGTTTGAATAACTAAATGGAATTCGCAGTACCTCACACCTCGATAATCGAAGAAAACTGTCAACATAAATTACATTTTTGAACTTCTTTGACGATTATATTCGGCCGATTTATGGTCTGTTTCCGGGTCAGAAGCACAGATTCAAAACTCATCGCCAGTAATAATACGTTTCATGACATCTTGGTAGTCGAAAAGCATTGTTTCACAGACGCTAACGCACACTGTTTTTCGGAAAAATTGAGTAATTTTGGAACCAAGCGTGTTTTCGCTTTCCTTAGGCCCAAATGATCTTTCAAAATGAATTCCTTTGACTCTTCCGTTATTTCAAGAATGCCAGTAAGATCTCTGACCATAAATCGTCGACTCTCAATCACCAGTTCCTTTATTTTATCGACGTGTTGATCATCAGTTTATGTTGATGACCGTCCTAGACGTGGTTCGTCGGCAACGCGTTCTTGACCCTCTTTAAATAATTTGTACCAATCAAAAAGACTTGCTCCCGGCAGACAATTATGACCGAAATACCGAAAATTTAAAACCAAATAACTTGTTAATATTTTTAGCTTTTTCATTCGGCTTAAATTGAAATGAAATTACAGCTTTACAACTTACATACTCTCTGCTGTGTAGTTTTAAGTCCGCAACTCTATAGTGAAGACTTTTTTTCAATCCAACTGTAACTGTTAATCTGTTCGATGTTGACATATCAGTCAATCGTTTCTTAGAAACAGCAAGTGGAAGCTAATTTCAGCTCTATTGAGCTCTTTTGGCCCTTATCAGCTATGAAAACTTGTTCATACGACTTGTTTCAATCAAAATGATTACTTTCTGATCTGAGGGCTCTGTCTACAGATAAACGTCATAGATCATAGATTTTGGCTGACATATTAACTTAAAAAAAAACTAAAATATATCAGCTAGGGTGCCGTATATTTACATTCCGTTTGGCCAGCCTTTGCACTCATCTTCAACTTCACTTTTGCGCTAATCTTCTCTGATTTGAACTTCAAATGTTATGCAAAACGATTTTCTATATGCATTGAAGACACTACAAATGCTCATTAACCTCTAACTTAACACAATCGCACACTCCCCCTTCAGCTACTATGCCCTCAACGCACTGTTGCTAGGTTAGATAGCTATTTCTTGTTGCACCTTACGTCCATGCAGCATGTTGACGCCCAAGTTTGCACGTCACGCTTGACATGCATTTAGCAAGTACGCTGCCATATTTCTGTCTGCGCGTGTGCTGGTATGCGTGCTTGTCTGCAACGCTTCAGTGCTCTGTTGACACGGCAATGTTGCACATGCGCACGCGCCTCTTTCGCTGCATAAATACACTCAAGGCTTGGCAGGTCGGCATTTTTTTTTGCACTTTGGCAATTTTGCACTGCGCAGACGTCACTTGTTAATCGCAACGTCAATAAACACTCCCAGCACACAGTAGCGACAACAACAAGCTTACAGTACAAATGTCAAATTGCGCTTTTGCTATTGTTTTTTTTTTTTTTGGTATTGGTTTGCAGTACTGTTCGTATTTGTATTTTATTTTTCAGTATGTAATTTCCATCCACATAAATATTTTTCTTATTTGTTTGTTTCTGTCGTTATATCACAACTTGCGTTTGTTTTGCCTTATTGCCTGGTGCATCTCTTTTTTTAGCTGCCTTTGCTTTGTTATACCCTGAGCTTTTGGGATATCGATATAATATTTTGCACGCATTATTTTCTCTCTAAAAAGCTGCTTATTTGTTCGGAAGCGCGGATATCGGAATAATAAAGCCTATAGCTATCATACAAACTGGTCGATCCAAATCAAGTTCTTGTGTGAAGAACTTTTTTATTTTATGAGATATCGTGACGAAACTTGGTATATATAATTACTCTGAGCAATGCTATAACTTCTGAATAAATTGTATAAATCGAACCACTTTAGTATATAGCTGCCATATAAACTAACAGATCAAAATTAAGTTTTTGTATGAAAAACTTTTTCATTTGGCGAGATAACTTCACCAAATTCGTCATAGATTATTCTTTAAGACTCTGTTATAATCTCCAGAGAAATTGTTCAAATCGGATCATTTTATTATATAGCTGCCATACAAAGTTATCGAACGAAAACATGTGTTTGTAAGGAAAATTTTTACATTTTACGAGATATCCCTACAAAATTTGACTCAGAGGATTGTCTAAGACAATACTGCAATCTCAGAAGAAATTGTTTAGATTGGACTACTATAGCATATAGCTGTCATACAAACTGAAAGATCGGAATCAAATATTTGTATGGGAAACTTTATTATTTGCGGAGCTATCTTCACGAAATTTTGCATAGATTATTCTTTAAGACAGTGTTACAATCTCTGGAGAAATTGTTCAGATCGGACAACTATAGCATATATGGTAGCTATACTGACCGAAGAAGTTAAAGTTCTTGCATTGAAAAATGTTTTATTTGTCGAGTTATCTTCACGAAATTTGTTTATTTTTCAAGGCACTGCTACAATATCAGAACATATTTCTCAGATCGAGCCACTATAGCATATAGCTGTCATACAAACTGACCGATAAAAATTAAGTTGAAAATCATTTGTTCCATTCATATAAAAAAAAATGCACCTGTGAAGTATATTTTAACTTTTTTTTCTCGTCTTTTTTTTTTATTTTTATTGCCCCTCTTTATGTTGTTACAACTTCCTTTTTGGCGCTTAGACGTTTTCTACTACTATCGATGTATGTGTTTGTTTTCTTTGTTTTCGCCTCAAAGTGTTTAAATGCCACCACAATCGTGTTGCACAATGCCGGCAATTCAATTCAATTGAATTGAGCGCACAGGCACACACACACACAGCCATTTTCACTTACATATATACACACATATTTACATCCAGCTAAGTAGCTTTAGCACTGCTTCTTTTTTAGTCCACGTTGGATTTTGTTGCCAATTCATCATTGGCATTCAGGCGCAACTGACAGCCAACGTCGTCTATGTGCCCGCGTAGTAGCTAGTCAAGTGTTTCGCCTGCTCCTTCACTTCTTCTTCTTCTTTCATGTATACAAAAACATATATTAAAGTATAAATACAAATCACTTACATCGTACTTTCCCCTACATTAATCTATAGGTAAGTGGTAATAACGCGTCGCAACTCCATGGACTTGTGTGTATATAAAATTATTGTTGTTGCTTCGTAAAAAACAAAAAAAAAGTTGGCGGAAGTTTGTGATTTGCAATTTGATTAACCAATTGATTTGTTAACTTTGCGGCTCGTTAAGCCAAGTGACGTTGATATGCAGGAATTTCGTACTTATGCAAGTGGCAAGCGTCGTTCGGTTCGGTGTCAAGAAATGCGAAAATATGCAAAGCAATGTTGTAATTTCAACACATAACCTCTGCGGCAAGAGAACCGGAAAAATTTTATGAAGAAGAAAATATGTAGTATTTTCTGTGACATAGACGAATGATAGTGTGGTAGATTAGTCCATCTGTTTCCTCTATTCGAACTTCAACAACGTCTCTAAAAACTCTTCAGTCATTTAAAGAAGAAATAATTTATGTCTTAGCGCGTTACTACCTCGAATAGTAGTTTTAATTGATCTTTGGAATTTTTTAAATCAAAATAACTTCTTAAAAAGACTCAGCAGTCTTTCGCCAGCTATCATGAATAACATCTGGTAAGAAACACAAGGCAAAATAGGAAAAGGCAGAAATTAGAATGAAACCACCAAAATGTATGACTCCTAAAGTCGCTTTAACTAAGGCCTAGACGAATTAGGGGCACTAAAAGAAGACTTAGGTCAAGCAAACAAGTCTTGGAAAAAACTTTATTCATCCAAGTTTATACTACATATATATTTGAGAATCGATTTATGGCGTTAGAAAAATAATGTCATAAAACAAATTTCTAGTATATTGGTCCATCCAATTCGGAGAAATTTTCCTCACCGTCTATAAACATAGAAAAACACATATGTGACCTGGTCTACGAAAAGGGGGCTAAGTGGTAAAATAAAAAATAAAAAAAATTGAAAAAAAAATGATTTTTTGACACCTAAGCCCCCTTTTCGTAGACCAGGTCACATATAAAGTTTCGACAGCTGATCACACTACGGGCACAATTATACAAGCATCCATTCATCACTGATAAGGTTAACAAAATGAAAAAATAAAGACAGTTGTCCTTGAAAATTGTTGTCATAAAACTATAGAGATTACAAAAAGCTTCAAGATCTGAATCGAACAACAATAGTCAGAGACTTCAATTAGAGGTTTCCAACGATAAAACATCGACTGTTTTGAGATTTTCCTATATTCTCAAAAACCTTTGCTAATACCTCATACAATCGGTCAGGATACTAAATATTTATATTCACTCTTACGTAGTTAATTTATACTGGGTGCCAGGCCACAAAGAAATTCCGGGAAATGAAATGACTAATAAGAAAAGCCAAAAGTGCCACAAAGGAAAACACGCACGCTTTTCATTCACAAAATCTTGAAAAAACTGTAGGTCGGTTTTTCATCTAGGTCACAACCTACTGGCATCACATGCGAGCCGGATGGCCATAAGCAAAAAAGATGTATGCAAAAGTGGAGGAATGTAGGCATGAGAGAGATGCTGGATCGCCTCCTATGCCTCTGTTAATCCTTATCTAGAACTCATCTTAGATGTACGAGTATATGAGCTTCGGGACTAGATAACGTATACGTATCACTTTAGCTCAATTTAAACTGAACTTCTGTGACTGTGCCAGCCGGCCAGTATAGCCTAGTCTTTATGTGTAACCAGGTTTTAAAAAACCATCATAAAAGTATCGAATAGGCTGTACGTAAAAAAGTACTCCTTAAATATTGAGATAGTCACTTGATCTTTATTTTGATTAAAGGTGTAGCTCGCTCCGTCTAGACTTCGCTAGTAAGGCTGCTAAAGTTCTCTAAGACCGGTGTTGCTTTAAATGATGTGTAAATGTCTGAAATGGTTATAAGATTTTCACAAATAACCAGATTCAGATCCGTGACTATCGGGGTTCCTTGATATCACTTGCTTACTTAAATACTTATATAATAGCTATAAAACTACATAAGAAATTGTTCTGAGAAAATCGCTATATTGACGACTCACGAAAAAACTTGGGATCATCAAAATGATAAATGTTAACGCTAAGAGGCCGCTAATTTTATCTTGAATGTAATAATAATATTATTAAAAAATAATATTTAATAATATTTATTAATATTTTGAAAAAAATTCTTAGGAAATTGGTTTTTTAGGTATGAAGCCGTTAATCATATTGACATAAAGAGAAGAACGAACTGATCCTTTTTACAACCTACTAAGAACATTACGAAGCTTTAAAATCCTTCGCAAATACAATAGTTTTCTTACAAGAATTGATTTCAAATTACTATAGTGATCCGACCTGAACATTCGTATTCTATGGAGATTGCATTATTGTCTTAGACAATAACACGCGCCAAATTTCGTGAGGATATATCGTCAAATAAAAAAAAAAAAATCTTAATATACACTATTCAGGCTACAAAAAATGTAATGTTCGAAAATTGTAAAGTTTTGAAATGTCCTGATTAACTGTAGTTGGTTTTAAAACTGGTTGCACCTAATCCTAATTATGTTTTAATATTCCTTCACCTTTTGTTTTAACTTTTCAACTTAATGCCGTAGGTCCAGTTTAACAATTTTAGTCCCAAATACATAACTCTAAAATTTAAAGAATTCTCAAAAAAAATATAAACTCAATTCTGTTCTCAAATTTGCACTCAATGTCATGCAAACAAGATTTGCTGCCAAATTTATTTCCACCTACAGGCCTTCATGGAAGTTTAATGCTAATCTATGGTTATCTAGTTCACTCCTTCTCTATGTAAAGGCCGTCATTTGCCAAAATGGACATTAAAATGTGGTTTTTAGTCAAAACATAGCCACACATTCACACTTTAGTAAAGTTCATTGCAACTTGCAAAAAATCAAGCGCAAACGAACTTTAAAAATGTCCAATTAAAAGCAGCAACAGAACTCGTTACAGATTTTGTGTTCAAAAACTGGTTTTGAAATATATGTAATCATGTATATATACATATATATGTCTGTACGTATATGTATAAGTGTATATGGTTTGCACCTTTAAGCAAATCATTGCAATTAATGTCAGTAAAGACAGTAAGGATAGTGAAGATGCAAAAAATACTTCGAAAAATGTTGCCATGTTGGTGTTAGTTTATAAAATACAATTTTTTTTTAACTAAAATGTATATACTAATTATTTACGAATTACTAAAAGCTTAAAAAAATCTACTTTAATAAATAAAAATTAAATACAATTAAGTTTAAGAAAATTATAAAAATTTTTTCAAACAACAATTTTCAACAATTCTCCTTTTAATTTTTATCAATTAGTATTTTTAAAGCTAAGCTTGGCTCTTTTGGTAGAAAAAATTAATATGGGGAATAATATTTTTTTATTAAAATTTAAATTTATGGTAAAATATTTTTCTTATATTTTTAAGCAAGTTATAAATTTAAATGTTTTGTTTGTTTGTTGTTTTTTTTTTGTTAAGTAAATAATAAATAATACATTTCTTTAAATAATTATATGTTTTAGGTTTTTAGTACAAATTTATAAAACAGTTTTTTATTAAATAAAAAAAGCTAGCTTTGAGTTTCGAAACTTGAAAAATCTTAAGATTATAAAAACCAAAAAAATGTTTCTTAATAAATTAATTAATTTAATTTATTTTCGAAATTTTTTCTTTTATTAAGCAAAACAATATTTTTTTGATAATTTTATAACAATAATATGGAATTGTATATTCAGACAATTTTTTTAAATAGGTGACACTGTTTTTCATAAAATAATAAACAAAAACTTTTCTAAAACCAACAAATCATAAAAAAATGTTTTTGTTATATTAAACAAATATTTTTTAAAGTAAAAATTATTGCTTGAAGTAAAAAAATACCAAATTAAAAAAATTTTAAGTAAAAAAATTCTTTAAGAAAAAAAAATTTTTTTTAAAAGTTAAATAAAAAATAAATAAAAAGTGCAAAACACACTTTATGTAAAAAGTTTCGTTAAGTAAAAATAATTTTTTTTAGAAAATGTTAAAAAAAAAACAGTTTTTTAAGTATCAAACTTTAAGTTAAATAATGTTTTTTGTTAAAAAGTTAAATAAGTCAGTTTTTAAGTATAGAAATTATTTAATTAAAAATAATTTTTTTGTTAAAAAAGTAAATAAATCAGTTTTTTAAGTACAAAAAATTTTAAGCAAAAATAAAAAAAAAATTTGCTTAATTTTTTTTTTTTTAATTTTATATTATTATTTTTTAATTTATACTTATTTCTTTTATCCCAAATAACTTTTAGAAAAATTTTATAACGAAAAAAGATTAAAAACAAAAATTGTTTGTAAAAAATTACTTTTTCTTGGTAAAACGTTTTTAATAAATCAGTTGTTAGGTACAAAAAAAAATTTAGGAAAAACATTCTTTAAGTAAAAATAGTTTTTGTGAAGAAAGTTAAATAAAACAAATTTTTAAGCGAAAACAAAAAAAAATATTTACAAATCCTTTTATAAATTTATCTAAATATTCCTTAAGTTACCCTTATTTTTTAATTTCTACTTATTGTTTTATTTCAAATTAATTAAATAATGTTTAGAAAACTAACCTAAGTACCACTAAAGCAAATTTATAAATAAAACAATTCTTTAAGTAAAAATAAACTTTATGTAAAAAAAAAAATAATAATAAATCAGTTTTTTAGGTACAAAAAATATTTTAAGTAAACAAATTCTTTAAGTAAAAATAGTTTTTTATTAAACCAAAATAAATCAGTTTTTTAAACAAAAAGCAAAAAAAAAATATTTAATTAATTTTTTTATAGTTTTATCTTTTTTTCATTTTTACTAATTTTTTTAATTTTATTTTTATCATTATTTTTCCCTAATGTTTGTTATTTTATCTATCATCTCTTGTGGGTTTCAACCAAATGTAATTTTTTAAATAAAAAGTAAAAAAAATTCTTTGGTTAAAAATAGTTTTTTAAAAAAAAAACCTAAATAGATTAGTTTTCTAAACATTATTTAATTAATTTTTTTATAGTTTATCTTTTTTTAATTTTTTTACTGATTTTTTATTTATTTTCATTTCCACGTTTTTTTTATCCAAAAGAATCTTTGAAGAAAATTTATAAAGAAAACAAATTTTTAAAGAAAAAAAAATGTATGTTTAATATTTTTTAATACTAATGAATCTTTAAAATAAATTTATGAAAACATCTTTTAAAAACTGTTTTGGCAACATTGTTCACAACTTATTCACGAGGCAATGAAGTAAGCCGAGTGGGTAAATATAAATAAAAAAAATTGTACAAGTTATTTATAACATTTTTTAATACTAACGAATCTTTAGAACAAATTTATGAAATTACTGTTTTTCAAAAAAACAAAAAAATATTTTTTCTTAAGTGGCAACACTGCTAACGACTTCTTCTCCAAAACGCAAAGTGAACCACAGCTAAAGCAGTCACAACTGGTTGCGCCGCACCAACCAGCGCAGCAGCACTTCAGCACATCAGAATGTCAACCAACAACTACAATAACAACTAGCAGTTAACCAACATTTGGCAACATAATAAATTGTAGAAATTCTGCGTGGCGTTTGTGGCAGCTGATACTGTCAACGGCAATGTTAAATGCGACAAAGACGCAACAAGCTGCCAGTTGACTACGTTCGTGCCACCTTTTCGTTTTTATTGTTGTTGTTGTTGCTGTTTCAAGAATACATATAAAAACGTACTACCGTTATAAAGCGTTACATATTTACAAGCACACTGTAGGTATGTGTGTTTGTCGCTTGTGGCTGCTTGTTAGAGGTGTGTATATTACAAAACGTGCAACCAGTTTGTTGTGATAACAGTACAAATCCAAAGCTTTGGCACCAACCAACGTTGGTGTGTTGCTGTACATTTTACAGTTGTTGCTTTTGCTGAGGGCAATGTTGTTTTGTTGACAATCGGTTAGAAAAGTATGACAACATTCATACAGACACAAGCACTGCTTGCAACATGACTTGCAACGCGGGTAAAACAACATGCTTGCGCGGTGTTTATAAGAATTATACACATGTATGTGTGTGTATACACCTATATGCTTGCATACTTGCAACCAACCAACAACAACAACTGCCAGTGTTGGCATTTGTTATGGTGTGGTAGTCGCCACTTCACCTACAAAATGCTGCCACAGCAAGCTGGCTGCAGCAACGGCACTCCAAGCCACAACCAAACACACACACACACATACTCAATAAAACATACACATATACATAATTACATACATATCTGTTTGCATGCATGCCACTTTAGAAATAAGGCCAGTCAGCGCTATTACTCTGGCTTACTATTTGGCACAGCGCAATTGCAATCGCAATCGCATCATTCGTCGGAAAGAGTTAGCTAAGAAATGTGTTTTCGTTTTGTTGTCGTCGCCTTAATGTTGCATATACTGTTGCAACATCTACTTATCTACACACAAGCTTAGTAGCTTAGAGCTGTTGTTGTTGTGAAAGGCGTTCACTTGTTCGCCTGTTAATTGGCGGTTTCTAATGGCCACTTGCTTCCAGCTGGTCAACAG
This sequence comes from Bactrocera correcta, assembly GCA_027475135.1. Taxonomy (NCBI): domain Eukaryota; kingdom Metazoa; phylum Arthropoda; class Insecta; order Diptera; family Tephritidae; genus Bactrocera; species Bactrocera correcta. The sequence goes on from CM050326.1 coordinate 83,292,648, forward strand.
GAACGCGCTGAATGGGTTCAGCTATCAATTATGCCACAAACGCGTGAAAACGTTTTCTTCTGACTATATGAAAGTATGGCTATATTTGGGTTATGTGCTATATATACGCAATTTTACTGTTTCCTCTTTGCGGCAAGCGAAATAATTTTTCAGAAGATTATGTTATTAAGTGATCTAAGGCTTAATGCAAAGTTCATGTATTGCTGTTTCCCTGGACAAAACTGAATTGATGAATATTTGAAATTTAAATAAGAATATAGAGATATATCTGTAAAACAATTTTATAAATTTTGTAACAGATCGAAATTTGGCAACTAAAAAAAAATCTAATGAAAAAGTACAAAAAAAATTGTTTAACAATAGAAAAAAAAAATAATAATTATTGTTAAAAAAACATTTTTCAACAAAAAAAAATTAATTAAAATTAGTTAATTATTTTTAGTTAAAAAAAATTATAAAAATAATATATTTTCGTTTTTTTTTAAATTGTTAATAAAAAAAATTAAATTTAAAACAAGTCCTTAATTAAAGAAAAAACTATTTAAAAAAATCCTTGATTAAAAAAATTTATTAAAATAATTAATTTAATTGATTTTATTAAAAAAACAAAAATATTAAAAAAATATTTTTTCGTTTTTTTTAATCGTTAAAAAAATTGAAATTAAAAAAATCGTTAATTAAAAACAAAAAATAATAAAAAAATTGTTAATTAAACAAAATTTAATTAAAAAAATATTTTTCGTTAACTAAAAAATTTGTTTCGTTAATTTCATTTATAAAAATAATATTTTTCGTTTTGTTTTTTAAATTGTTAATAAAAAAAAAGAAAAAATTATTTAAAAAATCCTTGATTAAAAAAATTTATTAAAAGAATTAATTTAATTACTTTTAATTAAAAAAAAAAATTATTAAAAAAATGTTTTTTCGTTTTTTTTTTAATTGTTAAAAAAAATTTAATTTAAAAAATTAAAAAAAATTAATTAAAAACAAAAAATAATAAAAAAAATTTGTTAATTAAACAAAATTTAATTTAAGAAATATTTTTCTTTAACTAAAAAATTTGTTTTATTAATTTCATTTGTTTTGTTAAAATATTGTTTTTGCTTGAACAAAAATTAAAAAAATAAAACTTACCAATTAAAGTAATTTAAACGATTTTTGGTTTCACACCCGTTAACGCGACACAGTTTTGTTTTAATTTTCAATCAAGTGTTTTGCAATAAATAACTCGTATCCGACTATAACAGACAACGTCCAAAGAAAACGTATGGCTCAATGCCGAAAGCATCGAAAGCCGGTGTACGGAACTTTAACCTGCTAAACCTAAACTCACAACTCATGCCTCACCCACGGCATCACCAGATAAGGTATTACTTCGTGGGAGTATCAAGACATTTTACGTCTCCTCTGTAACTGTCCACATTTAGTCATAATGGAATTGGACGCTCCACGAACTGCTTTTCACTTATCAGAAGACTGACATACATATAAGTGTAGCCAATTTTTCCACCTTTAAACTGCCATCTAGTGCAGTTTCTAACTTTTCCCTTATGCTTAGAAACCGAGGACAAAGGAAAAATACGTGTTCAGAGTTTTCTATTGACTGCGTACACATCGACACATGCGGACTGACGATATTTTGAAATTTGTATGAATAGCATCTGAAGCATCCATTTCCGCTTAATATTTGGGTCAATGGAAATCCAGGTTCCCATGTTGTTTAGTTATCCACGTATGCCAGTTCTGTGGGCCCACCTTTATTTGTTTGAGGTTTCCCACCATTGCTGCCATATAATTATGATTTATTTTCTCTCCTCTCTTTTTGATGTCTGTAATTTTCACTGATTACTCATGTAATGTCGTGAATTCATCTCCTTGGATGTCTATGGGCGGCGTACTAGCTAATACTTCAGTTGCTTCGCTGGATATAGTACGGAAAGCACTTGTTACTCTTATTGCTAAGCATTTATTAGTCTGATACACGCTTTTATGTCTAGTGCCTGTATCCTTACTGGAGCAGCATATAGTATTAATGCGCTCATTACTTTTGCCATTAGAAGTCGACGACTGGAGCGCACACAGTCTCCATTTGCCATCATTGTAAATCTTATTTGGTGCTTTTTAATGTATATGCCAAGTGCTATTCTCCTATTTATATTTATATTTTCCTCTATTTACCTGGTGCTTATGAGCAATACTTCTATGTTTTGCTCGGTCAGTTCCAAACTCATGGAAGATAACCATCGATTCCAGACGCTTTATAGATTTTTATTTTTTTTTGTATCTGTGGCCAATAGTTCTTTTCCAGTGGTCTATATATGCTTCCCATTTGCAGAGAGAATGCAACTCGGTGTGTTAGTGCATCCTTTTGCTACATGTTCTGCACTTCCACTTCCACAAGGAAATCGCTTTTGGAACATACATTTCCTATGTTTATTATTTGTAGAATATTATCATTAGAAAGTTGAAATGAAAAGTCCTCTACCCACGAACAAAGACCATACTCTACAAGTCCCTCATCATTTTAAACCTACTATATGGTGCGGAGGCATGGACAATATCATCATATAATGAGTTGGTCTTTGGAGTGTTCGAGAAAAAAATTCAATTGAGAAAATAAAAAAGAAGGATATTATCATTACACATTCCGAAAATAGATGTTTAAAAAGCCGGAGACAACTTAATAAGACCAATCCATCAGCAGGATATTATCAGAAAACACTCCAAAAGTAGATGAAAAATAATTAATATTACACTTTCAAGGAAGGAAATTGAATGACGCACACTCATACATATTTATTACGTGAAAACATGTCGAAAATGCGTAAGCAACACACATTTACCGGAAAACTATTTCATTTACGAAATCTTTCTTTTTTTTTAATTTCTTGTTTCTATTTTTCACACCTTTATGCCGTCGCTTTATGTTTTACAATATTGCATGACTTATGTTGTAATGTTACTTTAGGCTTGTCAGTATGTCAGCGATTCGGCATTGCGGTTGGTCGGCTAAATGCCTTAACTAGGCGCATGCGTCTAATTAAAAATGCCATATTATGTAGTGTGGCACCAAAACAGAGACAAAGACACATATACTATATACTAAGATAACAAAATAAAGGCTTTAATACCCTCGACGTATAAAATAGTTTTTAGTATCGCAGCCATATGTTATAGTTGTACGATCTGAAAAATGCGTTCAGAAACTGTGGTATAGTCTCGGATAGTAATCTGTGTCAAATTTTGTGAAGATATCTCCTAAAATAACAAAGTTGTTCATACAAGAACCTGATTTTCAGTGTTCAGTTTGTATGGCAGCTAGATGTTATAGTTGTTCGATCTGAAAAATGCGTTCAGAAATTGTGATATATGTAGTCTCGGATAGTAAGTTGTGTCAAATTTTGTGAAGATGTCTCCTCAAATAACAAAGTTGTTCATACAAGAACCTGATTTTCAATGTTCAGTTTGTATGGCAGCTATATGTTATAGTTGTTCGATCTGCACAACATCTACGATTATAGCAATGACATAGGTAATAATCTACGCAAGTTTTCATGAAGATAGTAGCTCCTCAAATAAAGAAGTTTTTCATATAAAGACTTGTTTTTAATCGGTCAGTTTGTATGGCAGCTATATCCTAAAGTGATCTGATATCGACGGTTCCGACAAATGAGCAATTACTTTGAAATAGAAGGACGTGTACACAATTTTAAGTCGATATCTCAAAAGCTTATATACTTTAAGGGTCTTCGAAATTCCTTTTTGGCTTTTACAAACTTTGTATGTAACTTAATATATATTGTTCAGGATATAAAAATGTGCATATGTACCTATATACATATACATATACAATGTAACGTTTCATGTATGTATATAAAACGCCATTTGCCACCGCATGTGGCAAGTGCGGCTGGCAGGCGCGCAAAGAAAGATCAAGTAAAGCAAAGAAAACGATACAAGCGTATATATTGCGAACGTGTTTGCGTGTCACATAATAATTTCCTATATTTTTGCCGCCGCGCATGCACACACACACACATGTTGGCGCACATATGACCGCCTATTTATTATGGCTGCAATTGTGGCGTCTGCAGCTGTGTGAACGCGTTGCATGCAATATGCCAGCATGAAGTAAGAAAATCAAACCGGAATACTGTGGCAACGCTGCAACATCTCTTAAATACCTTGCTTCTTGTTGTTGTTGCTGTCGCTATTTCCTTTATGCTGCTCTGCATTTGCCAGCATTGCGCGGCGCATAGTTAATTTACCGTAAATTTCATTCAACTTCACCTCAAAATCAAGGCAGCGTCGTTGTTGCCGACAACGCTGATGACGACGGCGACGAAGGTAAAGCGAAAAGCGCAGAGCGTTGCATTTTCGAATGCAACAACAAAAGCAAAGACAACAGCGACTAAAGCAAATGCAACCATAATAACTACGACAGCGTGGAATGTGTTAACATACGCACACACACATATGTATGTACATACATATGTGCATACATTGTTGCTGTTGCATACAATATCAGCAAAAATAATAATAAAATATGAATAGCAATAACGAAAACAATTAATTAGCAAACTTGTAGGCCGGTTTGCACTTCGATTCTACTCAAATTACAGGCAGTCAACGTGAAGTGAGTGAAACAGGGTGCCACTGTGTGGTTGCGGATGGTTCAAAAGAAGTTTATAAGATGAAAATTCGGTTATGAAAATTAAAAAAAAAAATAAATTAAAAAAAAAATAATTTTTTTTTTTAATTAAAGAAAATCAAAATTTCAAAAATACAGATTTGAAGTATGAAATAATTGTCGACTGCAACGAAATAGTGTTACGCAACAAAAATGAGTCACGTTAGCAATGTATATGGGCATATGGGCAAATTAAATTGCTTTGGTTATTTTATTCAATAATTAAACGTTATAATATAAAAATATGGTTGCCACTTGTTTGACAATTTTAAGTTAAAAACTTTTTTTCCTTGTAAACATCAGAATTTATGAAATCAAAGTTTGTTATTTTTTTGGCTTCAAAATCAGTTGATTTTTTTATTTTAGAATTGCCAATTATTTTACATTTTCAATAAAATTAAACTGCTTTTCTTAATTTATTTAATAATTCATTCGATTTAAAAAAAATAAAGTTGCCATCTGTTTGACAATTTCCATTCAAAAACTTGTTTTCATTATAAAATAAAGACTTAAAAATCAGTTGAATATATTTTTAGTGCAGGGTTACCAACTATTTAAAATTTACCAAAGGTAAAAACCTTCTATCGAAAATAGTAAAATATGATGAAATTTGTATTTGTAATATAAACGAATGATGGAAATATCAAGCTAAGAAAGCTTAAGAAGACTTTCTGCTGACAATATTTTCAAAAGAGTTGCCACCTATTTTAATTTTTTCATTTTATTAAATTAATAAACTAGGTAGAATGTAATTAAAGGCTATCCAGGTAAAAAAGTTTAGAAAATATTTCCTTCTGAAATATTTTTTTTTCGGAAGCAGTGCCACATGTTTAGAGAATCCACCGAGTTTGTTGAAATCAGTTTAGTATGGCAATACTGCTTTTAATTTAAGTCGTTTTAAAACTTAAGTGAACTCTTCAAAATAATTCTAATACGGAAAATCATTTATTTATTATTTAAAATCAATAATAAATAATAATTTTAATATTTAAAATCATCTGGCAATTCCTAAAGTCTAAAAGTTATAATATTACTAATAATGTAATACTATATTTATATTTAAGAATACAGAAATTGTTTCTAATTTTTTTTTTAAATATAAAATTAATAAGTATGTCAACTCTTTCCAAATTGTAGTTAAGAAAGCATTTACATATGTATATACGATGTGCATTGTGTATAGCAGAAAGTATTTCCAATATTATCTTATTTTATAGTCAGCTGGCAACTACATTAAATATTATTCTTATTTTGAAACGAAAATAAGGGTCTTTGCAATCTTCCAAAAACCTATCAAAGCATTATGATATGTTTAATTTTTCAAATAAAATACATATGGCAACATTAAAAATATATTATTATTATTTTTACATTATTAAGGTTAAAATTTTGTTATTTTTTATTATCTCAATTATTTATATTCAATTTTTATTTAATTTTATCTAAAAATTATCTAATTATTCATATAAAATTAATTTAATTTAAAATTTTTATAATTATTCATTATCAAGATAATTTCTTGAGCTGTAATTAAAATTATATAATTTTCAATTTTTTATAATTTTTATAAATTTTCTTCTCTTTCTTTCCAGCAACTAGTCGCAATTAAAAAAGCAAATACAACATTTCCTCAATTTGTTTGGGAAATTTCGAATATTTTTACGCTAAAATTGGTCAATGAAGTTCAAAAATGGTGATTGTAACACGAGTAAGTACACAAAAGTTAATATAAAAGATATACTAATATATACAAGTATATGGCATAAATACATCTAAAACATTATCTAAACTAAACAACCAAATATAAAAAGTTGCTCATACGCAGTGTCTTCTTCCAAGTATTTTTCGGTGCAGTCTCATTAATATAATATACAAAGCAATAATTTTACCTCCATTAGCATATATTTAGTTATACGATCTCCTCAAAGTAATGCCAACGATTATAAATGCAAATGCAGAAGAATAGTTATTTCTTCAACACGTTCTACAAGCGTCTCAGTAATGGTTTCTCATATGCCGTTGGCGGCAATGTTTCATTGTTATGCCACAAGTAATGCATTTTTAAGTTGTTAGCGCTACGCGAGGCTGCCATATAATTGCAAAAATATATGAAAACTAGTGCTCTTCCACCGCTTGCAACTAAAGCGCAGCATATCTTATCGTGACTTGGCATCTTTTTTGCATTAATTCCCCGCACATACTTAATAATTGTCTTCATTTATAGCATATTATTTTTCTGATTCTCTTCTCTGTGGTTATTATTCTTGTGTTAATTGTTATTTTCATTTTTATCATATATTTATACGCCATGCGCACTTTTGTGCTGGCAAATTAACTGACTTTTAATGAGTCTGCTGCGTTAGTCGCAAGTACGTTAATGCATTTTCTATGCAGTTTATTTTTTACAACAACAATAAAATATACTTCAAGTACACAATCGGACTTGAGCTGAGCACTAGTGCTATTAGAAGTGCATATATGCACTTAAGTGTAAGAATATACGTACAATAAAAAGTGAGCGAAAATGTTACTTAAATGCCGAAAGTAGTGTGATTATAAATAGAAGAAGGAATAGCGGAAATGACTGCTAAAATGCCATAATGAAACTGTATAACAGTATTACCAATTATTTTCAGGTGAAAGAGCATTTTGACTTAAAACTAAAATTAGTATGTAAGATTAGTTCTCTCAAAAGCAGAGAATGGATACTAACTGAATTTCTCCATTTTTCGAAGCTATGCATGTGGCCTTCGACTTTCAAAACTAATCGTATTGAAAAAGTTATTATAAATGTATTAGTTACTAAAAAAGTTAAAACATGGCCATCAATCTCCTTTACTCTTATCAATAGGTTTCAAAGTCTGGCCAGTATTTTTCATTTTTGGTAGCTATTTGGTTGGAAGGCAGGCGCAGGAGCGTCAGGTCAAAGGCGGCCACTTTTATGCCGTCATTAGGACCATTATGCTCCCGTGTGGTAATCAAATTAAGTCTTATCCAGCAATTCAGTTTATTTGGAGGGAAAACACCTAATTTTTTGCCAAACCAGCAGCCCAATGTCTTTTAAGTTGGGGAATCTGTGACCTGTGAGAGATATCCCATCTCAGTGGGCTGCAGGCTGGGCATTCGCAAAACTAATGGTGGTGAATACTTAGTATAACAAAGAATAAAATTTTTCAATAAACCTTAGTTGTAACCTCGGTTGGCAATAGTTTAATTTCGGACGCTGAAATATACTTTTGTGTTATTAGAAAAAATTATAGCTTTGGAGTTAGTTCTTAAGACGTAGACACCGCTTAGAAAAATGGAGCAAGATAATATACGACTTAAAAAACAAGTTCTTCGACAGATAAGTTTTCTTTTCAATAAAATATGTATCGAGGTAATGTCGTAAAGCGGAGATTATATTAAGAAATATTCTTAAGAGGGCTCACTTTTCAAATGATCATTTTGAGAGATATATTGATCAGAAAGAATACTAATACAACTTTTTTTTTGTCGAAATGGGTTGTCGGATAAACTCCATAACTATAAAACAATACCATATTGTTTTGGATGCAAAGTCAGTAACACGATTTTTTACCGAAATCAAACAATATATGTGACCTGGTCTACGAAAAGAGAGCTTAGGTGCCAAAAAATAAATAAATAAATAAATTGATTTTTTGACACCTAAGCCCCCTTTTCGTAGACCAGGTCACATATAGTAAACACATCACAAATATTTGTTGTAAAAATCGTTTTCTCTTTTAAATGTGAATCCAACGTTAAGCCATAACCATTTAAGCCTGCCAAAATTTTTTATTACTTTTTATAAAGTCAAAAGATCTATAACTGAAGTCCGAAAAATCGATATAATTCTATCTAGCTCCCAATAGTATTTAGAAATTCGGTTCTTCATAATATCTCAATATAGATATTACTACAAAAATAGCAAGACAGTTTTCCTACAATGTTCAAAAGCATTAGACCGCTAAAAAGACAACTAATCTTAACCAGACCAATGTCGGGTCGTGAATTATTTTTGTTAGAATAATAATATTATATTTGGCGTTTAAAAGCTTTTGCGCTTTCGAAGTAGTTCCGCTTAGCTTGGCACTACAGTAGAAAAGTTATGAAAGCTCTAAGTATGACTACCCACTACTGTTAGAACTTATATAAAAGCTTTCTAAGCTAAAAGTCTCAGAGCAAGATTGATGGTCACTGCTGAATTAATATGAAAAGTGCGTAACATAAAAGATATTGCAAGAACTATTAGGAAAGCTTTGTAAGCTGAAAACTTCGGAGCAAGATTGGTCATCATCTTTGAATTAATATGAAATCTATGTGATCTGAAAGTTTTAATATATAATTAGTTACTACTGCTAGAACTGATATGAAAGCTTTGAAAGCTGAAAGCTCTAGAGCAAGTTTGGCCATCACTGTAAAAATTGATATGAAAGCCGTGTAACATGAGAGTTTTTGTATATTTATGGCCACTACTGGTGGATCTAAAACGAAAGCTCTACAGGATGTTGGTCACAGTAGACAAGACTCACTCTGTGTTAAAACTTTAGAATGTATATTTAGTTAAAAGAAGATTATTAAAAAAAAAAACCATTATTTTCGTAAATTATCATTACTTTCTGTATTTAGTTATATATTCTTATTCTCCCTTTTAAATTACCTTTTGAGAGTTTTCGTTCGTTTTCAAAAATTATGCATCTATGTATGTACATATGTGACCTGGTCTACGAAAAAAACCAAAAAAAAAAATGATTTTTTGACATCTAAGCCACCTTTTCGTAGACCAGGTCACATATATATCATTTATATTTATTCTGAAACTGGGCAGCACTTAAGAGTACCGTTATGTGGGTTGAAAAGTGTTTTTTGCTTATCTGGTTTGAAGTTTGGAGCTCAGATTAATGTCGAAGGTAAAGCTTTTTACTACGTTCTTAAGTTTTTAGAAAAAAATTATTGAAAACTGAGTAAAAATGAGAACCATAGAAGCATTGAAAAAGCAATTTGAATAACCACGTTCCATATGTTACGGCACTGTAGTTTGTTCTGGTGTTGTAACTAGCAACACTTAAAATAAAACTCCATAAAAATCACAAAAATTCGCGCTAATTTCAACTGTTATTGTTACATTATTCAATGTTATGAAATATGCAAATTCAACTACGCATGCGCAGACCACATATGCCAATAATTATGCATTGGACATACATTAGTACGTATCTAATCCACGTAATAGCTGGCTGCAAAGCCACATTGAAGTCATGTACATAAAACTAAAAACTTTGTGATTGACTACAACAATAACAACAACGACCGCGTTGTACCAAACCATTTCGACCGCAAACATGGAACGTTACACCTGACATAAGATTCAGGTCACGGTTATTACATCATACCATACTATGCGCATACTCGTATGTACAGCGCCCAGCAGCAATGCCAACTGTGGCTAATAAAACAACAACCACAACATTTGATGGCAATCAAAGTACTAAAAACAACACCAATAAAATGTAGACAGCAAGCGTAATGACATTTACCGACAGTATTATAAAATGGGTAGTATTAGAAAAACAACAAAAACAACAAAAGCTCTATACGCATACATATATACATACAATATGTATAAGTATAAGCGTACGCACATGTTATATGCTAACGACAGCGCTATCTGGAGCATCTGGAGAGTTGCAAATGATGATTTGTGACAGTTTGAGCTGAAAGACAACAACAATATACAGCAAACATGCGCGTAATGAACCGAAGAAATGCGGAAAAATAAGAAGCAAAAACGAAAATGAATCAAATGAGTAGGAAAAAAGTGCACAACTCCGCGTCATGGGTGTTAAACGTTCGCGCCGCGCGCTCAGCTCTGTCAAGTACACGGCGCGTACAACTTCAAGTGCCGCGTTTCCAACAAACAACAAAAATAAATTACAAATCGTGTTTTAAAGCGTGTACATCTGCTAAACGGCTTGGTTGGGAATATATCTGTTTTTTTTTTTTTTTATTTCAGTGACGCGCTGCGCGGCGCTTTGAAATTTACGCACCGCGTGTTGCTGTCATGCGTTCGGCCGCGCTGCCGCTTGCAATCGTTGAATATCGTGGAAAAGTCATGAAATTCAAAGTACGCCATGAAAAATGGGAGCGAGCGGATGCTCTACGTCACGCCTAAGTGAGTTCCTCTTGGGCTTCAACAACAACAACAACAGGCGCTACAGTAACAATGCGTGCGTGTCGTGCGCTTAAGCTGTAGGAACAGCAGCGCGGCGCATAATGGTACGTGTTTGTGAAATGGTAGCAAAATAAAATCAAATAGGAAGTACTTAGAAGTCGCTGAAACAACCTACAGTCGTGGTGTTAGGAAATTCATGACAAAAATAAAACAATTAAAAATTTTAAAATAAAATCTAAACAGAGAGTGTAGGACTGGCGCGCTTTCGCTGGTATTGCATAAGAATTTTCCAGCGGCGCTTCATGCACCTGTGTTCACCATTTAGTAAAAGAGTCTATTTTTTAGTTTTTATCGGATTACTCCTTTCTTTAGATACTACATATTTAACCTATTCTCATTCATCTTTCTATCGCCTAGCAAAGCCCTGCCATGTATTTGACGAAGACACTTCAATAATTCTAACTGTAGAGTTTTAAGACTTTTGATATATCGAATGTTTGGAGCAAATGCCGGTTTCTTTACCTTAATAAATTAGGCCAGTTAAAAAATGTTACCGTATCGAAAAATATTAGATCCCCTCTGGGCCCCTCTTTACGTATACAACCCCCACAGTTTTTGATTTTTAATCAACTTTTTGAGAGGTAAACTGGCATTATTTATAATTGATACGACGTCCTTCCATATGACATGCTTCAATGCGTATACTTCATAAAGAGCCATTGCCAATCTGAGGGTTGCTAAGTATTATAGAAAATAACACTTTTCTTAATTTAAAATAATTTCAGTATTTTTAATATAAATTTTAAGTATTATTATTTATTTATTTGTAATATTTTTAAAATAAATTTTTAAGGGTTGCCATATTGTGATTATTTTTTTCTTTGAAAAGTTAAAAATATTTTCATTAAATTTTATTTAAAATTTTAGTTTATTTAATTACTTATACATATTTAACATTTTCAATACAAATATTTCTTTTTGTTGTGTTGTCGTTACTTTTTGTGAAAAAAATGTTTATCTTTTCACAATGTATTTTTTAGAGTTGCCATATGGTGATAGTTTTTTTTTTTCAAATTAAAAAAAATACTTTTATTGAATTTTAGATAAAATTTTAGTTATTATTTACTAATACTTAAAAATTTTCAATACAAATGTTTGAAGAGTTGCCACGTGGTGATAACTATTTTTCTGAAAAAAAATTTCAGTGTGCTTTATATGAAGACTTAGTTTAAATATTTATTTCTGTTTAACGTTTTAAAATAAAGTACTAAGTTGCCATATCGTTATTTTTTTTTTCTTCAAAATAAAAAAAAAAAAAATTCAGTATGCTTTATATGAAGACTTAGTTTAAATATTAATTTTTGCTTAACGTTTTAAAATAAAGTATTAAGAGTTGCCATATCGTTAATTTTTTTCGAAACTAAAACTACTTTTTATAACTTTTATACAAAACATAAAAATTAAATAAAAACAAGGAATAAGTTTAAAAAATTTTCAATTCTAAATTATGAAGGGTTGCCACATATTTAAAAAAGTTTAAAAATTATTATTACTTTCTATTTTACATATTCATATTTATATATGTATATTTAAAAGGTTACGAACCGTTTTTTTTTTAATGTTTCAAGGGTTGCCACATAGCGTTAATTATTTTTCTACCAAAGCTGAACATAAAGCTTTTAAAATAAATTCCTAAGGGTCGCAGTATCGTTATTTTTTTTTTTTCAAAATTAAAAAAATACTTTGTATAATTTTTTATAAAAGATAAAAGTTAAATTGAAAGCAAAGAATAAATTTAAAATAACCACATTTTTTTAACAAGTTTCAAAATTTATGCAATTTTTTAATAAAAACATTAGTGAGATGTTTGTATATTCGAAAAAATTTTGATCACATTTCTTTTAATTTTCAAAGTATTAAAAAACTTAAAAAAATGTTTATAAAGAAATTTAAATAATAATAACATTTACAGTTAAAAAACGAAGGAAGCATAGAAAAATTGTTTTTTCCTCAAATCTAAATTATTTATAATAATTAATGCTAAAGAAATATTAAATTTTTTTTAACCAAAATATTTGTTTTTTATACACCAAAAGATTAAAAAAACATACCTCAAAATTAAAATTATTTTTTAATACAAAAACTATATAAACTTTTGAAAATATTCAAATTAAAAAAAAATTGAGAAAACTTAAAAAATATATATTTAAATCTAAAAATTAAAGAAAAATTATATCAAAATTTAAGTCATTTTTCGGTACTATAATACTTAAACTTCTGAAAATATTAAAATTTAAACAATATATTTTTTAATCTAAGAAATAAAATAATAAATAAGTTATTATTAAAATTATATAAAAAATAATAAATGTTTTTTAATACTAAAGACCATGGCTACTCAGTACACTCAATGTGAAAAGTATACATGTACGTATCCTCTCTGTACGTGCATAACATCATTCACTGTCTCCTCCATAGCATTAATGAGAGCCTAAGCCTAAGTGCTTGTTATAAAATTGTTGCTTTTTGTTGTCAGTTGACTTATAACTAGCGGCTGCGTTGCTTGGTGGTAAAAGTGGTAGCATTAAGAACCACATCAACATTTACAACATCAACACCAACAAGAACAAGAGCGACGCAATAGCCAATAGGCATTACAACATCATGCAGTAGCAAGCTCCCAACGCCAACAGACGTAGTTTAACATCCACAGACACAACAACAATGCCACAATGTTTGCATGGTTACCCGGCCGGGCCGCTTGGTTGACTGCTTCGTCGCTGCTTTGGTTTGTTAAATTAATGGCAGGGTTAATGTACCACCTCTGGGCACAAGTTGTACGCATTCGGGCGCACACACACACTTGCAATAGCCGATGAGTGCTTAAGCGCGGTGGCGTGCAACTGTAAATTCTAAAAACAATTACGATACAGATAAATAAAAATTTAACGATTAATAGGAAAGATAATAATAAAAATAAAAATAGAAGCAATTTTTGAAAATGTGGCAAGTGATGTCTAAAAATGATATTTAAATGAATTGGCTTTGTAGTTGTTCGAAAAGCTTATTTGGTTTTTTATTTTGATTTTCAAAAAGAGACTGTATTCAAAAAAAAAAGTCATGAAAGGATTTTAAGTGAAAATGAAAAAATTGTTCAAAAGCTAAGAGCTGCGGTTGTTCAAAGAGTATTTTAAAGAAAAACTGCAATTTACTTCTATTTTAACCCCAACCATCCCTGGTCTTGTTTTGAGCTGCTAGGCTTATTTTTTTGAACAGTACAAAGTCAAATATCAAGTGGCCTACTTGATAGAAGCTGATGGGGGCCCGATCTATGTACGAATCCACCTTACTTCTTAGCTGAGGAACGCGCATACAAAGCTTTATCAAAATATCTCAATTCTTACACAAGTTACGACTTCAACGGACGTACAGTCAGACAGTCCCCGGTTTTCGACCCGCCTCGTCGTCCTGATCATTTATATAGATCCCGTATCAATCTCGTTATGTGAACAAAGTTATTATACTCTGTAGCAACATGTTGTAAGAGTATAAAAAAACTATAGAAAAGTTAATTCGAAACTGAAGCTCAATATTTATAGCACCTTCATACATAACAATTTCGTATTTCTTATTATTTCAATATTAATTTCAACTTTTTCTGCTCTTTCTTAGGGTGACTACATCTGGATAGAACCCGCATCGGGTAGAGAATTCGATGTAGCCATTGGCGCTCGTGTCATATCGGCCGAAGGTAGACGCATACAAGTACGCGACGATGATGGCAATGAAATTTGGCTATCGCCCGAACGGCGCATCAAAGCGATGCATGCCTCCTCGGTGCAAGGTGTGGAGGATATGATATCGTTGGGTGATCTGCACGAGGCGGGCATTCTCAGAAATCTACTCATACGCTACAAAGAGAATTTGATTTATGTAAGTGCGCGTACACATAACCTAAAATAAGCACATTTAATTTACTATTTACTTCATTTCGCACACAGACTTACACTGGCTCCATTTTGGTCGCTGTTAATCCCTATCAAATACTACCCATCTACACTGCCGATCAAATCAAATTGTATAAGGAGCGTAAAATCGGCGAATTGCCTCCGCATATTTTCGCCATCGGTGACAATGCGTATGCGCATATGAAGCGATATCGTCAGGATCAGTGCATAGTCATATCGGGCGAGTCGGGCGCTGGCAAGACGGAAAGCACAAAATTGATATTACAATACTTGGCGGCAATTAGTGGCAAGCACTCGTGGATCGAACAGCAAATACTCGAAGCGAATCCGATACTCGAAGCATTCGGCAATGCGAAAACCGTGCGCAATGACAATTCATCACGGTGAGTTGGCGCTCCAGATACTTTTTCTACAATTAAATTAAATACTACTTGGTTTTCGTTGCAGCTTTGGCAAATATATCGACATACACTTTAGCTCGAGTGGTGTCATCGAAGGCGCCAAAATCGAACAATATCTCTTGGAGAAATCTCGAATAGTTTCGCAAAATCATAGCGAACGTAATTATCATGTGTTCTACTGTATATTAGCGGGTCTGTCGGCGGAGGAGAAACGGCGTTTGGATCTGGGCAATGCTGCCGATTATAAGTAAGTGGTTAATAGAGTTCTTCCCTGGTTATGTCTGTTATGAGCTCAGAAAGGGGTGTTTAATATGTGTGAACCCAAAATGTAGAGCTTAAACACGTTTTAAGAAATTTTTATGTCAAACTCCGAAATGGCGAATAAACTCTGAAAAAGTATAGCTTTTAAAAAGGGTTTACGGCAACAATTTTGTATTCAAATTTTTATGTAACTCTTACTACAAACCCAGAAAGTAGTGTTTAATATGTGTTTATAGAAAAAGAGATTTGTTAAACTCCGAGATTTTGTTGTAACTCTGAATATATCTCTATAAACCCAAAAAACAGTGCTTAAAACTTGTTTAAAAGAAAAAATAGATAAGTCAAACTCTGAGTTTCTGAAACAATAATGGTAAACACAAAAATGGTGAATAAGCTCATTAAAAAAAAGTGTTTACTATGTGTTTAAGGAAAACATTTATATATTTAACTCGGAGTTTATAAGAAAAATAATGGTAAACAGCAAAATGAAAAAAATTTATATGTTAAACTCCGAGTTTATGTAAGAAATAATGGTAAAAATTAAAATAGAGAATAAATTCGTTCAAAAATTAGTAGTTGAAAGGAAAATGTTTAAGTTAAACCCCGAGTTTATGAGAAAAAAAAAATGATAACACCAAAATAGAGAGTAAATTCGTGCAAAAAGCAGTGTTCGATTTGTGTTTGAGAAAAAAATTCCTATCTTAAACTCCGAGTTTATAAGAAAAAATATTGGTAAACACCAAAATGTAAAAAGTTATATGTTAAACTCCGAATTTATGAAAAAAATAATGGTAAACACCAAAATGGAGAATAAACCCGCTCAAAAAATAGGGTTTAATACGTGTTTATTTTTAAAGTCTTGAATGCTAAACTCCAAGGTTTTGATTTAACTCTTGTTGTAACTCCATTAATCCAAAAAAATAATATTTAAAACATGTTTGAGGAAAAAATTGCTTCTTTAGCACCTAGTTTATGAGAAAAAATAGACATAAACCCGAGTTTATGTACTCAGTTTCCAATAGCTTCTTAACACTTTTAATTCAGTTGTAATTATATGGATCTGATATCTTATACATCCAAATTGAGAGCGTTATCTTCATATTTGATCGCGTCTTCAGTCAAATCTTTGCTAACTAAGTCAACGATGACCTCAGACTGTTTGCGACGGAAGACATAAAAGTTGAGATATAATAGTAAAGGTGTTTATTGACACATATACCTAGACAAAGAATATGATACTATTCCATTCTCTTCATATTTCCATATCTTGAAGTTGTAGAATTTACTCAAGTCGAGATTTCAGTAAAAGTCTCCAACGAATACTGAATGATAGCTTTCAAGGGCTTTAGTCAGAATGTGGGTCTATACTTAGACAAGGACACCTTGACACTAAAAAATTCATCTCCCGTGTCATAATCAACCTCAGCCAACCTCAAATATTTTCTTAACATAACTTCAACTTTAATAATTATTATTTTCCACCTACAGATATCTCACCGGTGGCGATTGTATTACTTGCGAAGGGCGCGACGATGCTGCTGAATTCTCAGATATACGCTCCGCCATGAAGGTGTTGCTCTTCTCCGATCAGGAAATCTGGGAAATCATCAAATTACTCGCAGCGCTGCTACACTGTGGCAATATCAGGTATAAAGCGACTGTTGTTGATAATCTGGACGCCACCGAGATACCCGAACACATTAATGTGGAACGCGTTGCTGCCTTACTCGGCCTGCCAATGCAGCCACTTATCGATGCATTAACGCGGCGCACACTCTTCGCACACGGCGAGACGGTAGTGTCAACGCTGTCACGTGAACAATCCGTGGATGTGCGTGACGCCTTCGTGAAGGGCATCTATGGGCGTATGTTTGTGCATATTGTGCGCAAAATTAATTCGGCGATCTTTAAGCCACGCGGCACATCGCGTAATGCTATTGGCGTATTGGATATTTTCGGTTTCGAAAATTTCGATCAAAACAGTTTCGAACAATTTTGCATAAACTATGCGAATGAGAACTTGCAACAGTTCTTCGTGCAGCATATTTTCAAACTCGAACAGGAGGAATACAATCATGAGGCCATCAATTGGCAGCACATTGAGTTTGTGGACAATCAGGATGCGCTTGATTTGATTGCCATCAAACAGTTGAATATTATGGCATTGATCGATGAGGAGGCGCGCTTCCCAAAGGGCACGGATCACACGATGTTGGCGAAGCTGCACAAAACGCATGGCGCACACAAGAATTACTTGAAACCGAAGTCGGACATTAATACCAGTTTCGGCTTGAATCATTTCGCCGGCGTTGTATTCTATGATACTAGCGGTTTTCTGGATAAGAATCGCGACACGTTCAGTCCCGATTTGTTGCATTTGGTCAGCCAGAGTTCGAATAAGTTTTTGCGTCAAATCTTCAATCAGGACATTGAAATGGGCGCTGAGACGCGCAAACGCACACCCACACTCTCGACACAGTTCCGTAAGAGTTTGGACGCGCTCATGAAAACGCTGAGCACGTGTCAGCCATTCTTCATACGTTGTATCAAACCGAATGAGCTGAAAAAGCCTATGCTTTTCGATCGCGGTTTATGTTGTCGACAGCTGCGTTACTCTGGCATGATGGAGACGATACGTATACGTCGCGCTGGCTACCCCATACGCCATGGCTTTCGCGATTTCGTTGAGCGTTATCGCTTTCTAATACCCGGCGTGCCGCCAGCGCATCGCACAGAGTGTCGCACGGCCACCGCGCGCATATGCGCCACAGTGCTGGGCAAGTCCGACTACCAGCTTGGCAACACAAAAGTGTTTCTGAAAGATGCACACGATCTTTTCCTCGAACAAGAGCGTGATCGCGTGCTTACACGTAAGATACTTATACTACAGCGCACCATACGCGGTTGGGTCTATCGGCGACGTTATTTGCGTATGCGCGAAGCTGTTATCACGGTACAACGCTTCTGGAAAGGTTATGCGCAGCGTCAACGCTACCGTCAAATGCGTGTGGGCTATATGCGTTTGCAAGCGCTCATACGTTCACGCGTGCTCTCACATCGTTTTCGGCATCTGCGCGGACATATTGTGGGCCTGCAAGCGCATGCGCGTGGCTATTTGGTGCGCCGCGAGTACGGGCACAAAATGTGGGCTATCATTAAGATACAATCGCATGTGCGTCGCATGATTGCTATGCGTAAATATCAGAAGCTGCGCGAGGAGTATAAGCAATTTGCCGAGGTGTTGCACTTGCGTAAACTGGAAGAACAGGAGCTGATGCACAAGGGTAATAAGCATGCGCGTGAGATTGCAGAGCAGCACTATCGCGATCGTTTGCATGAGCTGGAGCGGCGCGAAATGGAGAAAGAGATTGAGGAGCGCCGACGCGTGGAGGTGAAGAAGAACATTATTAATGATGCGGCGCGCAAGCAAGATGAACCGGTGGATGATAGCAAGTTAGTGGAGGCGATGTTCGACTTCTTGCCCGACTCCAGCAGTGAGGCGCCCACACCACATGGTGGCCGCGAAACTTCGGTGTTCAACGATCTACCGCACAACAACTCCATGAACCATGAGGTAGGTTGAATTTCAATAAAATAATATTACTCTAAAAAAAAAATTTTAACAATACAGGACATAATTGGGCCGCTGCATGTCTCAGAGGATGAGGAGGATCTTTCTGAATTCAAGTTCCAGAAATTCGCTGCGACATACTTCCAAGGCAACGTCACACACCAGTACTCGAAGAAGGCGCTGAAGCATCCTTTACTGCCGCTGCATACACAAGGCGATCAGTTGGCGGCACAAGCACTCTGGATAACCATATTGCGTTTCACAGGCGACATGCCCGAACCAAAATATCATACAATGGACCGCATGGACACCACTTCCGTTATGTCGAAGGTTACAGCCACGTTGGGGCGTAACTTCATTAGAAGCAAAGTGAGTATGCCGTTATTATTTTCGATGTTTTTAGTTTACTCCTAAATCTCTTGCACGCGCATAGGAATTCCAGGAAGCACAGCTCATGGGTCTCGACCCGGAGGCGTTCCTCAAACAGAAGCCGCGCTCAATACGCCACAAACTCGTTTCGTTAACGCTGAAGCGTAAAAATAAGCTCGGCGAAGATGTACGCCGTCGCCTGCAAGACGAGGAGTACACCGCGGACAGCTACCAATCTTGGCTGCAATCGCGTCCCACCTCGAACTTGGAGAAGTTGCATTTCATTATCGGCCATGGCATATTGCGCGCCGAACTGCGCGATGAGATCTACTGTCAAATATGCAAACAGCTAACCAATAATCCGCTCAAATCCTCGCACGCGCGCGGCTGGATACTGCTCTCGCTCTGTGTCGGTTGCTTTGCGCCATCAGAGAAGTTCGTCAACTACTTGCGCGCCTTCATACGTGAAGGACCGCCCGGTTATGCACCATATTGTGAAGAGCGGCTGAAGCGCACATTTAATAACGGCACGCGCAATCAACCACCTTCTTGGTTGGAGCTGCAAGCGACAAAGTCGAAGAAGCCCATCATGCTACCCATTACTTTCATGGATGGTAATACGAAAACGCTGCTAGCCGACTCCGCTACCACAGCGCGTGAGCTATGCAATCAGCTTTCGGATAAGATCACGCTCAAAGATCAATTTGGCTTCTCGCTCTACATTGCGCTCTTCGATAAAGTCTCATCGTTGGGTAGCGGCGGCGATCATGTCATGGACGCCATATCGCAGTGCGAACAGTATGCGAAGGAGCAGGGCGCACAAGAGCGCAATGCGCCATGGCGTCTCTTTTTCCGCAAGGAGATCTTTGCACCCTGGCATGATCCCACACACGATCAAGTCGCAACGAACCTCATTTATCAACAAGTGGTGCGTGGCGTTAAGTTCGGCGAGTACCGCTGTGATAAGGAGGATGATTTGGCAATGATTGCGGCACAACAGTACTTCATCGAGTATGGCACGGATATGTCCATGGAGCGTCTATTCACATTGCTGCCCAATTTTATACCAGACTTCTGTTTGACCGGCGTAGAGAAGGCAATTGAGCGCTGGGCTGCATTGGTGCTGCAAGCTTATAAAAAGTCTTACTACGTGCGCGATAAGGTCGCGGCGCTGAAGATCAAAGAGGACATTGTTAGTTATGCGAAGCTGAAGTGGCCACTACTCTTCTCTCGCTTCTATGAAGCCTACCGCAACTCAGGTCCGAATTTGCCGAAAAACGATGTCATAATAGCAGTGAATTGGACGGGTGTGTACGTTGTGGACGATCAGGAGCAGGTGCTGTTGGAGCTGAGCTTTCCGGAAATCACCGCTGTGTCCAGTCAAAAGACAAATAAAGTGTTTACGCAAACATTCAGTTTGTCCACCGTGCGTGGCGAGGAGTTCACTTTCCAGAGCCCGAACGCAGAGGACATAAGAGATTTGGTGGTGTACTTCCTGGATGGGCTGAAGAAACGGTAAGTGCGGGCTTGTAAGTCAATAATAATTGGAATTAATTTAATTTATACCATTAAAGCTCGCGCTATGTGATCGCCATACAGGATTACCGCGCGCCTTCAGACGGTTCGAGCTTCCTCTCCTTCCTCAAAGGGGATCTCATCATACTCGAGGACGAGTCTTGCGGTGAATCGGTACTAAACAACGGCTGGTGCATTGGACGTTGCGAACGCACACAAGAACGTGGCGATTTCCCTGCGGAGACTGTTTATGTGCTACCCACGCTCACAAAGCCGCCTCAGGACATTTTGGCGTTGTTCAACATCGAAGAGGCACATCATGGTCGCCGCCTAAGTATGGTTTCGAATGGCGCGCCCGAACCGCGTGATCGTCCGCATACGTTAATGGAGTATGCGTTGGATCACTTCCGTTTGCCGCCGAAGCGCACGATGTCCAAGACGTTGACGCTAAGCTCGAAGCGCGCCGATGAAATTTGGCGCTACTCACGTGATCCCATTAAGGCGCCGCTGCTGCGCAAGTTGCAGAGTAAAGAGGAGCTCGCCGAGGAGGCCTGCTTTGCATTCGCTGCCATACTGAAGTATATGGGCGATCTGCCATCGAAGCGTCCACGTATGGGCAATGAAATAACCGATCACATTTTCGATGGGCCGCTCAAACATGAAATTTTGCGTGATGAAATCTATTGTCAAATCATGAAACAATTAACGGACAATCGTAATCGTGTCTCAGAGGAGCGTGGCTGGGAATTGATGTGGCTTGCTACCGGTCTATTCGCCTGCTCGCAAGGTTTGCTCAAAGAGTTGATGATGTTCTTGCGCACGCGTCGACATCCCATCTCACAGGACTCAATGCATCGTCTGCAGAAGACAATACGTAATGGCCAGCGCAAGTATCCGCCACATCAGGTGGAAGTCGAGGCGATACAGCACAAAACGACACAAATTTTCCATAAAGTTTACTTCCCCGACGACACGGACGAAGCATTCGAGGTGGACTCATCGACACGCGCAAAAGATTTCTGTCACAACATCTCGCAGCGTCTGTCATTGCGCACCAGTGAGGGATTCTCGCTGTTCGTCAAGATCGCCGATAAAGTGATCTCCGTGCCGGAAGGTGATTTCTTCTTTGACTTTGTACGTCATCTGACTGATTGGATTAAGAAGGCGCGTCCCATACGCGATGGCTCAAATCCGCAATTCACCTATCAAGTGTTCTTCATGAAGAAGTTGTGGACGAATACGGTGCCGGGTAAGGATCGCAATGCCGATCTGATATTCCACTATCATCAAGAGTTACCGAAATTGTTGCGCGGCTATCATAAGTGCTCGCGCGAGGAGGCGGCCAAACTGGCGGCACTGGTGTATCGCGTGCGCTACGGCGAAAACAAGCAGGAGTTGCAGGCCATACCGTGAGTTTGTCTCTTCTGCTGAGCATAGTAGGGTGGGAGTTTGTATTCAATTTCTTTTATTTTTTCACAGACAAATGCTGCGCGAACTGATACC
Organism: Bactrocera correcta; assembly: GCA_027475135.1. Classification (NCBI taxonomy): domain Eukaryota; kingdom Metazoa; phylum Arthropoda; class Insecta; order Diptera; family Tephritidae; genus Bactrocera; species Bactrocera correcta. The sequence goes on from CM050326.1 coordinate 83,315,101, forward strand.
CTCCGATATTATGAAGATGCAAAGCACCAGCGAATGGAAGCGCGCCATTGTAGCTTCATATAATCAGGATGGTGGCATGAGCTCGGAGGATGCCAAAGTGGCATTTTTGAAGATCGTTTACAGGTATGTATTGCAGAGAAGAGTTCATAGAATTTAGGCGCATGATCACATCAAAGTGATATGTGACAATGCAAGACAAGAAGTCAACGTGCTATATGGTAATATGATGTGGCAACGATTTCAAATGATATATTTTATGACAACATCGAATATTTTTGGCTACTAAAACATTAATGACAATAAACCAGGCGATATAATGTGCGGAGGGCATGATGTGATGTGATTTTATAAGAATTTTATAGCACGTTTCCATTTGATTTGGGGTTAGGTATGGTCTCATCATGAACCTATATCACTATATGTTCGGATAGTTAAATACAACTGTTGTAGAGATGTGATATAAATGAGTGATGTGACATCGTGGGTATGATGTTCATCACAACAGTGATATTCGTTAGTTAACAGTTATATTGCTATAGATTTTATCGTTGTAAAATGCCATTCATTTACAATATTTTCTTGGAATCGATATGATGTGATGCTGTGACGTGATATTTTTATTTTTTTTTTTTTGTATTAAACTAATACTATAATAAATTAATGAGAAAAATTATAATATTATGATGTGATGGGACATCACATGAAGCCAAAAAAATTTTTAAAATCTAAAAGCTTTGTATATACGATGTGACAACAGAAAAAGTAATATGCAAATAATATGATGTGATATCATATGATGTAAAATATTTTATGAACATACTGAAATTATTAGTCCTAATTACGCAAACAAAAACAAAAAAAATACAAGATTCCACTTACTATATCAAAATACATGATGTGATGTCACATTGACCAATGTGATGTGACATCACTCGTTGTCAAAAAAATTTTTTAAATTGTAAGATATAAATATTAGGTCTAGAAAATAACAAAATGCATTTGAAATGCTATGATGTGAGGTCACATGATGTAGAATATATTATAAATCAACTAAAATTATAAAAAAATCCAGTCCGATCTTTACTTATACAAAAAGCAGCAATCGGCATACACATTATTGATAGATCTGTGGATGTGATGTAATTTATTTAGGTGATGTGATATAAAAAATTCTGATGTGATATATTTTTTTTTTAATTTTTTAAATCTAATTTTTCTCAATATTTCTTACTAATTCTGTAGGTGGCCCACATTCGGCTCCGCCTTCTTCGAGGTCAAACAAACGACTGAGCCTAATTACCCTGAAATGCTGCTAATTGCAATCAACAAGCATGGAGTCAGTCTTATACATCCAGTTACCAAGGTAGTATACATATTTTTTACTAGATATTTGTATATATATATTATTTATTATTATTAAAATTTAATTATAATTTTTATAATTTGTTTTCTAATTTTCTCACTTTTTTAGGACATTTTGATCACGCATCCATTCACGCGCATTTCCAATTGGTCCTCCGGCAACACCTACTTCCATATGACAATCGGCAATTTGGTGCGTGGCTCCAAGTTGCTATGTGAGACATCATTGGGCTACAAAATGGATGATCTACTGACATCATATATATCACTTATGTTAACGAATATGAATAAAAATCGCACTATACGAGCAAATTAATTATAAGCAATATTAAGTTATTAACTAGCAGTTATTGAGAAATGGTGAAAAATTATGAAAAAATAAAAAAGTTAAATATATAAATTTCTTAGAACAAAATGGCTACTGTAGTAAATGTCGAAAACAAGTTTAGCTGTATTTAATAGCTTATTACCATTTGAAACAATTTTGAATGTATGAAATAGCAATTTGTTAGTATTTACGTTTAAGTTGATATGCGCATGCGCAGCTTACTACACATGTATTGTTTGTTTTGAAATAATTACTATTTAGAGTTTTTATTTATACTTTTTGTTGATGAAAATCCGACTTATAATTTTTAATTTAATTTTTTTAATTTTTTTTAATTACCTTAATTAAAACTCTTTTAATTACATTAATTTTTAAATTAAATTAATTTTTTTTTATTTAAAACCTTTTTAATTACATTAGTTTTTTAAATCATTTTTTTAATTAAAATTTTTTTAATCATATTAATTTTTTAAATTAATTTTTTTTTAATTTTTTATAGTTAAAAGTTTTTTATTTTTAAATTTATTTCTAATTATTTTTATATATTTTTTTTATAATTTGATTTTTTTCTTAACTTACTATTAATTAAAAAATATATATTTATTAAATTCTAATGCTAATAGACACACAATAATTAGTTCTAGAATTATATTATTTATAAAAAGAATTGTTTAGCCAGAAACTAAAACACTCATATGCATATATTCGTACGTATATACTAGTGTATGTATATCTAAAGCTATAACTACGCATTTAATTTTATGCAAGAAGAAAAAAGAAAAAAACCGAAGTGCACTTAACTACAACAATTTAAAGGCAAAAAATTACAAAAATATTTACATATTATCGAGAATAATGTTTGCTCAAACGCAGCACTCACTTTGAATTACAATAAAATTATGTAAAATTATAAAACTCTGTAATAATTTTCCGAATTATATATACTTATGTTTATATATAATGAAAAAATAAATAAAAAAATATTTTAACAATATTTAAGCTAGAAGTGATTGAAAGCTATGCGTAAAATGAAAATTGTACTGAAATTTATTTTTCTCTTTTGTGTATGTGGAAATGTACTTAAATGTGTATATTTTTTATTGAATAAATGACGCAGAATTATGGAAAATTGTAAAGCGATAGCAATTTGCCAATTGCATGGTGTTTGTTTGTTGTCTGTACTAAATATACCCAAGCCCAGTACTGTTTAGTGGGCAAGCCTTAAATAAATAATAAATACTAGGGTGAGCCAAAAAGTGAATATGGAATTCCAATTTGAACAGTTTTAAAGCCATAATTGATTACACATTGGTCACAACGGTGTCTATTACTCAGAATTTCGACTGTTATAATCAAGTAAAACCCCCAGATTTAAATACAGATCATCAAGCGAATTATACATACATATGCATGGTCATTCGATAATATTTTTTTGCCACCCAACCAATTTAATTTCACTAGAAGTCGAAGTGGAGGCGAAATATTCAGTACAGGGGCCCTATTCTGCATGTAGATTCGTAAATGTATTCTATTCGAAATTCGGATCTACTTTATAATTTTGCGAAAGTTGTACCACCCTGTGTCAGAATAAATACGTACAATTTTCGTTTTTGCTTTCTACAACTCAAAAGCTAACGAATATTTTATTCGAAAATTGGCTTGAAAATCCGAAAATTGAGTTACAGAATATATAAAATTCGAATTCGAGAAAATTTGTTTTCGAATCGAGTTACAAAATAGACCCCCAGATAAGAACAGATAGTAATCTCTTGGTAACAGGTATGGAGTCCGAACTATAAGTTACATGCATAAGGATTTCTCAATCAAATCATATATATCAATGTGCAGCTGATTATTAAGGTCATAATTGCAAAAATATTGGTTTTATTTTTTTTTAGATATAATATTTCAGCAATTATATGCGGTAATAAGAATAAAGACTTACACAAGCTGTAATTTGAAATTTTTTTGAATTTGTTTTGCCTTACCCTAATTCAAGATAAACTCTTTTTATACTCTAGCATCCTGTTGCTACAGTTCGCTTAACGTTTGTAGTATCACCTCAAAGTTATCAAGATAGATAAAGGATTATATATCTGTAAATGATCAGGCTGACGCTTCTGTACATATCTCCTAAGCCAATATAGCTACAATAACAAAATTCGTTCATAATAAATCTCTTTAGCAACCCTATTAACGCTGTAAAAATGGAAATGAAATCGGAGAGCAACCCTGTCCGCTCCCCCAACTAAAAGTGCGATAAATCAATAACTAAATACACCAGAGATATCAAATTTTACTTTCGAGATGACATGAGAGGGCTTTAAAGAAGCCGGGGTAGAAATTGAACGAATGGCGTGGCACGGTTTAAAGTGTTCAAGCCCTTAGGTATCGATAATAAGGACCCGAGTATATATGGTTGACTTTTGACCGAAAATATCGGTCAATGTGTGGAATATACTATTGAAATTCAGAGAGAATTTTTTCCTGTAAATAGTATCCCTGTGGGTCAAGACTTCTCTGAGCCCCCATATACCTAATACAAAGATTTTCGAAATTGTTAGTGACTATACTACATACATATATCGGCCAACTCAATGAAAATGATATACCGTGTTTTACTCTTTGTGCCTAAAATTGATACAATTGGGCGAAAACTTGACCTATTCCCCGCATGACAAATCTCAAGATCCTTCTGACTTTACTCCATTTGATTGGTGATTGTATGTAAGTTAGCTTAATAAAGCTCAGTGAACTTTTTTTTAATATGTGGCAAGATAATAGTTAATAAATAAAATCGGGTCGATATTAACCCAACTTCCACATACTACAAATAACGATTTTCGTTTTTCTAACCAACATATTGTCGAATATGCCGGTCAGTTTGTGAGTTGACGTTTTACACTTTAAAGTATTTCCATTGCTGATTCCTCCAAGCAATGTTAGTCTTTCCTTACTTATTTATATTGTGATTACAACTTTCTAAAACTCTTCAAATACCATTAAAGATAGCTAGCGGTCAAACACCTTTCAAATAATCATTTCTCAAAGTTATGCTCCGAAGACTTTAGCAAAACTCTTCACAAAGCAGACTTTTAAAATTGCTTACAGCAAAACACATACAACTGTATACATACATACTTAGTAAGAAAGTACAATGGCTAATAAAGTAAAACAGACATGCCATTTGATTGGCTGAGCGCCACTACGTGCCGACCAATCACATGAAGCTGCACTGTATGGCAGTTCACACACACTTTTTTAAAAGTAAGTGGAGCACAATAATGGAGTTTGGGGAACATGGCGTCTATTTAAAGTGCAGCCATGCATGTTAACGAGTATATATTCTATGTATTTGCCGACATATTAGGTTTAAATGTAGACGTTGGTATTATTGATGTCAGTTAAGTAAATCTATATATTTATCATATTCTCAAAAAGGAATTAGTAATGCCTACAAATAGTACAACAAATAACACTCTCCACGATTAGGCATCGCAAGCAGGTCTGTGGTTAAACCCGGAGGAAACGGATCTGCTTGTTTCCACAAAATACAAAAACCTTTTTTTTATTTATTTTTATTTAAAATTTGAAAGGATTCTACTGTTTAGGCACTCATTGACGCGAAAAACGTATTCACTATCTTATTCACTTTGAGTGACAAAAAAAGTTTTATCGTATTTTAATACAAATCCTTATTATCGTCTCCTGCTTCCATACAGCCATACTCAAATTAAATTTGAATCCAATTTTTTATACATTTACTTTTGGTATGAGTCTAGCACTGACAAGCTGCAAAAGAGATGTTAAGATCCTCAGCTATCTCGCTGATAGCTAACATTCCACAAAAAACTTTTGAAACCAATTTTGCCCCAACCAGAATTGATGATCATAAATGTTCAGCTATGTAATTGGTGGGATTGGCAAGGCATCATCAGCTACTCCTCTACGGCCAAATTCCTTATATGGACCTGAACGGAGCAATCACCCAGAAGAGGCCAACTTTGATCATTACGAGAGTAATTGTTTATCCATAAGCACAGCAACAGGCCACACATATCGACAGTGATTCGCCTGAATTCCCGAGTTATTTGAGAGGTTCATATACATCCAGCTTATAGTCCAGAACAGGAACTAAGTGTTACTGCTTGGTGCTATTTATGGAGAAAGATTTTGCTAGTAAAAATTCTTCTCTAGAGAATCCTATGACAATCGACACACCCTGTTTTTTGCCAATAGGGACGAAGGTTTCTATGAAAGTGGTCCTATGAAATTACTTTCCAAATTCCAACAAGTTTATCGAACAAAACGGTGCGTATTTGACTTAAATTGGACCATTTTAGCAATGCTAAATTAAGTCAACGATCACATAAGCATCGCTAGGGAACTTAACATTCATCACCAAACTCTTTTGAACCATTTAAGAAAGGCTGGCTACAAAAAGACCCACATGAATTGTGGTGAAGCTCAACAAATGGTCACAAAGCCCGAATTGGCGCCTCGAAAGGTTATGCTGAGTGTTTTGTTTTGATTTGAAAGGTATCATCATCACTATGAGCTGCTCCAGACTCGTCGAACGATTGATTCTACATTTTACTGTCAACAACTGATAAGAGTAAAGCAAGCAATCGAAAAAACGGCCAACACTGATCAATGGCTATCTTGGCTGGGAAGTTTTCATGCATTCACTATATAGCCCTGACCTTGCAACAGCGGACTACCATTTTTGTCGGTCAGTGCAGAACTCCCTTGGCTTCAAGAGAAGCCTGTGAAAATTACTTGTCAAAGGTTTTCGCCGAGAAACCAGAAAATTTTTATACTTATGGAATAATATCTCTAGCGAAAAAATTGCGAGATGTGGTCGACCAAAATGGTATATATTTGGTTCAATAAAGTGTTTTATAAATATAAAAAAATAAGTTGAAGTTTGATTAGAAATGTGAAATGAATTTTTCGACTGCTTTATATTACTCTTTACTAGACCTATTATGTATTATCTAATATACTTTATATGTATATCATTAATTTATTTTATTTTATTTATATTTTGCTGCAAAGAAAGCATATTTAAAGGGCACACACCCTGTGGTCTGTTGATTGATCGATATGTTCTTAGTTGCCAAGAAATAGACAGTTGCCAAGGGGAACTAACAAAACAAAATCTCGAAAGAATTTGTATTCACATAATAAAAGTTTAATGAAAAATTTGTAAAACTGGATAGAAGTAAAAAGTAGAAAAAAGAAAGAAAAAAACATATAAAAACTAAAAAAAAGTAATAATTTTTGCGAAATATTTTAAATAAATTAATAGTGTTAAAAAATATAAATTATACACGACAAACCGACTAAGCCATGGAGGTTGCTAGTGAGTACCTACACAAAAATTTTCAAACCTCCAAGCTAACCAAATTTCACCACACAGTACCCATTACCAACGAGCTGGAGCAACGCATTTCTGATGCTTTCTGCATCTTCGATCATCACGGCGATAAGCGCATTGACATACGCGAAGTGGGCACCGTCTTGCGCTTTCTGGGCTGTGTGCCCACTGAGCAGGAGATAAATGAAGTAATCGCAGCGACCGAAATGGAGGAATCCGCTGGAGATGTGCACCTTTCAAAATTTATGCCGCATGTGGCGCAATTATTAGCTGAACGAAAGTAAGTGGCGCAGCGAAAAAAGGTTAAAAACATAAATTAAACTTTTTTGCATGCAGAATGGAACCAGCTTCGCCGGAGAAAATTCTCGCTGCCTTTCAAATCTTGGATCCAGAGCAAAAGACCTACATAACCAAGGAGTATATGAGCAAGATGATGATGGAGGAAGGTGAACCCTTCACACAGGAGGAGCTCGATGAAATGCTTGCTGTAGCCATCGATCCCATCACTGGCAATATACCGTATGAGTTTTATATCAATCAGCTGATGGTAAGTATTATTTGCATCCGCACTAAATTTTTCACCCAATTTGCACTCGATTTACACTTGATTTGTACTCAATGCACTATGTATTTGTATTTGCACTCGTTGCAAAACTCAAGCACGAACCTGCGAATTCGATTTATGAGCTTGCTGCAAGATATTGGACTTTAAAACCGAAAGATACAAAACGCGGCTCCAAATGGGCCGGCAGTCGAATTAGTGTTAGATAAGGTTTTTTCTTTGAAATTTATTTAAAAGTAGAAATATTTCATTTAGCAAAAAATTATGTAAATAAATATTGTAAAATTTAAAAAATAATTAAAAATTATATGTATATTGTATATTTTCAGGTGTATCTATGAATAAAAAAATATTGCAAAATATTGAAAAAATATTAAAAAGAAAAAGAAAAAATTTATAGATTAGTGGAAGTCACATACTGTACTTCCTTACACAAGACACAAAATAAAAAATAACCAATAAGTATACTTTCTTGTTGTTGACTTCAGTTTTGTTTTTTTTTTTTTATAATCATGGTAAGCATACAAGATTTTTACATTGAGACAAAAAGGCACACTGAATTTTTCTAAAATCGTTGCGAGTGTTGAAAATGGCTTACGGTGATTCTGTTTTAACAAAAGCACATGCCTATGAGTGATACCGAGTACAATGTCTTCAAAGGCGTTCAACAGATCCTTGAAGACTTGCCTTGTTCTGAAAACCTTTGCAATCTTCAAATGATGAAAATATTAAAAAAGAGTCAGTTCGAATGATTTTGGAGATATTTTGGGTATGAAACAGAGATCTACAAATGTGCCAATAAAATTAGTGCACTTAAGTCATGAGCCATAAAAATTGTTGCAAATGCGTACTCATAATAATATAAAAAATTACTAAGACTCATTCCCACCAAAAGAAGCTCAAAGAATTTCTACTTCCAATCTCAATAGACATAAATGCTTTACTTCACATATAACTGGGTGCCTATTCTGTAATTCGATTCGAAAAAAATTTACTCGAATTCGGATTTTGCATATTGTGTAACTCGATTTTCGGATTTTCAAGCCAAATTTCGGATAAAATATTCCATAGCTTTTGAGTTGTAGAAACCATGAAGATGATAAAAAATTAGCTTTAGAAGCTTACGCTGATTGGTTGGTTGAAGACTGTCGTCTGTTTTCTTCCGTGGATGGCTCCGGATTTAAGAAATTAGTACAATTCTTTTTGGCTATAGGCACAAAGTATGGTTTCTTGGTGCTTTGAATCATTTCGCTTTGGCATGATTGAATCATTGACTCATGACGAAAACAGCACAATACCGGGTCGTATGAAAAAAATCTACTCATTATTCATACTCTCGCTATGTGTGCCTTGCGTAAATGGTTTTTGTGGATATTTTGTGTATGTTATATTTTGATTTGTATTCACAAAAACTCTTTTTTGTGTTATTCAACCAATTACTTAAAAAAGAGAATTATTGCAGATCTCTGGTAATAAACGCATTTTTATACCCTGAACAGGGTATATTAAGTTTGTCACGATGTTTTTAACACCCAGAAGGAAGCGTCGGAGACCCTATAAAGTGTATATATAAATGATCAGTATGTTGAGCTGAGTCGATTTAGCCATGTCCGTCTGTCTGTCCGTCTGTCTGTATATATACGAACTAGTCGCTCAGTTTTTAAGATATCCTTTTGAAATTTTGCAAACGTCATTTCCTCTTCAAGAAGCTGCACATTGGTCGGAACGGCCGATATCGGACCACTATAACATATAGCTGCCATATAAACTGAACGATCGGAATCAAGTTCGCATATGGAAAACTTTCACATTTGACAAGATATATTCACGAAATGTGGTATATAATATTTTCTAAGGCAACAATGTAATCTCCGAAGAAATTGTTCAGATCGGTTAACTATAGCATATAGCTGCCATACAAACTGGACACATAGTTACTAACAGAAATGCACCTGTGAAGGGTATTTAGCTTCGGTGCAACCGAAGTTAACGTTTTTTCTTGTTTTTTTTTTAAGATACGATTGAGACAGAATTTACAGCAAAAACGAAATGAATCCGTGTGAATTTCTTGTTTCCCAAACTGAAATTTCTGGAGACCCAATATTTTGGCCGTACGAGTATTTAGTGAAAATAGTGTGTCTGTAAAGTGTGTCTGAAAAACTGGAAATAAAATACGTTGGAAAAATCTACAAAAGATAAGAAAGATAGATAAAGACAACCAAATTGCATCTGAAAAACTTCAAGGCCTTAGGCAAGTCTAGTAAAGATATCAAAATTGGCACTCCATACATGCACTGCCATACTTTATAACTCTCGTGACCGTCGACGATGCATGAAACCACTAGTATGTATCTAGGACCAAGGAACAACCGAAACAGTGGAATTCATTTTCCGTGTCATATTCCGAAGAAGACGAATACTATAGGAAGTGCTATGACAAACGCTTTTTGTGGTTCCCAAAGTGTCATCTACTTTAATTACCTAAAGAATGGCGGAACAGTCAAAGAGTTTTACCAAGCTGAATTATTTTCACAATTAAAAGCCTTATACATACATAAAAACGACTGTATTTAGTAAAAAGAAAGGAGATCTTTCACAAAAACAAAACACCGGCACACCCCTCCACCGTAGCCAGCAATAAATTGGCTGAATTTTCGAACTGTTGTCCTTATGTCTCGAGATTTGGCTCCTTGCGATTTCTAATTGCAAACGTGGGAAAGACGTTTGTACCTTGGAGAGGGAAAATTGGAATAAAATAAAGCAACAAGTCCGATGTGAGTGAAATTTTGAAAGCATTTGTCTACGGGAACTATAAGAATGTGTATATATCCCTTGTGATAGTAGCGTCATCGGTCATTGAAGCTAAATACTAATCGAATGTCCTAATGTAGAGACTAGACCACCGAGGGAGGAAACAGGGAATGAAAAATTGTTAAGTATCCGTGTGTACGGCTTTTGTGGATTTAATCTTCTTGTGCAAAAGATTTACCTTTCAAAAAGTTTTAAATAAAATTTCTTACGAATATCGCAACACGTTAAGTTATATGGCTTATCCATCAACATGCTGGGAAACCACATGTAGACTGCCTGTACATTCCTTTGAAAAGCCGGTTAGAAAAACGCTGGTAGTTAGATATCAGCGATGCAAAAATTACCTTGAACTCATCAAAAATCTACTGAGGTGCTCTATTTTTATTTCCCCTATTTTTCCTGGATGTCTGCTGGTATTTTTGTCTTGATCTAGCTAAAGTGGGACATTCGAGGAGATATTATTGAGGTGATTCTATATCTTCTTCTTTCAGACAGTTGTAAAATTGTTCCTGTAAAATTGATTATTCTGATCGGACAATGTCCAGTTAGAGCTGCGACAACTATTGCAAGGTGAACTTTGCTGAGAATGTAAAGCTCACTAGACTTCTTGCGATTTACACTGGGCCAGAAGAACCTTGTAATTGCTCTTCTTCTTTTTCTTTACTGGCGTAGACACCGCTTATAGCAAAGTTAACAACAACCTCGTCAGTTGTCTTTCCTTTCCGAGGACTTTCCTTCTCAATTGCCTAGTCAGATCGAACCAATACCTATTGGCAAGAGTTATTCTGCGTTGGATTTCGAGTCTGACGTGGTTGTGGGTGTTAATGCCCGTTTGCGAGATAGACGAAATTATCTACAACTTCGAGGTTATGACTGTCAACAGTGACGTAAGAGCCAAGTCGCGAGTGCGATGACTGTTTGTTTGATGACAGGAGATATCTTGCCCTCCTTCACTGCCAGTACTGCCAGTACTGCTTGTAATTGCTTTGTTTCTAGTAATTGACCGACATTTGCTGAGCTGGTCTCATTCAAAGGCACCCAACGGAGTTCCTACCCCTTCTCATTCCACAGTTATTTACGTTGAAGTATTTATTCTAGCAAGTCCATCAACCTGGGAGTCCCTATTTCTCACACCTCCATAGAGGAAGAGCATGAGAAACTGCAGAGATGAGCGTCCTGGTAAACCAAATATTTTATAAAGAAATCCATACATCTGAGGATTCTAGAATGCCCAAATTAGCCGTGATCTAAGTACCCAGATGCCTAAGTCTGGGAGTAGCTTTCTCAGCCATGCAGCAAGACATTGAGGGCCATAGTTCGTGTGGTTCGTTATGGATTACACATACTGATGTGATTCACCTGTTAACCACACGCCAATTTTACCGCAAATGTGGCTTTTCCAGCGGCTTCCACCAAAAAAAAAGAATATTGGTGAGAGTCCCTCATTTGATCATTCTATACCTTTATTTCCTCTGCAGCAGCACAGGGCAACCAATACCTTCTTTCGAGAAAATCACACCAAATACATAGGTTGCTATATACATTAGATTGGGTCAATTTGTATGGAGCAAAAAAAATGCACCAAGCGGTTATCAAAATCGTAAACTACGATGAATTCTAAGAAAATTTGCCCAAGAAACCATGGCTCTAAAATCAAAACGGAGCCTCCGGTTTTTAACGAGAAACTTTTCATTTTGTTTTTTTTTTTTTTCAATAAATGAAATGGAAAATAGTAACAACTACTAGAATCGAAAACATCAAGCTGTGACCGTACAGAAAAATACCGTTATATGGGAGGTGGCCGTAGTTTTTGCCCAATTTTAATCATTTTCATAATCTCACCTAACTAGGTACAATCTAAAATGTGTACCAAATTTATTCGAAATCGATAAAGAAGTTCCAGAGATTTACATACATATGCACTCAAAAGTGGGCGGTGACATGCCAAAATTTTCATATTGTCGAATTTCTGGCTGCAATACAACACCGAATACCAAACTCAAGATGTTTCCCTTCAACAGTTATTAAAATTTCCGATCTTTAGTGTTTTCAAAAATTACCGTTATATGGTAGGTGGGCGTGGTTATTATCCGATTTCGATCATTTTCCAGATATCTCTTAAGTAGGCATTGTGTAATATGTATACCAAATTTGAACGAAATTGGTGGGGTGGATCAAGAGATATGCATATGAACTCATAAGTGGGCAGTGCCACGGCCCCTATAAAAAAATTCTGTACTTTCGAATTTTCTGCTTAAATACAACATCACATACCAAATTTGAGCAAATTAGCTTCGATAGCTACAAAACAAGCAAACAATCGACAGTGGAATAGGAATTGGATTTTTTTTTACAAAATACAATATACGAAATTTTCTCGCTAAAAACCGGAGGCTCGATTTTCATTTTAGACCCATGGTTTCTTGGGCAAATTTTCTTAGAATTCATCGTAGTTTACGATTTTGATAACCGCTTTGTCAAGAAAAAAATTGACCCACTCTAATATACATATATTTCTGGACTAGGCAACACTAAGTGCGCCAGGTGCAATCTGACATTTCCATTGGAAAGTTTGACATTTTTTAGCATAACATCACTCAGAACGTTTTGTCATTTAATCGTGAATTGTTTTATTTACAGGGAATTTAAAAATTCATCTTGGCCAAAAAATGGAATTAACTCGTGAACATTTTCGTGCGATCATTTTTCACAACTTTCGAAGTGGATTATCACGACAAGAGTGCATCGATGATCTACAATCTTTGTATGGCTATGAAGCACCATCCTCTAGCAAAAACTGTTACGACGAATTCAATCGTGGCCAACGCTCGCTTAAAGACGAACTCCGTGAAGGTCGTCCAAAAACAGCCGCTGTGCTAGAAAACATCGATGCCGTACGTGAACTGATAATGCAAGACCGTCATGTAACATACCTTCAGATAGAGGCATGATTATGCATTTCTTCCACCAGCATACATTCGATATTGCATGAACACCTGGCCGTAAAAAAGGTTTGTTCTCGTTGGATCCCGCACAATTTGACAATCGCTCAAAAAAAGGCTCGTGTGGATTGGTGTAAAGAAATGCTGAAAAAATACGATCGCGGTGCTTCAAAAGACGTTTATAAGATCGTCACAGGTGATGAATCATGGACCTACGCGTATGAGCCCGAAACAAAACAGCAATCGACCGTGTGGGTCTTCTAAGACGAGCCACATTCAACGAAAAAATAAAAAATAAAAATTTAAAAAAAAAAACATTTTCGTTGATAAATATGTATATTTTCATTATTAGGCCAGAAATATATATAGCAGCCCTCGTATTAGTGGTTTTTTGTGTATTTCAGATATTGGCTCAGTTGTGATTAGAAGTCTTATTTTATAGAGAACATATCAAGGTAGCTGGAATTCATGAAACGCGGTTTATGTTGGGAAGTTTCCAATTCTCTCAACTCTTACTTATAATGTAGAAATAACAACAAAATTTTCGGTTTTTCTTCTACAAACTATCAAGAACTGATTATATAGATTTAAATCGGAAGTTGCATGCAAGAATATGTTGCAGGCTCATTAAATTTTGTGGAGAGTTAATAGCAGAGCTGCTCCCCCAACCAACCAATTAGAATTCCCAAGTAAATATGCAGCGCTGCTCGAAAATAATAATAATAACAAGAAGTTCCCACAATAAACTAGAGCATTTTCTTATAAGACATACTACATAAGACTAGAAGAACACAATACATTTTCCACCACTAACAAAAACAATAACAAAAGCAATGCAAGTATATTGCATGACGCTGTTTCTTTGCTGGAATTCTAGACTATCATGAAATTCTAGTTAGAATAGGCAAACTCCTTGGCTGACAACTAGGAGACTCAACTCACCCTCAATGGCAGGTGAAAACATATACAACAATATATATGTACATACATACGTATATGTACGCTATTTTCTTAGCGGTTAATTAACTCAAAAATCTGTTAGCTCGTATTTCTTCTAAACATCTTAGAAACTCCACTTCGCTGTTGCTTAGTTGCGGCCGCAAACTTTTCACACGCTGCCGGGAAGTGAAGTGAGGAAAAAGGAAGAATAAAAAATCAAAAAATCACAAATCGCGTGGGAAAATTGCGCAAAAGTTTTATTTCGAAATTTGTTGCGCTTGAGAGCACCGACAGCAACACCAACACTAATAACAACAACTACAACAACAATGTTTATAGCACCTCAACTCGGCACCTGTGCGCCGATAGCTACCGAGCGCGCGCCTGGCGGACGCTGTGACCGCTGAGGTTGTGGTTGTGCTGGTGAATGTGGTGAATGCGGTGGTGGTTTTGGTGCGTTCTTAGCGTGTGTACGGCAGCAGGGGCGCTAAGTCACTATAGCTATTCTAAGAAAAATGCTAATTTGTCTTTAAGGCATAAGACAAGGCGTTGCAGGTGTTGTTGTTGTTGTTCTTTACTGTTGTTGTTGCTTGCCACTGGTGTGATTAAATTATGCCGTGAATGTCGTGATAAGCGCCGAAGGGTCATTTCGTAGTGTCTTAGGAACTTCGTTTGCGTTGATTTTTATCACTGCACTTGTTGTTGCTGTTGTTGCACAGCGATATAGCTGTAATAATTACGGTTGTGTGTTTGTGCGCACTTTTGCGGACGTCTCAGGCATTTTGCTGCACTTCTTCATGGGAAATGCTTCTTCGAGTGCATGAAATCACAAAAATATGCATACAACAACAACAAGAAGAAATAAGCACAGAAATCTCCGCTGTTGCTCTGTGGCAAGGGTGAGTGCCGCCACAGTCTTTTAGTTTGAAAGTTTTTGCATCTTATTACGAATTCTTATGTTTGAAGGTCCAATAGTTGCATGCCACCCAAATCTGCAACTCAAACAGCGGCAACTAAAGGGGGTTACAGCTTGAATAGCAAGAGGAGGGTGCATGATTGTCTTAATGTTTTTAAGACGGCATTTTTTCTTATTAGTTGCGGTCGGCTTTTGAGAGCGTGGGAACTCTAATTGGAAGCTACACACTTTCAGACACACACAAACACATATATACACAATTATTTTGATAAATATTTATTAAGTTATTTAGGTTTCATTTTTTGCCTCTTATTATTGCGTTTATGTTAATTGTAGAGTGGTTATTTGAGCAACCACTGTAAAATCTGATAACTGGTTGTGTTTAGTTACAAAAAAATTTTCAACAAATTTTTACTTTCTTAAAACGGAAAATTTTGTTTTTTATCCAACAGTTTGAGGTTATGCGCTTTAGCGATTTAAACTATTTTTAGTGCTGGTCAAAGGTCGAAAAGATATTATTTTCGGCTTTAAGTAAGCTATTATTTATAGCGACTCGGAACAGTACGCAAAAAGCAATGGTTCACTAAACAGACGAGTCTAAAAATTATTCATTTGCTGAAATCTTGGATGTAAATTTGACCCGAACTGGCACAGAAAACTACACTTTCACAATAAGCTCCTGAGCCAATAAAAATAATGCTTAATAAAACTTTCCTTATATTAAATCCTCGATCTCGATGTCCTTCAGAGCCTATAATGAATTTTGGTTTTTTCGGTTCCGGCTCATTTTCCAAGCGATATTCTTTAAATTCTTGGACGATTTTGACGACATATCCATAGACCCATGCCTCGTTTGATAAATTTAGTGTGCTGGGCTGATTTGTCAAGCGGCTCTTTTGCGGTTTCTACTCAACGTCGATTCAGTTCTTTTGGTACGAGTATAGCATTGATAGGCTTCATACCGAAAGCATTAACCAAAATGAATTGATTTGTTCTGTGATCCGATTATTTTCAAGCACCTTTAAACTTTTAAATGTTATTGTCATGAACGAAGGGTGATGGAGAACTCATATGCGGCAAGCTTTCGATGACTGAACGACTTTCCATGAATGCTTTGTTCCACTCAAATGATTGTGTTAGTGAAAAAGTAGAATCCAAAAACCACCTCTGCATACTTTTTCATAATAAAAATCGCCACACAGACTTTTCATATGGAAAAAAGTTGTCAAACACAGATTTTTACATATGGCTCACATGCACATAAAAGTTTTTTTTTTTTAATTTTATCAGTCCGAGTTAAGCTAGATCAGATGGCATGCTTATGCTGATGCAATACATGAGTGTCATGCATACATATACACATATGTTCGACGGCGGCAGTTGAAGTCATGCTGCAACTCACACCGCTCCACCTAGGTTGCCAAACGCACACTGCTCCAAATGACAGCAGAAGAGTTGGGCAGAGGTAAAGTAATTTCTTCCCAGCGCATGAAATACTTAAGTGGATCTTCTCTCAAGGGACAGTATTACCAAAAGTGTAATCTTCATTAAGCTGGTCAAGGTTACCCTCAGCAGTATAGCTGAATAGAACGATTCTGCTCTCGGTCTACTGCTTAAGGATAGCGCAAAAGTCACAGGACCACGCACCAAACTCTCCATATCTATGGATAGTTTTCCGAGCTATAAGTCGGTGCTTAGAGATAAACCTTTAACGCAACTATCGCTATGATCATATAGTTATACTCAGCATTAGTCAAGCGGCACTAAAAGCGCTTTCTGCATACGAAATCAATTCGCTATTGGTGCAGAAGTGTATAGAATGGCAGAGCAGTCTATCTGAACGTAACCAAGTGCATCTTATTGGCAGTCCCGATCGCAAAGGTATAGACGGAAATGAACTGACTGATGGGCTCATCTGCTTCGCAGCATTTACTAACATCTTAAGACCTGAACCTTTCATTTCGTTTGATCCCATACCATAAAATTTATATATAATTGTTAATCATCAGTTGATGTTGATGGCCGTCTTGAACGAGGTTTGTCGTCCACGCGTTCTGGGCCATCTATGAATAATTTGTAACAATCAAAACCACTTGCTTGCGACAAAAATTATCACCGAATTGATTTCGCACACAAAATTAGAAAAAACTTCTTTGTTGAATAATTTCTCTCATCAAATAAATTGCTCTTTATGTAATTGAAATACTAATAATTATTTTAATGTAACATTTGGCACAGTTGTCACTGGCAGTCATATTAAACTAGAGAACAAATATTTCGAAGAATTTGCTTTCGCGCGAAATTTAAACTAAAAATTCTTACCATTTTTGCTTACAGTAGTATAGTAATACTTTATTCCATGTAAGCCATTTATTTCTCAACAAGTTTCAACTTCTTTTACTTGTTTAAAAAAACACTTTTTCTTGCGGCTAAATATTTATTGGTTTTTCCTAGAAAAATTTATTTGCATATACTTTAAATGGATATCGTTTCACTTGTCTCAAACGAATTGAAAGCATTGTTCTTTGTTTGATATTTGGAGGTTATTTCTTTATTTAATAACTATTGAACTGTTGAAATATAACTTTTCGGAAGTTGACAAAACTGTCTTTCCTAATGAAAAGCGTGAGATTGTGAAAGATGGTTTTGTCAGCCGTCATTCATTTGGAGCTTTTAGTCCGAGAAGTTTAAAAAATCTGCAGAGTTGCCGTAAAATTCAAACTATTTAAGTATCCATTCGTGGTTTCTATAGATTGGCTATTTTATACATCACGATGAACAGGCGAAAATGTTCTTAATTAACAGAACTCACTTGTCCTAAGCTGATTGCTGGGAAAATGGTGAGCTTTATCGGTAGAGGGTTGATAGGTAAAATTTGGAAAGCTCATAATCTATTAAAAAAAAAAATCATATAAACTTACTTCTCAATTAAATTATGTGTTTTATCATCTTTGAGAAGGAAAATTAAAAAAATCATGATTACATTGGCAAAATGAGGATTAAAACGCTCTATCTTGTTTTAAATACTCTAATAAAGATTTTATTAAACCCTTCACTAAGTAAAGTTTTTGCAAAGATTCATCAAGCACTATTAGTACATTTAAAGCAATCATTGATGAACTAAAAATGAAAACAATCGCTATGAAGTTCGTTGCTTAAGTCTTTAGTGTGTTCCAACGATCTGCATACAAGTACATGATTGACTATCTTATGAAGCGCAAGAAAATTTAATAAAACCTGATTAATTTTGCACATAAAACTCGCCAAAGTTAATTTCACAAACGGAAATAAACTTTTCATTAAATTCGCGAAAGCACGACATATACATTTACATACAGATTTACTAGCATAGGAATTAGTGATAATTTGTAAAAGTTACAAAAGCAACAGTAGCAATGTGCTTCATACGGACCTACATATATATATGTGCATATATATTTATATGTATATGTAAATTTAGAGCAACAAACGGAGGGCAAACGCTGCGGCCTGGGAATAAATTCTGCCTTCCACAATCCCAAGATTTATTAAAACAAACGGAAGGTGACTTGGCAAAGTGCCGTTAGTTTCGTTTTTAACTGTTTTATTTTCATTGCTACTATTATTATTTTGTTTTTGTTTTTTGTTAATTATCCAGCTATGTGGTGGGAAACTCGGCTCAAGCTCCACCTTCGACTAAACAATGGGCAACGGCGTAATTTTTTCAATGGTTGCTATAAATATAAAAAAGAAATGAAAAAATAAAAATAAAAAAGAATAAGAGATATGCACTTAAAAAATAATAGCAAATGTAAAATTATAAAAAAAAAAATTTAATTGAAAAAGTGGCATTTTAGCTGCTCAAATGTTGCAGTCAGTGATTTCAACATTTAAGTGGTTTTGAACTAGCTGGCAGCAATGTATTTTTGTATTTGTGTATATGTATGTATAAAAATACCGAAAAATGGTTATTGTAAATGAATATTTAAATTTGCATGCCTTAACCATGCAGTCCTTCAATTTATTTTTAAATTTTTGAAGTTTTTCTATTAAAAAAGTCATATAAAGAGAGGTGTTTAAAACTAGAAAAATTTATTTTGGTATAAAAAATATTTTTGTAATTTGCTAAAATTTATTTTTTTCCATAAAACTTCACCATACTATTTTTTTAATGAAATTAATAATTTAATAAAAAAGAAATTTTTCTTTCACAAAAAATCATCACACTACTTTTCTTTAATAAAAATAACTATTTGACAAAAATAAATTTTTACAAAAATTTAAATTTTTAAAAATATTAATTTTTCGTCAACAAAAGATCACCATAACTACGTGTCTTTAATGAAATTAATCATTTTAGAAAATTGTATTTTTATAAAAATTATACATTCTTTTTAAAAATTTAAAATAAATTAAAATTAAAAATAAATTAAAATAGAAAATAAATTTAAAAGAAACTTTATATAAAAACTTATTTGACCCACGAAAACTGACCGCACAATTCTTTTTTTGAGATTATTTATTTTATTAAATATTTTAATAATTTTTTTTTTTATAAAATATGTTCACTTACTTTTTTTAATGTACATAATTAATCAATTTATAAAAATAATTTTTATAAAAGCTATATTTTAATTTTTTTTTAAGAAATAATTTTTACCATAAAAAATAATTGTACATAAAAAAAAACTTTATTTTTGCCTTAAAAACTCAACATATTTCTTTTTTATTTATTTAATGTATTAAAATAATAATAATTAATTATAATAATTATATATATTTTTTTAACTTTTTTCTCAGTAATCTCAACACTACTCTTCCTTAATATAGTTATTTACTTGATAAAAGTAATTTTTAAACACTTTTTTTTTAAAAAAAATTTTAATAAAATTAATACTTTTCTTCAATGAAATTATTTTTTGAAAATTTCTTTTTTTTTATAAAAACTTAATTTTTTTATAACTTTTTTTTTTTAAAGAAACTTGACAAAACAAATTTTTAAACAAGTATATCATACAAAGATTATTTATGTCATCAAAAATTAAAACAAAGCTTTTCTTTAATAAATTATTATTTAAAAATTTGTATTTTTTATAAAAAAAGTTTGTTTTTACCTTAAAAACTCACCATATTTATTTCTTTAAAAAATAAATTATTTAATTTATTTATAATAAAAATTAATAAAACATTATTTTTTCGCCGAAAAATCCCCACACTACTTTTCTTTAATAAAATTATACATTTAATAAAATCATATGTTTTTTCATAAAAAAATATAATATTTTTTTAAATTTATTTTTTTAAATTAAATAATTATAATTTTTTTAACTCTAAACACCATTACACACATTTTTAAATAATTACCAAAATTAAAAGTTTCCCAATAAACTCTTTGGTGCACCTTACTATTAAATGCGTCTGTTATACCCATACATATGCATATCTTATTCAGTTCAAAATGGCTACATTTAACTGTATCTTTTATGGATTTCGCCACAACTAGTTACAGTTTTTTTTTTCAACAAGTTCGTGATGTTTGCAATTAATGTTTTTGCTTTAGTTTATTTGTGCTGCAGCTGAAAGCCTTCACTCGCTTCAGCTTGCGGTAATTTGTTGCAAGCAAAATGGTTGCTCAGTTGTTATTGTGTTTTTCTTTTCATCCATTGTTACCAAGCTTACTTGCAATTTGTAAAGCTTGGAGCAATTTGGAGCGATAAGTGGTATTTTGCGTTATGAATGGAGTGGTGCAGAAGTAGTTACAAAGTAATGCTTTAGAAAATCAGCTAGTGCTGGAAAGAAATCTAATGTACTGTATTGTAGTATTATATCCTGAGAACGATTTCTTATGTTTGTTGTGAAGCTCGTAAAATCCACAAGGAAACGCATACAAACTGATCGATCAAAATCAAGATCTTGATGCTTTTTATGCTACAAGAAATGTGCCCGTGAAGGGTATTATGGCTACGAAGGCTTGTTTGCATTATATTCCGACATTAAAACTAAAATTTTTAAAATAGTCATATTAACATTTTGTTAAAGGGGAAAAACTCATTAAAATTATGATTATAAAGGATTGACCAGTCCCTTCAAGCCGCCAAATAAATACCCATTTGCATGCCTTCTCAAAGCAACTCCTCCAACATTTCTACCTGTCATCCAAATCTGTCGAAATAACCCGTATTAACAATAAAGTTGTTTAATTATATTCCTTCATACGAAATCAATCCGTAGAAATTGATCGCTTAGGCATCATTGCCTTGTGAGAAATCAATAATAAGGGTTTTCTCCTCAAAATCCTAAAAGTTTTTATATACTATATAAAAGACAGCAAAGCATAAAAAATTATGATCTGTCAATGTCTAAAAAACTGATTCACAATATGCTATTCGATGGCATAAAACTCTTATTAATATTTTATTGGGTAGTCCACAAAGTCTTTTCGTATTTCCAATCAAGCTTCAACTTATTTAATATTATGCCGCTAGAGACATTATTCCATTAGTGTAAAATAGCATTGTCTTCATAAACTTGCGTCACTTTCTTTCCTTTTTTATAAAAAAAATTTCAAAATATAGCGACTTTCTTCATTATTTTCACTCATTTTTGAACAGCTGTAACATTTTCTCAACTTCCCCGAATTTAATATTTTTTTTGTTTAAATTAAGCTTAAAATCGCACCTTTCTAATACGAGATGGTATAATAAATTGTGACTGGTAGCACTGGATATACATATACGACTGCAAATACATCTATTGACAAAATACGAAACGACTTTTTCGACTACCCAATATATAGTATAAAGTATTTTACCAGGTTAATCTACTGCCTTTTTCGTCGATTTTTATATATGTCATGTAATATATACTACTCTCCAGACATTAGGAGAACTCTTCATTAGTGAGACTAGATGCTGGGTAGTACGTAGAGTATGAAGGAGTATCCTGCAAAAAAGAATTGAGGCAGGTAGTAGCTTTACAGTCTCATCGTAATATCGCTTCTGCGACTTCTATTTAGTGTTGGGTTTTTTACTACAATATATTCAAGGGAACCCTAAAATGAATATTTTTTCATAAGATCACGAAATGTTTCTTACTGAAACCTGAAGTAGCTATACAAAGCTTAAAATTAAAAGGGACTTTAGAAATTCTCTTTGATGGAGTGAGTCCTTACAAAATATAATGGGATGCAACTTGTTTTCTAATAGTAGATAGTTTAAGCAGTAAAACAACGTAACGAAAAATATGGCAATCTAAAGGTCAAATTCCACAAAAATAGCTCTGTATAAGTGGCACTTCTTTGAAACCACAATGACGATGACAAATGAGCAGATCACTAAAATTTTTTTGCATGTTCTGTATATAGCTCGTCATACAATGATCTATCAGTTTTTTGATATGATGAAAAATATAATTTTGGCAGACCATTTATGAACAATAGTTTCGATAAAATAAGAAAAATTTTCGATTTCTTTTAGGGACCACTGATCACTACATAGACAAAAATTTTTAGTAGAGAATTTTGTTTTTAGGTTTCATCCACTGAGAAGGTCCGAATCATTGCAGTAGTGGAGAATTTTTTTAAGCGCCCCGCAGATTGCGTGTAAATCGAAAAACGTTCTATTTTTTTTTTTTTTTTCAAAAATAGATATATTTTTAAAATGTGTATAAATGTTTAAAACAATTGTTACCAAAAATCGCCTTTTTAAAGCTGTCACATTAGGTGTACCCCTTAAAAATGTTTTGGTCGGCAAAAATTTTAATTTTTTTCTTATTTTGTGGCTGTCAGGAGACTAAATCGATATTTTATAGTGATTTAAGCAATACAAAGACTTACAGCTTTCAAAACTAAATAAGTAGGAAAGCTTGTTCCAACAATTTTCAATAACTGAATTAAATTCTCCAGTTTTTTCTGTAAGAAATTTGTTTAATAATGAATGTTCTACGATTTGGAGCTTTTTAGATGTGATCCTATTTGCTTAGATCTTTAAACGAGTGCGTAAGCCAGATTATTAGATTTTTTTTAATGACCTCCGGTTTATTGCATTATGAAAGGACATTCATCTGATCACCTAAAATCAATCTGACAAAAAAATTAGTCACAAAACGACGACCTCAAGGAAAATTTTCAGAAAAACAGCAACTTAAATAAGTCCTTTGACCATACACTAGTTTTTTTTATAGTTTTTTATGTTTTCAAAAAGTTTTACAAATTTCATGGAAATCATCTTCTTCTTTATTGTTGTAGACACTGCTTACGAGGTTATAGCCGAGTTTACAATAGCGTGCCAGACATCCTTTCTTTTCGCTGTTTAGTGCCAATTGGAAATTTCAAGTCTTCTATTCAACGGCACTTATGCCTTTACCTTCCTTTGCTTCCCTTGCTGAGATCTTTGGTTCATCGTTTACTGAACTGACGTAAAAAGCTTTGAAAGGATACATAAGCCAGATTACTTAATTAACCTTCAGTTAGGAAACTACACGGTGATATTACACTGATCTGAGGATGTAGCTCAATAGTTCTTCGTTAGAGTCTGCCATTTTCTTTGGTAGTAGGAATAGGGGAGTACCAAAGCTGTCCACTATGCTCCCAAAAATTAATATTTGCTTAGAGTACATTAGATTCTCCGCTTCTACAGTTAGCAATACTTAATTACCTACACCGTAGCGGTAATTGTCTTTGCGTTACGGCAAAGGTCTACACCGATTTTCCCATGAAAAATCTAGATTAACATATCGCCATTGTCTCACGCAAACCCCAACGGCCAATGTGCACCACACACACTTGCACAGTAAAGTTGTTCAACTCATAAATTTGTATATTTATCTGAGCGATTGTTGGGATTTTTGCAACATCATTAATGGCAATGCGATCTTGACACGTACATGCATATATTTGGCGAAAGAGTGATGGCAGGGCGGCAGGTGGTGGGTTGGCAAGTATTTGTGCGCACTCAAGTGCATTGCATTTATTGCATCTTCGTTATATATTTAACTTTTGCTTCATCCTATTTCGTGGGAAGCTTTTCGTAGATATTGCAATTCCTTGCTATTGTTGTTGCTGTTGCTGCGCTGCCTTGTAATTGTTAACTTTGAAGTAATTAAATGTTAGTAGATAACAAATGAGCGATAGTTGGCAATTTAAGTTGCTAATGAATGATCAACAAGGAGCTGATATAAATCATCCTCAACTCCATCCCCGAGTCATGGGGCGTCGGGGCTGTCAACGTCAAGGTTTGGGCAGGTAATTGCGTTGCAGTTGCACATTTTAATTGTTGTAGAAGATAAACATTCTAAAGTATAATTAATGAAGCACGGAGAACTGTGGGTGTTCAGGTATACCGATGACTAATATTGCAATCGAATTTCTTAAAAAAAAAACTTTTTACTTTAACTCCGAAAACTCTAAAATATTGTTATTTCTGCTAATAATTAGAAATAAATTTTGCGGAATTTTCTTGAAAAATTACTGAAATTTTTACTAAAATTTTTTTCTGTTAGTCCGCATAGTTATAAATAACATTTGCTGGTATGTTTTTAAAGTGAAATAGTTTTCTTTAAAAAATTCTTTAAACTTTAAGTCTATAAATTCTACAAATTGAAATGACTACGAATTATTAAAAATAAATAGTACGTCTGTAGTTACGATTTTTAATTATATGAGACCTGGTCTACGGAAAGGGGGCTTAGGTGTCAAAAAATCAATTTTCAATTTTTAGTTGATTCGGATGGAAGATGAGATGCTTTTTCACGTTTCCCAGAAAACTAGTTTTCGCACGTTAGCTCCCTTTTCGTAGACCAGGTCACATATAATATTTTACTCAGAATTTTTTTGTTACCTCGACGTTTTTGACGGTAAATATTTTATTTAAAAATTTCTTACTAATAACAATTCTAAAATTTTGCTCTTATTCCGAATATTTTAGAGTGACAATTTCATCGCTTATTCTTTATTTTTTTAACTCCGAAATTTTAAAGATCTGTTTAACTGAGTGACTCATATCATTTTTTACAATATACACATCAAATATAATATAAAAAACAGAAAATTATTAAAAATTATTATTAAATTTTCGGAAACTCCGATAAATATACATATATACGTAGATAAACAACAAGTAAATTTATTGAATAGCAATTTCGACTTACGATTTCAAAAACGTTCCAATCTGTAAACATCTAAGTCATTAAAAAATTGAGTTTACTTAAATTTTACTCCGAAAACAGTTAAATAAGAAATTTTTTTAAGAAAATAATACTCTAATAAAAACCTAACAAGTTCAAAAAATCGCTCTCTTAAATTTTACTCCGAAAACAGTTGAATAAGAAATTTTTTTAGGAAAATAATACTCTAATAATACACTAACGAGATCAAAAAATCGCTAAAAAACATAAAAAACAATAAAACAAGTTAATCCGAAAAAACTCCTAATCTAAAAAATGGTACAAGTAACTGTTTCGAAAGGACTCTTACTTGGAAATGAATTTGATAATTGTGGTTTAGCTACATATTGAAGTCCATAACTGTCCTACTAACGGTTAAATGAACTCTATATGCTTTTTTAATATTTTCGAAATTGACTTTATGCGACAAATGTACTTATATAGTCAGATAATCAATCGAAAAAGTGAGACATAGCCTCCACCACATCGAATAGTCCGAAAGTTTTCACAAACGATAAAAATTTTTTTTTAATACCATCTCCGAAAATACTAAAACGCACAAAAATATAAAACATTAATATATAAAAAATTACAAAAAATTCTCCGAAAATGACAAATAGCTACCAAAATAGTTAATAACAAGACTAAATGACTAAATGGAGTTATGAATGGGTGCAGGGTCTTTGGAGAAGCCAAAACATGTGCTATTAGGTATACAAATCAATATGTCAAATATATATAAATTCAAGTACTAAGCTTCTGGGGCTAGAGCAAAAAAGCTTTTTGGTGAATTGTTAAACTTTATTGTACCAATAAAACGAGTTTCAAGCTATATGTATAATATGTAGTACAATCCAATAATATTGGAATTTACAAATACCAAAAGCTTTTTCATCATTTCTTTTGTTTAAGGTATTTGGTTTTCTCAACTCTTTTCTAATACTGCGGAATTGTTCGAAAAAAATGTACATTGGAACGATGTATTATTGTTTTTGGAATAACAGCAACAGCAATTATAACATTTATTTTTATCACTTTTCTTAGAATACTCCGAAAGTTTCCGAAAAGAAAAAATATATCTTAGTGCTATGTTTCCTTCTATTTTGGGTATTAAAACAACAACAACAAAACTATAATACTTATAATACTCCGAAAGTTGCCGAAAACTAAAAAACTGTGTATTAGAACCATAATGCTTTCGATAGTTTATAGTATTATAAAAGCAATAACATTTACTTTTTTCATATAATACTCGGAAAGTTTTCGAAAAGTTACAAAACTGTGTATGTATTAGAACCATAGTATTTTCGATAGCTTTTGGTATTCCAACAGCGTGAATATTTCTATTTCTCAACTCTTTTATAATATTACGAACGTGTCCGAAAAGTTAATAAAACTGTAAATTATCACCATCACTTTTTTTTCACAATATAAAAACAACATTTAATTTTCACAGCTGTGATAAAACACACCGAAAGTTTCTAAAAAGTCATACAGCATTAATAATAATATTTCATTTGTTCAACTCTTATATTATTCCGAAAGTATCCGAAAAGTTCAAAAAACTTCCCTTTTTTATATCAAAACAAAAATAGAAACGTTTAATTTTATCAATAGTTATAATGCACTCCGAAAGCGTCCGAAAAGTTCAAAAAATTTCAATAAGCAATAATTATAACCTTTATTTATAAAAATAATGCTGAATAAGTGTTTACGTCAAACTCCGAAAATACTCCGAATTTTGTTGTTGCTGCAGCTATAGCGGCAGAAAATATTCCGGAAGTAACCTGGAAGAATGCCACCGGTCAGCTCTTGGATAGACATCCGGGTCGGAACGGTACTTTGAATCACAACAAACGCATAAAAAGGTACATACAAGTACATGAAGAAAACTCTTCTATTCAGCGACATGAGTTAGTACTTACCTTTCCAAATCATTCTGCTGACTACAACTTCCCGCCATTTGCAATAAATTATAACACACGACATTGCGCATAAATATATTTTTTTACAAAATAATTTATTTATCTCTGGTAATGTTTCAGTTGCTTACTTAAACTAATATTTTTTGTTTTCTTAATTTACATTTTGTCTTTTTAAGTTCACTTACTAATAAAATATGCTTAATTTATAACTATTTGATTTTCTTCCTTTTAACTAATTTTACAGATGCCCGCACAGGCGCATGCGTGCGCACACGCTTATCTAGTAGATAATGTAGAAATATATATATATATAGTATATATACATATAATATATTTTGTATGCATGTATATATAAATAGCCTAACGTATAAAATATGTATGCATATATGCATATATATGTATGTATGTATGTATATATATGATTTTACGTTGCTATGTACTAGTACAGTTTGCGGCATTCATTTAAAAAAATGCAATATTCTCATTTTGTGTGTGTTTTAAAACTATGCAAATACAGTTGTAGGCATATGTCTGCGACGGTCGCGGTCCGTTTGTGTCCAATTTCATTGAGATTTGTAGCTTAAATATTAAATATAGAATTTGTTCTAGCTTCATGCGATCATAAACAACTGAACTATGTATATAAGTTTGTATATATGTACAGTTACATTTGCATTAAAGGCTAAATTAAGTCTAGGCAGCTTATGCGTCTAAAAATCAGTGTAAAGAACTTTTGTTTTCATTCAAAAAATTTCCTCAATTTTTTTTCACTTGTATGTACTTGCACATACATATGTAGTTATCATTGTTTTGTATATAAATGTATATGTATAAAAGGTATGTATACTTGTTTGTTTGTTCATTTTGGATGCATTTGTTGTTTTTGTTTTTTGTTTTCGTTTGCTTAGTCTTGCCTACAGGGACTTCTTATTTATAGTAAAAAGCATTTGCTGTTGTTTTTGATTAAAACTTATCCCTGATATTGACATTTAGTTTCGAATATTTGCAATCTATGCAGGAATGAAAAGTTTGACAGTTATTTAGTAACATGATTTCTTTGCTTGAATGTGTGTGTAAGAAAATATTAAAAAAAAAAAAATATAACTGCATATGTATTAATGGTATGTGTGTGTGCATTTTTGTTTACATAGAATACACAGCGACTAATTGTTGTGCAAAATTTTGATTAAAAAAAAAAAACTAAAATAAATTTTAACTTGAAAAAAATATAAAAATGAAAAATATAAAAATAAAAAATATTCTAAAACTATTAAAAAAATATTAAAAAAAATACTTTACAAAAATAAATAAAAAAATAGGTTTAAAAATTTAAAAAAGCCGAGGAAAGATTAAAATATTATAAAAAAAATTTCAAACAAAAAAAATATTCCGAACAAAGGAAATAAAATATATTCTACAAAAACAAAAAATTTATAAAAAAAAAATAAAAATATATTCTACAAAAAAAAATTCTAAAAAAAAAATAGTTTAAAAAATTCTAAAAAAAAAACGGGTACAAGATTAAAAAAGAAATATTAAAAACACAGATTAAAAATTCTTTAAAAAATCGAGGAAATATTAAAAAAAATTTAAAATTCAACTAAAATGCTAAAAACAAAAATAAATTAAATACATAATAAAATATTTAAAATATTTTCAAACAAAAAAATATTTCATTAAATAAAATATAATATTAAAAAAATATATATATGATAACATAATATACAAAAAATACCTGAAATGGTATTTTTAATGGTTAAAGTGAAAAAAATTAAAAAAAAATTAACTAAAATTTCAAAAAAAAATAACAAAAATTAAATAAAAAAAATGTACAAAAAAGTCTTCAATAAAAAAGTAATAAAATTTAAAAAAAATATTATTAATAAATAAATATATTAATTTGCAAAAAAAATTAAAAAAATATAATTTACAAAAAATGAAAAAAAAAATATTTAAATAAAAAATTAAATTTAAAAATATACCAGAATTAAAAAAATAAAGTAAAAGATTTAAAAAAATGTAAATATTTTACTTTATTTTTTTTATTGTGGTACATTTTTTGAAAAATATATATATAAATATTTAAAATATATGTATAAATAAATATATAAAATATATATATAAATATACATATAAAATATATATACAAATATATATGAATATATATTTCATTTTTCCTTTTAATTGTTTGTACATTAATTTCTTTTTAATTTTTGTATTTTTTTGATACAAAAATTAAAAAAATTTAGATAAAATTTTCACCTATTTAAATTAAATTTTTGTATTTCAATTAAATTATTTTAGTTTTTGTAAATGGTGAAAACTAATTAATTGAATTTTTAATTAAAAAAAATCCAAAAAATAAAAAAAAAAATTATTTAAATAGATGAAAAATTAAAAAAAAAAAATTAAAAAAAATTTACCGGAATTAGAAAATTAAGTAAAGGATTTAAAAAATTGGAATTACAAAAATTACAAAAAATAAAATAAATTCTTAAAAATGTCCACATCATAATGAATGAGAGTATGCACGCAAACAATTCACTAACTTCTAAAGCATAAAAAATGTCTGCTCCACCACTAGAGCCACACCGTAATATGCCGACAGCATATGTGGCGCCCGCACTCAGGACAATGCGCCGCCGCCGTGCGTATTCCACTGCACCTCGTTCATGGACGGCAATGTTTGGTGCATTTGATGACTGGCATTTACCGTTGCATTGTTCGCGGCGCCACCATCGCCGGGTGAGTGCGCAACATTGTTGTTGTTATTGTTGCTCATTCCGCTCAGATTGTTGTTGTTGCCTGTGTTATTGTTGCCGTTATTGTTATTTGTTGTTGCTGTTGCAGTGCGCGTACGCATAACATCCTCGGCTTGCGTGCAATGCGGTCGTGGACCAGGCTCCGGCGTGTAGGTGAATGTTAGACCGGTCGCATAAATGATGCCATCGTTGCGCACCAGCGAGATGGGCACCTGTGTGGGTTGGCGTACCTGTGGGGTAGAGGAGGAAGGGAATAAAAATTTGAGTTGAGTGCTTGGAATATTGGTAGTTTTAAAACATAAAAGTGGAACAAAATATATTACAAATATATTTGTGTACAAAAAATTGGAAAAAGTCAGATAAAATATATTAAATATTAAAAATTCAAATAAATGAGAAGAAATAAAAAAAGAAATATTAAAAAATTTGGATTAAAGTTTGAAAGAAGAGAAGTTCGATATTAAAAAATCAAAAGTTTAAAAAATTGCAATATTAAAAGAAAAATTTAATAAAAAAAATTTAAAATTTAAAAAAAAAAAAAAAATCTAAATTACAAACAAAAAACAACTTGAAAAATTCAAAATTTAAAAAATGTATTGTGTAACAATCTTTAACAATTTTTATTTTTATAGGTAAATATACATACGGATAATAATCAAAATATTATAAAAAAATATTACTAAATAAAAAAAACTAAATAAAATTCAAATGCCCATAAAAATTTAATTTTCACTATTACATTACAATACATTTTTCTGAAAATTAAAACAAAATTTTTATATTAACATTTACATATACATTTAAAAAAAAACAAAAAAAACTTAATCAATACTTTATATTACTAATATTTATAATAAGATTTATTTTTAATAAAACTTTTCCACTCACCCATAACCATTCACCACGGAATTGTGAGATCTCCGGCACCACACACAGCAGTGTTTCCGTGCAGCGGTACATTGTTTCCGCCTCCACATCACCGAACCAGACTTGCAAGTGCGGTGTAAAATTGTCGCCGCTCAGTTCCAACATCGCTACATCGCCGCCGCCATTCAAGTTGAGCGAATTTACAATTGGCACCGGTGTGACGGGGGAGCTAAGGAAGAAGTGAAAGAAGGATTCTATTTATTAACAAGAAATATAAAAATTTTTGAACTAAAAAAGATTAAAATTA
The DNA here is from genome assembly GCA_027475135.1 of Bactrocera correcta. Classification (NCBI taxonomy): domain Eukaryota; kingdom Metazoa; phylum Arthropoda; class Insecta; order Diptera; family Tephritidae; genus Bactrocera; species Bactrocera correcta. Next base: position 83,346,342 of record CM050326.1, read on the forward strand.
AATTTTTGTTAATTATTTTCACTTTGAGAAAATTTTCTTGTACATAAAGGTACTCCACATAACCAAAATTCCCATTTTTTAAGCACATATTGTTCATTTGCACGCTTTAAAAAAATTGGTCATCAAACTCACCCCACAGGACCCATTCCTTCGTAAAACTGATATTCAGCTTTGTCTGTCGAGATGATCGTCCAGCAGGCGCCGTCGTTGATCATTTCTTTATTTGGTTCTTTCGGACATGGTGTCGCTTGGAATTGTATGATTTTCTCCTGTGACAGACAGAGATACATATGATCCGTATCCTTCATGTAGAAAGCGCATTTATGCAATTGCGACACCGGATCGTCAGCCTCCAGCAGTGCCATTTGCTTATCCACTTTGCGTATGATGAGGCGTGGCAGCGCCATACCCGTCACCGAACACACTAGTTTCACCGTCGCACCATAATGTATATAGCCATCGCGTACCTGAGTGGTGAGAGGAAGAAAGAAGAAAAGTTATTCGAAATTAAAAAATAAAAAAATAAAAGAAAATTAAAAAACAAAAATTGAATAAAAAAACGAATAAATAAAAATAGAAAGAATTTGAGTAAAATAAAAAAAAAATCAATAATAGATAAAAAATCAAAAATAAAACAACATACAAAAACAAAAAGTAAAAATTCCAACACACACCTGAAACTCCTCCGACTCCGATTCATTATCGTCGAGCAAGTGTATCGTGAATGCGCCCCATTGCGTCGACGACGCATGAAAGTGTCCATTCTCCACATGCAGGTAACGCGTCGAAACCGTTTGCGAGCGCAGGCGATTGAACAGCGCCACATTGGTGCCGCTCGCTATGCATAGATCGGCGTTTTTCAGCGATTGCTTCTTCTTCGATGGCTTCGATATGACTTTAATGCGTTTCGAATTGAACACGCCGATGTCGTGCCCATTGCCATAGAACATCTTCACGGACAACATAAAATGCTTACGCTTATCCGAATCGGAAATGAACAGCGTCTTGGCGGCGCAATATTGCTTGCCATTCAAATCGAGTTGTTGCATATCCTGATCCGAGCTGCCGATGCCGATGAAGGCGCACAACTGAGCGCAATGCTCACCCTCGCCCTTCTGCAGCATCTCCTCGTAGCGGCGACGCCAACCGCTGCCGAATAGATAAATGCACGGTGGTGGACAAAAGAAACGCTTTTCATTGCCATATGACTTTTGCGCGACCTGGAAATGAATGCAACGCGCAAAAGAAGGAAATGTGGTGAGTAATTGAATTATATTAAAAAAAAAATAAGGCATTTTTTAAATCACATTTTTATTGGCGGAAACCACAAGAATGCCAAATTGACAAACAGAATAATTGCAAATCAATAATTGCAGCAAAAATGCGTTCACAACGCGGTTTTACATTTGAATGGCAGCGTATGCACAAATACAAACAAAACAACAACAAAAACACATTTACGAATCGTTCATTGCTATTAAATTACAGTTCAATCAAATTTTCCCCAAGTCGCCACGCAAATTGTGCGCGGACGGCGCACCAATCGAAAAATTAATACAAAGCAACAGCAACTGCCCACAAGTTGTATGTGTGTGTATGTATTTATGAATTTTGAGTTGCGGTTGCACGAATTGTCGCTAATCACCCAAGCAATCACTTTAACAAGTGGATCAGCGTAAGTCATTCGCCGGCGCGCACATGCCACCTCGCCACTGCCGGCGTTGTCTACCGCACATACTCAATATCTGAACTATTTGTTGCTTTTGGCGCGGCCCTTGGTCGGGTGCTAACTGATTGATTATTATTTTTTGCTGTCGTCGCTGCCTGCAACACTTGTTGCGGCCAACACCACATCCTTCACACTTGGCTGCATGCAAAAATTGTAAGACTGCCGCCAGGCAGCGACTGCTGCTGCGTTGTTTATTGTGCTGCGCCTTGCTTGCTTGCGGTGCAGTAATGAGCAATGCAATCAAATAATTGTATTTAATTAATGAAAATTAAAATTACTGTAGTTTTTTAATTTTTTTGTGTATATTTTCATGCTTTCAATTTGTGTATTTGGCATTGTTGTTTTTATAATTGTTATTGTAGTTGTATTGTGCATTTGATTTTGGTTGCAAATTTTTGTCGCTAATTGCTTTGTTGCGGTCGTTGGAGTTTTTTTTATGTGATTTCAAGTTATGATTTAGATTTGATTGGGGCGGATGGATGATGAGGCATGAAATGAAATTAATTGCGTTGAATTGTGTTTCGCTAAGCTTGAAGGCGACGTAAACATTGTAATTTTGTTATATACATAAGTGCATGATAGAACTTTGAGTGGGAAATTTTTAATATTAAATAATTATTTTGCAGGATCAACGTTTTTAATGCAGCACAGGGGAGACTGATTATCGAAAATTTGTGTTTGTTTTTTTATCTGCTATCAAAGGAATTTATTTATAAAAAATGCTTTTTATCAGCGGTTAAGGACTTTTTAGGAATATTTATTTTATTTAAAAGATAATATTAATACTTAAAGAAAAACTTATTATTTTAGGTGTCTAGCTGTATTTTATCAAAATGGAAGCTGATCAATCAAAATGAATAAATACAGCATTAATGTGGTTTTTTTACATGCGGACAACAATCCTAAAATAATTACATAATTTTAACTGTCGAGTGACAGTCCTATCCCAAACAAGAAGTAAGTTTTGTTCCGTTTACGATGACCCGACTGCTGAGGAAATTTCGAATAATATTATAATTGGCATAAATCAAACAATGGCAATATGCCAAGCTCTAAAGAGAACTACTATTTTATTTCTAGTTTTCTTTAATGGTTTTGGCTGTAACGAGTTATAAATGTGTTGGGATTTAGTTCCCAAATTGGATAAATTTGGGATAATCGAAATTTTGTTAGTTAATTTTAAGAATAAATATTTATTTATTGAATTTTGAAACTATTAAACTAAAAAAAAAACAATTTCCTTCCACTTTTAACTCAAAAAAAAAGTTTCTGCCTACACAAATCACTTTTCAGTCTCATCCTTTAAGCATTTTTACGCCTTTGTGCATATTTCTACAAAAATATTGTGCAACTAAAAATATACAAACAATACAGAATTAATTTGTGTCGTTGAATTGCAAATAATGCTCACCTTCGCATGCAGAATCACAATGACCATATCGTTGCGTTCACGCATATAACGCTCCATTGCATCTCGTGTCAATTTTTTATCCTCAATATGTGGCCGATATGGCACACCAACCGCATTGGAATTCAGACCTGTAGACATGAGTGGGCCACAACCGCCACCACCACCGCCGCTGCCAGCATTCAAACCGCGCGGCAGCATAGCAAGATGATGTTGTTGCTGCTGTTGTTGCTGGTGGTGTTGCTGTTGATGATGATGTGGCGAATTGGGTGGCAATAGACCACCACCGCCGCCAGCGCCATGATGTACCGGCGGACTGGGTGGTGTTTGCGCATAAGCGCCACCTACACCGCCACCAAGTCCAAAGTGCGGCATCTGTGGCAACGTTGCAACAGCTGCCGATATGGCTGCAGCGTTATGTGTTTGCAATATGGACGTGGGTGGTGATAACGAGTCGTTGAGATCGTGTAAATGCGGTGAGTGATGGTGTAGCAATTGATGATGGTGCTGGTGTGCTGGTGAGTGCTGCTGTTGCTGCTGCTGCTGTTGGTGATGATGATGCTGATGACCGTTGGCTAAGGTGCTAATAGCTGTGGGGCTATATTGTTCCAAGTGATGCTCCAATGCGGTTGCAGTGCTGCTGGGAGGGGTGCCAATATGGTAATCACTATAACTCTTCATTTAGCGAATATGAATGCGACGCTGTTGCAGGCAAATGTGTGTAGAGGCGCGTATATTTCCATGTTTGAAAACTACACGCACGTAGAACACTTAATATTATATGCTAACGTTTATTTATTTGGACGTATTGTTTATTTCTGCAGTGTAAAAATTTGGCAAAGTTGCGTTTAAAAAATTTGGCACTTGCGTTACGGTGTGATATTTAGTGATTTGGTGGCGCGTTTATCTCCTAAACGCTGAATTTTGTTTAGCTGCGAGTTGTGGTGTATTATAAATAAAATATTATTTGATATAAAAATTACTAAACGCTTTTGTTTATCACACATTCACGAAAATTTATTAATGGTAGTAAAAACGTACCAAACAGTTAAAAACAACACAAAACTGCACACAACACACCAACAATAATGCACAGTGGCGACGAAAGGAAGAAGCAGCGCGACCGCAAACTGACAGATGTTCACGCTCCCATTCGTTCTAAATGTTCACAATTGTTTCAAATACAAATTGCATTTACAAGCGACTGTTATTGCACTTCACCGAAAGTCCTGCATTTATTTTAAGCAATTCCTTACACTCAATAAATTCGAATTGTTTAGTATTTTGACTTGCACAAGCGCGCTTATATTTTAATTTTAAAAGTTATTTTCATTTTAAAGTTAAAACACCGACTGAGCGCTCCACAGTTGACTCGCTGATTTTTGTTTCGCTGTAGTTTTGTTTCGTTGCCAAACGTACGCAGTGCCAACAAGCAATGCTGCACCTTTCACTCAACGGGAATTTTATAAGGGTAAATTTGTTGAAATGCAATAATTAGTTTTATAAAAAACGGTTCAAAAAAAGTAATTTAATATTTCATATTAGTCTGAATGCTCTTATTTAATGTAAAAAGAAAAATTATTTACAAATTGTTCTTTTAAATTTCCAAGAAACACAAAATTGCTTACCACTTTTATTCCCTCATGGCTCAAAAATAAACATAGCAACACTGCTACGCTCTTGGCTGCGCCAGAGAAAACGTAAACGACCGACGTCGACGCTGCCGTCAACAGCGTACTGCTCACAGCCACCTTAGCGTTTCCAAAGGCCGCGTGCATGTTCTCACGCTAAGCAGCGACGCCTGCTCTGACAGAGCTGTCACCTGTTAGCTTCTCGTCGTTTTCCCACGGTCAGCAGCATTTCTTATTTACGTTTCGTTTCTTCTTCTTCAATGAAGTGATTCGTTGGCTGAGGATGTGCTCTGTTGATGTGTGTGGTGTTTGTGTGCTTTTATACCCGTTTTTTATTGTGATAAGCGTCGTGATTTGTGTATTAATGAAAAGTTTAAAACAATTTGAATATGCAAATGTATATATTAGTTCGTTTAACCTCAGTGTGCTTAGTGAATTAGAGTGTGTAAAAATGCGTAGAAATGCCGGCCGCTGTGATCAACGAGAAGCTGCTCTAAATTAGCAGTGGAAATGATTCGACATAATTGTGAGCACATAAATATTAAGGGAAGTAGAATTTAGCTACAGGAAGTGAAGCATGCAGCAGGTAAGTGGGAAATTTTTAAATATATTTGGAATGTTTACTTTGGCAGTGTATTGAATTGATTAGCAATTAAAAAGCTAATTAGTGAAATTTAGCAAACTACAGTATGTGTCAGTGTTGTCAGTGCTGATGTTGGTTGATGCTTGTCGTGACGAAAAGTGATGTTGTATGGGATTGCTGGGGGAGATTTGTGTAGGCGTTAGACAATGTAAATATTAATTCTTGGTTTTTTGATTTAATAATAATCTCGCAAATATTTGTATACTCTTGCCACCTGTTGCTACAGAGTATAATCGTTTTGTTCACCTCATTTGGAGTGAAGTTATTCATTCTTTCTCCCAATATTTTTTAATAAAAAAATCAGAGAAATTTAGAATCTTGTTTGTTTATGTAAAATTTAAACAAAATAGATTGAAAAGTAACTTAACATTTTTGTACGATGAGAAGGTGCAGAATCGTACTGAAATAAATAGCGATTACGGCGAAATATGCTCCGAAATGGATGTATAAGATTATTCCCTAAAAATTTGTTGATATTCGTCCATGTTTACAGTTTTATCAGTTAGTTCAAAGTCTTAACCCTATATTAAAAAAGCATTCCCAGTTTATTTTGGTTCATCCGCTCATTTTTGAACTGTGTTGCGACTTTACATCGCAAGTACTACTTTGGTATGTTCCGACCGACACTTAATCACGATATTTAGGCTGTTGAGTGGATTATCTCGCTAATAAAATGTCGCCTCATCAGATGTTGTCTTCGTTCATGCCTCTGCACCATATAGCAGACTCATTATGAGTGTCTTATAGAGCTTGGTTTTTGTTCGTCGAGAGAGAACTTTAGCTCCTCACGACTTCCCGTCTTAGACTAAGTATCCTCTTGGTAGCCAAAGAACATCCGTTTGAAGGCAAGCTAAAGTGAGAAGGCGAACCATCCCTCTTCAGGGTTCTGTGCTGGGTTTGGGACCCGCCACGTAAAAAATGGCCCCAATAAAAAGAATCTACTTGATTTAGCATATGTTAATCTGCGTCATCACGAAAATTTGAAAGTTATTCTACTGAAATTTCTTGCGATCTTTCATCTGTTCCTTCGTAGAATAATTTATAACATTCGTGCAGCTGATTTAGACACTACAAAGAGAAAAAATGTAAAACAAAAAAAATAATGTACTCGAACAAATAAATTAAGCCATCTATATTGTTCTGCCAATTGACTTCCCAAATCAAAAAAAAGTGTCGATTATTTCCATTAAATGGAAAATAAAAAAACGAAACGACTTTTATTAGGAAATACGACATAACAATGTGATTTCTTATGTCAAAAACAGCTGTTTTATAAATCTCCAATAACAATGAGGACAATCTAGATTAGTGAAACGATTAAGGGGGTATTCTACTCTAGAATTTTGAAAAATTCGATTTTATTTTCATATATTTAAAGTTTAGATCCTTAAGGACATATCCTCCAAAGGATTTTTAAAAATTAAAATTATTTTAAGAGCTACAGTTACTTTAGTGACTCAGTACCTAGCCCGGTAGGTAGGTAGACTCACTTTTTTAAAAGCGTTTTTCTCGAAACTACTTTTTTCCACACGGTAACGGCATTATCTCAAGTTCTGTACAACCGAAAGTTTGTGTGAATCTTTTTTATATAATCCTTTATCGTTCCTACCAGCATTGTGTCACTTTTTTTTTAATATTTTAAAAAAATTCAGGATTTCAAAAAAAAAGCGAAAAATATTTTTTTTAGCATATTTTAAAAAATTTCTATTCTGATAGGCAATTTATGAAGAATTCTTTTGATAACCACCAGGAGAGTCAAGATCAATGTCACCAGGATGCGCCATTTTTTTAAACCCCCCTCTAATTATTTAAAATTTTTTTTTTTTTTCTGCATTCTTAAGATATCAATAAAAACACCATAAAAATGGATAATAAAAATATTTTTGGTTTTTTTTTAATAAAATTCAAAAAACTGCCCAAAATTTGATTTCTAGAGTAGAGTACCCCTTAAATGTAATAAAATTACTTAAAATGTTTGGTCGGAACATTAGCCAAGCTAGGCCAAAACTTTGGTCAAATATCGATTTTTTTTGTGAAACCGCCATTTTGTCAAACAATCTTATTTTGCTTATTCCTTCGATTTGCTTTACTCGATTTAACATAACATTAACGAAATCTGTTTGGTTTTTTAATTTCAGAGTATCCAGTACCGAGACATAGTGGTCACCGCAAAACGTCTTTTTTCGGAGGAGCTTTGGGAGATCAGCTGTAGTTCATTTCCGAATAAATATTTTTACTAATACTAAGTCTTAAAAGATACCATAAAGTATGTGTATACATTTTTTAAAAAATAAATTTTATAGTTTTGTCAGAAAAAATCTTGAAATTTCACTTTTTTCGGCCTTCTAACTGTGTATAATATAAGAAATTTGAAAAAATTCATTTCATAATTCGATATTGTAGATATTTAAAAGTATCTTCCTAAAAAAATTTTCATAATGCATATTATTTCCGCAGTTATAGTTTAAGTGTCCTGGTAACTGGTCTGGATGGAGCTGTGGACGAAACTTAAAACGCTTTTGCTAGAAACTGCATAGGTTGCATATATATTTCACTAGGCAACACTAATCGTAATGACATTTCCATTGGAAAGTTTGACATTTTTTAGCATAACATCACTCAGAACGTTTTGTCATTTAATCGTGAATTGTTTTATTTACGGGGAATTAAAAAATTCATCTTGGCCAAAAAATGGAATTAACTCGTGAACATTTTCTGCGATCATTTCACAACTTTCGACGTGGATTATCACGATAAGAGTGTATCGATGAACTAAAATCTTTGTATGGATATGAAGCACCATCCATAGCACTGTAAAAAACTGTGTACAACGAATTCAATCGTGGCCAACCTCGCTCAAAGACGAATTCCGTGAAGGTCGTCCAAAAACAGTCGTTGTGCCAGAAAACACGCTACGTGAACTGATTATGCAAGACCATCATGTAACATACCTTCAGATAGAGGCATGCCTATGCATTTCTCCGACACATAACATTCGATATTGCATAAATCACCTGGCCGAAAAAAAGGTTTGTTCTCATTGGATCCCGCACAATTTGACAATCGCTCAAAAAAAGGCTCGTGTGGATTGGTGTAAAGAAATGTTGAAAAAATACGATGCGGTGCTTCAAAAAACGTTTTATCGTCAAGTGACGAATCATGGATTTATGCGTATGAGCCCGAAACAAAACAGCAATCGACGTGTGGGCCTTCCAAAACGAGCCAAATCCAACGAAAAAAAAAAAATAACAAAAAAAAAAAAACATTTTCGTTGATAACTAGGCCTATTTTCATTATTACGCCAGAAATATATATATATAGCAGCCCTCGTACTTACGCTGCAGTTGCTACAATATCTGAAATTTTAATCACCCGATTTATTTATTTTTTGTCTTCCTAATGTTCGATGTTCGATTTAGTCATCACTCTGAATAAATAATGTTCGCGAAGGCTGACTAAAAAAATCATTATGTGCAATAATTATTTAAGTGTTCAAATGTCACGTTCTATTTTGTATTTTAAATAATTATATGTGATTCAAAGAAAGCTTTCCCATTTCGTGCATATACATACTTGTTGTAATATATGCGTTTTTGGAATTTAGACATAAGTAATACCGCCAAAATTCCCATTTTTATGGAATTTACAAGTGCTTTCATCATAATTTCAAATTGAAACAAATTTTAAACATAATTTATTATTATTAAATAGATTATATACTGTCATTTAAGTCGCTAAAGACTTGATCACCAATATTCTCGAATTGGCTAACAAACTGCCAATATGTGAAAGTGGTGGAAAGAGATTATCGAAATTTATCTGATTTTGCAATAAATTAAAATTAGCGGTAAATTTTTTGCTGCACTAACTATTTTCTTAGAGAGGAAAGTTTAAGACTAGTAATTGCAGCACATGAAAATATTTAAGAGTTCCAGCTTGATAAACATGTGACGAACGTCAAAGTTGTTGAAATTTGTAACCACCGGTGTCAAAACGATACTAAGAGTTGCTCGTCCTTACTAGCTAATTCCAGTCTAGAAGGCAATTCAATAGTTACGGGATATATACAGCAAACAAATCCCAGTCTTACATACGACTGAAATTTCGAAACGTACCTTTTCTTCAGAAGATGGATATAGGGCGAACAAATTAATCGGTATGAACCAGGAAAAAATTTGCTACGTACAATCAGAAACGTTGCACAAGAAGTCGTGTGCCTAAGGCAATCGAGTAAAACTACTGCAAGAAGCGTCCTAAAAGCTGCATCAAAAGTGCGAATCAAATCAATTTTGTGAACTTGATTATGCGCTAAACTAAATTTATACCAATCTAGGCATGAAGACCCACTTCATTATGGGATAATAGCATTCAATATTCTAGACCGTGAGCAAAAAGCAAGCTAAATTAACGGACAAAGTCATTCGACCCATTCGAACAACCGGTTTGCGTATAAACTTGGCGATTCGTAGAATTAATTAAAGCCTCTTAAAATAAAGTTCTACCAGACAAACCGTCACCAACGGTGGCAGCGCTCGGCTTCATAGGCTCTGAAAAGTTTAAGAAGATCTGCGTTTTCGAGCCAAATTTCGTTAATCATTATCTGGCCAGGAATGAAGAAATGGACAATTTTGACATTTTCAAGAGAAAATAGCATTCTCAAAGCATTTCATGAAAAACAATTTGTGGCTATTGAGAAATCTGGTAATTTCTTCTGATACCCGGTGATAATAGAACCGTCAATGGCCACGTTATCTTGATAATCGACTTTTTGATGCTTGAAATTGAAGCTCGTTATCTCGGCAATATTTGGTTTCAACAAGACGGCTCCATTTCACACAAATCGCATAAATGGACGGATTCATTGAGAGAACACTTCGGTGAGCAGATAAGATAATTTCTCGTATTATGTCAGTCGATTGACCATCGTGATCGTATGATATCAACCGTTAGACTTTGGGAATATTTAAATTCAAAAGTCTATGCGTCCAATATCGCTTCGATTCAGGCCTTGGAGTGAAACATCACGCTTGTCATTCGCCAGTTACCAGTTGAAATGATCGAACGTGTCATTAAAAATTGGACTCAAAGGATGGACCATCTGAGATGTAGCCGCGGCCGACATTTGAAAGAAATATTCTTCAAAAACCAAATTCAAACGAATGTTTTTTCGAATGATAATAAGTCTTCCCCATTAATTTTAAAGTTTCTGTGTTTTTTTTTTAAATAGGGAACCTCGAAATGGATCAACCTTTAGCGTCGCAACCGGAGTTATCGTTTTTTCTTGTTATTATTTTTGTTATATTTTTTCTTTTCGACCATAGTTTTAAAATGACCTCGTAAATATTTCCACTTTGTAACAATTCTTCGTAAGCAATTAAAATTTAATTCGATTGCATTTAATATTATTTTGAAAAAATCATCAACGTTTGCGTATAATTGCCGTTAATTCCCACGCCTTGAAATCAATAAATGGGTTAGCGTATCACTGGTGGATTGAAAGACACGCTTCCTTACTGAAAACAACTTCTACTTCAAATAGAGATATGTATGTCTGCTCCTTTAAAAATGAAAATATGTACCCGAGTGCGTGTAACTACCTTCAAATATAAGTTCTTATACCATGTACATTAGGGTGATTCAAAATTTTAGTTTTTTTTTCGATTGGTACTCGGGAAAACTAAGTTCCTAGACACCTCTAAGAAAGCCTCTCCAAATATGAGTTTTTAATTGTAACCGGAAGGTCCTCCTACATACAGTTTTCTATTTTTTCTTATTATCAGATAGAAAAATTTATATCTCGCTTCCAACTACTTGAAAAAATATCTTGTTCCTTAGATTTTGTAGGAAATTGAATGCCCTAAACAAAGGTCTCCTATGATTTTTTCGAAAACCCAACCGTTTAAAAGATATTAATAGTTGAAGTTTGATTATTTTTGGGAAAATTTTTTATTTCTTATGGATTTTATAACTCAATGAAAAAAATAATTATGAATGATGAAACTCATAGGTTTTTGGAGAGGCTTTCTTAGAGGTGTCTAAAAACCTATTTTTCCGAGTATCAATAAAAAAAAATAAAAATTTGAATCACCCTAATGTACATACGTATATATGTATGTATGTCTTCCAAGGCAAAAAGTTGAAACCACCAGTGCACCATCATTACGTTTTGAATAATTAAATTATAGCGCGGGAATATTTAGACACACTGTCATCTGCCACAATTGATTTTTGATTGGCATAACGACTTGGTCAGCGGTCCTTTCACATTTTTCAATTTTAAACACTTCTTAAAAGGACATAAATACCGACTGAAATTAACACTTATGTACACAATTAGACACTTATATACCGTTCAATTATTAATTGTTAAAGTACTTGTCAGCTAAATACTTCTCTCGAAAAGAAGAAGGTGGAACACAACTGTGGTTTTTCCACATATTTTGAAATTGGTCTGACAGGTTACGATTATCTGCAAATAATCACACCTTTGCCTAGCTACCAACTACGGTCGGATATTTCATTTTTACTCTACTAACTACCCTCTAGAACCCCCAGACGTGATCTAGTGATTTATGTCCAGAGAATATTGGAAGGAACACTCCTCCAGCCTGCTGGTAGTGAAGGCAGAACATCAGGAGATGGTGAACCCGATTAACAACCCCGACAATCAATGACGATAAAGCGGACGTTCCGTTGCTCGACCATGAAGAAGTTCGAATAGCAATTACCCAATTAAATAGCAACAAAGCGACGGGGGCTGATGGATTACCGGCCGAGCAAATCAAATACGGCAGAGAAGAACTTATAAGGAACATGTATCATGTGAAAGTCGTTAGTCCTGTTTTCTTCAGACTCAGATTGGATAAGGAAGCGAATCAAATGACTCCGGAGAAACAGTCATAGCATTCGCGACGTGGCTCCCTCGTCAGAGTTGACAAAGTCCGTTATGTTAAACGTGGGTACCTGCTGACGACAGCGGCGCTCAAAAGCGGTGCTCAAAAGCAAGCGGATCCAATCAATGCGTTGATCAGCGCCCTGAGAATGCTAAGCATGTTCAGTACCAATTGGTAGTGTGGAATGGACACATTAACGATCTTGGTCGGGTTCGAGGGCCGTGCTTTGGGTCCGGCACCCGGTTGCAATGCAACTCCACATTCAACTAACAAAGTCAGTTCTTCCCTCATTTGGGCTTTAACCACCGTCAGTGTTGACAGTCATAACTTCGAAGTCGTAGATAATTTTGTCTATCTTATAACCAAATTCTCACCCAGAATAACTCTTGCCAGCAGGTGCTACTTCGCACTCAGTAAGCCATGGGGAAGATTCGGCAAAAGATTTATGGTCCTTTGCGCGATGTGAGTATTTCACCCATTCGTGTTCTCTTTAGCCGAGGTACGGTACTGAGTCAATCAGACTTGATAAATGCTTGGCCGAACTTCTCCCTCAATCGGGGGTTGAGGGTCTACTTCCTGTGGATATTCGATAAAAAGTGGTCCTGATAGATTTTCTAACCCCTACTAAAGGGCTAATGGTTTTTATGCGCAACTTTTCTCAAAATAAACGCAAATCTCAGATATCGTAGGATCAGCTAGGAATCGTTAAACCTATGAAATTGATACCAACAAAAACTGTGCACTATAAGTAAAGATTAAACCGATATTTCGAAATTTATTTAAAATTATTTTCATAAATATAGCAAGAACTTTAATAACCACACATTTTTTTTCCTAATCTTAAATGCAATATAAATTTATATTCTTAAATGCAATACTGTAAATTTGGAAGGCAAGATCTCTCTATCTTTTTGGTTTATTATTATTGTTATTTTTTTGTTTTTTTTTTTCATCTAGTCATTTATGTCAAAACAGTGCGATACTAAGTACTCAAAGTAAATTAAAAAAAAAATTGAACCTTTTCAAACACTTTTTCTATAAATTATTGCAATCTTCAGCAAATTTTACATCAACTCCATTTGAACGCCAACTCAATGTCACTTGTATTAATCAACAACGTAAGCATAGACGTATTGACAGATAGCTTTTGAATTTTCAGAACTGGTACGCGGTAACCATGAGCAGCATCATAGTCCTAAAAATAAATAAAATAGAAAATAAATATATGTACATATATACATAATTCTTTAATAATTCAAAATAGTCTGAAAATTTATTTTTCTTAATTGTCACACGAATATAGTCAGAGACTCAAACGTTTGCGCTCATTATATTCGGCATTTGAAGGCCTTATATATGGCCGTGATTGCAGACCGATTTTACAAATTTTTTAGTTAAAAGAAGGTCGGAATAGATTGAGAAGTTGCTCATATGTATATAAGATTTTACCCATTACTCAATTCAAATGGGTGTAGTGACAATCCAAAGTCACGTTTAATATCAAAAAATACTAGAGGAAACTGGTTTTTTGGTTTGCGATATACTTATGTACATTAATAGTGTTTCCCACTTATCAAGAAATATTCAACCCATTTTTAAAAAATTTTGAATCCAATTTTCAACACAATTTTGAAAAATTTTAAATTACTTTTCAAAAATTTTCAACTCTTTTTCAAAAATTGGTAACAAACTTTTCAAAAATTTTAATCTTATTTTTGAAAAGTTTTGAATCCACTTTACAAAAATTTTCAACTCTTTTTGGTAACAAGCTTTAAAAAAATTTTAATCCATTTTTGAAAAGTTTTGAATTCAATTTACAAAAATTTTCAACAAACTTTTCTAAAATTCTTACCCACTTTTCAAAAATTTTGAATCCAGTTCTGCACTTTTAAAAATTTTTGAACAAACTTTTAAAGAATTTGAGTCCATTTTTCAAAAATTTTGAATCCACTTCTCAATAATGATCATACATTTTTAATACACTTTTCAAACATTTTTAACCCACTTTTCAAAAATGTTTAATACACTTTTCAAAGATTTTCAATAATTTTGATTCATTTTTCAGAAACGTTAAGCCCACTTTCCAAAAGATTTCTAACTCACTTTTAAAAAATTTTCAATCTATGTTACAAAAACTTTCACACACCTTTCCAAAATTTCGACCATTTTTAAAAAATTTCATTTCACTTTTCAAAAATTTTGAATCCACTTTCAAAAAAGTTTGACTCCTTTTTCAAAAATTTTTAAACTATCTAACTCAAACTTACAACAATTATCAACCCATATTTCAATAATTTTCAACCTACTTTTCGAAAATGTTTAACCTATCTTTTAAGAATTTTCTTCCCACTATTAAAAAATTTAGAGCCTACTTTACAAAAACTTTGAACCCACTTTAAAAAAAAATTTCATTCCACTTTTCAAAAATTTTCAATCCATTTTTCCAAAATGTTCATCACACTTTTAAAATTTTTTTTTAATTTTTTCAAAAATGTTGACCTCTTTTCAAAAAAAAATATCAACCCAATTTTTAAAAAATATGAATTCGCTTTTCTAAAATATTGACCATTTTTCAAAAAAACTCACACCACTTTAGAAAAATTTTCAATTCACTTTGAAAAAAGTTTAACTCCCCTTTATATCAATTTTTAAAAATTTGAACTATTTATTCTAAAAATATTAAAATTTAAAACTTAAATATACTTGGAAACTCACCACCACTATTTGCCGCACATACTGCACCACCCTTTGCGGCATATTTACATGCATACTAAGCGCAACCTTACGCTCACGTTGCCTTCGCAAGCATTCCGTTAGGCCACATAACCATTCGCGTGCATTTGCGAAGAAGTTCTCATACAACGTGACCATATAGAGGTTTTCCAAGTGTGTATTATTTTCGACGAGTTTAAACAGGTCAACGACCTTCAAATGACTTTCGAAATAAAGTTCTCTCAAAGTATGCAATGTGTAAACAAAGTCCTTTAAATATTTACAATACAGCTTCTCCAAATTCACAAGTGTATGTGTTGATGCACTAAATAAATTTGCTGTCGCTATATGCTCTTCGTCATCATAATAACGCATTTCCTTTATCTGTGGGAAGACGCGCTGCAAAACCACATCCATATCACGCGTAACGGTCGTTGCACCCGTCAAATGCATACGAAGAATTTTACGTCTCGCTAAGAGTTCGTCTATATGCAATGCTTCCAGTTTACCGCTACAAATGTAGAGTTCACGTAAATTGTGAAAGTTCGCTAAATGCTCACCCGTTACATATATACTATGCAGCCGCAGTACTTCGAGGTTCGGACATTTGCGTAGCACAATCAACAGATGACCATTATGGAACTGTTTATCGTAACAACGTAGAACACGTAATGTGGGATATGTGAAATGTAGGTAGTAATCGAGATCGGGTCTGCGTGTAAAACGTCCCAAATAACTGGTGAATGTGACATCTGCTGTGGTATGTACCGTTAGCTCTTGTATATGTGGCGCGATGTAACTGTAAAATTTTTGAAATTCCAACAGGTTGAGTTCGTCAAAGCTCTTATCGCCGGTTGTGGTGAATTTGTTGTATTTCTTGCGCCAAAAGTTCTCAACGATTAGGTCGCGAAAGCGCTCATTGAGTGTTGTCACAATCAGCTGTTCTTTGACACTCAGATATCGGAATATCTCACATAAGCAATCGTCATTCAAGTGGTCTAACATGATTCGTGCTTAGTTTTCAACAGTGATTTCACTAATTAAATTATTTTTATTAAAAATGCAACCTTGCCGAATAACTGTTTTCATACACGAAGGCTACGGAATCTATTAAATTGCATTCGCTATGCGTTTCTTCCGTTATTTATTGTTTTCTTCGCACACCTCCACTTCTTTACGGCTAAAAATATAAACTAAAACAAAAAGCTCTTCATAAACACAAAATAGCGCCAGTAAAAACAATAACAATAAAGCTAGAACAATAACAACAGCATATTGAGTGACTTGTGGCAAAAAAGCTATATGTATGTAGCGCGTTCTAGAGTCATTGACTCAGAGTTGACTTGATAAGCGGCAAAGCTTTGTTTCATTTGTTTACCGCAGCGACATCTGGCGGTAGAATTATGCAACACAGTTAAGGTTGCTGTCAGTGATGTTCAAAATTTAACAGTACTTTAAAGGAACGGTTCATTTATTGGCTTTGTCGATGGTGTCTAATTTCGATTTCAAAAATGCACCACGTTCTAGAAGGTCTACTTTCGAACCATTTCCTTGCCCCGGAAAAAGTATTCCACAAAAAAACAAACGTATGTAACAATTTAAATCAGGCTGGATATCAAAAGAAGCTGGAAGCACATCACTTTAACACAAAAACCGCATGGACCAAATATCCATGTGCAAAACGATGCTGAGTCCAATGAAAGTGGAACACTCACTACAACAGCAAGCAAGAATTGTCGCGACTGAAACGCCGTAAGCAGGCAAAAACGGTGACCAAGCCAGTATTGACGGTTTTGTTATGCCTTAAGACTAAACTCTGAATGCAGATCCATACTGTCAGCAATTGGACCGGCCGAAGTAACCAATCTTGTGTTTCTTTTAGACAAGTCCGGCCCAGACCTGACCTAGCACCAAGTGATTGCTGACTCTTACTGTCTATGGCAAATAATTTTGGGAATGGAAAATTTTGTGAGGAAATTTCTGGTGAAAAATTCGGTTGAAGAGTAGCTGTGGATGGAGCAGCAAGGATTTCTATGAGGGTGACATTTCGAAATAACCGTCAAAATGGCAAAAAAATATCTAACAAAAGGTGCATATTAAGCCAAATAAAATCTGCAATTTAATGTAAAAATAATGAACTTGTTACAATACCTATTATAAGACAGAAACTCAACCAAACACTACCGGACAAACACTATTGTATTTGGTAGAGAAGGGTTTGCCTTACGTAAGCAAATATTTTTAATAATTTTTATTAATATAAAGTCAGCCATAAGTTTTGAGATCCTCGTAGTCGATGGAAAGGATGTCGTCCGATTCGGATTGACCTTGTTTGGTTGACAGTGACACATATTTCAAGCAAGATTTGTACTAAGCTTTACCCTCAAGTTTTTATCGATGCTTAATTTATCCGTTGTAAAGAAAAATAATCTCATATAGTTCCACATGGTGTAATGTGAGAAGTAGGCGTAGTTGTAGGTCCGATTTTGCCTATCTTCAAAATATTATATAGGCATATCAAGCTTACTTATTTTCATACTAAGTTTGGTTCAGTTTGGTCGAGTAGTGATTGAGGTATGGAAATTTACCTAAAATCGGATGGTGCTATTTTTAATATGCAATTTTTATAAGAATGCCGTACTATCTAAATTAATAAAAAAAAAAAAAAAATAAATTCCTCTGGCGTTTTTGTTAGCAGTTTTAAACATAACCATTCATTGAGAGAAGGACGTCATTATTATCCTATTTTATCCATTCTTTCTGTATAACAGAATTCAATTTGTCTTGTTGTACTGATAATTTTAAAATATTTACCTCCATATCGATCTCGATTCGCTTAGAACGGAACAGAAGCGCCACTCTGATTCAAAAATTATATACTCATAAAATTCGAAGTCATATGAGGTTTTTTTTTAACAATACTTTTTAATCCCAGTGTAAACTCCATTTTTTTTTTCTTATAAACAATTCTTAGTTGTTTCGAAGAATTTTAAATTCTGTACAACTTTTCCAGTACACAACGATGTGTGGTTGACTAGAACCGTCAAGATGAAGACTATACATAAGCAAATTTCATATAAGATATTTCAAAAAGCGCTAATATTATCATTTCTCCTTCTTTCATTGTTGAACTTAAAGCGGTTCGGATATAGGATTAAAAACTATACAGCAATCCTGGAATCAAGAACCTAATTCTAGCTGAAAAAAATTAACAACACCTGTATGCTAGCATAAATATATATATAGCATATTAAAATATAGATCTTTTCCCTTAAAAGCAGTTGCTATACTTTAGATTAATTTTTTGAAAACAAAAAATATTCTGAGTTTTATTATTTGAGAATAATTATACACAGTTAATACCTATTTTAGGGCCGATAATCATATAGATAGCTAGTAATATACAAGTTTATTCCTTCTCCGTTACATTGAGAAGTTAATACCAATGCTGAAAATGGAGTAAGTAGCGCAAAAGAAGAATCTAACAGAACTGGTGAGAAAAAACGCTATAGTGAAGAGAGAAACGTAGTTTTATAGAGACGTGTTGATTTTTTCTGTCCTAAAGTGTGGTGTGAGGGGTAATGGGGCTGTGGTGAAGATAATAGTAAGATAAAGATGCTTCTCTTAAGAATAAGATTAGAAAAATATAGAGATCGCGAACTTTAAATAAATGTTCTTTTAAGGGGGTATTTTACTCTAGAAGTTTGAAAAATTCGATTTTTTTTTTCATATATTTAAAGTTTAGACTTTCAAAAATATGATCTTGGAAGGATTTTTCAAAATTCGACTTATTTTCGGGGATACAGCCGATTTTGTGGGGTGGTATCCGTGTTCACTAGAATTGTCTCTTAAACTTTAAACGCGTTTTTCTCGAAACTACTTTTTTCCACACGGTACCGGCATTATCTCAATTTCTATACAACCGATTTACTTGAAATTTTGTGTGAACCTTCTTTATGTAATCCTTTATCGTTCCTACCAGCATCGTGTCAAAATTTTTGTTTTTAATATTTTTTTTTATTATTTTTAGGCAGTCGCCATTTTTCAAAACATTTTTTTTTTTCGTGACTGATTAAGAATTTTTTGTTCAGACCACCTGGAGAGTCAGGATCAATGTCACCAGGTTGCGCAATTTTTTTTACACCTGCCTCTCCCTCCTCTAATTATTTTAATATTTAGTATTTTTTTGTAATTTTTTTTTTTGTATTCATAAGATATCAATAAAAACACCATAAAAAATGGATAGTTAACATATTTTTGGTTTTTTTTTTTCAGAAAACTGCCCAATATTTGATTTCTAGAGTAGAATACCCCCTTAAAAGATCAAAAAGACGAACTGTTTCGATTTAGTCATTTCCACCTGCCTGCGCATTTATATATACGCGACATAGGTCTTCAGGTTTTGAGATATCAAACTAAGAGTTTACATATTGCTTTATTCTCAAGAAGCTTCTCATTTCTCGCCACCAGTATGCCAACCTACCGATCAAAATTTAGACCTTGAATGAAAAACGTTTTTTTTTTTATTTGACAAGATAAATCACAAAATTTTAGATAGAATAGATTATTGTCGAAAACAATGCTACAGACTGCAATTGTTATATCGGACTAAACTAGTATATAATATCCACATAAAAAATCTAGTTTGTATATAGTTGGTCTCTCCAGTGTGCTTTTTGTATTCTGCCATTTACGTTTCTCGTGAGATTTTCTTTATGCGTTGTTCCCAATCGGCTTCCTGACTGAACTGACTGATCACAACGTTTCCAAATTAATCTCTCACGGAGGTGTGACGCCTCCTTTGTGTAAAGAAAACATATTTCTATGATTTCTTGATGATCACTAACCAACACCAACCAACCAACTTTCCCACACTGCTAAAAATGAAGACTTATTTCATGTATTAATATTTATTTATTATTTCTTTCAATGTGCTGCATAATCTTTGTATTATTCAGTTTTAAGAGTTATCATATTCTACAGTTTCAATTAAGTATCGAACGCTTTTAAGTATCGAATCATAAGTGTCAGCTCACTTTTCTTTTTCTATTGTAGTGTATTTTATACCACTTACAGACATGGCATTTTGGTATACATTCTTTAATTAAGTGTTTTCAATTCTGATTTTCATAATTATTTAGGAATAGTTGGTCAATTAATTCCTGGAAGTAAATGCACTAATTAGTATCATAATATTGCATTAATTATAAATGTAATTTATTTAATTGTATGCTGTTATTATTTAATTTGTATTTGGTAGTAAACGAACTCTCAACATGCTCCACTAAATATATGCTTATGCCTACTAATTTTATAATAATTGTAAATTTTCAAGTTTTTTTTGTAGGTTAGACGTTTCTCTTCATTACTTTTCAAATCACTTCAATTCGGTATAATTTATTTGTATTAATTTGTTTACTTTATTAAATTCACTAATTAGTCGTATTCAGCATTAAAAGTAACAAATTTCTTTATACTACAATATACAGTTAGGTATTTGTATACAAGTATTTAGGTAGCTAATAATTCTTTTCATGGAAGAGAAGAAAGTTTTTGGATCACAAGGTTTGAGTTTTCATTATTTAGTTGTAATAGTACTAATGCTAATTTTTTACAATGTTTTTTTTAATATATTTTATTTAATTTTATTTTATTTAACTGAGCTTAATTTTTTATAAAAAGTTTAATTATGGTTATACTAACTCCATATTGCATCAATTCCTGCAACTAGTTATATTATAATAGTAGTAAATTATTATGCAATTTATCTCCAAAAGCTTTTGAAAATCATATAGGTCTTCCCGAGCTTTCACAATTCATTATGAAAGCTCTCAATTTGTTACTTTGTTTGACTATTAATTCCTGCAACAAGCTTTATTATATTAGCAGTCAATTGTTATGCAGTGCATCCCCAAAAGCTTTTGAAAATCATGTAAACTTTCGCGAGCTTTCACACTTAAAATCTTTTTACTTTTTAATACTTGGATAAGGGTTTGACAAAGCTTTAAGCTTAAAGTAGCAAAACAAAAAAAAAAACAAAATACTAAAATAACCACATGTGTTAAGCTTTCACTCCCACTGACGTGAAAGCTCTCAATTTTTTATTTTGTTGGATTATTAATTTCTGCCACTATTCAAATTACATTAGTAGTTAGTTGTTATGCATTGTATCTTCGAAAGCTTTTGAAAAGCACATAAGCTTTCCCCAGCTATCACAATGAAACGTTTTCATTATTTTTCAACTTTTCTGTAAGGATTTAACAAAGTTTAAAGTAGAAAAACAAAAACAAAAAAAAAAAAAAAACAACCGCTTGCGTTAAACTTTCACCCCTACTAAAGTGAAAGCTCTCAACTTGTTATTTTATTTGATCTGACAATCTTTGCAGCAAGCAGGGTCAATATTTTGTCATTACGCTCTACCTAGAACTAAAGGAGTCTACCCTTTTTAAAACTGACGAGCTTTTATGTTTTATTGTTTTTTAACTGAAAAGGGTTATTGTATATAGAGCTTTCATTGCATTTTTAATTGAATTAAAGTAGCATTTTATACTTTCAAATAGCAGTAAGCTTTCAGCATAAAAAAAACAACAACAAGCAAGAACTGGAACATTAAGCTTTCAGATCAACTTTTGTGAAAGCTTTCAATACAATTTGTTTTGGAAATCTTTTAGCAAAGCACTGTGGCATTAAAGTAGTCAACCTTTCTTAAAGCTGGTGAGTTTCTCTCTCTTATCGGAAATAACTATTTGGTTATAGAGCTTTCACTAAATTTTTGATACGTTCAAAATCTGTAGCTTTAAACTTTCGGTTAGCAGTGAGCATAAACTTTTTTTTTTTAATTTTTCACCAGACAATTGGCGAACATTTTTTTTCTTTAGGGTCGAAAGCTTTCAGTAAAGCTTTTCACTACTTTTGTGATATTTTATATTTTTTTGTATTTTTATATGAAAATGATCAATTAATTTATTTTAGATTTGAAATTATGAAAGCTCAGTGAGTGAAAGCCCAACCATTTCCATTTCATTCATATTCTACTGCTTACTTAAAAAATAAGGAATAATATTTGAAGCGGTTAATTCTTAAAATGAACTAAAAAAATTTATCAAATGTGAGTGTAAATCGAGTGAAAGCTCAAGAAGTCTACTATAAGCAATTTTTCGAACTTGAAAATGGCTACGACCACGTTTTTAAGGGCATCCACATATATTTTTAATACGCTTTTATTAAATCATATATTAATGCACAAAATTAGTGAAAGCTGTCGCTTAGCTTTGCAGAAATATGAAAGCTCAGCTATTTTAATTTATTTTCTACTGCTAACAATTTTTTTTTTAATTTTAAACACCATAGAGGAGGATATATATTCATTTAGGTATAACAAATTTTTCCGCTAAATATTATAATTTAAAATTATTAGGCAAGGGTTAGAGTTCAAGGCGTTTTAATTCGATTTTTAATTTAATTAAATTTATTCTGAATTTTTTATAGTATATTTTACATTGTTCTTCGTAGATTATTAACAACTTGTAGGAAAATGTTTTAAAACATTAACTTTCTTTATAGTTTCACGGATTGAATTTAATATTATCAATTATTTTTCTCACTTAACATTTCTAAAAAAGTCTACATGATTTTATTTAGTACTCGTATAAAAGTATGTGGTGTATAATACAGTAACAGTTTTGAACAAGGGTTTTTATTTATAACTATTTTGTAATCTATTTAAAGGTTTAGTAGTTCTTGTAGCTTTTTTGTGCACATTTTATTATTTACCGTCACAGAATCCTATGAAAGCTCGTGACACTCCTTATGCTAATAATAGTTTGAGCTTTTATTATAGCATTTAATTCAGAAACGTGAAAACTTGTTAAAAATTTTAATTCCGATTGGCAAACTAATCAAAGTACTTTGAGCTTTTATTCTTTCGTCCATTGAACAAGCTTGTCATTTCATGAAGGCTCAGCTTTTTGAGCATGATTTTATGCATTTTGAGCTTTCACAATATTTTTTAACAACTTGAAAAGAAAAAAGCTCACTTTTTCAATCATTAGCTGCCGAATATTAATAAATTTCGAGCTTTTACTGGAGCTATAATTGGAGCTTTATGAAAAACTATAATGCAAATTCGAGAAAGAAAGATTTTTACTCATTTACAAACTTTCCAGTACCTTAAATTATTTTCTAATTGCATCAAGCTTTAAGCTTCTAAACATCAATATTTCGCGCTTTCAAATTACAGTAGAGTTTAAAGCTTTCGAAGCTAAAAGAAATTTTCAAATAACGGGTGATTTTTTAAGAGCTTGATAACTTTTTTAAAAAAAAAAACGCATAAAATTTGCAAAATCTCATCGGTTCTTTATTTGAAACGTTAGATTGGTTCATGACATTTACTTTTTGAAGATAATTTCATTTAAATGTTGACCGCGGCTGCGTCTTAGGTGGTCCATTCGGAAAGTCCAATTTTGGGCAGCTTTTTCGAGCATTTCGGCCGGAATAGCCCGAATTTCTTCGGAAATGTTGTCTTCCAAAGCTGGAATAGTTGCTGGCTTATTTCTGTAGACTTTAGACTTGACGTAGCCCCACAAAAAATAGTCTAAAGGCGTTAAATCGCATGATCTTGGTGGCCAACTTACGGGTCCATTTCTTGAGATGAATTGTTGTCCGAAGTTTTCCCTCAAAATGGCCATAGAATCGCGAGCTGTGTGGCATGTAGCGCCATCTTGTTGAAACCACATGTCAACCAAGTTCAGTTCTTCCATTTTTGGCAACAAAAAGTTTGTTAGCATCGAACGATAGCGATCGCCATTCACCGTAACGTTGCGTCCAACAGCATCTTTGAAAAAATACGGTCCAATGATTCCACCAGCGTACAAACCACACCAAACAGTGCATTTTTCGGGATGCATGGGCAGTTCTTGAACGGCTTCTGGTTGCTCTTCACCCCAAATGCGGCAATTTTGCTTATTTACGTAGCCATTCAACCAGAAATGAGCCTCATCGCTCATCGGACACGGACGCGAAACACATTTCGAACCGAACACTGATTTTGGTAATAAAATTCAATGATTTGCAAGCGTTGCTCGTTAGTAAGTCTATTCATGATGAAATGTCAAAGCATACTGAGCATCTTTCTCTTTGACACCATGTCTGACATCCCACGTGATCTGTCAAATACTACTGCATGAAAATCCTAACCTCAAAAAAATCACCCGTTAAAAAAATTTTAGAATTTGTATTAAGTAGAGCTTTCAAAAAAATTATTTTTTAAAACCTAGTCGATTTCCACAAATTCATGAACTACTTCCTCGTATAATATTATATAATAAATAATAAGGATAATTAAAAAGCTTTTTAGTTTTACCTCCACTTAGAGCATTCAAAGAAATTATTTTTTAAAGCTTTGATCTATTAAAAGTTACTATTTTTTTAATCGTTTTGATGCCTTTTACAAAACATGAAAATTTGCTTAAAACTTTTACGACAAGTTAAAAAGCTTTTCTGTATTCTTAGAAGCTTTTATGCATACTTAGAAGCTTTTATGGAAACTTAGAAATTTTTTGCTTAAATGCTTAAAGGCTTTCGCGTAACCTTAAAAACTTTAATGCAAGCTTAGAAGTTTTCGTACAAACTTAGAGAGCTTGTAATGAATTTAAAAAGCTTTTAAAAATATATAAAACAATTGATATTCAAAAAGTTATATTAATCACGCATTTAAAAGGAGCTGAATAGCCTTAGAAAGTTGGTTTAATATTTCTTTTCTAAATTTCTGCTTAATTTAACTCTATAATCAACCTTATATAAAAAAGCTCAATGAGTGCCATATAAAAGTTTTTAAAGTATTAAATCAGAAATCATCACACCCATAGGCGCACTGAAATTTTAAAGCATTTATACAGGTTTTTGTGCATTGTTTGTATGCAAAAATTCCGTTAATACGCCTAAAAGCATGCTACCCAATTTTTGCACCTTCGCCTTTTGTTTGATATATTTCTTTTCGTCCCTTTGTTTTGTCATGCAAAAAGGAAACACATTTTTTAATTAACTGCCATTAGCATTTTTTCTTTGCCTCCATTCACATACTTTTCTTTTATGCCCTTTATCCAATCGCAAATAACACATAGCTCACACATTCAAACACATACATAATTCAATCTTTTAATCTTTCACGCTTTTCCTTTTCATATTTCCTTCACGCGAAAACAAAGCTGCGCCGCTAATGGCTGCTGCGTGGCACTAAGTATTGCACCTAATTATGCCACGTGGGAGTGTCAGCGAAAGTGGTGAGCGTGTGTGAGTGAGTTCGCGCCTTTCATTAATTATTTTGAATTATTATTACGTTTATTGTGGCATCAAAGGATTTACTCCTCAACGTCACTTTCATTTAAATGTGTGCACAACGAAATACGGTCTCATTAGAGGGTTATTGTAATTGTTTTTAATCCAGCGGAAAGGCTAATTGACAAGCATACGCACATTAGGGTGCACCGAAAAAACGAATATCCATTTTATGGGTTGTAATGAATGTATATTGTATATTCAGCGAAAAAATAGCTCTACAAGGAACATATCCGCTTAATTGTAACGTTGGCGTTGAGCCTTAAAATATCCCTTATAAATAATACGTAAAAAAAAGGTTTTCATTAAAGACGCCATAACCATTTGTTTAAGATTCGTATACTTAAAGCTTTGAATAGTGTAAAAAAATTTCCCTTGGAGGGATATTTTTTTCGTTCTAAAAAGTTTTCATTGAAGTCGTCATAACCATTTGTTTGAGATTCGTATACTTAAAGCTTTGAATAGTGTAAAAAAATTTCCCTTCGAGGGTTATTTTTTTCGTTCTATTAAGATACATTTTGGCTTATGAATTCGACAGATTTGTATGTTAAAAAGCTTTAAAAAGTAAGAAACCAAATACATGCATCTTTTTTCATAGTTACCCTTTCCAGGGATATTGTTTTTTCCATATATACTATGTTAATTTTAATCCACGAAGTCGATTGGTTTATATACATATATAAATGCACTGAAAAGAAACAAAAATTGTGTCTGCAGGGCATGAAGTTCACAACTTTATTTAAAAGCTGGAAAAAGTGAAAAACTGTTCTATGCAGTATGTTATTTTTAACCCATGAATTCAAAAATTCATATATTTGATCATTGAAAAGTAAAAAAAAAAAATACCCTGCCGGGACTTTTTTCCTATATTGTAAGTGGGTTCATTTTAACGCATTAATTTGACAAGTTTTTATATTTAAAATGTTTGAAAAGTGAAAAAAAAATTTCTTCCAGGCGTAAACATTTCTTTGTACATACATGCATAGATTTATTTTATCCCCTCAATTTCACAGGTTTAAAAATTCAAAAGCTTTGAAAAGTAAAAAAAAAATCCTTTCAGGGATATTTTTTATGTTTGTGAATATATTCATTTTATTCGATGAATTAAACCATATGCATGAAAACTTTGGAAAATGAAAAAAATCCCAGCAGGGATATTTTTCCGGCCAGTATATTTTTGCTTTAACTCATAAACTCTACAGGTTATAATATATTTAAAAGCTTTTTAAAAATAATAAAAAAACTTTCTTGCAGGGATATTTTTTTCTTTCTATATACAGTTCATTTTATCCCCTGAATTGGATAGGTCCCTACATTTATGAGCTTGGAAAAGTAAAAAAAATCTCTTTGCAGGGATATTTTTTCTGCATATAGATTTAGATTAAGCGATAAATTCAAAAAATCATCTATTTAAACTTTTTAAAGTTGAAAAAATACTTTCTGCCTCGGATATTTTTTCTCTGTACTTATGCACACATAAGTTTACTTTAACTGATGCATTTGACAAGTTAATTTTTGGCTCATCCTAATACACATATGTATGTATATAATTTTCTTTTGAATAATTGCTTATAATCGTTAGATTTGTGCTGAGAAATGATTTTAATGACAGAAACTGTCGTTATCTGCGTTTAAAGCTGTAGTTTTGCATAATTTTAGGCGTGTTGTAATAATACATTGAAGCTTAATTCCATTTTCTGACGGAATATAATAATTATAAACTGCAATACATTGCTACAAATCGATAAACCGTAGAGAATTTTCCGAGATACATACATTTAGGCGCTTTACCTTTTCATTTCGAAATATAAATTTAAGTACGTTAATAAATCGTTTGGTACATATATTCCACTTTAAATTGATGAAGAACATAAAATTTATACTTAACATTTAAAAGATGGTCAACACGACTTCAAATGACATTAAAATTGTAAATGTATTTTTAAAATTCTTGCATACTTTTAGTTGCCTCATGAATTAAAAACGTGCGCACTTGACAACTTTTTAGAAAATTGCAATAGTATAATAATTTTAGAATATCTTTTACGTCACTCGTTTATTTAGCAACTTTTAGGTGCCTATTTTAATGCCTCGTTCGATGAAATTAAATAAAAAATAAATTTTACATTTTTAGTCTGAATCAGAGAATGAATAATATTTTTTGGTGAAATATTGGAATTTAAAATTTTTTGCCTACTTTTAAGCGCTTAATTTCAGTAATTTGTGTTGTAATTACTTTATGGAGGTACTAGACCCCTATACAGAGATTGTTGTCCTGTGACAAATTCTGAAATCTAGACTAAAAAAACGATATTACTAGATTTCGAAAAAAACAATCAAATTCGAAAAAATCATGCATACCTTTAGGCACCACTTGCTCAAACAATAAATATCAGTTCTTAAGCACATAATTACATAAATATAATTTTTAAGGAAAACACGTGTCTACATCCTGAAAATGTCAAAGTTCGCTTATATTGCCTAGTTCTAGGCTTCAAAAGCTCCAAAAGCACTCTACTGTAACGTTACAACACTATAATAACATTACTTGTCAGCAAGTGGCGCTTTCGTTAGTGAAAAGCACGCTACTCATTAGCAAATTTAAAAGCTTTTCATGTTAAGCCTTTTCCAAATTCAATTAATTTTGAATGAAAGTAGGTATTTTACTCCTGTAATCGTCAAAGTTTTAAAGTTCCGTTGCCTAATTTTAGGTTTCAAAAGCTCCAAAAGTAAAAATAATTTCTTTTTTCATTGAAGTAGGGAGTTGTTTGAAACTTCAATATATCAAACTCAAAAAGCTTAATTTTTCTTTTGCATATTTTTAGGCTTCAAAAGCTCCAAAAGCACTCAACTGTAATATTTCCACACACTATGATAACGTTACTTGGCAGCAAGTGCTAAATGCGTAGGTAAAAAGTACGCTACTAATTAGGAAATTTAAAAGCTTTTCATGTTAAGCTTTTTTCCAAATTCTAGGTTTTAAATTGCATAAATATATTGTTTAATGAAAGTAGGTGTTTTAATACTGAAAACGTCAAAGTTTTAAAGCTTATACATATATATTGGTATTTACCGTTGCCTAATTTTAGGCTTCAAAAGCTCCACAAATAAAAATCGCTTCTTAAACATATGACAACATAATAATAAATATAATTCTAAATTACAGCAATGACATGTTTTAAATTTCAAAATATCAAACTTAAAAAGCTTTATTTTTCTTTTGCGTAATTTTAGGCTTGAAAAGCTCCAAAGCATCCCACTCTATCATTAAATAATTATAATAAAGTTACTTGTCAGAAAGCCCTACATTCGTTAGTAAAAAAACACTTTACTCATTAGCAAATTTAAAACTTTTTTATGATAAGCTTTTTCCAAATTTAAGATTTTAAAATACATAAACATAATTTTGAATGAAAGTAGATGTTTTAATCCCAAAAACGTCAAAGCTTTAAAGCTTATATATACAGGTATTTACCGTTGCCTATTCTAAGGCCTCAAAAGCTCCAAAAATAAATATAATATATAATATACTATATAATAATATAATAAATATAATTATAAATTGAGTACTGACGTGTTTTATATTTCAAAATATCAAAATTCAAAAGCTTTAAGTATTCCACTGTAACATTAAAACTCTATAATAAAGTTACTTGTCAGCAAGCACTACATTCGTTAGTAAAAAAAGCACGCTACTCATTAGCAAATTTAAAAGCTTTCACATGTTAAGCTTCCCCCAAATTCAAGCTTTTAAATTAATTTCATTCTATTATATTTTCTGCGCACTAAGGTACTAATTTTTGGTTTCTATACTGTATGTTTACATTTTTTTATAACAGTAGCTATAGTTAGGCATATCTTCAATCTTAATATCGCAGCTAATTTCGAGCTTTTCCGTTATTTGTATTTTTTAATACTGTAATTAATTTTTTCTGAGTATTTTCATATTGCAGTGTTTATTTTATTTTAAATAATTTTAATTTGGTTTTTTTTTTTTAAATATATTTTTACTCACTTTCGCCTTCTTAGTTTTGATTTAATTTTTTATTATTTTTTGTTATATTCATATCATTCAATTATAGTTTTTTATGCAAAAACTGTTTAGTTTTTAAATATTTTCACTACTACTTTAGAAATGTACTTTTTATGCTATTTGCTCAATTTTTAAAATTTACACAATGCTTAGGTCAACGCTTAAAATACTAGTATTTTCGTGTATTTATTTTTTTTATTAAAAATTGAAATTTTTTAAAATTAAAAATAATTTTCTAATCATAAAGAGAGTCTGTGCAAAAAAGTTGTAAGTTAACTCAAAAAAATGTCTGCGGGCATTTTTAAAATTTTTGGTTTACTACAATAAAGAAATCAAAAAAATTAGTGTACTTTCAGGCGTTTTCACTTTTGCTGGTACCTTAAAGAGCTTCTTTCAAACTCCGTTTCATATTCTTAGCATTTTTCTAAATAATATATAAATTTGTTAAGACAACAAATATTTCCAAAAATTATTTTAGTGAATTTTTGGTTTTGTTTTGCTTTGTCTACTTTTTGGCGCTCGTGCATTTAGTTGCTGTTGTTGCTTTTGTATTTATTTCACAACCATAAAAATTTGTAATTTTCGACTTGTTTGTTATTGTATGTAATTTTGATTTGCGATGTCTAAAATACTGTTGCATAACTTCAAAATTATTTAAAGGAAATCAAATTAAGTAATCAAAACTTTTTGAGCATACTTTCAGGCGCTTTAGTATTCACCACTCTACTAGTTATTCAAAGGAAATTAATCAATATTAAAGCATTTTCGTAACTTTATTGCTGTTGCATATCACTACCACCGCCATTTCCAAGTCCAGCTTTCGATTCGGGCGGCACCTAATTGGAAAAGAGAGTTTCAAGAATAAAGCTTAATAAATTTTCATTACAAACATAGTGACATAAATATAAATAACAACACGTATACATTATTAAGCTTCATAAAACCATAAAAATATGTGTTGTAATTAGAAAAAATTACTGTATAAAGCTTGTAAACTGCGGATCAAAAGAAAAGTAATACTAAAAAGCGAGCATAATGTTAGGCGCTTAAACAGTTCAAAAACACTATCAGTTTTGTAAGATAGCGAAACTTAGCAACTCTAATTAGTAGTAAAAATTATATAGAAACTTATTAAGCAAACAAATATATATGTATATATGGTAAAAATACAGTATATAGGTTTGGTTCATAATTTTCACTTTAATTGTTTGAGGTTATTTTTATTTGCTGTTATATGTGTATACTAATGTGCGGGTATGAAATGCATTTTTATCTTTATGCAGTTAATATTTGTATTTTTTGCTAAAGAAAAAAGCGTATTTAAAGCAGACGGAGCTTTTTATAAATCACAGTCTAGAAACTTTCATAAAAGCTTAGTTTTGGTAAAAAGGTAAAACTTAAAATTTGTTAGTAAATATTAAAAAAAAAATATGTCATAATTATTAGGTTACATTTATTTTTAAATTAAATATAATTACATGCCAATATGCGGAGTTTATTTTCTCAATTTAAGTTAGAACGGCCAAAGCACAGCGCGTATCAGTCTTCAACTAGAGCTTAAGATGGATTGTTGCCTACCTGCTTGATGTGTAACATATTATAATATACTTCATAAGGAGTTTTGTGGTCTAAAAATGGACATTTTGGTACGAAAATAGGCACAAAATAATTGTCTATATTCTATAAAGTCAATCTATGCGTTCTGTGTGTTACAAAAGTTTCCATAAAATCGAAAGAACTCCTTGCTTAGGTTGTGAAAATTTTGGTAGAGAGAGAGGTTCTAATTAACAGCCTCAAGCTGGATTAAAACGGTTTTTACATACAATGCCTAGCTCCGTAGGTTAACAAGTCTGCAAGCTTTCCATTTGTTTTATAAAAACTTTGGTAAAGAAAGCAATAGCGGCAGCTTCAAACAATTGGGACTTTACTTAGTTAGTGTATTTAAAGGAAAACTTTATATATCTTATAACGTCAACGTTGATACTGAGTACGAGCTCTAAGATATACACCGTTCCTCTTGAAAATGGTCTCTAGTCCCCACTATGTTTAGGTATACTACATATGTAACTTAAGGCTAAACTAGTAAAGCCTAACTTAAAAGAATTTGTAGACCATTATGATCCAACAGATAAAAAGGACGGCTAATGCTAAAGACCAATATCCTTTAAATATAGGCAATAAGTTTTCAGTATGATTTCTGATCATGTGCTACTAGCAAGTTTAGGGAAGTAATCTGTATTAATATCAATCTAATGACCATAATCCAAATTTCCTTTCCCAGTGTTCAGATATGTATTCATTTAGAAACCCAGATTATCTGAGCCTGATGAGCGCCACCCGCTGAACTCTGAACGCTCTAGAGTTTCCTTGCAAATGTGGCCCTTCTTAGAGCCCTCCAGCACACAAAGACTCTACGGAATATAATGGGTTTGACTATAGTGTCGTAGAGACAGAGGATCTTTTTTCATGAGAGACCTTAACTTTTGTCAATGGCTCCTCTGCCGCAGTATACGACAATCAATGCCTTCTTTGCCCTCTATTTGATATTTTTTTTTATCGAGGACGAGTCCTAAATACTTCAAGTACTTCAGTGTAACCGCCGGCTGTAGACGAATGCTTTCCATTTGCGACAGTGGTGCCTTCAGAATTTTGTATCTTCTGGTAAATACACCTCCGTTTTTTTCGGTTGGTAATGAGACCTCTACCGACTGCCCATAGAAGAGGAGAGAGAACACTATTTGTGAGTTTTCCCTACTCACATTTCAATGAGCACGTGCGTTGTTCTACTCTGCTTCAATCTCTCTGTCGCACAGAATACTGAAAATAAATGGTAAGGTGTTTGAGGTTAGATTTAACAACAGGAACGTCCAGAGTAGTTACGATTGTTTCCAGAAGAACGTTATTGATAGGTCCCTCAACATCAAGAAAGGTCCCAACAGCGAGTTTTTTAAACCTCATCTAACCAACACATGATAGCACGCACTGCAGTAACCGCTCACCTACCTTTACAACAAGCCTTCCTCCTTACAAAAAAAGAAAAAAAAATTATAAACCAGGTTTCAGAAAAAAAATTTCTAACTCTTAAACTTTGTAGCTGAAAATCTAGCGTTTTCTTCTCTTTATAAATGGCTGTTGAAACCGAACGTACTTCGTGATTGCCAACCAGCGGTTGAATTCGAATAGTAAAGTTTGGAAGCTATAACTACGGCAAATAAAAGTCTTTGTTAGAAAGCTGACAGCATCAAAAAAGTCAGCGAAGGAAGGGAATAAAATTCTAGGACCTGAAACGAATACTCGTAATAGGTGTATATCTACACATGTTGATTTTATCACTCAGAAATTCTCTTTCCCTCCCTCTCTTTGCTTTATAAATATATTAAACGATTTAATTGCTTGAAAAAATATAAAAACCATAGACACCACATATAATGCTAGGCACTTAAAATTAAGCGTCGCAAGATACATTGAAACATTCATATGTACTTCGAAATACAACAACAACAAAAACATCGACTGACACCAAAAACACAACGAGTATGAGACATTTATAAAGCAATCAGCATCGATTAAAATAATTTCGGATACCTTAAATAATGGATCTCACATACACGATACCAAACGTGTGTCTTTCTGTATGGGTATGTGTGTGCGATGAAGACACTCGCGTAACTTCGCGTTTAAATGTTTACATAGAGACTATGAAAGTCTAAGAAATCCGCGGAATCTGTTTGATTACTCAGTTGCTGCTCAAGCTGGATGTTCGATTTGGAGGTTATGAAACGATTGTGAGAGGAGAAATAAATGTGAGTAGAGGTTTATTTAAAAAAAATCATAATTTAGAATTGTGTTTGAAATAAATAATTAAGAATTAAACATTTAAAATAACAGAAATTAAACATTGAAATTAAAAATTGAAAAAAGCAAAAAATTAAAGAAACAAAATTTTCCAGTGCAACAGTGTGAAAGACAGAGACAGAGATATAAAAAAGTATAGACAGATAGATAGATAGACAAATAGAGTGATAGTCATAGCAATACATAGTTGTTGTAGTTGTAGTGTGATAAGAAGAAGGGAGAAAAAAAGTCTTTTATTTAAAAGTGTTAGACAAAAAGTGTATTTGCTTGTGAAGGGTATATACTTAATATATACAAATAAATAAGCGCATCATTTTTTAAGCAAAAGTTGAGTGAGGAAATCTTTTACAAATTAAAAATAAAGAATAAATAAATAAAATCGTATGGAAACTACAAAACTCACCAGCTTCTTAAAGCAATCCTCGAAGAAACTCGTCATTGAGCGGTAAAGATGTCGTTTCACGCCCGACAGCGTGTGTCCTTCATCTGGATAGATTTGCTGTTTGTAGAGTACACCTTTGTTGGTGAGCGCACGCGCTAACACCATCGATTGTTGCACATGCACATTATCATCGGCGGTGCCATGCACCAAAAGGAATTGACGATCGCGTAAATTATCCACGTACTTGGAGAGATCACCCTCCTCGTAGCCTTTGTAGTTATCGGTCACATTCGGGAAGCTAAGATAGCGTTCAGCGTATGTAGAGTCTAGGGATGTTGAGGAAAATATATAATTTGGAAATCTTTTAAGTTAATTGTTTGAAAATGTTTTCAAAATGTGCAAGAAAATATGTATAGTTATAGTTTTGGAAAAGTAACCCATGGGTTAAATATGGGTGTCCCAAAATATTTCTGAACTTTCTCAAAAATGTATCATAGCTTATACGAGTATAATTATAAAAAAATGGTCGCTGGGATGCGGGAAAAAGTTATAAAAGTCGTTTTAATTGTCTCAAAAATTTAAATAGCTTATATATCCAGTGCAAATTTTAGTTCAGTCCCTAAGAAGTGTTCCAAAGATTTTTCATGTCCCAAAAATTTATAAAATTTTTCTAACTCCCTCAAAAATTTATAATAGTTTATACATACATACACATCTTGTAAGCAAACTGAAGTTCAGTTCTTAAAAAGTGTTCCAAAAACTTCTTATTTGTCCCAAAAATTTATAAAAATATTTTTTAACTGCCTCAAGAATGCATCATATGCTGTATGTTAGTTGTAATTCAGTCTTTAAAGAGGTGTCCCAAAGTTTTTTTAATGTCCCAAAAATCTAAAAAAAGAATTTTTACCTGAACCAAAAATTTATAATTTCTTATATGTTGTATGCAAATGGTTGACCATCTCTAAAAAGTGTCCCAAAATGTGTTAGTTGTCCCAAAAATGTACACATAAAAATATTTTTAACTCTAAAATTTTATGATAGCTTATATGTTGTATGCGAACTGTAGTTCAGTCTCTAAGAAGTGTCCCAAAGTTTTTTTTTATTGTCCCAAATATTTATAAAAATCGTTTTTAACTGTCTTAGAAATTTATAGTAGCTTAAAGGATGCATGTAAGTTGTAGATCAATCCCTAAGAAGTGTCCCAAAACTTTTTTAGTTGTCCCAAAAATTTATAAAACTTTTTCTTTAACCGTCTTAAACATGTGAAGTAGCGTATGTTGTATGCGAATTGTAGTTCAGTCCCAAAGTTTTTTTATTGTCCCAAATATTTATAAAATCGTTTTTAACTGTCTTAGAAATTTATAGTAGCTTAAAGGTCGCATGTAAGTTGTAGTTAAATCCCTAAGAAGTGTCCCAAAACTTTTTTTGTTGTCCCAAAAATTAATAAAACTTTATCTTTAACCGATTCAAACATGTATAGTAGCTTATATGTTGTATGCGAAGTGTAGTCCCGTCCCAAAGGAAGTGTCCCAAAGTTTTTCTATTGTCCTAACAATTTTTAAACATCTTTGTTAAGTGTCTAAAAAATGTATAATAGCTCAGTAAAGAGAAAAATGTTCATCTTAGGCTTTGTCCCAAAGCGGATGAAGTTTTTTAATTACTAATTTACTTTTATTTATAAATTTTACAGTACACTTCTCCCAAAATATATTCAATTTGACCCAAAACCTTTCTTACTGTTTTATTTACTGATAAAATTAAAGGGAAAGCACTTTTTAAAATTTTTAAAAGTTTTTTTAAAAATCGAATATTAAGAGAGTGTCCCAAAAACAAACGAATTTTCACATTCAATATTTGTTTTCGAAGAAATTACATGTTTACATTTGCATTGGAGGTATGTTTGATGGTCAAGAACTTCGACAAAAGCTTACTGAACTTTGGCTTCATTCCAAAAAACTTGTCCCAAACTCCATACTAATGTTTTATTTTGTCATATATGTTTAACAGTATATTGTTGATATCAAAAAATTTCCTTATAAATGTATTTTGGCTTGTCCCAAAAGTCTCCCAATTATTTAAAACTATAGATTCTTCTCATGAAATTGATCTATATTATTAAAACAACTTTTGAATTGAATTTCTAATCATTGACAGTTATTGAAAAATGTCCCAAAATGACCCTACATTTCTCGCCGGATTTCAGGAGGATGGAGCTATGTGTAAAAGTTCATGCAAGTTAGTAAAATTCTCTGAGGAGTAGCCACGTGGTTCACTAGGGTGTGGTTAAAAACGATGCTTTTACACATGGCTCAAGTAGCTCACGACTTCCGGTCTTAGACTAATTATTCTTTTTCTATTTTTTTCCATAATCTCAGTACTCATATTTGTCACTACTACTTACCGTAAAGCTTCCAATTCGTTACCGGCGACACACTGATGCCGCACTGAAAGATGGACTGTGTGCCCGCCAGCGCCAATGCGGCCGTATAGCCGCCATAACTCCAGCCCCACACACCCATACGACGACCGTCAATAAAATGCAAATTATCACGCAAATATTCACTCACTTCCAGCTGATCGGACACTTCAACCGAACCGAGACGCTTGTAGATCTCATGCAACAGCTGATAACCCTGACCGGCTGAACCACGTCCATCGATCTCAATGACTATGTAATCTTTCGTCCCCGACAAATAAGTATTCCAATCGACGTGCCACTTCTCCGTCACCAGTTGTGTACCCGGCCCCGAGTACACGTGCAGTATCGTCGGATAACGTGTAATCTCATCCTCACGCAGCACTGGCGGCAAATACAGACGCACCTGCGCATGATAACCGCCCGATATCATGACTGGGAAAGTTTTTACCTGTGGCAGCGCGGTACGCAACATCTTCTCCTTCAAACGTGTATTATTTTGCACGGTCACAAGCAGTTCCAAAGCTTCACTTTTCTTCGGTAACAACTTTTTACCATACTCGCCAGCGTAGAAGCCTGTGAGCGCGTAAACGCTAGTTGTTGGCACCACTGGACCCAAACATTCGATGAGCACATAACGCGCCTGCAGCGCCAATGGAAATTTTGCTGTGTGGTAGAGGCATTGATTGTGCTCCGAGTGGCCGTGTGATGCCGTCGGGCGCTTGTGTTCCGGCGTCAACGTGGGTGGCGGTAAAGTTTGACGCTCTTCCGAGTCCTCCCAGTCGTCATCCCAAGCAGTCACCAATTTCGGAGGCGATTTGGTATGACCTTCGGCGCCCTGATAGCTGCTGCGCAATGGGGTCGGGCACGTTAAACAGTCGGGAAGCTGGTGTGCGGAACCGTGTCGCGGTGGCAAAGCAGACACGCGATACAGGTGCTGTTGTCCCGGCAAGCGTTCCGGTGTGCCCAGAAAGTAGCTGGTTAGAGAGAGAGAGAGAGGGAGAGAAAGCAGAGCGCATGTTGTATGAACGGGAAAAGTTGAAGGAGGAGTATTTGAGAATACTTACATCCAGTTATTCAGCTGGTCCCAATGTAGCAACTCATTGACCTCGTACTGGCCGTGCGTTAGTGGTAGTACGCGCTTTTTGGCAACATGAACGTGCACAATATGCCGGAAGTAACCTAGTGAATGGTAAATAAATCAGAAATTTTGGCAAAATGGGAAAAATTATGAAATCAAAGCGGTTGCGGGTTGCGTGCGCCAGGGTTCTCAAACTCACCGGAAGCACCGTCACGCAATGGCGATATGGCAACGTAGGAAGTTGCATTCGCTGCAAACAATGGCACCGACACTGTGTCCACCCAACCGCGTCCGTCGCCGCTTACACGATGCGTCTGCGTTGGTCACGCACATTGTTTTACCAAACCAAATACGATGGAATGCAATCGAGTTCGAAGTAATAAATAAAATAAATCGCAGGATAAGCTTCTGTAGCATTATATTTTGATAAATTACACTTAACAACGAGTGATACTAAAACTAAAACGGGCACATATTCTGCTACAAAAGTATGGAATTAGGAATAGTTTAATGGGCCAAAAAATTTATTATGGCTATTGGAAATTGTCACCAAAGCGCCACTCTGTCTTAACTTCTGCCTCTAAAGCACCATTAGTTCTGCTTTCAATTGGGTCTGGTAGTGAACGAAGGCAAGACGAAAGATCTACTGCCAACAAACAAACAGTCGTGGCATTTGCGACTTGGTTCTCTCGTTTCTTCGAAGTCGTAGATAATTTCTTCTACCTTGGAACCAGTATTAACACCAACAAAAACATCTGCCTCGAAATCCAAGACAGAATAACTCTAGCCAACACGTGCTACTTCCGGCTGAGTAGGAAATAGAGCAGTAAAGTCCTCTCTCGACGGACAAAGACCAAACTCACTCATCATCCCCGTCCCACTATATGGTGCAGAGGTGTGGACGATGACAACATTTAATGATTCGGCGTATCGAGTTTTCGAGAGAAAGTTTCTTCGGAAGGTTTATGGTCCTTTACGCATTGGCAACGGCGAATACTGCGGTCGATGGAACGGTAAATTCTATGAGATATACCTTGACATTGACATAGTTCAGCGAATTAAGAGACAGCGGCACCGCTGGCTAGATTATGTTGTCCGAATGAATGAAAACACTGCAGCTCTGAGAGTATTCAACGCAGTACTGGCCGGAGGGAGTAGAGAAAAGGAAGACCTCTACATCGTGGAAAAGAACAGGCGACCAGACCAGGCTACACTTGGAATCTCCAGTCGGGGCCAAAGAGTGAAAGGGAAAAACGACTGGCGCTATAACCCTGCGTGAATTTTTAATGAAAACCCACTCTCTGGCTGATAAAATACATTTTATAGAACTTTGGAGACTTTGTAAATAGACTTCGACTAATTTCTCTATATTGTGGTGTGATTTGGTAATCAGGCTAATATTCATATTTAGACACGAATAACCCTACATGCATAGCTAGAATCGCCGGTTCTTTTTTAGTATGGATCAAAAATACCCTAACATATCAAAGAAGTCACAAACTTTTGACCTGAGATTCGTGGATTTGGTCCCAAAAGCCAATAGAGCAGGGCACTCGGCTCAAACCCATCCTGACGGGATTTGGGTAAGGATGGCCTTTCTTGCAAGTTCATTGGTGGGACTACGCTGAAAGCGTCGAGGGTCCCCACGGTATAATACACTGGAGGAGGTAACGATAGCGAGGGCGCAGAGTCTATTAAAATTCACGTATAAGCGCAGGCATACTAAAGGATGACTACTCCTCTTGGACCTAGCAACTGAATTCCATCTGGTATTGTAAAGGACCAAAACTGGTCTAGTCAAGAAAATGCTGCTAAGTGTAAAAAAGCTATGATCTTAGAAACAAAGTTGATATGGTTTTAAAGCTTTGGAGCTATCAAAAACCTTAATCAATTAGAGAATTTCCATATTGGATGAGGTGATTCATGGAAACATTTTTTTCAAGAGTCTCTGATCGAGTTGCAAGAACTGTTTTCCTTCGATATCAACTTAGGAACCATAGTGCTAAATTTTAATGCCGCGTGACTTATTTTCTTAAAGTAGGTTTTTAATCCATATTTAGACCTTTGCTTTACACTAAAATTCATTTAGATTTTCCTAGAGGGTATATTCTGTTACAGACCATGTCATTTAGCACTCATTCTATCTCTCACTCTCTTTTATTTTCTCATACTCCTATTAATATGTTAATAATTTTTACTTACCTCAACGCATATAAACAATGGACTCTTACAGATGCTGACCACCGAAATATTCTGTGGACGATTCAGCCAAACCACACAGATTTCCGTTTCACTCACCCAACTGGCGCTGCTAAAGTAGTGATCTCTATTCAGTCGAATCAGTCACAAATTGAGTTGAAAGTATAGAAAGAAAAATGTGAAGGTTAAGTATTAGTGAGAGTTTTAAAGAAGCAATAAGTGATGGAATATATATAAAATATAAACTTTGCTTTGTTCAGCCAATAGTTATACACTGGTTTTCGCACCCGCTTAAAGTACTGCTCAAATCTTGAATAATTACTCGATTATCTATACTATTATTATATAGAGGAAAGATTTGTACCTATTTTTGTATGTTTGTATGTTTGTAATGAATAGGCTCAAAAAATACTGGGCCGATTTAAAAAATTCTTTCACCAGTAGAATGCTACATTCTTCCAATTTGACATAGGCTACATTTAATTTTGAAAAAAATTAGGCATACTTGGTAAAATTTGAACAAAGTAACCGAAGGAGTAGAAAAATGAGTATTAAAATGTCTTTCGTCGAATGCGCCGCCGAAACTTTTAGCGATAGAACAAAATAATGTACAACAATATTGAAGAACATAATAATGTCTACAAAAAACTCGGCGGTAGCATATGATCAACTATTGTAGTTATGTCACTACAACAACTTTTTTCATTTTAAACATTAATGAAAATGCTAACCAAATTCAAACCATGCTATTTATGTGTTTGTTTTAGTCCTTTCCCAAATAAATTATTTTATGGTCAGGACCATTTAACTACCTGATTTTTTCTAATACAAATAAAAATATTTGTGAAAAAAGTGTTTTATATCCAAATTTCCAAAAATAAATAATTGTCTACACCGTGCGATGCCGGGACGGGCTGCTAGTGTACTATATTTCTCAACACGGCTATGGAAGTACTGATGAATTTGATTACTCTATAGACTCTTTAAAGTATTGATGAAATTGCAAAAGTGTATTCAAAAAACCTGCTTATTTAACATAACCTCAACATGATATATAAAATACTCTAAACACTTGTAATAAGCCAGCTAAATCCTTAGACTTTCAGTCTTATGAAAACAGATTCTTATGGTCTTTGCGCATAACTATTTATTTAA
The DNA here is from genome assembly GCA_027475135.1 of Bactrocera correcta. Lineage (NCBI taxonomy): Eukaryota > Metazoa > Arthropoda > Insecta > Diptera > Tephritidae > Bactrocera > Bactrocera correcta. The sequence goes on from CM050326.1 coordinate 83,386,814, forward strand.
TTGATATATATATTGTTGTTTTTGTACTTACTCATTTTGTAGTACTTGCGGCGGTTGTAGATCTCTTATTTTAATATCTTGCGGATTTTGTATATCGGCCACGCGTAGCTTGGCTATAGGATTCTGCGTGCCTGGCTTAGGATATCTGCAAGTGAAATTTCAAGTTTTAATGATATATTAGAAGGATGAAGTATTTAACTTGATATTAAAAAGTGAGCCTGGAGAGGTACTACTCAAGTGTGAGTTTTAGTTATACTTTTGGAATAAGGTTTATAGTTTTCAGGTTTCCAAACTGTTTTTGGATAAACCCAAAACTGGGCATACTTGTAGACTTATTAGTACAACATATCCTCACATGTAAACTCAATTATAAAAAGTGCTGTGATCCTGTTGTAATCATAATTATTTTTATTAAGAAGTTGCGGATTAAAAAGAAGAGATAAAACTACTCAATAAAAGGGAACTGTGGGACGCCATTTCAAGCTCCTTACTTACAGCTACAAACGAGAGCATTGATTTTTGATATATTCGGCTATCGTTAAGCGGTAGCGACTACCATTCACAGTAACTTACCGGTCTTGGTCCCTACTGAAGAAGTATCATTCCATGATGAAAATGCATAACTTATTGAAGAGAAGTGTCAAAAGAGTGGAAAAAAATGGCTTTGTTTGCTATCCCTATCGGTCTACTTTTCATGCTGTTGAAAGACCCGTTATGTATATATATATATATATATACAAAGTTGAACTTTCATAACGCGAACTTCTATAACCTAAACTCTTGAATTGGCAATATATCCTTCTATAACTCCCAGTCCCTCTAATTCGAAGGTTTTCTTTATGGATTATGGTGATTCGAGTTAGGGAAGCTCAACTGTGTATATAATTGCTTCGATTCTGACCCTCTGGTTGCTGGTGTGCAGTTTAGCGTATTTCCCTGGCTTTAATGCTTGCAAGTCGCTGGGGTATAAAATGGCCGGTTGTACCCAAACTTAACCTTGCCTTACTTATTGGGATTACATTTACTGTAATTGTAATCATTAAATTTGACCACCACTGTTGCAGTCGAAATATTTTTTTATCACACTAGAAATTATATCAGATACTCTACAGAACCACTTACATATATACAAATATACATAAATACTTAGAAGCATATGTATATATTAACATATGTATACATATATATTCATAAATATCCCAATAGGTTTCTATGCATATTTGTGTATATTCAAATGACTGTGGAAACCCAAAAGCGCGTGCTCATTGCAAATCTGAATTTACTATGCGATATTTACCGAGCCACACTTTCCACAAATCGCATTTACCCACGCGCACATATAAACACACATTGCAGCAAAGTTCAAATATGTTAAAATATAACTGTTAATGTGCCATTGTGTCCGCAAATTATTTGCATAACAAGAATTTTGCTGTCAAAATCCTTAAATACAACACAAACACACAAGCAGATTTATCTATGTGCATACTCACTCGTATACATATAAATATTCCACAACTGGTGTGTTTGCAGAAATGCTATTTGTGCATGTTAAATACAATACCAGCGAATGTGCAGCTGCTTAACGCTTGTACAAATAAATATGCAGGCACCTACAAAAAAAATTGAGTATATACTATACATATGCATGTGTATAACATATGTGCATGTATATGACATCCAAAGCATTTAGCTGCAGTCACAATTTAGCACTCACTTATAGAAATGCTGACTTAACCGTTACTTAATTGTCATTTAGCATTTCGCTGTAAGCATTACAAAAACAAATTTATAACCTTAGTTTTGCAGCATTCATTGCTTTGTCGTTTACACGTGTCGACATTAAAAGTCACTCATACGCTCTGTCGTACCGCATGGCGCTGCTGGCTTTAGTTTACTGCTTTCACAAAGCTAATTAAAGACTCATATACTTAGTTGCTGTTATATTTGCTTGTTTACTTGTTCACCAGTGGCAATTACATAATACTTTTTGCACATTATACATTTTAGTTATCTTTATTTCAGTTGTCTCTGCTTAATAATTCCTCAGTGAGTAGTGTTTTACAAAGTTTGGAGTTGTTGCTGCAGAAAGCTCTTGTGCACTTGGTTTTGATATATTTTATGCAAACTTTTAGAAGCATATATCAAGTAACAAGTATATTTTGTGAAAAATCATTAAGGCACAAGGTATATACTGTTATGAGTAAAACACGATCTCTCTCTTTCATAGCGATAACTCAAAAATTGGCCGACATATCCAGCATAAATTCATCTGGTAGTTCGAAAATCGTTATAATAGGTATATGGGGGCTCAGGGATATTCAGACCCATTTTTGATACACATAATTACTATAGTCAGGAAAGGATTCTCTCTAAATTTCAATTTTATATCCCATACATTGACAGATATTTTCGGTCGAAAGTAAACTATAGATAAAGTAAACTTAAAGAGTTTTATTGGGATTTGGGAAATATTCGTGAAAATTTTTGTTTAATTTGTGTACTGGAAAGTCAAAACACCAAATGAAATTTAAAATTGTGCTGTATGAAAAGTAGGCGTGGTTGTAGTCCGATTTCGCCCATTTTTGCACTGCGGCACAGAATATAAGAAGAATGCCAAATACTAAATTTAGTCAAAATCGGTAGGTTGGATCCCGAGATTTGGGAATTCACCAAAAAGTGGATGGTGTCACTTTCATCGTCCGGCGTGGCAGTGGTGCGACGGACAGACAGGCAGTCACCCGGACTTAAGCTTTTTTCGTCATCCTGATCATCTGAAAGGGTCCAATATCAGACAAATGACCCGAAGATTACAGAGTTGCTTTGGACGAAAATTCGGTTTGAACGGCAGGAATATGGTAAAGGGTCGACCATTTGCCCAAAAGTTTACAGAGTTGCTTTGGATAATAATCCATGCCAAATACATGCCGGCACTCGAAGTGCAACCAACTTCGCACCGTTCGCGCAGCTGTCACACTGAAATCAGCTGTTTATAAATTTGCTGAATAACAGATCGGAGTATTGCTCACAAGTGAACGCGTAAAATAAGTGATCAGCGATTGAATTCAGACGTAATAGTGTAATTGCTTTATATTTAGCTGGAAAATCACAGCCAGCAATTGTTCCTGAGCGTAAACAGCTTAATATAAATAGAGTTTTTGTTTATCGGACCATCACTCGTTACAATGATACTGGTAGCATCGCAAAACGCCATGGAGGTGGTCATCAAAAGACTGCAACGTCACGTGAGATGGTGCGGAAAGTGAAGAAGCGACTTAAGCGAAATCCACGCTGAAGTGCCAATCAAATGGCTAAAGAACTGAAAATATCTGATCGCAGCACCTGACGCATATTGAAAAATGAGCTTAAGGTCAAGCCTTACAAGTTCCAAAAAGCCCATGATCTCACACCGTAGTAGCAACAAGTAAGACTTGAGAGAGCGAAGCAGTTGCCTCGCTTGGCCGAAAGTGGTCAAATTCGAACACTGCGTTTTCTGACGAAAAAATTTTTCCAATTAAGCAATTCGTAAACACTCAAAACGATAGGGTTTACTTGACCGACCGTTCATACGAGAATCTTAGTCATCGGTTGGCCACCAGGAGGCAGCACCCGCCACAAATAATGGTTTAGGCCGTTGTCACCGCAGATGGGCGCTCTCCAATTGTTTACATGGAGCCTGACGTCAAAGTAAATGCTATATATTATCGGGAAAGTGTACTGGAGGCTGCTTTGAAACCATGGGTAAACAAAAATGTCGGTCGCAAACCATGGACGTTTCAACAAGACTCAGCACGGTCTCACAAAGCGCGAGTGAAACAAGAATGGCTGAAAAACAATGTTCCGAACTTCCTTACGACCACACAATGGCTCTCGAATTCACCAGATGCCAATCCAATGGATTATTCTCTCTGGGCCATTTTGGAGAGCAAGGTCCGAAGTAAAAAATACACCAGTCTCGAGATGCTGATGAAAGCTATTGTTCGCGAGTAAGACAAAATACTCCGGCAAGGCACATTCGGGTAGCTTGCGATTCGTTTTAACAGTCTCAAGGCCAAAGTGTTAAGTAAGATAAGAGTGTCTCAAGATTTTTTAAGATTTTTGAAAATTACATTGCTCAGAAAAGCTTAAAATCTTGAATAAATACTAACGTTGCATCGTGCCCTTTATAAGATCTAATTCTGTTAGTGCCTTTATATACAAACTAATGACGCATAAGTATGTATATCTGACTACTTATGGAATCGAATGCTGTGTGAATAAGCTTCCTCAGACAAATGTGTAACGGAAAGCATCTAACTGATGGTTTCGGCAGTAACGGAACCAAATGACTGCAAATCGGTGTCATATGAAAAGGTATGTGGGAAAAGTAGGTGGAAGGTTTGGATGAGGGCCACAGGTTACGTTATTTGAGTATGTATGTATTCCCTATAATAATGGCAAGTTAATGTTTGCCATATTTTATGGTATAATACTGTAGGCTAAATGAAATTTGTGCAATGCATGGTAGTTTACTAATAATAACCTTAAAGGATCATAATATATTAATATATTTAATGAAGACATTACGAGGTTCCACCTCAAGCTCTCCCGAACCAATTTGCTCACTGTAAGTAAATTAATTTGTGCGTGACCTATCCGCACCTTTTTCTTTAATTGAATTTCAATAAGATAAGCCTATTAAAATGTTTCTCAACAACAGGTGTCACTTGACCTCATATTTCTATATGCTTAAGTACTTGAGCAATATGTGTAAGTACATTACATATTTACATTTCAATGTGATTATATGAAATTGCAAGTACTTCTGTTAAATTGTGAAGCTTTATGACTACATAAATATATTTGAATGCCTGCTAGCTTTTATCGTATTGGTTATTTACTTAAATTTTGCACTGCCTCTCATCTCTTTTTATTGAAATCATAACCTTACATTGAATCCTGAAATACGCAATAAAATTACTCTACAAAATTGGAATATCCAGCAAAGAGTTTCAGAGAAGCTAGTACTAGATGAAATAATGGTTTATTTTATGATATTAATAAGAGTTACGATCCATTCATCATGTGAAGACCCTGTTCATCTCTCGCAAGAGCTCCTACGTTCGAAAAAATATCAACTGTGTGAGAGGTGTAAGGAAATTGAAGCAAAGAAGAGATAAATAAGAGTAGGACATTTAAGGATCACTATATTATGTTTAAAGCAAAGTTTTCTATCCAAAGGAAGTTTTAAATTCCATCTCTTAACAAAAACAACTTTCCTAAAAGCTTGAAAACTTATTCATTAACCTGGATGCATTCTTATTTGATCTTGCTACTGTAATCATAGAAGATGCGACATCAGCACCACGTACAATCCGGTTTCCGAAAAATCGAGATTGTATTTTTTATACTAAATTAAGTTGATATTCCTTCTTTATCAATTTTCGCCGGACTTCAGTTTTGAGTTCCAAATCATTGGGATTCCGAAAGATCGGTATTGCATTTTTTTAATAAATATATTTGCTATTTAATTATACATAAATTTTCGTCAGACTTTAGTTTTTAATCCCGAATTCGCGGGATCCCGAAAAATCGGGATTAATTTTTTTCCAAACAAAGTTGGTATTTGAATCTATATAAGTTTTCGTCAAATTTTATTTTTGAACCCCATAATCGGGATCCCGAAAAATCGGGATTATATTTTTTGCTAATTAATCTACATAAAATTTAGTCAGAGTTAATTTTTGAGTACCGAATTCCAATGATCCCGAAAAATCGTGATAGTATTTTTTACTAAATAAAGTTGGTTTTTAATTAGACATACTACATATGTACATTTTCGACAGACTTTACTTTTGAATCCCGAATCCTCTGCATCCCGAAAATTGGGGTTTGTATTTTTTTTACTATATAAAGTTTGCATTTGGAACGACATAAATTTTCCTCAGACTTAAATTATCTTCTTTACTTTGAAATCCCGATTCCTCTGCATCCCGCAAATTCGGGATTGCATTTTTACTAACGGGTGATTTTTTAAGAGCTTGATAACTTTTTTAAAAAAAAAAACGCATAAAATTTGCAAAATCTCATCGGTTCTTTATTTGAAACGTTAGATTGGTTCATGACATTTACTTTTTGAAGATAATTTCATTTAAATGTTGACCGCGGCTGCGTCTTAGGTGGTCCATTCGGAAAGTCCAATTTTGGGCAACTTTTTCGAGCATTTCGGCCGGAATAGCCCGAATTTCTTCGGAAATGTTGTCTTCCAAAGCTGGAATAGTTGCTGGCTTATTTCTGTAGACTTTAGACTTGACGTAGCCCCACAAAAAATAGTCTAAAGGCGTTAAATCGCATGATCTTGGTGGCCAACTTACGGGTCCATTTCTTGAGATGAATTGTTGTCCGAAGTTTTCCCTCAAAATGGCCATAGAATCGCGAGCTGTGTGGCATGTAGCGCCATCTTGTTGAAACCACATGTCAACCAAGTTCAGTTCTTCCATTTTTGGCAACAAAAAGTTTGTTAGCATCGAACGATAGCGATCGCCATTCACCGTAACGTTGCGTCCAACAGCATCTTTGAAAAAATACGGTCCAATGATTCCACCAGCGTACAAACCACACCAAACAGTGCATTTTTCGGGATGCATGGGCAGTTCTTGAACGGCTTCTGGTTGCTCTTCACCCCAAATGCGGCAATTTTGCTTATTTACGTAGCCATTCAACCAGAAATGAGCCTCATCGCTCATCGGACACGGACGCGAAACACATTTCGAACCGAACACTGATTTTGGTAATAAAATTCAATGATTTGCAAGCGTTGCTCGTTAGTAAGTCTATTCATGATGAAATGTCAAAGCATACTGAGCATCTTTCTCTTTGACACCATGTCTGACATCCCACGTGATCTGTCAAATACTACTGCATGAAAATCCTAACCTCAAAAAAATCACCCGTTAAATAAAGTAATATTTCAATATACATCAATTTTCTTCAGACTTTACTTGTGTATCGTCAGGATCCCGAAATATCGGGATTGAAACTTTTCTACGAAAAGTATATTTTACTTAATAATATTGATATTTCATTCCACAATTTTCCTCCGACTGAGCTTTTGTGAAAAAATTCTATAATCTTTGTATAACATTACACTTAACACATACTCCTATAGTCTCTTCACCAATTTATTTGAAATGTAAATTGCCTTCTACATTGTCACAATGCCATTCTGCTCACCTTAATGATCTGATTTCCGGATAAAGATACGCATTCGGATTGCCACCACTTGTTGTGCCATACCAAGCGAAATGTTGTTCCTGCACCAGCGAGTCATTGAACGCGCCATAAAGCATTAAGTGTCCGTTCTCCGAAAGCCAAATTGCATTATTTGAGTGCAGGATTTCCTCTACAAAGCGTAAGAGGCAGGCAGCGGCAGTTGGAATTAGCAGCAGAAACCGTAGCAAGTCCAGCAACAACAGCAAAGGTGAGTTGGCCGGTGAAGAGGTTGATCGGACAAGTGGTCATCGAAGAGCGTGTTGAACGCCGCATATTTTTGGAGTTCCAATTACGAATTACACAACACATTGTATGTGTATGTGTGTGTGTTAAAAACAGTCGGCACCGACCATTGGTGAGCAGGTGTGCAGCAAAAAATATGGATTAATCAAAAGCAAAAAAGTAGAAACGGAAATTCAATTTTCGTTTTAAATCAATCTAATCGTATGCGCAATCAATGAGAATGAATAAATGAATTGAAATGATGTACAAAAGTGAATAAAAATGCAAGCCAGCTGGTCGGTGCTCAGCAGCCAGCAGCCACCGGCCACTGATTATACTCACCTTCATAAAGCCAATCAGGTATGCCGTTATAGACGATGCCGGGCACTGCGTCGCGCGTTATGCGGTACACATGATTGGTTGAGCGTGGTCCTTGGCAGTAGTAGATGTCATAGTTGTAGACCATCACTAGCGCATTGCCACCGGTTGTTGTAGTGCTGGTGGAGGTGGTGCTTGCATTGTCTCTGTTAGACGCTTGAGTGGTTACGAAGCGGGCATAGTGTAAATAGGGCCACTCATCGCTATGTGCATCGATTTTCAATTTGATGCTTTCACTGGAAGAACGAAAGAAGCAGAATGAGAGAGTGAACGAATAGAAAAAAAGTATGAGCATGAGTTGTGTTGCGCTGCAGAAGTCCAATCTACAGTTTGGCAGTCAACAGTTTGCGTCGCTCTTCTTATTGTTATTTTACATCTATTTATAACACAATATATATGCGGGCGAGTGCCGGATAGCGAAGATGAAAATACGGAAATAGAGTGGCAAAGGAAATGACAATAGCTGAGCAGCTGCTTTTTGGTTCGTTTACAAGTAGACATGAATAGAAATTGAATAAACTTTTCGAGATAAGCCATTGGCTGAAAACACAATTTATGGTCACTGCTTTGATTGAATGGGAGAGAGAAGAGGAAAAAGGTTAGATACTCGTAAAGCTGTGTCAACACAGAAAGATAAACAGGAAATGCAACTTCAATAGAAAAACCTAAATTACTTTTAGATAAGGACTAGCCCAGATGTGTTTTAAATGTGGAAAACTAACATCTCAGTGTTCATATACACACACTAGGGTGGGGCAAAAAACTTTGTTTAGTACTCTGAAAAATTGGTTCAGAGACAACTCTAAGAATGTTTCTGCAAATATGAGCTCTTAGTTGTAACGAGTCAGATTGAAAAATTCATATCTCGCTTGAAACTCATATTGATATTGATCACTAAGAAGTTCAATGACTACTGCAGGATGAACCTTACTAAAATCCAGAAGTTTTGCCCCTCATACTCTGATTTTCATTGAACAAAGAACCAAATCCAACGGACAGCAGAGAGTTTAGTCTGCTGTGATGATATTATTGAGCGGGAGCTCGAGCTCATCATTTCGACGGTGGTGAGGCGATGTTATGTATAATGTTTCAAGCTTCCACGATTATTCTGTTTTCTATGGACCAAAATACCTAGAGACCTATAGTCGAAAGGGACATAAGTCTAGCAAAGAGGTGGTGCAATACGGTAGGGTTAAATATCAATCCGTCAAAAACTACCGTCTACCCTTTTACAGAGCGAAGATCTCTTCTGAGCTTGAAGCCCCTAACACTTGATGGCAGGGAGTTAAAGGTGCCTAAAGACTTGGCTCAATTTTACTATGAAATAGGCATGTGGAATTAACACTCTCAAAAGCAACCAAAGCACTCATGAGACGTCTAGCCCGTAGATCCTGGCGCTGCAAGCCAGGTATCATCAGGTGGCTGTACACTATGATCATAAGGCCTATTGTCCATTATGAAGCGGTTGCTTGGACATCGAAGGCAACGCAGTCTTCGGTTGGACCTCAACTATCGAAGCTGGGAGGACTCGCTTCCGTCTGCACTGCAGGTGTAATGTGTACTTGCTCAACCGCAGCACATGAAGTCATGCTGGAGCTCACACCACTGCATTTAGTAAATAAACAGGTAGCGAAGCATACCATGCTGCTCATGGCAGCAAAAGGTTTTGGCCAAGGGAAGATAATGTCCATTCAATGAATGAAGGCTAGGGTCTATTGTGACGGCGTTGCGAAGAGGGTCAACTTCATAAAGAAATCAATCTTCAACGAAACTATCGCAACCAGCGTTCCGCTTTACTCAGCGATAGTCATCGCTTTTAGTGGAGGTATAAATGAGCTGGCCGACGAAATAGTCCTCTCTGCAACAGCTTCCAAAATGATGGGGCCAGAACCATGCACTGCGGTAGGGTCCCACACCATAAAGAAGTTACGCCGCACGGAGAAGAGAGTGGGAAGAGAACGGAACTGGCAGCTGGCAACAGGAATGCTCAATGCTTAGTTACTATTAAGGGTTACAACCTAGAAAGGTTTAGGAATATGATCAATAGGGTGATTAAAAAAATTTTTTTTTTGTTTGGTACTCGGAAAAATAAGTTCCTAGACACCTCTAAGAAAGTCTCAAAAACCTTTCAGTTTTATTATTCATAATGATTTTTTTTCATTGAGTTATAAAATTAATAAGAAATAAAAAATTTTCCCAAAAATAATCACATTTTAACTGTTAATATCTTTTAAACAGTTGGGCTTACGAAAAATTTGGAGACCTTCTTTGTAGAGCATTCAATTTTCTACAAAATCAAAGGAACAAGGTATTTTTTTAAGTAGTTGGAAGCGAGATATAAATTTTTCTATCTGATAATAAGAAAAAAAAATAGAAAACTGTAAAAAGAAGGACTTTCCCGTTACAATTAAGAACCCATGCTTAGAGAGGCTTTCTTAAAGGTGTCTAGGAACCTAATTTTCCGAGTAACAAACGAAAGAATCAACTAATGATCAACGTCTCCCAAAACAAATTCTTCCTCCTTGTTACGCTCTATACTGGGCACTGCAGGCTAAAAAAGCAAGTTGGCTTCTGTTCCGTGCTAAAAAAAAATATTAACTGTTCGGATGACTTTATCTGCTATTTTTTTCTAACAATTTACTTCCGAATCATGATTCATATTTTACATAGCTTTTATATAAAGTTTTTTGGTTTAATCTGTTGGAAAGTACATATATAATATCTCCCAGGTCCGTCTCGTGTAAAGAGTAACAAAACTCTATTTAAAATGCCTCCGATTTAAAAACTTGCGATTTAATATTCTTACACTAATTTGTGGAACATTATATTTGCAGCCTTCTACAGCATTTATTTTCATTTATTCTATCATTTTGCCCAGTACTCACCTGGTTTGTATATCGAAGAGTGTGTATTGTGCCAAAAATGAATGTCGAAAAAGTTTTACGACATTCTGTGCCAATAAGATATATCGTTTATCCGCCGATATGGAGAATGTGTAAGGTGCAAGCGTTTTCTGTAAGCAGAAAAATTAATGAGAAAAGCTTATTTATCTAAATTTTTTGTAATTGATTTCAGAAACAAATTTATATTTATTTAAAAGTCGATGTGTCTGTGTTTTGGAAAATGTAATTAAAAATTATTTGCATTATTCTGCCAAAAACTCAATAAATAAACAAATAATAAATTTTGTTAAGTTTTTTCTTTTGTTTTACTGTTTTTATTCTCTGCTAATTTTAATGCCTTTTTAAATGGTTTATAGCTCATAAAGCATGTTTACATTTCCCTCACTATTATTTGTGCATTTTTATTACATTTCTGCGGTTTTGTGGCTATTTGATTAACACCACAGGGGGTTGCTGCTGGCAATAACTGAAATGCTTTAACTATTAAATACATAGCATATATGTACCATTATGTACTTTGTTCTATTTCATTATGCCGCAAAATGTTTTTGTTTTTACTTTTGATTTTAATTTATTAATTATTCATAAGTTGGTTGTAAAGTGCAAAGCATACATTATGGTAAATAATAAATTAGCACTTTTTGTTGGGTTTGCAAAATAAATGGTTTGCAATTAATGTCACTATACTGGGTTTTCCAATAGGGATGATAGGATTTCTAAGTGGCTTTCAATCATTTTTAATATATCAGGAACTGCTTTCTTATTCCAATTTATGGTAGCTGTGCTCGCTCTTAATCAATTTGCTGCAGATTTTGAGTATACATTTATATCACAGAATGTGATGAAAGTGCCAAAAAGATGGAGAATATCGCGAAGTAATGAAAATATTGCTGCCTTTACCGCAAGTGTTGCTGAAGACCGCAATTTGTCGATTTCAAGCTCTTCTCAAGAATTTTGACTGTCTCAAACTACAACCTGGCGGATTTTGAGAAATGATTTGGGCCTGAATTCATATAAACTCAATTGACTTTCTCTTCCCATTTAAGAACTAAGACCATTGGACCACCTTAAACATCGTGAATTTGTAGATTTTGTCTTCAACACGATAACAATTTTTTTAAGAATATTATCTTCTCTGATGAGCCTCACTTTTATTTGTGCAGTGTCGTAAATAGCCAAAACTGTCAATTCTGGTGCAAAGAAAATCCACAAATCAATATTGAGCAACCATTAGATTCACCTGAATTGACAATTTGATGTGGTTTTTGGGCTGGTGGAATTAACGCTCCGTACTTCTTTCCAACTGAAGCTGGGGAAACCTTTACTGTCCATGGAAAACGGTATAGAGCGATGATAGCCAGCTATTTATGGCCGCAGCTGGAAAAAGTTGATCTTGACAACATTTGATTTCAAGGAAAGTACTATAACTAAGATATATAACTCTAATGTGGTACTACGATTGCAGTGGTAAGTTGAAAAATGAACCAACAAGGCAGGGCTACGTGCCAACTAGCACGTGCGACAACCGAACTATTGCAAGAAAAGTTTGGTGATTCGATTATTTCAAGAAATTGTGCCAATGAATGACCTCCAAAAAGATGTGATTGTAAACATCATTAGACTACTTCTTGTGGGTTTATTTAAAGTCGTTGGGCTCTAGCAATAAACCATATTCTCTTCAAGCCTTATAAGGCAAATATTGAACGTTTTATACATGACATACGACTTGATTTAGAGCAAAAAGTACTCGAAAATCGGGTGCGTGGAATTCGAATCTGCAAAAGAACTCGTGAAGGCCATTTGAATGATGCTATATTCAAAACTTAATTGCATCGATTCTACTTCACATTACAAACAAACATTTGAATTTCGTTAACAATTAGTGTTTTTTTTAAGCAATCATATCAAACTTATTGGAAAACCCTGTACTTTACTTCATTAAGAGTGCGATAAAGCACGCAGTTGGGGCGCTAGTAAAGCTTTTTGCGTTAAGTTTTGCGGTTTTATTCTGCATCATTTATATTTATATGTGGTAACATATGTATATTTATATTTTAATATATATCACCATTAAACTTAATTAATGAGGCAATTGCTATAATGGGGAAATTTTTAATTATATTAATGTGTTTTAATGTGATTTATTAAAGTTTTTGTTAAAGTTTAACTATTAAAAAAAAACTAATGAGATTAGAAATACATATTTTTCTAAATTTAATTATGTTTTAAAATTTATTTAGATAAATTGTTAAAAAAAAAATATTTTTATTTAGTTTTTCATTTATTACAATGTCAAGGTAATAAACTGCAAATTGCAGGCTCCGTGCTGGGATGCAGGGACTTAAATCGCAGGGCATTCTTGACTATAACCGATTAAGCGGAATCTACGTTAATAAAGAAGAAGAAGATTCTCGGCGCTTCCCAAACGACATGAGTGGTTTTGCTTTGCACTTTTCATACGGGTTTTCAGAGGCCGCATGTGTACGACAACTAGGAGCTGCAATCTAAGGTGTTATCCCATTGGATCCCGTGCCATTGGATGATATGTAGCCAGGAAGTTAATTCGGCTGCATCGAACGGAGCCTCCTTAACACGGGCCGCATTGGGAAGTAATCCTGGTCTTAGCGCATCATAAGGCTCCGACACGACAGATCTTTATGTTCCTTTTACAAAA
>CM050326.1:83400741-83582527 GCA_027475135.1 Bactrocera correcta
TCCCCCCATTTTATGTCCTCTTTAAAGTAGAGCGCCACCTATCAGGCAGTTTTTTGGTAAAAATTTCTACAAAAACCGACTTGTTTAACCAGTCAGTGTTTTTTTTTTTATTTTTTCACATCGGTATTGCTCAAATTATTTATTTGATATAAAAATAAGACAAAGCGTTAGCTTCGGTTGCACAAAAGATATAACACCATACACATATGCATTCCATGTTCAGACCGAAAATTTGAAGGGATTAGATTACATTTAATTACATTCACTAATCAGAACGTTCTCACTGTCGTTAGAAAGATCAAAAAACAGCTGTTATTGTCACTCAAGAATTCACATTGCTTAATATTTATAAAAAGAAAAGATTGTCATATAGTATTTTGAAATAAAAACCGTTTTTTTTTAATATTTTCCATATAATAGCAATAATGGATGCATTTTTTTTTCAATTGTTAAGTCGATTTTCAGGTGAAATTAGATTCATTGCTTAAAAAAAATTTGTTTGTTTACATATTTTTCTCTTTGTAGGGTCTAAACCAGCTGTGATAATGTAACAGATTTCCAATGCTGACAAGTTAATGGTGCAAAATCAGAGTCGCACAGAGAGATTTAGCGTGGATCAGTTTCTAATCATTTCAATAAAGTGATTTGGAACTGACATTTTTGTATGGCGAAATCTTGATAAATGTATAAGATTAGTGGGATAAACCACTCAACAGTCGAAATCGTCTGATTAAGTGTCGGTCTGAACATGGTATTAGCTTAAAAAGAGATGACTAGTTCCTACCTAGATTTGGTTGGAGCGGATTGTATGGGGAAGTACTGTGAGTCGTTTTTTTTTTTTTAATTTTCTTTAACTCTTTTTATAGTAAATTAAGTAATGTATTGAGCGGCTAACTTAATACCCACAAAATTACTCAAAAAACTATACAAACCAAAAACATTGAAGAAAACACCAAAAGGAAAAAAATTGAAAGTTAAAAATATCACAAAAAAGCTAATACGATCAAATATGCAAAGCTACAACAAACAAAAGGACACCCATAACCGCTAACGAACGCATGAAAAATTACGCTCTAAATGAAAAGGTACAAAAACAGCATTAGGGGCACAGGAAAAAGAATCGCTTGTTGCATCAACAAAAAGTGGAAGGAAACAAAGCATTTGGAAGCAAAAAAGTTAAATAAAAACGGGTACACAAATGAAAATAAAGTAAATTACTTGTATACACATAGATTACGCATGGCGGAGTTGTGAATGGTCTGCGGCCTTTTGTGGCATTTATATTTTGTGTCGAAAGTTGATATAAAATTATGAAAGCTAAAAAAGTAATACCAAGAATCGCCTTTGCGTTTGTATGCAAACCAAGGCAAACTTGATAGCTACAAATATGTTATGAATACAGCTTTTTGTGTTATTGCACATTTGCAGACCCTGTGGCTACACTTTTTTGCTCGTATTTACTGCCACGTGCGACCAATGTAATTTAGGAAGCATGAAAATTGGATACAATTTCGGTTACTCGCGCTATCCGCAAATTTGACGTTGAGTTCGGTCCTTTTCTCGACAACAACAACAGCAGTAAGGGGTTTTCTACACTTCCTTATTACGGTTCACGGACAGTGGCAATTGTATTGTATACATTATAAGCAATTTTTCGGCCGAATTACTATGCAATTTTGTCGAGGTAGGCATAGTAAGCGTATATTCTTTAAGGGCAAAATGAAAATTTTTTTATTTCTTTTTTTCAAAAAAATCTCCCAAATATTACTTGTGGCGAATGTTATTGAGCTTAAAAGTTAGCGCTTATGGTTAAAGAAAACCGTTTATGATTTGACGCCGGGGTATATAAGCGACTTAACAAATTAGGAAATCGCACATCTCGCCACCAACCCAAACAAAACCAAGTTTGTTCTATTCACTAGAAGATATAAGATTCCGATGGCACCGCTGCCGCAAATGGGAAACATACGTTTGCAACCAGCGGATAAAGTTAAATATCTAGAGCTGAGCCTGGATAGGAAGCTTTCATGGAAGTCGAATATCGAAGAGAGTGCAAAAAAGGTATATATCGTGTACTGCTGTAGAAGAGTCATTGGCAAAATGTGGGGTCTCTCACCGGAAGTGCTTCTCTGGCTCTACAATACCATAACCCATAAGCCCATTATGTTCTTTGGAGTCTTTATGTGATGCCGGGCTTTAGAAAAGACCACACTCGCAAAGAAAGTCGAGAGCGTAGAAGTGGCCATCCACTCAGATAGCAGAGCAGCGTACTAGCCTTGAACTCATTAATCGTTCAGAGCTGGTCAAAGAGTACCTTAGCTCGCTATCAGTAGCATTGAGTGGCTTTTTAATAAGACTGGTATGGATGCCAGACCACAGCGAAATTGCATCAAACTGTAAACCTAGCAAGGAAAAGCACCCTAGAACCGCTGTAGGTAGAATGCTTCCATATCTTCTTGGTGTCTACTACTTAATAGTTGGGCTTCGCCTAAGCTTGGTCAGGGCTGAGTAACCGCAAGGGATCTAGTGATCTCTTTGCCCTCAGTAACGCTAGCCTCTCCATAGTTTTGGGGGTTTTAACGGGACGTTGTCTTATCTGCGTCCACGTAGTAAGGCTGGGAATCTCAACCGGACGCCATCTATAGAAACTGTATGGAAGAAGGTGAGGTGGAAGCAACTCATTACTTCCTTCTTGACTGTCTCGCGTGAGGGAGATCAAGACTTAAACACTGGGGAGCGCATACCTTCAAACATCCCACCGAGCTATTTCGATTGTCGATCGCAGGATTTTATTATATATCTATCTCATTCTTTTACTATTTTTCACGTTTCTGTTATCTGTTTCAGTCTCTGGCTTAGTCTCAATAATCTTTTTCACTCTCTCTTCAGCTCTGTTTCTGCCCCAGTTTAGGAGTTTTCTTTTAATCTCACTGGACGAAAGACAGTTAGGCTCGCACTGTTTATGTCTGATGTTTTCCTTATCAGATTCTGTCGGAGTTTTACTTGTCCTATTTGATTCTCAAACTACCTATCTTTTACTTATCCAATATTTACCTTTTTGAAAACTTTGGGCCTATCCAATTCTCAACTGATTCGAATATGAATTTGAATTTAATTTATAGGGAATTCTGTACCGTTAAACTCGTTCATAAAATTATAACACTTTCGTTGTCTTCTAAGCATAAAAACGATCTATATACTTCACCTTTAATCCATAAGTTTCTAACCAGCATTGTTCTCTCTTTTAGCACCGCTTTTAACGAATATCAAAAATATCTTTCTATAATCAAAATTGAAGAAACTTTAAATCTTACATCATTTTTGTGGTACTGTCTAATTCTATTAAGCTTTCATTGCTTTAAAATTTTTTATTTACATGAAACTCACCTCACTTTTCACAGCAAGTTTTGAGACCCAAATTATGCTCATTATTATATTCAGCATCTTTTTGCTTTACTAAAATCTTTCTACTGTTTTCTTCGCCGCTTCTCAGCATTTTCCATTTCTTCTACATCCTTGAATCTGTGGCACTAGCTTTGCAGTGTAGTGCAAGTAATTAAAATTTTGCTTTCAGTTCATCTGCTTTTGCCTGTTTCGCTTTGCCTGCCCCTGCTCTCACTTTCGATGACTCTGTTAAGTTGTACACTGGTTTTGTCGTTAGTTTTAACTTTCTCCCTTTGATTTTTATTTGGCGAAAATACTACATTCACTTTATATACTTCACCATTTTCGTGTCCTGCTGCTGTACTCATAGAGTAATGTTTATGGCTTGACCTCTACCTCATTTCCGTTGCTGGGTAGTTGTTTTAGTACTTAGTAAATCTAAAGTGGTTGTAATGTCGCTGTAATTTTTACTAATGTACTTTTTGTGTCGTGTTCAAAGGAAGTTTGCTTGTCCCAATTGCTCTTGCTTTTTATTCGCAGTGTGTAAGCTGCTTCTTAAATATGTGTATGCATTACTGGCATGTCTTTTAATTACTTTGCAGTTCTGTTTTGAGAACCACCATCACTATGTTGCAAGAAACGTTATATAAATCTTTGGTGGACCAATGGAACTATCAGGATGTTATCTGGTACTCTCTACTTACTTATGAAACTGTAGGCAATGTACAGTTGAGGACCAATTTCTAAGTGTCGTTCGGGTTTTGCTGAAGTCTGCAATTTGTCGACTCTAAGATGTTCTCAAGTATTGGGACTGTCTCAAACCACAACCTGGCGGATTTTGTGAAAGAATTTCAAATTGTTTCCGTATAAAATTGTTCTCATTCCAGAGCTGAAGCCGTTCAACCACCGTTGGTGCGAGGAGAATCCACAAATTATTCATGAACAACCATTTCATTCACCTAAATTGACGGTTTGGTGTGGTTTTTGGTCTGGTGGAATCACCGCTCTGTATTTCTAACGCAACGAAGTTGGTGACACCGTTATTGTCAATGGAGAGCGGTATAGGTCGATGATAACAAACTAGCCAGAATTGGATGAAGTTGATCTTGACAACTTCCGGTTCCAACAAGATGAGCATACTTGCCACACAACACGTGTAACGACCGAATTATTGCAAGGAAAGTTTGGAGAATATATTATTTCAAGAAACTGTGATATTGAATGTACTAACGGGTGATTTTTTTGAGGTTAGGATTTTCATGCATTAGTATTTGACAGATTACGTGGGATTTCAGACATGGTGTCAAAGAGAAAGATGCTCAGTATGCTTTGACATTTCATCATGAATAGACTTACTAACGAGCAACGCTTGCAAATCATTGAATTTTATTACCAAAA
This sequence comes from Bactrocera correcta, assembly GCA_027475135.1. Taxonomy (NCBI): domain Eukaryota; kingdom Metazoa; phylum Arthropoda; class Insecta; order Diptera; family Tephritidae; genus Bactrocera; species Bactrocera correcta. Next base: position 83,405,524 of record CM050326.1, read on the forward strand.
TCAGTGTTCGGTTCGAAATGTGTTTCGCGCTTTACGTCCGATTTATGGTGAGGCTCATTTCTGGTTGAATGGCTACGTAAATAAGCAAAATTGCCGCATTTGGGGTGAAGAGCAACCAGAAGCCGTTCAAGAACTGCCCATGCATCCCGAAAAATGCACTGTTTGGTGTGGTTTGTACTCTGGTGGAATCATTGGACCGTATTTTTTCAAAGATGCTGTTGGACGCAACGTTACGGTGAATGGCGATCGCTATCGTTCGATGCTAACAAACTTTTTGTTGCCAAAAATGGAAGAACTGAACTTGGTTGACATGTGGTTTCAACAAGATGGCGCTACATGCCACACAGCTCGTGATTCTATTGCCATTTTGAGGGAAAACTTCGGACAACAATTCATCTCAAGAAATGGACCCGTAAGTTGGCCACCAAGATCATGCGATTTAACGCCTTTAGACTATTTTTTGTGGGGCTACGTCAAGTCTAAAGTCTACAGAAATAAGCCAGCAACTATTCCAGCTTTGGAAGACAACATTTCCGAAGAAATTCGGGCTATTCCGGCCGAAATGCTCGAAAAAGTTGCCCAAAATTGGACTTTCCGAATGGACCACCTAAGACGCAGCCGCGGTCAACATTTAAATGAAATTATCTTCAAAAAGTAAATGTCATGAACCAATCTAACGTTTCAAATAAAGAACCGATGAGATTTTGCAAATTTTATGCGTTTTTTTTTTTTAAAAAGTTATCAAGCTCTTAAAAAATCACCCTTTACAAGAAGTTGTGATTGAACATCATTGGACTATTTCTTGTAGAGTTATTTATCATTGTCATTGGTCTTTAGCAATAAACCAGACTGTTTTCAAGCTTTAAAAGTCAATATGGAATGTGCTTTTCCTAACAATTAGAGTATGAAACGAAACTCGAGATTCGATATTCAGTTATAGAAATCTTCGACCACAAGGAGAATACTTATACCATATAATAGTAGTTCGTTTAGCACAACAATGGTTCGCTCGCTTTTTTTCTGGAAATTTCGAAATTTCGATTTACACTGATGGAATAATGTCTCTAGCGGAAAAATGGCAAAAGATGATCGACCAAAATGGTACATAGTTGTTTATTTATTTATTAGTATATATATAAAAAAAATAAGTTGAAGTTTGTTTAGAAATACGAAAAGACTTTTTCGACTACCCAATATTTTATATAATATACGAGCAGTAACTTGACAATACAATAACAACTTATAAACTACGAAAACACTACTAATAAATAGACAACTTACTTAACTTCCGCAACTGTATGCTCACAATACCGTAAAGCCCTACCAAAATTACTGATTTCCCACTAAAATTCATATGTATAGTGATAAATTGCACTTTGAAACTGACAGTCGACGCAATTTCGTGCCAGTTTTACCAAAATTGCAAATTTCACACGCCTCCGCAGCGCCAACAACTGCAACAACTCTTTCACATTGCATACTTGCAGGCGTTCTAAGTGCTGGCTGGCATAACTTTGCACACTGCGCCGCATTCGTGCCGAAATCTCAATGGCTCTTACGCTTAAGCACCGGCTAACTATAATTTTGTGGTTCTTCCCGAAAAAAAGAAAGCGCCGCAGCATTGAAAGCACTAACTGCTTCCTGTGAAGCCGTGAACATTGAGGTGATTTACTTGCATGCAAATAGTCTTCTGTACATATGTGCAGTTACAATATACGCACATACATATGTACCTATGTATACATATGCAGTTTTATGTGCAATATAAATTCAAGTGTTTGGATTAAGTACACACTCAAATTTGGTTCGTATGAGAGCTTAACAGTTGGAGGACTTTTGCTGCGCAATTTTCGTGAGTATCATGAGGGATATTAGTGGATAGTGAAAATAGGTTAATTATAAATAGTTTTTGTTTAACTGCTGAGAAAGTACTGTATTTTTGGGATTTTATTATGTGCAGTAAAGATTTGTATACTTAGGTACTCATGTTTTAAGAATTATAATCAAATTTAATTAAAATAAAAAATAAATAAAAATAAAAGTCTTACTATTTTTGGCTCATAGCAATGCATGCATCATTTAATGAAAACTTCACTCGTTCACAACCATCAGCGGCAATGCAAACCACGAACCGCATGGTGTTGACCAAATCGCTCGGTTGACAGACTGATGCGGATGAGCGCGCGCCGCGACCGCACGTTTGCCGACCAATGACAACGGCAGATTTTGTTTGCACAAAACCAAAGGAAAATAAAAAGCACAATTGAAAGCCCAGAGCGGGCAAGTGAAGCAATATTTGGTAGAACAATAGCAGCAGCGGAAAATAAATAACAGCATGAATAGCAAATAATGTGAAAATGTGTCATATGTATTTATGCATATGTGCACAGTTGCGGTTGCAGCAGAGGCGTCAAAGTGTGGCATTCATTTTGAAAAATAGCAACAACAAAAGCAAATTAGTAAAACGTTTTATTATTGTTCTTGCAAATAGCTGCCGTATTGTTAATTTAATTATTTATACATATGTATAAATTAAAAAACCGAAAACTTGCTCACTTCGGCTATCACATTTATTCTGATTCTTTTTCTGATTAATACAATTTCTTTTGCCTAAAAAACTAAGCCTACCAAGCCTACACAAATACAAAGTGGAATTAAAAAGGTTGTTGTTGATGGTGGCAGGGATCCACTAACTTATATACACTGAGTTTTCGAAAAATTTCCAATATTTTATATTCAAAAAATTATATTCGGTTTTTTCTCAAACTCTTTGAACAGATTTTTTTCACAACTTTTTGTTTTAAATGTTTTAAAAAGTTTTCGAAAAAGGCGCTTAATTTATAAGAATTCTTAAGCAAATTTTTGTTATGATTTTTTTGTTAATATTTTTTAAATAAATATTTATTTTTTCGGAATTTCGATTTTAAAGCACTTTCGAAAATAAATGTTTTCTCTTCACTTTTTAGCAGCATTTTAAAAGAACACTTATTTTTTCATTTTAAAAATCATATTTTCAAAGCATTTTCTAAGAAATTAAAATAAGTTTTTGTCAGTTAAAAAAAGTTGTATTTTTATTATTTTCGAAATCATATTTTTGCAACATTTGCGAAAGAAGTTTCAATTTTTTCAATAATTTTTAAACAAATGTTAATTTTTCATTTCTAAGAGAATATTTATATATATTATTTAACTATATACATATTACATAATATTATACATTACATTATATTATATTTATATTACTTTCGAATTTATATTTTTAAATTATTAAAAAAAATATATTTTTTCAAACTCTTCTTGGAATATTGTATTTTTTTTTTTATTCGAAGTAACGTTTTTAAAACAGGTTTGAAAACATTTTTCTTTTCAAACTACTCACATAACTTTTATTTATAATATTATATATATATATATATATATTTATTTATAATTTTTTTTTTTTTTTTCAATATTTATAATTATTATTATTTTTTTTTTTTTTTGAAATCGCATTTGTAAAGCCTTTTTTGAACGGTTCAAAGTATTCGAAAGTATTTAAAGAAAAAACATTTTGTTTTGAAAATTTGGAAACAAAGTTCGAATGTTTTATAGTAAGTTTTAAGAAGAATTTTATTATTTTTTGAATTTTTTAAGCGAATATTTTTTTTATTTTCCTTAAGAAATACAAATTTCAAGATTCTACTTCTCAAATATTTTACATTTACTTTTATGAAAATTATAATATTTTATAAATAGTAAATCTTTCAAAAGAATTTTTTTAGTATCTTAGAAAAAATCTTGTTTAATACCAAATTAAGGAATTTCTTCGATCAAATCAATTTCGCTAGCTTTAAAATACATATCTTAACAAAAGCATAAATTTCCCTCTGTAATTAAATTTTTGAATTTAACGAACTTGTTTATTCAAAGTATTAATTTTCCAAAATTATTTGAGTTTACTTAATTTACCCAAAATAAACTGTCAACGACATAACCGTAATATAACAAGAAGCCGCCAGATTGTGATGGATTTTCTTTGTGATTGATGGCTGATAAATTTAGCTGAAAAATTTTGTGACTAATAAAATGCTTATGCTGTCATCCCCTCTAGCAAAAACTCCATTTCACAGTTTTTTTGACAGTTCAATTATAATGAAGAATATTGATATTGATATTGATATTGATATTGATATTGATATTGATATTGATATTGATATTGATATTGATATTGATATTGATATTGATATTGATATTGATATTGATATTGATATTGATATTGATATTGATATTGATATTGATATTGATATTGATATTGATATTGATATCGATATTGATATTGATATTGATATTGATATTGATATTGATATTGATATTGATATTGATATTGATATTGATATTGATATTGATATTGATATTGATATTGATATTGATATTGATATTGATATTGATATTGATATTGATATTGATATTGATATTGATATTGATATTGATATTGATATTGATATTGATATTGATATTGATATTGATATTGATATTGATATTGATATTGATATTGATATTGATATTGATATTGATATTGATATTGATATTGATATTGATATTGATATTGATATTGATATTGATATTGATATTGATATTGATATTGATATTGATATTGATATTGATATTGATATTGATATTGATATTGATATTGATATTGATATTGATATTGATATTGATATTGATATTGATATTGATATTGATATTGATATTGATATTGATATTGATATTGCTGAGTCAAAAGTTAGATGTTATAACATATGTGAATTGGTCTACGCAAAGAGAGCTAACATGCGAAAATTAGTTTTCTGGGAAACGTGAAAAAGTATCTCATATTCCATCCGAATCAACCAAAAAGTGAAAATTGATTTTTTGACACCTAAGCCCCCTTTCCGTAGACCAGGTCACATATAATTACTTGTTATTTTAACTGAAAGAGGCTTAAATAATACGTTCACTGCTTTACAAGTATAAAGTCCGCATTACCATTCACCAGTATTCCAACAAGAAAAAGTTTAAAGCTTTTCCAATGAAATTAATTCTCAAAATTTAATTTATTTACTCTTGCCGAAAAATTACAAATTCATTGCCTACGGTCAAATCAATCCAACTTTAGCAACAACCACCAACAAATCACCTAACGGCTAATCGTATCAGCGCTACGCAATTACACCGTTAGTCACTCACTCTTACTCTCTCACTTACTCTTGTAGTGCAAATTTTCAATGGAGGCAAGCACACTAATGAGCCCTGCAGCTGAGCAAATGCTGTGCAAATGGCAGAGCAAAAAGCTATATACAGGGTGGGCCATATAAAATTTTAAATTTAAAAAGTCAATGAAAAAAAAGCGACTTGATATTTTTCAAAGGTCTAACATTTATTTAGAAGGTTGTTTTATGAAATTTATTTGTGGAAAACAATTTCGGACAAATGACCACCACGGCTGAGTTTACAGTAGCTTATCCGATCCATCCAATTTTGGCGCACTTTCTCGCTGGTTTCAGGCCTTATGGCAGCTACAGCAGCTTGAATCTCGTACTTTAGAACTTGAATTGTTTCTGGATGGTTGGCGTAAGATTTATCTTTAAAAGCTCCCCACAGAAAATAGTCCAACGGAGTTAAATCGCAGCTTCTGGGAGGCCAAATCACATCACCTCTTTTGCTGATTAAGCGATTTTCGAAGATGGGGCGTAAAAGATTGAGTGTAGCTTTTGCTGTATGGCACGTAGCGCCGTCCTGCTGGAATCAAGTGTTGTTCAAGTTTCCTCTTCAGTTGTCCAAGTCTTCCTCTTCAATTTGCTTGAAGAAAAATTCGGTTAACATTGCGCGATAGCGCTCATTGATGGTTACGGCGGTTCCTTCTACATTTTCGAAGAAAAATGGGCCGATGATTCCACCAAACCAAAATCCGACGGCGAGTTGAGATGGATGGATTCTCACTAACATTTTCAGCCACAGTCGCAATATTTTCGGTTGAACGCGTGGGAAATGAACGTTGACGTTTTGGTTTATCCACCAACGAGCCAGTTTCACGCACACACGCTTGACAAATTGTTGCTCAAATTGAACTGATGGCACTTTTTGTCTGTCCATTTTTTTTGCCGAATTTCTCACAGTTTGGGTTGAGGACTCACCACTTTGGAAACAATTTTTCGTAAATTTTAGACTTTTTACTAAATATCTGTCACTTTCCGATTGGCATTTGACGTTTTCAATGTCGATATATAAATAATTCTAATTGAAAATGTTAGATGGCCCACCCATTACTTATTAATTTACTAGCATATATACACACTTGCTTCTGGTAGTTGCTTGTGCAACAGAAACACTTGCACGCACATATACTCGCTAAAAGCTGACACTATCGAACACACAGTCACAAGAGCAAGCGACAGTCCATTCCACTAAAATAAATCTACGAATATCTATACACATGTTTAGTTACCAGCACGAGGCTTAACTCATGAGAAATATCTTACACGTTTAAGCATTTGCCAGCACATTTGTGTTATAGCTCAGCGGCCAACTCAAGCTGGCATTTAACCAGCCTTTGTGAGCACAAATTCAATTCAACACGTGCTTGTTGTTGTTGTATCTTTGCTTCATACATGTAGTTGTTGTATTTCAATTGCCTTCCATGAAATTTCCAATTTCCATGCACGTTCGAGACACAGCAAGCGCTAACATGACACCTACACACTAATTACAGGTTACTCATACGCCCCGTCGCTTCAGCTAAGCGGTTGGCGCACATTTGTCTTATGAGCGTGCATTGTTGTTTTGTGTGCAATTCTGTTCATTTCGGTTCAATTTGTCAATCGAAGTTGATCAAACTGTAGCAGAAGTGCCGTGGAATTATTTGTGCTTTTATTAGTCATTAAAAATTATATTATTTTACAGAATTCGGTTTAAGTACGAAATTAATACTTTTCTAACAGCTTAGAGTATTTCATTTCATTTTTAGACTATTTTTGGCCATCTATTTAAATAAGAAAATTGCTTTTTTGTTTAAACATTAAACCTCATACATTTTATCACTTTATAATCGATTTGTATGTCCCTTTTTGGGTTTTTCAGACCAAATATCCCCCCATTTTTTAATCATTTTAGTGTTTTCGGTACAAAATACCCATTTTTGTATAGAAATTCATTTAAAAGTTCTTAAAAACTGTTCATCGTTGAAATACACAAAACTGCTGAATATTTTCCTGGTCACAGATCTAAGGATTTCATAGTTTCTAAAGCGATTTTCACTAAAAATGCGTTAAAAAGAAGCTTATTTGTCAGGGTAATGCCTTCAAACTGCCCATATATTAGAACTTTGGTAATTTCCACACTGGCATTTAATAACGAAAGGGCTCTTGAATATAAGGAATACACTCTTGGAGCATTCTTGAACATTTCTGAAGCGTTCAACACTTCTTCTTCAACTTCTCTACGAAATATATTCTAAATAGTATCCAGACAAAACGTATTGATTCTATTATACTATGCTGGATCTGAGGACTTTAAACCTCTAGAGAGAAGCGGAATGGAGTGACATTAAAATTACCGTGAAAGTCTGAAGAGGTACTCCGCAAGTTGTAGTGCTATCTCCGCTTCTGTGAATATTAGTGGTGAATAAACTGCTAAGGAACTTGGACGGCAAAGCCCCTAAGATACTGGTATATGCGAAAGATATTGCCATCTTAAAAACGGATAGGTGTCTACCAGTTATTAACAGTATTATGACTACCACTCTCAATACAGTCCAGAATTAGATCTGCTTGGGTTCACAAAAAAGCACAAAATTTCTCTATAGAGGTTCCTTACGACAAATGGGACACAACTCTCGCTCAATTTCTCCCATTTCCACCCTCTGAATCCGCCACTGCATATATGGTACACATATAGTCATTCTAAAATTCGAAAGTATTTATATTAGCTTAATGGGAGCTAGGAAGGAATTGACCCAAGTTTATCAATTTTTTACACAAATTCACAGTATTGTAAAAACATTATTTCTGAATGTCAACAATATTTAACAGAGATTGATCGATATTTTCGTTAAAAGGTCAACCATAGGCATATAATATTTATATGTTGACTTGAAGCTTTATGCTCCTATTTCATTTTTACGATCACTTTTTACGTTTTACAGACAACCATTAGGAAAATAAAACTCTGTTGCAACATGTTGCGAGAATTTTATACCAATATATTCACTTTATTCTCATTTATTTTTAAATTAGCTTAGTTTTACTCAAACCTAAAAGTGCATTTAATCATTCCACTTTATAACTGTCAACTATCAACTGATTTTAGTGCATCGCGTGATTAGACGAAATTGTGGAAACTCAAATATGTCAATACAGTAGCAATAAATTATATTGCTGTGTACATACAAATCACGCAAGCTCGAAAATTGTCATAAAAGCATTGCGATAAAATCAAAAAGCTGCTTATTCAATAGCGAATATTAAATCTACCATTTAAATGTATTTAAGTGAAGTTGGTAGCTGCTGGGTGAGAGTGCTACTCATTTTCATACAAAAAAAAAAAATATCGGCAAGAACTGATTTTTTTTTTTGTTTAAGTAGTTATTTTTTATACTAAAAAAACAAAAAAAAATATATATTTTTCTTTAATTCTATGAAAAACAATTATATTTGTATTAATAAGCTTTTAGCTCTCTACTTATAAATAATTATAATGTGTCTCCACCATAACTGATTGACATTTATTGCGCTTGTAAATTCACCCTAGATTGAATTTATATTTATTTTTCACGTTTTCCAGCAACAAACGAGTATGTAAGTATTGGCCATAATTTTTGCTATTGTTATGTTCCATAATTTATGAGCCATGTCTTGTTGAACATGCACTTGTCGCGACTTTACAACACTTACTTGTGGGGATAAGTAAATTTATGTGTAGCATGCGATATTTATTGAGTGGCTGTAAGTGAAGAAAAACCTAAATAAAAAAAGCTACGTTAAATATTATTTATGAAACAAAAAATTTGTTTAAAATTACAAAAAAAAAAAAACATTTCTTGCTCAATGTATACGTTAACCAACAAAATTTGCACATTTGAAACAAAGAGCAATCTGAAGAGATTCGGGAACTACCATTTCATCAAAAAATGCAATGATTTCGACGACATTTGGTTTCAACAAGACGGTGCAACTTCCCATACAACGCATCAATCAAGGTATTTATTTAGATAACACTACAGTGAGCAGCTAATTTCAGGTTCCGGCAGGTCGGTTGGTCATCAAGATCGTGTTTATTACATCGTTATACTTTGGGGATATGTAAAGTCCAAATTCTATGTGATCAATTCAGGCCGAAACTACAAATAGGGACACATAGTTTCGGAGATATTGGGTATTTGTAAAAACTGTTGTTGTTATACAGACTCAAGGCAATTTGTTGATATGCGACGGTTGTTTTCAAGCATACCACACTACAATGTTTCAACTTGAAGCAATATTCACCTCAAAAATGTTTATGATAGATGTCTTCTATCTAGAATATTAGAAGAAAATGACCACAGATTAACCACTCAAAATGCCATAAAAATATTTCCATCTAACTCTATTTATTTTTTATAATCCTTTTATATCCTTTTTATCATTTTTTCTCTGCATTATTAGTAAAAACGGAAGAGATACTTTAAATGTATAAGATATTTAATAGTTAATATTAATTTCAGTCTTCACGTTCCTGACAATCCTCAAGTCACATTCAGCTTCCATTTAACATCATCTGTTGTATTAAAAATAGACTGCAAACTTATTTATGCTCCCTAATGAGTCTTTTGTAGATTTTGCTGACAGTGTCATTTTACATCATTTACCGTTAAAAGCTGTTGTCATCTGATATTAAATCCACCCTCAATTAGATGTTCTACAAAATACATATACATCTTATCAGATCCAATAAAAATATGGTCTTCATCTATTTTTAGGACACAATATTATTTTTTTGTGTGTACATTGTAATTTAAGCTATTTGTAGGCATTGGTACTGGTGGAAAAATAAATTTGAAAATTATATTTCACTTTCACAAACTCCTATATTTTGAAATAAAAAATAATTTTAATTTAAATTCCAGATTCGTTCGCGAACCGTTTTACTCTAGTGATTAGTAATTCGTTAGGTCGAAAAATGTTTGATGATTCGGCTGAATTTAATAACGGAATATTAGTACATTTTAGGTATGAAATTGACTAACCAATTCCTAAGGTCTCGAAAAAGTAGAGAGAAAGCGTTCTGAAAACCACTGCCTCTATCCTCCCTATATTTAATTTTTCGTCACAAAGGAGGTTCCAGTAAGGTCACAATATTATATTGCGGATAGTTTTGTATGTCATTTCCCTTGCGGTTGGAACTGAAATATAAGTCCAGAAAATCCATTAAATTTCAAATTTCAAAAAGGTGGCAACTTCCTTGAAGAGAATTCTGGCTATAAAAAGCCAGTGAAGGTTTAACTCAGTTGAAATTTTATTACCTTATTTAGCACATTACTCGTACCTATTTTTAAAATACGTGGCAACTTCGTTTTTTTTATTTTCTGATAAACTTTGAAAATTTCTGTTTTACCTCTATGTGATTACGGGATTTTAAGTTCAAATGTGAATATCTAAAATTTCAAAAAGGTGGCCACTCCCTTTCACTAAAACTCCTATGTTTTTGAGATTTGTCAGAAAAAACGGAGTTTTCTCCACGTGGGTGGCAACTTTGTTTTTTTCTGATAAATCTCGAAATCATTTGTTTAGATTCTTAACCATTTATGTGAAAATTTTTAACTTTTTAGGAGTTTTTTAGATCTTAGTTATATGGATATCAAATATTTCATAAAGTTTTCAATTAACTTTCACCACAAAATTAATTTGTGCCTATAAAAAAACAAAATATTGTAGATTTATCTCTGCTGTTACAATGTTAATTGCTTATTTTACTCATTCAACTTTATTTTAATAAGTGGCAACTCAGTTTTATGTTTATGATCCTTGAATTATTTGTTTTGTCTTTAAATTATTATGAAAAAAATTGCTTAATTTTTTTTTGAATTTCACAGTTTTTACATAAGTGGATGCCAACTATTTTCTAATGGTGGCAACTCACTTTCACCAAAAAGTTAATTTTTAGATAAAAAAAAGCTTTTAATTTTTAAGAAATAATTTATTTAAATATAATTATAATAATAATATTTATTTTTATAAAAAAAAATTCTTTGAAATAGGTGGCAACTCCGTTTTTAAAGTCTTAAACACATTTTTTTGTCTCTATATTATTACATGGGAAATGCGTTCAGCGTTGTTCTAAATAAGTTTAAGTTCCAAATAAATAAATTTCAAAAGTTCATCAAAGGTGGCAACTCTCTTTCATATATTAAAAACAGTTTTTTGTCATACATTTTTTTTATATACATATCTATTTTTGTTTGCAAATTTTATACATTATTTTTTTTTAAATATGTGGCAATACTATTTTTACTAATTCATGAAACTTCTGATCTGCCTTTAAATTATTACGAGAAGAATTCCTTAATTTTTTTATTGAAATTTCATAGTTTTTACAATAATTAATGTCAACTATTTCCTAGAGGTGGCAACTCACTTTCAAAATAAATTTTTAGCTATAAAAAAAGCTTTTAATGTTTTACCAAATAATTAATTGTATTATTTCATTAATTTTTTTTAAATAGGTGTCAACACCGTTTTTTTTATAAGTCTTAAACATATGTATTTGTTTTGTCTTTATATTGTTACATGAACAATGCCTTCAATATTGTTAATATTTTAGGTTATAAGTAAATATATTTCAAAAGTTCCTTTAAGGTGGCAACTCTTTTTCACATTTTAAAATTAATTTCTGGTTTTACAATTTTTTCCATATATCAATCTTGTTTGCAAATTTTACACATTCAAGTTTTTAAATAGGTGGCAACATCGTTTTCTTACTACACCTTGTTAACACTTATTATGCCCATTATTCAGTACTGAAAGAGCTTATAACATTTTTAATTTATTTATATTTTTTATTTAAATGCGTATATATTTTTTTTCATTTTACGATATTCAACTAAAAAAGACCCTTAAAAAAATTTTATGTAAATAAAAATTCAGATCAATAACAGAATATTTTGTGCTATAAATATCAAAAACACTGGCATCAATAAACTTTGAATTTTATATAAATTTAATTCTATTTAATTTCGAATACCTCTTGACAACTTATCGCAGCTCATACATTCTCTGCCCACAAACGCTCATTCACTTAGCGATAAGGAAATGTGTCGAAAATCCATAAAAGTTTGTAAAGTTAACAAACCGAAGGCAATAAAGTGCGAAATGAATTAAATTTATATGCAAAGCTATTGGCATTTCTTCTTACAGTGAAAACTAAGTAAACAAAGCCATAACGTTTGTGTATCAGGGCGCGTCGACAAGCGTAAACAAATTCGCTAGTCTACTTTTAGGCGTACCAGCAGCGAACTTACTGGTACTTTGCTGTGCTTACCTACTTTCTTACGAATATACGGACTTACTTGCTTTACTACCCCCGCCAATTGTGCCAGCGCGCTCGTCCATGAAAAACAGCACCAAAATGCCATGCTACAAGCCACACACTTCAACAATTCAAAACGAGTGTGTGTGTATGTGAGTGTGCCAAAGACAGTGAATTATAAGCGAAGCATAGTCCAAATCACGAAATTTAAAGCAATGTCTGGGCACTAAAGTAGACCAGGCGAAGTGTGTGGCTGCTAAACAGCGTAGCTGGAAAATAGCTGCGGTTATAGCCGGTACTTAGCGGTGACGCTCTGGAGGAAGCTCAAGTAAAGCAAAAGTATTGCGAAGAAAGGTAGGACAGGAAATACAGCGCAACAAAAAAAAGAACAGCAAAAAGCGTAAAAAATTTGACGTGGCTCACGCAAGGCATGCAAAGTTGCCTAAGAAAAAACAACAAGAAATAAACTAAAAAGCAATGTATATATACTGGTTATGTGGAGTGAAGTTGTGAAATATTTTATTTGAATTTTAAGCGGATAATAAAAATTGTTTGTGTTCTGCATGCTTCTCTCTACGCACAGACCATGGTACCGTCTCAAGGCAATGTACTAAAAAGCGTGGCATGTGGTCGCGCAGAAAAACGCAAACAGTTATTTATCGAATTTTCTACGACATGCGACAGCAGCGGCTCTTTATTATACAAACAAAAAAAAAACAATAGACATTTTTATTTTATAAGTGAGTACTTAAAACACCATCCAGCTTCTGTCTGGTCAAATAAAGTTGACAGGCTCAATACAAAAGTCTATGACAAACAATTTGACGACGTCGACAAAAATATATAAACGACTTTGTTTTCATTTTTTAGTCAACTTTTAATCGAAATTAATTTTTTATGTTTTCTTTAATTGCTATATGCCTTTTTTTTACCATCCAAAATTTATAGCAAAAGTTACACATAGATGATATTACTTTCATAAATATTTTCTGCGCTAGTAGTTGAGGTTTTTGGTACTGACAATTATGAAAATTTAATTTAATTCAATTTACTTTAATTTAATTTTATTTTATTTTATTTCATTCAATTTAATTTAATTTAATTTAGTTAATTTTATTTTATTTTATTTTATTTTATTTTATTTTATTTTATTTTATTTTATTTTATTTTATTTTATTTTATTTTATTTTATTTTATTTTATTTTATTTTATTTTATTTTATTTTATTTTATTTTATTTTATTTTATTTTATTTTATTTTATTTTATTTATTTTTTTTTTTTTATTTTATTTTATTTTATTTCATTTTATTTTATTTTATTTTATTTTATTTTATTTTATTTTATTTAATTTAATTTAATTCAATTTAATTTTCTTTTACAAAATATAATATACATACTTCCATTAAAAATTACCATTTCTTAAGCAAATTTAATACTAAACACATCTGTAAACAAATATAATATGACACACCATGGCGTATGAGTAACATTTGGCGTAGACGAATTAATCTCCTTGTTCTGTGTTGTGTATGTTATTTTATGACAGCAGTCATAAGAAAACATGACTGATATATGTATGAACATACACTTCTATGCTTGTTTCTAAATTGATATGCGCATTTTGGTAATATGAGGTTTTCGTTGTTGTCTTTGTTTTTGTAACACTGTAAAGCACTTGCCAAAAAACTCCTGATAAATGTAGATTAATTGCGGTATTGCTTTGATTTCATTTTGCACTCATAATAATAAATGGGCATTACGCTATTATATTTCATAGTGATGTTATAAATATTTCGGGATCCCGAAAATTTTCATTTTCATTGTATCTACCTAACTTGGCGTTAGAGGACTTATAAAAAAAATAAAAATAAAAAAAACATTCTACTATGAATAATCCCGAAATCAAATATCAATCCCGAAATTTCGGGATTGTAAAATTTTGGGGTATTTGGTCATTATTAAATTTTCTATTTTAAGCACTTAGAGTTAATATCACTGATACAAAAAATAATATTGAATTATTGATAATCCCGAAATTATCCCGAAGGCGAAGTGGGGGGTCTCTAAAAATTTTTAACCCTCCTAGTTTTCTGAAACCAAAAAGAAAAAAATGATTAATTTATAATAATGTCGCAATGGTCGGAACTACGGGAAAGTGGGAAACATTTTTTTTCACAAAATGGCGACTGCCTGAAAAAAAAAATTTTTAACACTTTTTCTGACTATTTCCAATTTCTTATAATAAAAATTTTGGGATGGGGCTAGTTCCAACCATAGACAAGCCTATAAAGAAGACTCTATAAAAATTTCAAGTAAATCGGTTTAGTAGAACCTGAGAAATCGTGGGCATCGTTCCGAAAAAGTCAGTTTAGAGAAAAACGCGTTTAAAATTTCGCGTTCCGGCCGAACCAGTTTGGATGCCGGGTCAGAGAAATGCCTATATCTCCTAATATAATTTGAATTTTGAAAACTCCTCTTGTACACATATTCTTGAATAGTTAAACTTTGAAAATATAAAAAAAAAATCGATTTTTTTTAATTTCTAGACTAGAATACCATCAGCGACTCTGCTTTATACAAATTCCTATGGATTAACACTCTAACCAGAAACGAGGATATTTAAATTTCAAAACTAACGAACAGGATACTTGAAGTTGTGTAGAGCTAAGAACAGATGTTCAGAAAGTATTATCAATTTGATGCGAAAAAAATTTAGAAAATTTAAAATTCGCACTATTTCATTAGAAAGCGAAACGACAAAGAAGAATTGGCAGCGAAGCATACAAAAAACTGTGAAATGACGTAGAAAGAAAAACAACAACGATGTTAAGAAACCAATAAGTCACCTGTACTCAACGAACCAGCTGGCACCGAGCAGCAAGGACAGCCGGAGTGCCATGAAAATACTCAAGAGAACAAAAAACGGCAGTAAAAAGATATCCCACAATGAGGCAACAAGCAAAGGACTATCGCGCTCACGAATAACCGCTCTACATGTCTTAAATGGCTATAAGAGATTTTACGCTCGCGTAAACAAAGTACTGAATATACGAAAAATAATCAACGACGTCCAGCTGTGGGGCACCGCTGATCCCTGATAAAACCACTAAGTGAAAATAACGCTAAAGGCGACCATAAGGATGATAAACAACACGAGCGCTTTGCAGAAGCATCTGTTTAAGTAGATAATGGAAATAAGCGAATGTAAACAGCTAACTGAATATTTATTGGAGGCACGGTTGGGTTTGAGTGTAGGGGTCAAATTTAAATGAATATGAGTTGAGGAAAAGGATGAGTAACAAGCAAAAAGGTGAGTTAGAAGAAAATATTGGAAATTAATTTTATTAAGCGACAAAGAGCTGGAACAGTTTTAACGAAATATCATTTATGTCATATATTCCTTATTAATCCAACAAAGTTCATACAGACTATCATGAGATATTTTTACCCAGGAGTAAGGCTCTATACCATACACGAATTCTACTGATGAACTTCATACTTAATGAAATAACAATTTCAATGAATAGGTTGCGTAGTGAATAAATGTGTCTCCTCGAAGTGTCGAATTGCGGATTACTTTTATTATCTGACAAAGAGCCGGCCGAGTTTTAGAGAGATCTCGTTTGTAATAACTAGCAGCCTTCTATCAGTTAAGTTCTGGTTGACTTAACCAAAACTCATTCTCTCATTTCGTTTTTTATATGAGAAAGAATTTGTTGAAAAAAAAGCTGTTTTACACCCGAGAAAACCCATGTAACCTCTTAAAAATTTTTCAACTTCCAAGCTAATGAGAAAATTGAAGTCTGTGTGTGTTCTACAATCCTTAAGGACCAGTGTGACACTTTCAAAAAAAAAAGTTTTATTTGCTTTTTCGGTAGCTTATGTTTCCACAAATATCCTGTGAAATCGGCAAGCTCCTATCTTGAATAGTTTTTGGATGGCAGCGTTCTAAAGCGCGACTGCTCGAAGGTGCAAACTTCGACTTCAAATTAAAACGGAGTATTTTTGAGTACATTTACTATACAATGACCTACGATCTTTTTGATTGGCTGAAAATTGTCAATTTTGCATTAAAAATACGACCATTTTTTACTTAAAAAAAAAACAAGATATTTTTTTTCAAAATTACGCCATTTTGTTAATGTTTGATATTTTTCAAAGACCATAGGTCAATATATGAGAAATATCTTAAAGTTTAAAAAACTTTTCAATTTTTTTTTTTTTGTTTCGGCCAGAATCATGCGAGTAGTTGGGGCACTTTTTTTTTGGGCACTTCCGAAGACAGCCCTTAACACTGCTATTTTTCAACATTTTTATAGAAAAAAAAGTCTTAAAATATAGCTTAAAAAATAATTTTTTACGTTCAAAGAAGTTCGAAATATCCAATCGCGTACTTTCTCTTAAAAAACATTCGCGAAATTCGCCTAATTTTTCATGCGTCACACTGGTATAGCCCCTTAAGCAGACAAATAAAGTCATAAAGTTACCAAGTTTGCGGACTATCTGACATGCGAAGTTAAATGGAAGTTCTTCAAACTTTATACAAGTTCGCTGACCACTTCTTAAACTCATTTAAATCGTGCATGAAAATAATAATGAGATCTTGGGGTAGATACACATATTCCTAGACGATATTAAAGGTAACCGATCTTTGGGTTATAAACTTTGCTAATTTAGAGTTGAATGAGGACTCATCGTCAGACTGTCATCTTCATATAAGACCTATTCTACGCCCATCTCCTATTAGAGACCTTTAATAAGACTTACCCAATACCTGCTTTTCAAATTTGTATGATCAAATTTGTTCAAACCAAAGTAAGTAGCAAACGAAATTAAATCAAATCCTCGTCTAAAATCGGCTTTATTTATTTTCTCATTACTCAGTTCTCTTCACAGAATCTGTACGGCCTTTCAGCTTACTAAATTGACCGTTCGCGACGAAAATGCCATTACGCTCAATAAAATATTCACAAAGCAATGTTAGCATAAGCCGAAGCAAAGCAATAAAGCAATAGACAAAAATGCCGCTAAAAGCGAAACAGAAATAAAAAGAAACACAAGCTTCACATGCATTCACTCTTTAACACTTTTCATTTTCACACCACATGAATTTCTTTTTTTTTTTTTTTCTGTTCTGTTCTGTTTGGTAGTCAGTCGTTGAGTTGATGACACGCTGGCTCGTTGTTGTTTTCAATAGACTGGCTGCATTGCAGTTTTTCTATTTTGATTGCATGTTGACCTTGTGCTGATCAGAGCGACGCACGCGGTCTTCATATCCTGTGGTTTCGAAACTTTGTTGCTTATGCATTTTATTGCTGGTTTTGGTGACAAGTTTCTGTAGGGTGTGGAAGGTAAATAAATGAAATCAACGAAACTGGATTCGCAAACACTGTAGAATAGTTATTTGTATAATAATGAGGGTGAAAACATAGAATCAAAACGATTATGAGAACCATTTAATACAATAGATAAGTACTAACGGTTTTTTTTTTTTTTTCAAAGCAACGCTACAAGAGTAGACAAACCTCAACTTCAAGAACACTACGGCCACTTTATGGTCGTCATAATCCTCTTGTTAGTTCAACAATTGAGCGTCAAGTAGAAAAATTTGAATCCACAGGCACAGTACAAAATGTTCCCGTGCCAGTGAGACAACGAAGTGCCCGTAGTGTTAAGGATATTGCTGCCGCTAGCTCATCAGTTGAGGAGGCCCCCAATCAGTCTCTCACACGTCGTTCTCAAGCGTTGGGTATCCCTGTATCGTCGTTGTGGCGAATTTTGTAAAAATATTTTGGCCTACATTCTTCCAAGATCAAATTGACGCAAGCACTGAAGGCGCTTGACCACCAGAATCGTCATATGTTCGTGAATTGAGCTGAGCAACAACTTGAAAATGATCTGGATTTTCATCGAAAATTCCGTGATAATCAAGACCGTCACGTTTGTGTGAATGGGAATCGCTACCGCTCAATGATAACCGGAATATATTTGGCCCGAATTGGATGACATGGGCTTGGACAATGAAGAACTGCAGTTCATTAGGCTTCTGAAGTTTCATATATACACAGAAGACAGTTCTATATGTAGGTTTAGTTAGACCTAGTGAGAAATTTCTTCTTCACATGGAAACTAAAAAAAAGTTCGATGATCTGGTACTAGTATCAGCTCCAACAAAATTATTTTCCAGAAACCCCCTAACACAAAAAAAATTTAAAGTTTCTTTGTTTATTTTCGATTTTAACTTTTCCTCTGCTTGCACTCTCCACTTAGCACCCGCAGTTTTAGTTTTCAACTCACATTTTACAAAGCACTTCTGACACATAACAGACGAGGAGCACTTTGTACTTGGCTCCATTTGCATTATTGTCGGTTAAATGTTGAGTATATTAAGTTACTAACAACAACAACAATGTGTAGATGCAACTGGGTATACAAGTGTGTGCGTTTGATGTTAATAGTTTGGTGACAAGTTGCAACAACAACAAATGTTTTATATGCTGGCGGCAACAGCAACAAGCCATCGTACGAATATATGTCTGTAGAATGGATAGAAAAATATTATTTTTGCCACTATTTTTAGTTTCTGCTTTTGATTTATATGTGTGGTGTTGTAACTTACAAGTCTTATCGCTGCAAGAGTGAGAAATTCTTTCCCAGTTTCTTCGAAGTTTTTGAAAATATTAAAGTATTAAATATTTCTTGGTTACTTAGTTCCACTTCTTCTCTTCTTTACTCTAAGAATCAAGCAGCTTTCGACCGTCCAATAGCAATGATCTCAGCTTGAAATATACTGCAGTGGTCCGGCAGCTTCAAAGGTTGTCTTATGCCTAACCCTGGACGGTATTATATTCCCGCACCTACTCAAATGTCTATTTTTGAGCCTTCTAGATATTTAGAGTGTTGGGCAAAGCTAACGTTCTATTACGCCAGCCACATTTTTCTTTGTTTGCTTTGAACCTCCTTTCCTAGTTGCAATGTGGGGTCATGCAGTCGGTGTCTACCCAACTGCCATTACCCACCGAGAGAGAAGAAAGAAATGATGTCGATGAGACCAGGAGTCATTTTATGCAGTTTTCGAAAAGTACTAACGACCATCAGACTTACACTGCCGCTCCAAACTTCCAAATTCGTTGCAACCTACTGGAACCTAGTAGAACTAGTGCTTCTAACATAGATCCTCGATCTTAAAATCGCTTCGTGCGATAATTATTTGAACAATATGAGTGTTTGAAGACAAGCTCAGTTCTCTACTTCGTGTATGTTTATCACTAAAAACTATCCGAAAGATGTATCCGCTTTAAGGAACTGATTATTATTCAAAGAATGACTTAGAGTAATTAGCTTAAAATCCCATTTTTATATCCACAATCTTTGCGACACTAACATTTTGGAATAATATTTCACTAGCTTCTTCCAAACCATATTGTTTTGATCTCTCGTAGTGACATAATGAATTTTTCCTGAAATTTGTATTAACCTCTTTGCCATAGCCTAACATTCATATGTGAGACATAATTGCTATTTAAAGGTTTTTTGAGCTTCCTCTGCAGATTTGCTCTCTTCGGATTTCAGTAATTGCTGATATGCGAAACAACCCGACATTTACAGACTTATCAACCCGACCTCATATCAACGTACTACATTTTTGCCATAATTTTTTCAGCTCACAACATTTTTCTTACTTATTTACATATCTACACGCTTTGCACGGCATCTCTTGCAGCTTGTTTGTGCTACTTTGCAAACAACTATGGCTAAAAGCTATTTGCACTGGAACATGGTCGCGGTTGGAACTCCTCATGCATCACACTTTAGTAAGCTGTTCGTGGCAGCACCTCATCTTACACGCAGAAACTAATAATAAATGTATATTTACACAAGTCTAACATGACTATTTCTATAGTGTTCGTTTTTGTTGTTGGCACACTGTCACTCTTACTCCTCAGTGGTGTCTGCCGCACAAGTTGTTCTTCATTGTCTTCTTTTGGTTTATCTTGTGTTTTGCATATTTTTAGGCGTGCAAGAGGAAGAGTCGACACTTTTATTTCACAGCTGATGTTGCTATTACCCGCATGAAAGAGTGAGCATGTCATCAACACTCGGTACTCGTAGGTCATCAACATTTTGTGTAGAATTGATTCTGCACTGTGATATGTACATATGTATGTATATATAAAAGATGAGTTTAGAATACACAACAAACATAGACATGACGTTGATCCTGTGTTTTCACAAATTCGTCGTTGGGAAAAACATAAACGCTGCAGCACAACATACGAGACTGCCACGGTCCCAAAGACCCCCTCGCAGATATGCCGAGGTTGCCAAAAACCCAAATCTAAACCCGAACATCGCACCACACCTTCAGGCGCTTTTTCGGGACTTCATCATATCCACGCTCTTCAGAACTTAACCGTGGCCTGGAGATCCTCAACTGCAACGCCAATGGGCTCTCCATTTCCAAAAGAACCAAATTCACCCAACTCCTTGAAGACAAATAAATCGATATCCTTTGCATCACTGAGACTCATCTTAACCCCAAAAAACCCGTCTTCACAACCTACACAGGCACAGGATTATCTCCGTTTATATCTCAACAGATAAACCTCCTCTCGACATATCGTTCCCCTTCAACCCCTCCACCATTATCCCAGGTGACTTCAATTTTAAATACAAGACTTGGAGCCGCTGTACGAATAAGGCTAACGGAAACCCCCTCCGAACCGTCCTACAAAAGTGAACTTTCTACTAATTTTTTTCAATCAACCAATAAAATTTTAGACAAAAGTACTCAAATAGATTTTGTACTCTAAAACCAATTAACCCCAGTTTTTTTTTCCTGGCAAACCCAGTTATAGAAACTTAGCGCTGGCAACGCTAGTTCTATAACGCTGGTCCCATGGATCAACTATAACGTACAAAGACTCAAAGTTTATGCCTGTTGAACCCCTACGGAACCAAGCAAGATTTGCTAAAAGTTATTTTTATGAGAAAACATTAACTTTTGACGTTAAAATGTCTCGTTCCACCTTACTAAAATATTATTCAATACAGGAACATATTCGAAAAACTTGCCTTCTTTGTGAAGTTCTTCTTTTTCAAGTAAATTAAGATCTTCTTGAAACCCAATATTCAATTTTAAAGTATATATTTACATTTTTAGTTCACTTAAAAGTCTAAAATGCTCATTGTAGAGTGCCTCACAACACACTCTCCAAAAAGCTTTTGCTTTATTTCTCAAAATGTCCAAATAATCTCTTTTACCTGCTCTCTGACACAAATTTTTCTCTATTATCGCTCACTCATTTTCAATCTCTCAGTTGCCAACCCGATTTTTCTCTCGCACTCTCTTAGTTTCTCCTCTAAGGAAGTCAAAGCTTACTTTGCTTCATTTCTCACATGGTCCAAACAATCTCTTGTTCTTGCTCTCTAACAAAAAAACTGTCTCTATTATCGCGCTTTCATTTTAAATTTCTCTCACACTCTCTCAATTTCTCCACTCAGGTTCTCAAAGCTTCCTCTATATCCTTGCGCTATAGATGGTATCATCTGTTTCAGTTTCCGTTGTTCCAATACTCGTACAGAATCATTTGTTTGTAAATATACACACAAGAATTGGTATATATGTATGGCTACAGGTGTTTATATATTCTCCGATAGATAGTGGAGACTGCAGCCAGCGTCAACACGGATGGCTGACGAGTAGGCAAATGTGTGCCACATGTCCTGCTTATTAAATTCCATGCCAATCCCAGTTGACCCATAAGGAAAGAGCAATAAAAACGGAGAGGAAGAATCATAAAGGAAAACACGACATGAAAAAAGAGAAAATGTATGTTGTTGTATATGGAATGGAATGTTAGGGTGGCTTAAAAAATCTTTAAATTATTGTAAGACTTCAGAAATGAGAATATTTTTTGCAAAAATGATAACTATATCCAGAAATTTTAATTAAACAAAAAACTCAAAACAAAAATGTTTAAAAGATTTTACTTTTTGGGCCGATTGTGCAGTGTTATTTTGGAAGGTCTCTTTGAGTACATATAACACCCCTATTATCGAATTCTTCACCCACTACTATATCTGTTTTTGTATTGCCTATGATCACTGATACTGATCAAGTATAATGATTATGATTTATGATTTTGCCTTTTTTAGTATCAATGTTTAAAGTAATTGCCAACATTGCTAAAATTGAGGTACAAAGTTGGACATCAGCTTCTCTTACTGTGGGAAAAAAGCAAGAATTTTTAATTTAAATTTCGTTAGTACTGTCAGCGACATCTTTGCCAAGTGTTTAGTATACAGGGTTTGTTCGGAAAGTAATAAGACTCATTTTTTCCGCCGCGACTGTACTTCGGAGCGTGCCTACATTCTGTAGAGGGTGTTCTTTGCTAACTAAGGAGCGGCTAGTCAGCTGTCTCCGAGCACCTGGAGAGTTAGAACCGCAGCCGATTGGAAGTTCCACCACGACAACGCCCCGGGTCATACCTTTCATGTGAACAGCCGCCCTATACCCCAGATGTGGCCTCACGGGACTTTTTTTTTTTTGTTTCCTTGCCTGAAAAGGCCAATTAAAGGGTCTAAGACAAGTAAACGCACGATAGGTTCCAAAATAACCAAATTTCTTCGAAAAACAGAGTCGCGTTTATGTCTGCGAAATGATGCTTTCCGACTATTAGGATGTCATGAAACATATTATTACTGGCGATGAATCTTGGATCTACTCTTACGACCCGGAAAAAGATGATAAATCGCTCGATTATCGTGGGAAAGGTGGGCCGATAAAGCCACGATTGCAAAAACGTTGGGTACTCTGAGAGGGACTATATGTCGTGTGAATAATAAATTAAGAATTTTAAAAGTATGAACAAAGCCTTACTTTTTTTCTCATAGTAGTAAAATTGAACTATTTAATTGGGATATACATATATTTTCATTCAATGTTCCCAGACTTTCTCTTCTTAACTGCTTTCAAAATTTGTGAACTAAACATACCACTGTGTTCAAATTGAAAGGTGAATTTTGTCAATTTTATCTTCTTCAAAGTAATCCCTTCCGACTGCAATACTCTTTTGCCAACGAATCTTCCAGTCATCATAGCACTTGGAAAAATCCTCCGTCCTGATGGCCCTCACAACCTTCTTCGATTCAGCTTTTATATCCTCAATTGAGTCGGTGTCCTCGGAGTAGTCATGTGAATTCGCTAAATAGCCGGAAGTTACACGAAGGTGGATCAGGTGCGGTGGTTGCGGCACGATATTAGTTGAAAATCTGACGAAATGATCACGAATAACCAATGCAGTATGAGATGGTGCATTATCACACTTCTTCGTTCAATAAATTCAGACATAGTAAAAATCGAAAAATTCACTTTTAGAGCCTCTCAAGTACTAATAAGCATTTTGACGTGAAATTCACATAGATGTCACTAACAGTACTACCAACTTAAACTGAAAAAAAAATTGCCGATTCGAAAAACACGCGAAGTATAAATTAAAAATTCACCTTTCAATTTGATTTTGAGTATTACTTTGTACATGCACACCTACTTATGACATACACTCACATGTAAATTAACCCTTACACTATGCAATTTCATTATTTGCCCCCATTTTGAAGTCCAACAGTCAATTGCACATTAACACACCGCTGTGAGATTAAAAGCGGAAACAAATGAAAATTAATTTCCCCGGCAATTCCGAATGTTGTTTTTATAAGATTAGCAACTAACCAGTAGCTGCCGTGTTGGCACGCCGTTGCTTTGCTCTGCCAACGTGGCAGTTAGTTATTGCAATTGAGCGTACAACAAAAAACAACTGTGACAACAACAAGAACAACAAAAACAACAAGAACAACACGAACGACACTGCAGCAATGCAAATTAGAATCATGACTGAGCAAACACTTGGAAAATGTGGCAGGCGGCATTAATCAGTCGAGCAATGTTAGGCATGCGGTGCAACAGTCGTGCTCACACACATACAAAAGACAACTTTATGTGTGCGAGTGTGCATATAAACATGTGTATATCACATATATAGAGGTATATCTCAGCATATAGGCACGATGCTGCCAGCTGGTAGCTACAAACAGGCCTAATTGCAATGGGGCCCACACATATTATACACTACTACCTACATATATACATATGTGACAGCGTTTATAGCTGTGTATTACCGTGTTCAATGAACGCCTCTTCCATCAGTCAAAGCCGCCGTAGCTCATTATGGCCAACATGGACCAACATATCGACGTAGTCCGCAATATCAGCATGACTTTTACGTCAATTCTTCATCCACTGATTCGTTCGTTCGTGTGTTGGTTCGTCGGATTATGTGGGCGTTTAATTTAGAACGGAAAGGCGTCGATATTTGCTCATTTCCTCTATGTGGACCAAATGAACAAGCGGATGTGCATTTACTGCAAATTATAGACCTACGAATATGAGGTATAAGCTCACCATGTGACCAACATAAATGTCGATAAGCATATTTACTGTAGATACGTACAGCAAAAGTATATTTGTGACAGATGAGTGTCCAGAGCTGGACGCTTGAAAATGTTTCACTTTATTTCCGGAATGGCAAATGGCACAAAAATTCACTTAATTTGGACAACCAATTGTGGAAGATGGAGTCATATGTAGAAGGTCACGCATGTGAAGAATGTTCTCTTATTGCCGTTCACTTGAGAGTGGCCAAAAAAATTTTTTTACATATGGCTGTTCTCTGGATAGGAAAAGAACATCCGTTTGAAGGCGTAAAAATAAAGGGCAAGGAATGAGGCGAGTAAAGATGACTTCTATGAGCGCTTGGAGTGCACCAATGAGAGCTGACCCCGCCACGATGTTAAAATCGTACTTGGCGACTTTAACCTCAGGGTGGGCAAAGAATGGTCGATAAATTCAGCCCCCATGATCGAACATTGCCAAACGTGCTAAGGCTGATCTACTTCACTGGGGCTTGAAACATTATCTGTATTACTAGATTATAGCAAGGCAAAATTCACCAAACTATATGGGTTTCTTGGGTTTGAAAAGAAAACAACCAGATCGATTATATTCTAACAGACAGAAAACACGGACTCGAACCACTATCTTGTTGCAGCTGAGATTCGCACCCGCCTCTGTGCAGCAAAAAACGCACGTCAGCAAGCAGAAGGAGGGTTCGAAGGCGAAAAACTGCATTCACAACAGACAGCCGAACGATTTTCTACTCGACTTGCATTCCTACACTCTGAGAGCACTCATCATTAGCTCGGTATATGGGAATTGTGGGACGGCATTTGAAGGTCCTTACGTACAGCTGCAAACGAGGCCAATGCTTTTCAGAAAGTGCAAAAGAACAGCTATCCCGCAACGGTAAAATTGACCACAGCATATACGGCATAGAATAGATAGACGCATTTGTATACAAACAAGGAGAGAGGCCGAAATACGTGATTAATAGCTTTAAAAACTGGCTAACTGGAGTCATGCTGAACAATTCTCCGAAAAGATGCGGTGAAAGTTTCAAGATCGCAGACCCCGAAATAATGAATAATGAGCTCTACGGATCTAAGAAAGATTTCTGAAGCTTAAAAAGAAGAATAAAAAGTGTGTCAGTGACAACGTCAAGCGAAAATGGTGATGGCTGAATCATGGAAAGCCAGCAAACGGTGGTCAACTCAAGATTGTCGTACAGGAAGGTTGTCCTATGTGTTTGGTTGAATTGGCGGGGAATAACTTATTATGAGCTGCTCTCTTATGACCAAAGTCTTACTTCGGACCTGAATTAGGAGCATCTGCAAGAGGCAAACATTCAGAAACGTCAGTTTTTAGCCAATAAGTGAGGAATTGCATTTCATCAGGTCACCGCTAGGCGCCAAAAAATCTAAAGAGCCAAACAGTCACAGGGTGCTATAATGTGGATTTTTTGCGTCGCTTCGAAGCAGACTTGTAGAAAGGCGATTGAATTTTACGAAAAAGTCTACTTTTTCACGTCAATAACAGTTTTTTCTATGTATGAAAACTTTATTTACCTCTCTAACCGATCCTCATTCAATACTTAAACTTAAACTTTTTCTTTGAAAAGCAAATACTCGTATACATACATATTATTTCTCTATTTTTAAGAAAGTCTCTCAATTTATAAAATGAGTTTATCATTTGCAAAATTAAAGCTTCCACACGCCCTATTATATATACTTGAATATATGAACGAAATTTTCCTGTCAACTACGAAATATCGAATGAAATTCAAATTCAATTTTCTCTGCTAACTGCATTTAAATGTGATTATTCGTTTAAATTAAAACACTTGAATCAAATATTTCAAAATTTCATTGCAAGCAACTGCTGCAGAAGACAATTGCATAGGCTCATAGACAACATTGAACTGTGCTACAGTACAGTGTAGCCCTGCAATGCTAAAATCAATAGTATTTCTAAAAACCTTGAGCGGATTAAAAGCCTAAAAATATGCAAATACAAATGTGTGAAAATGTAAAATGCAAATAAGTGACCGATTGCACATGGAAATTGTACAACATAGCAAGCATGGAAATAAATACATGCAAAATATTTCATATATACAACAGAGGCGGCATATATGTGAATATATTAAATTCAGATCCATAACAAGGAAGTGTCTGTAAAACCTTTGGTAAAATCAACGCAACAAATTGGCTTAACTAAGTGTGTATATGTGTCTAATTTTATGTGTGCAGTTTCATATCTATATAAAAGCATGTCTGTACTGAATTCTTTATATGTTAAGTGCTGCCAGACAAGCGCAATTTTCATTGAAAACTGCTGCCTGCACAAAAACGTATAATATTTTCCTCGTTCAATAACTAAAGCTACAATAAAAACCACAAAACCAATATATTTGCAGAAAAGCACAAATATTAATGAATATTTTCACACACATACACACACAATCGTTACAAAAATGCATATACAAAAGAACCACACGAATGCGCGTATACTAGTACTGCGGACAAAAAATAGACTTTTTAATATAAATATTCGTTAAAATAATTTTTTTCTTGGTTGGCATGACTGTCAGTCAAACGATCATTAATGTTTAGTATATGCTTGTCTTTCTGATGTATATAAAATGCATTTTCCATAAAATTTGGTGTCTGCAATCAAATTTCTGTTGCTGAAACATTCAAAATGTTGGAAAAGGCCTTCGGTGGCAACTGAGCGTCGCGAGCTAGTGTTTTTATTGGTACAAATTATTTAAATAGGGTCGAGAACGCGTTGACTACGAACCATGCCCAGGATGACCATCAACTTCAACTGATGATCATCACGTCAATAAAATAAAGGAACTGGTGCTTGAGAATCGACGACTAACGGTTAGAGTCCTTACTGGCATTGTTAGAACTTTGTAAAGGTCAGTGAAAACCATTTTGAAAGATCATTTGAGCCTAAGAAAAGTGAAAGCATGATTGGTATCAAAATAACTCAATTTTCATCGAAAGACAACGTCGCGTTAAGGTCTGTGAAACAATGATTTTCAACTACCAGGAAGTTATGAAATGTATAATAATTGGCGATGAGTATTTAATCTATGCTTACGATCCGGAAACAGGCGATCAATCAGCCGAATATTGTGGCAAAGGTGAACCGAAGCCGAAAAAACCACGGCCAAAGGAGTCAAAAACAAAGGCTATGTTGCCAGTTTTCTTCGATTATGGAGGTGTGATGCACTCCGTATTCCTTCCGACTCGCCAAATTGTCTCCAACATAAGCAGTTGCAGGGTGTCATAATGTGGATTTTTTGCGTCGCTTCGAAGCAGACTTGTAGAAAGGCGATTGAATTTTACGAAAAAGTCTACTTTTTCACGTCAATAACAGTTTTTTCTATATATGAAAACTTTATTTACCTCTCTAACCGATCCTCATACAATACTTAAACTTAAACTTTTTCTTTGAAAAGCAAATACTCGTATACATACATATTATTTCTCTATTTTTAAGAAAGTCTCTCAATTTATAAAATGAGTTTATCATTTGCAAAATTAAAGCTTCCACACGCCCTATTATATATACTTGAATATATGAACGAAATTTTCCTGTCAACTACGAAATATCGAATGAAATTCAAATTCAATTTTCTCTGCTAACTGCATTTAAATGTGATTATTCGTTTAAATTAAAACACTTGAATCAAATATTTCAAAATTTCATTGCAAGCAACTGCTGCAGAAGACAATTGCATAGGCTCATAGACAACATTGAACTGTGCTACAGTACAGTGTAGCCCTGCAATGCTAAAATCAATAGTATTTCTAAAAACCTTGAGCGGATTAAAAGCCTAAAAATATGCAAATACAAATGTGTGAAAATGTAAAATGCAAATAAGTGACCGATTGCACATGGAAATTGTACAACATAGCAAGCATGGAAATAAATACATGCAAAATATTTCATATATACAACAGAGGCGGCATATATGTGAATATATTAAATTCAGATCCATAACAAGGAAGTGTCTGTAAAACCTTTGGTAAAATCAACGCAACAAATTGGCTTAACTAAGTGTGTATATGTGTCTAATTTTATGTGTGCAGTTTCATATCTATATAAAAGCATGTCTGTACTGAATTCTTTATATGTTAAGTGCTGCCAGACAAGCGCAATTTTCATTGAAAACTGCTGCCTGCACAAAAACGTATAATATTTTCCTCGTTCAATAACTAAAGCTACAATAAAAACCACAAAACCAATATATTTGCAGAAAAGCACAAATATTAATGAATATTTTCACACACATACACACACAATCGTTACAAAAATGCATATACAAAAGAACCACACGAATGCGCGTATACTAGTACTGCGGACAAAAAATAGACTTTTTAATATAAATATTCGTTAAAATAATTTTTTTCTTGGTTGGCATGACTGTCAGTCAAACGATCATTAATGTTTAGTATATGCTTGTCTTTCTGATGTATATAAAATGCATTTTCCATAAAATTTGGTGTCTGCAATCAAATTTCTGTTGCCGAAACATTCAAAATGTTGGAAAAGGCCTTCGGTGGCAACTGAGCGTCGCGAGCTAGTGTTTTTATTGGTACAAATTATTTAAATAGGGTCGAGAACGCGTTGACTACGAACCATGCCCAGGATGACCATCAACTTCAACTGATGATCATCACGTCAATAAAATAAAGGAACTGGTGCTTGAGAATCGACGACTAACGGTTAGAGTCCTTACTGGCATTGTTAGAACTTTGTAAAGGTCAGTGAAAACCATTTTGAAAGATCATTTGAGCCTAAGAAAAGTGAAAGCATGATTGGTATCAAAATAACTCAATTTTCATCGAAAGACAACGTCGCGTTAAGGTCTGTGAAACAATGATTTTCAACTACCAGGAAGTTATGAAATGTATAATAATTGGCGATGAGTATTTAATCTATGCTTACGATCCGGAAACAGGCGATCAATCAGCCGAATATTGTGGCAAAGGTGAACCGAAGCCGAAAAAACCACGGCCAAAGGAGTCAAAAACAAAGGCTATGTTGCCAGTTTTCTTCGATTATGGAGGTGTGATGCACTCCGTATTCCCCCCGACTCGCCAAATTGTCCCCAACATAATATTTGGGTGTATTGAGTCGTTTGCGTGAAGTTAATCGTAAAAAGAGGCCGGAGTTATGGGCCGATAACTCTTCGGAGTATTTTGAGAGGATATTCCTCAAACTTCCTCAGCATCCGAGGCAAGAAGTTTCGATCTTCAGTAATTTGTAGAGATACCGATTTTCCCACTAAAATAATCATTAGTATATATCCCCATCAGTCGTGTTTGAGAGATCTATTTAACATCGGTGAACTTAAGTCAATTCTTCCTAGAAAGGCAGATAACTAGTTAATTTTCAATAGAAAATCTTTATTAAACTAAACTTCTTTACTATTCCATTTTGGTGATGATGGAATGGATGATTGGATGGATGGTATTATGCACGATGTGGGCGAGTTTTCAACACAGAAAACGTCCTGATTTTCGAATAGAGACAGATTATATTTATTTGCGACCCGTATGAGTTGTTTTTGTGTTGTTATAACTTGTATTATGGTGGGAAGAATTACATAAGTTGTCATCGACGTCATCCAACGGTAGGCCCAGAAAACATCATGCTGGGACTCATTGCACGGTGGACATATGTATGTTTGATATGTCAGGGCCTATTCTGGTTAAGTAGCAGTTTACCCCGCTACAGTATCCAAAACGAAGTTGCGCAAGGGTCACTCTCGATTCTCGCGGCAACTCGAGCTCCTTCAATGCAATGAGTGGTATTTTGACTCCAAGTACGCCATTCACTGAGAGGGAGTCGGTGAAGATGTTAAAGGCTTCACTGTGAATGGCGGTCAGTGTATGTCTGAGGTTTGATGGGTCCAAAGTCTGGTCGGTGTATTGTTTTTTGTTGTCGATGTAGTTGAGGAAGAACCCTTTGATGGTCCTAGGAAGCGGTTTCGCTGAAGCAGGTGTCTGCAGGAATGATTTTTGCGAAAGCACTCCAGCAGAAAGTGCTAGGAGAGGAGTTAATTATAGTCTTTAGCTGAGAGCATATATGTTGTTCGATAGGAGGCATTCTTTCGTAGTTCGAAGTGCAGTGTTCTGATATGTTTGTAGCTTCCTCTTCTGCGTCTCATTGCATCCAGGCGTCTATATTGATGAGGCGTTGTTGAGGACCGGCCGGCCAATTTCCTTGTATGTTGCCAACAACTTATATGTATATTCTTTATATTTTCGTCATGTGCTGTTGGCTAGCAACTTGAGGGCTTTGTTGCGATTCTGACTTTGATAATAATCGCGGTCGTGTGAGGAGTGAAAGAACACAGACTGTCGAAAGTCACACCTAAAATCTTAGGAACATCGGCTGCAATATTAAGGTCAAGTCTGTGGTCCTTACTACAAGTGGTGAATATAGTCGCTATGGATTTAGTGGAGGAGGTGTTACTTCCATGCAGCGAGAAAGCGAGGACCCGTATAGGTAGTTAGGTTGGGTTAGTTTAGTTTGGCCGACTAATAAGCCACATACAGACCATTTTAGTCTTTAGCGAATATAAATAGTTAAAAACCCAAAAATTTTTGGAAAGAAATTTAACACTTTCATACAAATTAATGTAATAAAACCTCATTTAGTTATGTCGAGTCACAATTCTTCTATCACAAAATATTTGCCTACAGCAATAAAGATATAATGTACCACTTCAGGATTTAGCTCTGATGTTCAACATAACCGAATGAGAAAAACCATGACCACATGACCAAATTTTATCTGGATTGTTTGATTCCTTTTCTGTGGTAAAAATTATCAGACAATCTATATATCTATTTTTATTCTAGGATAAGTAGAATCCGAACAAATATAATGAAAATCTTGGCGTAACGCCTGGCAGAGGACATCCAGCTAACAAAAACATTTTTAATAAAAATTCGAATAACAATTAATTTTTAAAATTCCACATACACTTTCCTGCTGCAAACAACCAAATCACACAAAAAAATTTCTTGAAAACACACACAAAAAGCGATGTTGTCTTCACTGCCACGGATATTTAAAATGTATTACTTTTAGCAACATTTTGGCACACTCATTTCCTATTCATAGACTTGGGCTACAAACAAAAGCTGCTGCTAAAAAAGTTCAACATAACCAGACTCTCCAACACGCAGACGCACTTACCCATACTCACAAACAAACTTAACCACAAAAATTCAGTGAAGCAGCGCAAATTCTTCAACTCATTTTGGCTCAAAAGCCAACAGGCGAGTTAAGCCGAAATAAACCCATTTATCGCTTACGAAGTCGTTAAGAAATCCCAGACTCTCGTCTTTGGCCTCAACACTCGTGGCTTTATGTATGTATATGCATCGGTGTCGATGGCAGAGTCCTTATAGCCCACTTTGGTTTATTCATGTTATGCTTGAAGAGTTGATGCTGCTACGATGATTCTGCTACGAGTATATTACCTTCACTGGCATTAGAAATCAATTTGGTGTGTCAGTGGTGAAATGCAAGCTGTTGGCTGTCGGCTGCTGACTGCTGCCAGTTGATAGCATCATAGCAGTGGTTGTTGCTGTTTTTGCTAGACTTTTACTTATTTCACTGCTTAGCGCATAGTAACGCTGCATTTTGAGATCAAACGGTACTTTGTTTCCCTGGTGGTTTCGGTGGGAGCAACAAAATGTGCATTAATCACACTTTCTGTTGCATACTTTGTGGCGTTGTGGCTTCTTAAGCACTTTGCTGTACGTGACGTTAAGATTACGTCACTATCAGCTCTACTGTACTGTTAGTTAAATAAATAATGATTTGTTTAGTTGTTGAATGCTTCTTGAAATTTTTGACAGTTGATGAAATAGGTATGAATAAATATAAGAGAGGTTCGAGAGTTGATATATGTATGTATGTATGTATGTACATATATACCAAAGAAAAGCAAAAAGTTATTATAATTCTTAAAATATCTTAAAATGGGTTGAAATCAATCAAATTCATAAATTTTAAATTGTCGCAGGCAAATTATTTCGATATTAAAACAGTTGGCAACCCTGAAACAAAGAAAATGTTAATAATTTGTTATTTGGAATATGAAAAATACTGCTGTACGAGTACGAACTTTTTTCCTAATATTATATAAATATTTTTAATTAAAAAAAGGTGGCAACTCTGTTCAAAAAATATAGTTGAGCGTTTAAAAACTAAATTTTTTGTTAGGAATGGGTTAAAAGTAATTATATTGTTAAACTTTAATCTCTTCGGAGACAGATTTTTGCGAAATTAAAACAGTTGGCAACTCTGTAATTGAAAAATAATGATTAATTTGTTTATTAAAATATTTGAAAGTGGCATTCGAAAGACATTTATTTGGAAAGATTATGTAAAATAAAAAAATGTTAAACTTTAATCTCTTCGGAGAGAGATTATTGCGAAATTAAAACAGTTGGCAACTCTGTAATTGAAAAATATTGATTAATTTGTTAATTGGAATATTTGAAAGTGGCATTTGAGAGATATTTATTTGAAAAGATTATGTAAAATAAAAAAATATTAAACTTTAATCTCTTCGGAGAGAGATTATTTCGAAATTTAAACAGTTGGCAACTCTGTAATTGCAAAATATTGACTAATTTTTTAATTAAAATATATAAAAGTGACATTTGAGTATGAATTTATTTGAAAATATTAAATAAAAATTTTAAAATAAAAATAAGTTGGCAAGTCTGTTACAAAATTTTTGTAAAAAAATTTATTTTTTATTTTCAAATTAATTTTCTTTTCACAAATAAAACAATTTTTATGAGTTTTTCTGATTTTATTTAAAAAAAAATAATATCGACTCACCCTTTATTTTCGTACAGAAATTCGGCAAAAAAAATCACCAAGCGCCAAATTTCTCACCATTTAAACTTCCAAGGCCGAACAGCTGCCAAAAATTACTGCGCAAACTACTTTCCTCTGCTCGTTTAGTAAATTTTATCTGATTCTTAATGCATGCTTCATTATCTCGCTGCAGGCCAACTTAGAAGACTCCAGTGCAGAAGCAAGTTTAAATAATTTTTCCTTTCATTTGCATTTGCCATCACCAATTAAAACATTCTACCACAGCAAAAGACTAAAAAAAGTGTGTTGTGACCATATTCTTCGTAGGCTAAAAGTTCCAAAAGTTTTTGCGGTGCATGGGTAATTGATGAAGTGCTTTCCTGTTGCCAGCAAACGCAAATAATGCAGCGTGAAATGCACATTCTTATCTGCACCTCGAAGGCCAAACTTTGTGTCTGTGCGCGCAACTTAACTCGAAAACTGAATTCGCCTTGCGGTGAAAAAAAGTTGCTCCTTGATTTCGGCGTGGTGTAAGAAAATGGTGTTTAAGATCAAATCGAATTTGGAAGCAGGCAGCTAGATAATTTTAATGGGCTCGCAAATGAATCGGTTGAATGAAATCACAAAAAAAAATCACATTTACATTTTTGTGCTGGCCTGCAGTAAGTAGTCATTAGAAAGTTCCAACTGTAATATAAATTTATAAAAAAATATGACGCGGCTTTCGTAATTAGTTATTTTGAGCTCTCTAATATATTTCCCACGCGTTAGCATGCAAAAGAAGTCATGACTCTTAAAAGTAACCATCAAGCTGAAATTATGGTAGCAATTTCTCATACTTTTTTGACCAATTGCACCATGACCCAATTAAAGCAAAAAAATACGAACGAAATAGACTAATATAATATAATTCAATAGCATTTTTAATAACAACTTACCTTAGATAAACCATGACCCCATTGCTGACATAAAGTTGAAGATTAGCATGGTTACAGATTTATGAGGACTTTCGCTCTACAACTTGAAGTAGTTTAAGTTAGCTGAATTCACTCAAATAGTATTCCTTGTTGACAGTTTAGCAAGTCGTAAGCAATTAGGAGAGTATCACACCTCGATTATCGAAGAAAATTGTCATAATTTTGATTTCTGATCTGCTTTGATGTGGTTTTTTCAGCTTCGACGCACTTTGCCACAATATTCGACCAATTGATCGTCTGTTTCCGTGTCGTAAGCATAGATAAACGTAGTAAAATTACCGACAGCACTTTATGTACTTCGGAAAGACAAGCGTAGACTAAACAGTAATTATTATTTTCATGTGACATTTGCCACAGATATCACCGGCAGACATGCCAACCTAAAAAAGTATCTCGACGAATGGATTTTGGCGCGAAATTTTGATAAAAAAGACTTACTATTTTTTGCGCACAATAGTAAATATCATAAACGATCAGCGTGAGCATCTGTGGTGACTTGACCATGTCTTTCTATCCGCCCATTCGTCTGCATACACCAACTAGTCCTTTAGCTTTTGAGATATCGATCAGAAATTTTACATCGCTCTTCTCTGCCAAACCCTCTGCAACACCAAAATAAGGCGGGTCAATATTTAAATCCCCCTCTTTTCACTTTCCAGCAGCAAATAACAGCATTACGCCTTATTTAATGATCTATCATACGCCCTGATATAAATATTTCGTCAAAACTCTTTTTTTTTTTGTTAAAGTTGTTGAAAATTAAAATTTAGAGGATGAGAAAATTGTAAAATTATTTTCTTATAAACTACTGCAGATAAATTGATGAAATTTTGTGATGTCAAAGAAAAATTTTCATGCTATTTAAAGGGGTATTCTAGTCTAGAAATTAAAAAAAAAATTGAAGTTTTTTTTATATATTTTCAAAGTTTAACTATTCAAGAATATGTGTATAAGAGGATTTTTCAAAATTCAAATTATTTTCGAAGACAAAGGCATTTTTCTGATCCGGCATCCAAACTGGTTCGGCCGGAACGCGAAATTTTAAACGCGTTTTTCTCCAAACTGACTTTTTCGGAACGATGCCCACGATTTCTCAGGTTCTACTGGACCGACTTACTTGAAATTTTTATAGAGTCTTCTTTATAGGCTTGTCTATGGTTGGAACTAGCCCCATACCAAAATTTTTATTTTTATTATTTTTAAGAAATTGGAAATAGTCAGAAAAAGTGATCAAAAAAAAATTTTTTTTTCAGGCAGTCGCCATTTTGTGAAAAATAAATGTTTCCCACTTTTCCGTAGTTCCGACCATTGCGACATTATTCTAGATTAATAATTTTTTTTTTTGGTTTCAGATAACTAGGATCGTTGAAATCATGGGCAAGGTCACGTGGAAATTTTTAGAGACCCCCCACTTCGTCAGCTCATAATCTTTGAAATTTTTTACTTTTTTTAGTTTCTAATTTTTTTTTGTACTCTTCAAAAATTAATAAATAACTAGTAAAAAAAATGGATATCAAAAATATTAATTGCCTTTTTTTTACGACACTCTAAAAATTACCTGAAATTCCTGCTTCTAGACTAGAATACCCCTTTAAATAATATTTTAGATAATTTTTTGTTAAACAATTGAATTTTTAAATCTTCTTCATGCTAAAAATAAATTAAAAGTATGTGACACAGCGCGGAAAATATATATGTACATATAGGCCAGAAAATTTAATATCTGAATATGAATGAGCAAAAATTTTTTTGCAGATTATTAAGATGAATATTTTCCTCTCTGTGTGACATATTTTTCAATTATTTTTTAGCATGAAGAACACTTACAAAATTTCAATTGTTTGACAAAAAATTATGTAAAATATTATTATTTAAACAAAAAAAATATCTATAAAATAGCACGAAAATTTTTCTTTGACATCAAAACATTTCATTTTCAGTCTTGATCTTTTATATTTTATAAAGTTTCCTACATTTTCTTCTGGATATTAGAAACTTCCTAGTAAACCTAATATACCCTTTTCAAGATATGAGAAGTGCTGAAGTATCATCGAACCAAAAAAATCTAGACGTTGGCTTCAAATTCTCAAAATTGCAAGACCAGGCAAGTAAAATAAGTCAGGTATGAGCGATTAATTTTTTCCGCTAAAGAATTTCGTCTACCTTCGAACACTGTTAGGAGCACTACCTGCGTTCATTCCTCCATGTTACACATTATATTCAATAAAACGATGGCCTTAAATGTTTGAGAAAAAGTTCTAGGAGAAAGCCTTCCTACAATTAACCCACCTTTGTTTTCTACACAATAAAATACCCTGCGGATTACTGCCTTGTATCAACAAATATACGAAGAAAACACCCGCAGCGATTTACTCAAATAAACCTTGTTAACTAAGCAAATGAAAGCAAACAACCTTAACACTACGTTTTGTAACGGTAACACACTCAAGGCTTGTACTCACGTGTATTACAAGTATTTATATTTATGACACAACAACAATATTGGATTTACTTACATATGTACAGATTTATATGTGAGTATTTATGAAATTGATTACGATTTTACTTGGCATTTGACAAACAATTCATTTCACAAATATTTATTTCACTTAACCACGCAATAACACTCTATTTTCGGTTAGTCTTAGTGGTACTTGAGTGAAGTGTCACTGAAAGACAATGCGCACTCAAGAGCAAATTCAAGGCAGTGCTGGAGGCATGCCAAAGCTGTCGGTTAATGAGCCTTTGACGAATGTCACTGTGGGTTATGTTATTTAACTATTTTCAGTGTTGTTCATTTGGCTATTTATATATATGCATATGAGTGTGTTTATTCAATGGTGCATTTATCATTATGTCTCAATCAAAAATTAATGATAATACTCTCCCTGCTTTTTGCACGCAATTTTAAACTTTAAAATTGTGTGCATCTTGCCAAACTTTGCAACTTCCCAACCACATATTTGGAAATGAAATTATTTCCCTGTCACTTGCCAAATATCGCTTAAAGTTCCATTTGATGTACTCACTTAATATTTACTGCCTCACTTCCGTTGTTTGTCCATGAGCTTTTCGTTGGTTAAAACTTTAGGCCAACATTTAAAACTTTGTAATGCCACAACTTCACGACGTAAGCCATTTAAATTACGTGCAACTATGGATGGTTACACTTCTACAACAACAATCACGCATTCTGTTACAATGTAAATATAATATATGTATATTCATTGTGTGCAATTTTTACATGCGTTGTTTCACATTTCTGCATTGTAAACTATTTTCCTTGCTTGGATGTGGTCATTTGCAGCGCTTGGCAAATAACTTTGCACCTTAGGAAAAAAGTTGCGCATACGACATGGGGAACTGTGGAAGAGTGTGCAATACTTTGCAGTGTTTTTGTAAAAATAGCGGTTAAACAATAGCCTAATGAATTAGCGCATAATTTTTCAGCACTTTAATATTTTCTTCCGCTTGACCAAAACATTTTTTAACATACAATTTATTCTACTCGTGTAATTGGTTTCGAAATCGCTAAATTGGCTCGAAAACGGGTTTAAAAGGAGATATATAACAATAAAACTAGCTGAATAAAGAATAGAGTTAGTTGAAGATATCTGTAACAATATCTCCGTGGAAACAAGTTTCCAATCTCTAAGACCTCATTTTCTTAGGTTGGATCTTAAACCTAAAAACATAGATTTGGCGGCTTGTTTGTTGCGTCACACTTTGTACCAAGTTGGGTTCGTTTAGAACCAAAGTAGAGTCGCGTCTCCTCTCATATATCGTTTTGAGTGTAGGGAAGAGTATAGAGGACTGGCTGACTCATTTTCATAAGGTCTGGTTTCACACCAACATATTGTTTTGACAGTAGCGTACAGATCAGACTCTAGGGAACATATAAAGTAGAGTTTAAAATGTAGTAAAGTAACTTAGAGCATAGTCACATCTATGAGGTTTACTTTCGAATATAGATTGTAAAATAATTAGATTATTTAGAGCAGAGTAGGAAGTAGAGTCTACAGTAAAGTCCAAAGTAGCGTACAGAGTAGAGTAGACTAGTTTCCTTATAATTCCTTTTATATATAGTTTCGAGATTATAGTGGAATATAGAGTAAAGTTGACTAATTTTCTAATAGTCTCTTTTTATATGTGTATATAGTTTTATCAGTGGAATATAAGGAAGAGTATATCAGAGTGTAGTTATATCCATCTCTTCTTTTATAAATAACATTGTTCAATATAGGGCAGAGTGTCTGAAGATAATTCCAGTATGGCATATAGCAAAGAGAAAGCTCATTTCCATAAGAAAACTGTAGATCAGAATCTGGGATAGAACCCAGAGAGTAGCTGATATTACAGTGTATATTGTAGAGTAGACTCATTTCCTTTTCTCTATAACATATTGTGAAACTAAAGTAGAAGAGTATAAAGAATGGTACACTAGAGTATAGAATAGAGTTGACTACTTTCCCAAAGGTCATTTTATACTCCTCCAATATGTTGCTACAGACTACAGGATATATATATATACAGCTGAGCTTCCATAACTTGAACTTCTATAGCTCAATGCTTTCCATAACTCGAAATCTTGAATTGGCTATTGAAGTCAAATTTCATAAAAATTTACTTCCATTACTGGCGGTCTCTCTAACTCTCTCTCTCTGATTCGAGTTGGGGAATTCTACTATATAATTGGTTGGATTCCGATCCTCTGATTGACGGTTTGCACCTTAAGGTATTTCCCTAGCTTTGAAGCCCATAAGTTACAAAAGTGAAAAATTTTCCGTTGAATCCGAACTTAGCACTTCCTTACT
Organism: Bactrocera correcta; assembly: GCA_027475135.1. Taxonomy (NCBI): domain Eukaryota; kingdom Metazoa; phylum Arthropoda; class Insecta; order Diptera; family Tephritidae; genus Bactrocera; species Bactrocera correcta. The sequence continues at coordinate 83,445,157 of CM050326.1, forward strand.
TATTTAAATATATACTTTTGTCATTAGAGTATTGAGTAGAGTTCAGAGTAAGGTATGAAGTAGAGGATAGAGTAAAATATAGAACATAGCCTGGAGAGGAATCTAGAGTAGAGAAACTAAGAGTATGGAGTATAGTATATAGTAGAGTCTGAAGTAAAGTAGGGAGTACAGGCTAGAATAGAGTCTAGACTAAGAGTATAGCGAAGGATTTAGAGTAGTATACTTACTATTTTAACTTCCGTAAGTACAAATCTTTCCTAAAGCAAACCCTTCCACCACAAAACCAACCATAAAATTCAATATAATTATTTTTATAATAACACCAACTGTTTATACTCTGTAATCTATATTTTGGTAAGTAACAAGCTATTTAATCGGCTCACAGTGCTGCGGGAATATTCAAACACGGCATAGAGGCATCAGCTGCCTATGCTTGGCGTATGTTATGTCACAAATTGATTATATTCGGTTGCTAATTATGTTTCGTTGGTTACAGTTTTCAAAGTTAATTAAATAATATTCCACTGAGATTTACCGTTAATACAAAGCACAAAATGTGTAGCACGTGATTTGGTGCAGGTAATTTGGTCTGCATAACTGTCATAACTTGTATATACATATGTATATAAAAACGTATATTTGGACGAGAGTATTTATGGGGTCCAAGGTGGTTGTATAGAAATGATTGTGGCATTAAATAACTGTGTATAATGAGGGTAATCTGCCGCGTGGGTGAAACTGGATAATATTTAATTAGTATTCTGCCAGTCATTAAGCATTGAATTTGGGGAAAAAAACTAAATATTAATTATGATATCACAATAAAATAAAGGGAGTGATAGTTGAGTTGTTTCACGAATTAAATAATGAAATGAGGTTAGGTTGAAGTGATGCATCGGGGAATGTTTCTGCACACAAATTAAATATGGTAGTTATTTTTCAAAAATTAAAATCGGGAAACGTAGATAATTAGTATAGATTTCGGGCAGGGCTAAAGAGAGACGAATACAAATTCGTAAGCCTAAGTTGTCGTGGATATTTCCTGAATAATGATCACCTTACTGGTACGTTTTAAATACAATACAATAATAATAGTCTCAATTCGATCGCGACAAAACCTTAAATTTCCTTGCGAAAATCCTTGCTTCTTTTCCAAAAAGCACTAATCCTAACTTATGGTATCCGACATGTACTTATGTAGTTACATACAAGCAGAGAATACCCATAAATCGAAATTTGTTTTAATGTTTCAGGTTTCATATACCTGAAATTCCGAAAAATTCCAAAAATATATTTATAAACTGGAAAAAATGCAAAAAAAAATATAAAATCCCGAAAATTTTCGGGATCCCGAAAACTGAATGAGCATAGTATACCAATATAACAGAATTTTTAGGTCGGTTTCATGCACTTGAAATTTTGAAATAGGCCAAAATTATTATGTATTGCGGGATCCCGAACATGTATGAACATATCCTGAAATAATATAATTTATAGGTCGGTTTCATACACTTGAAGTTCTGAAAGAGACCAAAATTGTTATTATGGATTGGTAGATTACTCCGGCATCCCGAAAACGGAATACACATATCCCGAAAAAACATAATTTGTACGATGGTTTCATACCTCTAAGATTCCGAGAAAGGTCTAAATTATATTTATAAACTGGAACAGATGCAGAAAAAATAAATAAAATCCCGAAAATTTTCGGGATCCCGAAAGCGGAATGAGCATATACCAAAATAACACAATTTGTAGGTCGATTTAATGCATTTGAAATTTTGAAGGAGACCAAAATTATTATCCGGGATCCCGAAAATGGATTGAACATAACCCGAAATAATATAATTTATAGGTTTCAGGATCCCGAAAATGGAATGAACATATCCCGAAATAAAATAATTTGTAGATCGATTTCATGCACTTTTAATTCTGAAAGAGACCACATTTATTATTATGGAATGTTAGATTATTCAAGATAAAAACAGGAACCCCGAAAATTTACCCGAAATCAAGCCTCGAAATAAAACAAATTGTTATAAGGATTCTTAACTAGAAGTGCTTAAAGAGTTCAAATCCCGAAGTAATATGTATAGGTTGAAATTTACAGAAAAATTTTTCAACACATACACACTTATATGACATTGCATTTCTTTAACGGCTACATTTACATATGTTATATCGCAGACAACAACCAAGCTTTTGAAATGAGGTATCGAACTTTGCTTAGTAGCTTTAAACAACAAAAACTTACCGCCAGATGGAAACTTGCTGGAGATTTTGTTATAAATATGGATGTGAATATACATGTGGGTAACTCCAAGATGAGAGATGAATCAGATCAAGAAATTAAAAAAAAAGTAATTATACTCGTTTCGGCCATGAATAAACAAAGCTGTCGATTCTGATGCAAAGAAAGTCCCCAAAATCGAAAATTAAATGTACTTTTTGGTATAGTGAAATCATCGGTCCGTACTTCTTTCGAAATGAAGCTGGAGACTGTCAATGGAAAGCGCTAAAGATCGTTGTTGATTTAACACCATTGGACTACTTCTTGTCGGGTAATTTGGAGTCATTAGGTTTAAGAAAAAAACAAGACCCTCTCCAAGCTTTAGAAGTCCATATTGAGCGTGCTATTTATATGTCATAAATGACATATGATTTAGTGGAAAAGTACTTATAGATTGGGTTCATCGAATAAGTTTCCGCAAAAGAAGTCGTGGAGTCCGTTTAAGTCAGTGGTCGGCATTTCTTAGCACAATTGTGCAAACTAACTTCACACGTACGCTTACGCTCTATCGTTCAGTCGTTGTCGAACCAGCAACGAATTAACATCACGCAAGACTGTAGCGCAAAACCAAATATGCCCTGCGAGAAATATTTTATGATTCGAAATGCCTTTGGTGCAATGCAATGCCTTCTATGTTCCAAGTCTTTTGAAGATAATAGGGAATATATCCTTAAAAGTCATTTTGTTTTATATATTATATTTTAAATTTTGCTTATAAAATTTGCTTAATTTTAATTCCAATTTCTCACTGGGCTACTTTTTTTTCGTGCTCACCAACACAGTGACAGATCCTCTCATGCCGACCACTGGTTTAAGTGATGTAATATTTATAACTTAATTAATTACTTAATTATAGACCAACAGAGACAGCAAACGACGACATATTTCTCCCGCTCTTTTGAAATTTCTATTCAGTGAGGTTTGCCATTTCATCATGAAAAGATATATCTGATACAACAACGAATCGAAATTATTAAATTTTTTTTTTTTTTTGAAAAGAAATGAAGTGGAAATTTGAGTAAAGCTTTCACGAGAAAAGCAAAATACTTGAGCTTAATGAAAGCTTCCGAAATTTTTGCTTAAGAGAAAACTGAGTTAATTTGTAATTATTTTTAATATTTTTATAAATATTTTAGAGCCATTCTGCTCTCGAAAAGCACCAGCGTTAAAATAAGTATATTTCGACAAAAGTCAATAAAAAATGCATAGTTTTAAGTTTTCAAATATTCATAATTTTCTTTTTTTATTTTACTTATCCAATCAACTCTCCATGGACTCAGTTCATTTATATGCGAATTTAAATACAATTTTAATAAATTTCATTTTCAATAACTTAATGAATATGTTAGCGTAAGTTAGTATGTATATGTGTAGGTTATAATGCGAATTTCAATATTCATTTTACAAAAAAAAAACAATTTGAAATATGATTTTTGAAATACTTTAAATAAATTGCCTTTATTTTTCCAATGAAATACTCCGTTTCTACAATTTTATTGCACCGTTCGTTAATTGCTTATGACGTCATCACTTTACAATACCTAAAACTCAATATCTTACAATACGCTTAACGGTATATGCGACAAATTTTTCACGCGCCTCGTTGCATTGCCGCCATTATTTACAAAATTTCATTTATTAATAATATTTTCACACAACAATTTATTGGTTAGCAAAAAATTTTGGAAAAATACAAGGTTTTTTTTTATAATTTAATAATATTTATAACTATAAATAATAATTTACAAGGTTCTTACACACATATTTTTTAAGTTTAAGTATTTTGTAAATAAGTTCAAAATTCTTTTTGTGTAAATTGAAATATGATTTTTTTTAATATTTCTTATTTGTTTGGTATATATTTAATATATGGACGCATTATATTTTATGATCGTATATTTTTTATGAATAATCGAAAGTGTTAGTTAGTGAAATTTATAAAGGCAAATGAATGTATTGTGCTAAGAGTTTAATTTGCGCTCTCTTCTCTTATTTTCCACTCTCACTCTCTCGTTTCTTTTGAATATTATTAATGTTTAAACTACAGTGTCAAAGTTTAACGGTATTCATGCGAGTATCAGCTTGTGCCTATGTTTTTTAAAGTACTCGGAAATTTCAATTTTTTTTGTTTTTAATTTTTTTTTGGCGAGTGCGTCAGCAAGTATTTAACCTGATTTCCTAATGCATAAGAAGTTTGCAATGTGTAGCGGTGTAAATTCGGTTATTTTGTTTATTTTGTATTAAATATTTTGACGTGAGACGTACAAATGGTTGCTTGGACAGTTTTGCAAAGCTCGCTACGAATTTTGGAGGCCTTCGCCGCCAACATATCTAACATACTATGGCTTGAGATTCAGAACTTTAAGTTTTTGCTTTTGTATTTGTAATTTTTTGCTATTTCTGCTTGTCAGTTGGCTTCTATGAAAATCTACTGAGTTGAAAATTTTATAGTCCAAAAAAAAAAAATGAGAAAAATCGGTTTATTATTATAATTCTCCTTTGTAAAAGCAAAAACAAATATACAATTTTAAGAAAATCTGATTATTATTTTATTAATTTTTTCACTTGTACAAAAATATTAAAAAAATAAAATAAATTTTTTTTGTGAAAAGAATTTATAAAAATATTACCTTTTTTAATTTAGAAAAACACTTTACAAAAATAACTATTTTTTAAAAAAAAAGTTTTAAAAAAATATTTTTGTTGACAAAAAATGTATAAAAATATAACAATTTTTTTTAGCAAAACGAATTAAAAAATTAATAATTGCAATATTTAAATATACAAATATAATCAAAACAATATTTTTTATAAAAAAGAAAATAAAATTAGAAAAAAATATATATTTTAAGGAGGAGAAAAAATACAAAAAATAACAAATTTTTTAAACATAAATAATTAAAAAAAATATTTTTCCAAAAAAACTGCAAATAAAATTAAAAATAAATTTAATAAAAATTAAAAATAATTTTTTTTTCGCAATAAACGAAATATATATTCAGGAAATATTTTTTTAAATTAACAATAAAATTGTGTTTTTTTAAATATTTTCGATCTTTTGGAAATTGGAAATTAAAAACATGTTGCTTTTAATAAAAAAGTGTATCAGAAATTTTTGAAAAAAAAATAAATACAATTATTATTTTATTTATTAATTATTTAAAATTAGTTTGAAAAATATCATTTCCTTAGACAAATTTTAATTTATCCAATTTTTTTAATTCATTTTTTTTTTCAAAATTGAAACTGTACATACATATAAATGTAACTCATAATTTTTTTTAATTTTTCTTTTATTAACAATGTATTCTAAAAAATTTAAAATTAACATTTTTATTTTTTAGAATATATGTTTATTTATATTTTATAAAAAAAAATAAAATATTTGGCATACCTGTTTACCAAAATATTAGCAGCAAATATAATTCTGAGAAAAAAGTATTTAAAACTGAAATTTTTAAATTAATGTTTGTATAAATTTACACATAAATTTAATTTTCAACAATTTAAAATAATCTGTTATATAAAACATTAAATAAACTATATTAAGTTTTTAATTTTTTTTTTTTCAGAAAAATTTTTGCTTTTCCTTAAAAAATAAATTTTTTAAATAATTAAAAAAAAAAGTAAAAATTGTAAATAATTAAAAGGTTGCAAATAAACAACTAAAATATTGTACTGATTATACGTATGTATATTATTATCATAAAAACAATATAATTATTACTTTTTAACAAAATGTTGTTACTTTTAAATTTTATTTTTCAACAAAAATTTTCCAAAATTTTTATATATTTTTATATTATAAAATGAAAAATATTTCAAAATTTAAAGGAATAGATGAGAATAATATTAAAAATAAAACAAATTATTTACGATTTTTGCTTACCCTGTTCGCCGAAAAATTATATGAAAAAAATAATTATTTTTTCAGAAACAATAAAAAATATTTTTTAACAAAAAATAATAATAACAAAAAAAATATTTAAAAAAAAAAAAAACAATATATAAATATTTTTTCAAATAAAAACGTTTTTTTTATAATAAAAATTAAATATTTTTTCTAAAAATAATAATTTTTTTAAATATAAAAAATAAAAAAATTCTAACAAAATGATAATTTCAGATAAAAAATAAAATTTTTCTAAAAAAATAAAAAAACAAAATCCTTGAAAAATAAAAATATTTCTATGTAGTAAATATTTTTCAGATAAAAAAATTTTTTGATTTAATTGTTTAATTTCAATTTTTATATTTTATTTTTAATTGTTTATTCGAATAAAATCTTACAGTTTTAAATTATTTGAAGCAAATACAATTTTTTTATTAAAAAAATTAAAAATGTTGTTATAATTTTTCTTACTTAAAATAACATATAGACTTAAAAAGTAAACAACTAAAAATATTATACCAAATATATATATACATTTATATATACAAATTTAATTCGATATAATTCATAAAAAAAAACAATAATTGAAATCAAATATAAATCACATATTTGAGAATAATGTAGAAAATTGTAGTTATATTTTTATTACATTATATGTATGCATATACAAAAACAAAATGAATTCTAAATTCCGCATCATCCCTGCCATCCTCACAATATTTATCAAATTTTTAAGATAAACTTTTCAACTCAGCGATTTGAACGTAAGAACAATCCACTATCGCTTTGGCTATTCAATTCTATTTTCGAGTTTTGTTTTTCAAATACTTCTGCGCACGCCTACAGACTACTCCGGACCGCAATTGTATAGCGAAACTAACTAAATACGCTTATATAAATGGCGTTACCCCAAACACCATTGTCACCCAACTTTAACAACTTAAAGCTGCCGCTTGTCTACTCCACACATAATAACGGTATTTATGTGGCCGTACCAGCACGCGCACGCACCAAACGCAAGCGATCCTGCAGATAATCACAGATCGATGAATACTTCTGCTGACGCGCCACCTGCAAAGCGGTGAGCCCTTCCTGATTTTTCTGCAGTATATCGCTGCCCGCGGCGATCAGTTGCTTGCACACCGTTAAATGCCCGAACATGGCTGCCGCATGCAACGCTGTTTCGCCGTTCTGTAAATATTTAATTAAAAATTAATTGAAAATTATTTATTACCAAATGTGTTAGAAGTTGCCACGTACCGGTAATAGCCCTAGATTAGGTCTGTGTTTCAAGAGTTCAGTCACAACCGCTGCGTGTCCCTTGTGTGCCGCCTTGAAAAGTGGCGTCGCGCCGTCACAGCGCACAGCATCCACAAAAGCGCCATTTTGCAACAACACTTTACATATGTGATCGTGTCCCATTTGTGCGGCGATCCAAAGTGGTGTGGCGCCATCGATGCGCTTCATATCGGGGTTGGCGCCCGCCGTGATGAGCAGGGATAACACTGTGCGATGACCGTTCTGTGCGGATATAAAAACGGGTGTGGCGCGATCCTGCTTGTTTGAGGAAGAGAAGACAATAACTTTAAGACTCAGTTCAGCATTTAGAATAATACAATATCTAACGCAACTTAACTTAATTCTAAATAAACTCGTTGAAAGCACACTTAACCATAACTTAAATTCTTATTTCATATTCCTGCACTTAGCATTGCTTAACTAACTCAAACTTTACGTTAATTAACTTAACTTAGTTTAGCTTAACTTAACTTAACTTAACTTAACTTAACTTAACTTAACTTGACTTAACTTAACTTAACTTACTTAACTTAACTTCACTTAACTTAACTTAGTTTAGCTTAACTAAACTTAGCTTTACTTAACCTTAACTGAATTTACTTAACTTAACTTAACTGAATAAAACTTAACTTAACTTCATTAATTTAATTTGGCTTGGCTTCACTTAACGTAACTTAATTTAAGTTGACTTCTCTTAACTTAAATTTTTATTTCGTCTTCCCAAACTAAGAATAGCGTACTCACACTTAACTTAATTTAACCTTAACTTATTTTGTTATTTTACCTTCATACACGCATTCACATTGGCGCCACAATCCAGCAACTCACGAACCAATTTCACATAACCACCCTGTGCGGCGACAAATAGAGGGGTACCACCATCCTAAAGAAAATGAAATATTAAAATCGTATTGGAATTATTTATATATATATATAAATGTATAAATTTTTTAAAATCTTTGATTATTTTACATAAGTTTGGAGGTTATGTGAAAAAAGTGTTATTACCAAAGGTTGAAATCTTTTTTCTACCTACAACTTTGCCCCTTAATATTTTTCCACAGGGTACATTGTTTTACCGGAAATTGGACTTAACCGTTTTTAGGTCTTACAAATCCAACCGATCTCCCTCCCCTTCCCTTACTCTTCCTGAACTCAGATCAGCCGTAAATTATTTTTCTTTCATTTTTTTTTTATTTTCAATGAGCTTCATTCTACTGTGATTTTTTCTCTTTTCACCATTTTTTTAAGTTTCAGCACTGGCCTAATTGATATATTTGCTTTTTGGAAAGCTTTGGTTCTTTTTTTAAATCAAATTTGCTAAACAACTTAAACTTCAACTTTTCATATATTTATTTCATCCTTATTATTTTTCTTTATTTCACTGATATAGTAAAACAAAAATGTTCAACTTACCACCGATGGTGTATCCACACTGGCACCGGCTTTTATCAATATTTTCACCACATCTAAGTAGCCACCCTGTGCTGCGAAAAATAACGGTGTTGTGCCAGTAGCGCGCCGCGAATTTGGATCGGCGCCCTGCTCAAGCAATTCCAGCACACATGGTGTATGACCGCCCGCTGCTGAAAGTATAAGAGGTGTGGTGCCATCCTGAAAAAAAAAAATAATAGAAAAAAGTCGATATTGCTAACGAAAATATTTTAAAACTTTTTTTAAGCTTTCAGAAAAGTATACGCATGAATAGTACTATGTTTTTATTTCCTCAAACAATTAATAGTATTTTCGATTTTTTCATCCACCACAATTTATCTAAGTTGCCTAGCCACAGCACTTTCATGTTTTTTCGCATCGAATTTCACCAATTACGCATTCGGTTCATTTATGCAACGCTACCGCAAAATAATGAAATGCATACGAAATTGAAATTTTATCGGCTGCGCCAAATGAAATCGAAGGCATATGAAAAACTCATTTGCGAATCTTAAAGCAAAATTATAAAGCGCCGCGTTGCGAAGGTGTTCGTTTCGCGTTTCGCCATATCGAATGCACGCAACTGATTTAATTAAACCACAACAAACAAACAGAAATTAGGAAAATCGCTGAAACGGAAAATTGTTTATGTGTGTGGTGGGTATGCGATACTAGACACCTGATGTTTACAGAGTTGTGGGCTAACAAAATAACAGGGGAAAACCAAAAAAAATTATTAATAAGGGGATGATACCGAAAAGGGATGCCTGACCCACAAAGAGATTTTTTATAAATGATTGGATACTTTCTAGAATAATGAGTACTCACCACCAAACGAAATGGTTACATCCCTGTCTGAGTAAATTGCAATAATGTGAGGGTACTACAACCAAGAGTAACTTAGGTAAAATTTACTCAGCTCTGTATTTTGCGTATCCCTTTTTCGACAAGCTTTAGGATCTTGTATTAAGGGTTTGATGTGATTTCATACCATTTTCAGCTGAATTTAAGTTAATCAATATATTTTTGGAATACTGCTAGATTTCTATGGCACAGCTAAGAATTAGAATTATATGTCAGGACCCATTCACTTGAGTCACTCTTAGTGAATCTGTAAGACTTAAGAAATTTAAAACATTGAAATACTCGGAAATCGAAAATAAGTTAGGTCAAATGGACAATCCTAAATGGCATCTCACCTAGACAGCTAATAACGCCAATGGGTTTATATAATATACTCCCAACAAATTGATGATTAAGACCCTCATAGATCGACTACTGGCTTCGAGCCCATCACAAATTTGTAGGCTGATGTTAGTTTCGGTTATGTCTCCTAATGCACCGAAGGTATGACTGCCAATATGTTTCAAATTCAGTCTTGTAAAAGCTGGATAATGGAGCAGAAAGTGTCTGGAAGTTTCCACATCACCTTTTTAGCCTTGCAAGAATTCCTTTTGGATAATATCCTGTAAGAACTCGTACGATTGCAGCCACATGGACTTTGCTAACGGCAAGTAGTTCATTAGATTTCCTACGTTCTACTATAGATAAGAATAATCTCGCAGCCGCGCAGAAGCGGGCCGTCGACCACGCAAAGTCCACAGGAAGTCCATAGACCCAATACTAGAACGTAAATGACAGCGGAGACCAACTCGTTCCCACTCCGACGAAACAGACTAAGGGCACAATCTCTTGCTACCTCATCAACTTTGCAGTTTCTAGTAATTCTGCTAGAACCAGGCACCCAAACGAGTCTGTGGAAGAAGTAGCTTGATGGTATATCTAGTGAGGTTATATACTCCTTGGTGAATTTTGAGGGCACAGTTTGCGAGTTCAACGCTAGTATTGCCACTCTGCCGTTTGAGTGAATGCTTAACTCCCTATAAGAAGATGCACTTCAAAGCCTAATCCAACCTTAATCCTGACACACCGGCCTGAAAACTACAGTAGTAGTCCGGAAGTCTTAAGCTAAGAGCGCTGAGCTCTTCACAGAAAACTTTCCCTCCAACCTTTCCTCCTAGCATCGACTAATGCTTGAAAAAAGTAACTGCCTTTTCAGCAGCGACTTCTTTCACTTCATATATCCCCCGTCTGTATGTAGAGTGATCCTGTTTGTCCCCCTTCAGAAAACCAGCTTCTCTGAAACATAAATTGAACTACGCGGCAATAACCACGGTTGCTATGTTTGGAATGACCTTAAGTCTCCACTGCCCCCACACAAGACCATGAGAGCCGCTATTTGGATATGTTTAAACTTCTTGGTGAGTGTAGCCTTTTCGAGCGCCCTTCACCAGACGAATACACCGTAAAACATTATTGGCTTATCTACGAGTGCTTCCTTCTTCGAGTTTTTTAAGAATAGGATAGGATATTAAGGACAGGTCATATATACAGATATATGTACAGAGGGCTGCAAAAATTTTCCAAAATGGTTGCATTTAATCTATAAAGAATTGAAACTTCCCAGCCTTCGGTAAATGGAATTGCTGCCCCCTAAATCTCTCCTTGGCTGTCATAACGATCACTCTCCCCTTAAATGATCTCTCAAGATTCTTAAAGTTATAGTTGGACTGAAGTACACGAAAACTCTGGTTCAGTTACTTAATGGTTTGTATGGTTACCTATTTATCCCTTCAGCTACTCACAAATCCTCTAGCTACCTATTTATCAACAGTTTACGTTAACACTAAAAAGATGAGTGAAAACTAACAAAAAATTTAGCTTCTCATTCACACAACATCTTACTAATGAACCAACCATTGATCTATCTGCATTTCCGGAGGTTTCTTACACTGAAAGAGTCCACAAAAGCAAAGAAAAACTTTAGCACATTTTCCAGCAAAACACTAAACCCACATGATTAACACATTTGCTTACAAATTTCGCGCGCACCAATTAGCAATCGACTACGAAATTTCACCAGACGCGTTCGCGCAGTCGCAACTTTTCGCATCGCAAACACACACACGCACACAATCGTGCGGTTGCGCTGCGGCTTTGTGCATTGCATACAAATGAATTTTCGCTTGAGTGCAGTTTTTTGGCATCGCATGAGGCGCTGCGGCACGAAATGAGTGCAGACGTGATTCGATTTGCCCACACCCCGTGCGATTGGAAATTAATGCGAGCCAAAAGCGTAAACAATGAACACGGCGAACACCCGCAAACGCGAAGTTGCAGACAGACACACACACACCGATTAACTGCATTCATTCACATATTAATATTAAGTGAATTGAGGTGTTCCCGCCAAAAAAGGCGCTTGCTGCTTGGCATTTGCTTTGGCGGTGAAAATTATTTATTATTTATTGGTGCGCCAAAGCGTTGTAAGTCAGGCGAGGTCTAAGAAAAGCGAAAGTGCAGGCTAATGTTGGGCGATTGCCAATAAGCGAAATTATTATTTCAATTAGAAATTCCAAAAAAAAAATTAATTAAGTTCGATTTTTGGAAAAAATGGTAGCAAAGTTAACTTTGAATAATATTCCAAATTGAAATGAAAACTTTTTATAAATTTAAAAAAAATATATATAAAATAAAATTATTAAGATTTTTTTTAAATTTTAAATTATATTGTAAACATAAACTACAATTTAAAATAAATTACAAAAAAAATTAATTAAGTTCGATTTTTGGAAAAAATGGTAGTAAAGTAAACTTTGGATAATTTTCCAAATTGAAATGAAAACTTTTTATTAATTTAAAATATATATATATATAAAATTAAATTATTAAGATTATTTTTAAATTTAAAATTATATTGTAAACATAAACTGAAATTTAAAATAAAATTCATAAAATCACCATTAATATAATATTAAAATCAAATTTAAGTTTCGAAAGTTCGAATCACTTAGGTTAGGTTAGGTTAATCTGGTTGGCCAATAAGCCACGTATAGCCCAGTTTGGTCCTTTGCGATACCAATTTATATCAATTACGTTCAATTCGTCACGAATTCACTTTGCTAATTTTAAGTGAAAAGTGGGGTCAACGTTTAGGATTCCTTAGCTAGGCGCGAATTTCAACAGACACTCCTCCAGTGTATTATACCGTGGGGTCCCCAGATGTTTACCACTTGCCAACGCGGAGCAAATGTACAAAATATCCTTCGTTGTTTACCTGGTGCCCTGCCCTAGATATATCTTGCAGTCTTCCCGATCTGTCGGCACCAACCTGCGGGCGTGAGTCGCTACCAGACAGTGAGAAGTTAGTATTGCCAACATGTTTCTACAGTATCTTCCATCTAGTGCCAATATAAATTTTGTATACTTCCGATCTACCATTTTGCAAATGACTTTTGCAGTTTTGCACCCAGGTGGGTCGTTCCATCGGGTTTTGAGTTTATTTACCATACTTCTCTCAAGATCGTCGTACAGATAATGCACGGGTTTCCCAATGTTGAACACGTTTTCGGATGTTAGCCGTACACGATTCGTAGCAATCCTCTGGACGGTATGCGATGCCAGTTTACTGCCTTGATTGCTGCTTGGAAGTCACGTAGATGTTGACTCTGGAATTGCCAGCAGACGTGTTGAATGCCAGCTCCGCGACTTTCGCAATAGCAAAAACCTCAACTTGAAATATACTCCAATGGTCCGCAACTTTAAAGGTTGACTTATGCACCAACTCCATCTTTCAATTTCAAGCCATGAGTATAGATGTTTAGAGAGTTGCGCATAACTAACATACCTTTACGCCAGGCATCTTTTTCTATTTTTACTTTGAACCATCTTCCCCAGTTGAAAAGTGGGGTCATGTAGTCGGTGTTTGCCCAACCTCCTCCAACCACCGAGCTATGCCCGTAAGTTCTATATATAAATAAAATTTAAACTAAAGTTGAAAATGAAAGGGACAAATTTTTATTTTTATAGGCAAAAAGGTAGTTTTTTGCCTCTATGAAATCATAGTTAAATCTAAAATGTTCTACAGAATTTTTGATTGCTGAAAGGTGCTGGAAAAGACCACACTCTCGAACAAATTGGCAATTTATATTGGTATTTAGATGACTGCGACATAATAATTGGATTACTAGATCGCCGAGCTTGACCCTCGCTGTCCGTTCTCTGCGCACATACCTTCAAGGAAGGCAAAATGTCTTGTTTCCTTATCTCTGGTATCGATTTATTGTACACTTAGACTGCTTTGGGTGTCTGGCTAAAGCGGTACTGCAGGAAACTGTAAGGCTGCGAAATGAAAACGAGTAGGAGCTCCGTTGGCTTCTTGTCGTTCACTACCACACAGCTGACCTCAGACCAGCGCAAGTAACATTCATCACTAGCTGTACAGTCGCAAGATCTTTCTGTCTCAGGATAAATCGTAAGAGATCTAGAGAACTCTTCGCTCCTTTCAATGATTGTAGGAGTTCTAACTAGAGACTGCTCGATCGGGATTCATACATTAAGATTGAACATCTTACCAAATACCAACTGTCTTAATTATTTGCAAGAAGGTGAGATAGAGTCATCTCAATACCTGCAGATGGAATGTCTCCCTTTCGCCAGTTTAAGACAAAAATACCTTGGATCTCATAATTTAGGTATTTAGGTCACATAAGAGTCCCCTTACCTAACCTTCAATGTTTAAAAATTATATTCAATTTAGATTAAAATAAAATTTAAAAATGATAAAATGGTAAAAATAATTATATGGAAAATTATTTAGAGCCTTGTTAGATTTTAAAACCGAAATGGAACTAAAATTATGTTAAAGCAAACACCATTAAAATTTTGTGCTTTTGAATTAAAATAAACATGAAATTGTTATTAAATTAAAATTTATTTAAATAATTAAAGAGTTATGATAATAGAAATTAGATATTTTTATAAATTGAAAAATGTATTTCAAAAAATTAAAAGAGTAAAAAACTATAAATTTTTCGGGTATATGAAATTAATATATATTTTTACACCACATTAATTTTTTAAAACTTTTACAAAAAAAAAATTATAAACTCAGCCCAATGTGATCCCTCGCCACTAAAACTGCGGTTAGTTAAACCGTAATATGTTTATCTTTGCATGATTTCTTTCTCAATTCAACAGATACAATTTTTACACAAAAAAAAAATACCAAAACACTTCAAAGAATGTGGCCTTGACTCGAAATAACTTACTGGTACAAGTATGTATCAGTATAAGTATGCGCATATATACATATGTTACATTCATATTTCCACACTATTTTTAGTACTTCATCCCAAGCACGCACCCTAAACGGAAATATAACGCGCAAAACAGGGGGAATATATTTCATCAATAGGGGTATTCACTAGTGACATACTTAAATGTGTGATACTTTAATGTGTGATACTTATTTCAGAGTCATCACTCAAAGCAGTTTCAGATCTAGTAATCCTTTTGGTTCAAAAGTTTACGGAACAATTTTTATAAAATTCGTGGTAATCTTATTTTGGAATACGCTTTAAGTTACTAAAATATATATTTTAATTATTAGTGACCTCAAATCGGCCGCAATTTCAATATTTTTAATTATCTTTCAGAAAATATATATATATATATCTCCTAGCTCCTAAAAGTCAGCTCCAGATATCATATACCGGTTCTGAAGATAACAAAACTATTATACTCTGTAGCAATATGTTACAAGAGTACAAAAATTTTCAGATCGATTCAGATTAAATCGAAAATAGTATACCATAACAGTTGTCTGCTGGATGGTTCAGCTGTTTTCGGATCTTATCAGCGCTCAAAACTACCGTTAATTAAAACGCTGGCTTTTTTAAATTCAATTTAACATTCATATTTAAATTAAAATTAGATTTAAAATCAAAATTACAATTTACATTAAATTAAAATTAAAACTATAATTAAAATTATTATTAAAAGTAATATTAAAATTAAAGTTAAAACAAAAATTAAAAAAATAAAATTTAAGTCAAAATTAAAATTAAAATTAAAATTAATTTTAAATTAAAATTAAAATTAAAATTAAATTAAAATTAAAATTGAAATTAATTAACAATTCAAGAAAAAATTTAAATTAAAATTTAAATTAATATTAAAATTAGAATTAAAATTAAATTTAAAATTAACATTACAACTAAAATTAGAATCAAAATTAGAAGTAAAATTAAATTAAAATTAACATTTATTTTAAAATTAAAAAGAAAATTAGAATTAAAATCAATAATTTACGTTAAAATAAAAAACATTAAAATTAACATTCATATTAAAATGAAAGTATAAATTAAAATTAAAATTAAAACTAAACATAAAATTAAAATTAAAATTAAATTAAAAGCAATAATAAATTTTAACAGATTTATATATGTTACAGTTACTTATAGGCTGTATTGAAAACAGTCCTTAGTAACCCATACTCATTAAACTAAATTCTCTTCGGCTTGTCTTGGCTTATCTAGTTAAAACATTTTCCATTTCATTCAATGAATTTTCATCTCAACTAAATCTTGTAAATGGCTAACTTCATTGTTTAGGATAGGTTTTCTAAAGATCATGTTTATCTTCTTCAATGGTTTAACCCAAGTTGAATGATTCAGACACCATGAATAATCGCCTCGCTATTGCCGAGATGAAATTTCAAAGAATGTAGAGAATTTTTAAGCACAGAGTTATCACTCAGTGTGCCTCCTATTCCTTTCAGTCCGAACAAGTTTTAATAATATTTCCGATATTCAATTATATCACAATTTTATTTGTTGTAGAGCACATTTTATACATATCAAATGGTTTTTGGGTTCCCACTAATTTCAAAACTTGCTACAAAGGCAACAATAAAACCATTTGCGCACCGAGCGGATTGAGATATTGAGCAAAATATAACCGCAACTTATGAAACATAACTGTTTTATGCCTACGATGTTAATCCACGCCCACGTGAATACCCTCAAAAAGAATTTTAATTTTATTTTTAGCTTTCAAAAGCCAAAGGGTGAGCTTACAATAACAACAAAAACAGCAATGCCATTATTTACGCTCTCTCAGCGCATAAAACATAAAGTAAATGCCACTCAGCCAACTATGAATGAACAGCAATGCTTCCAATTATATATATAAAGGTTAGTATATATGCACATAGTAAAAAATGTATATATATACACACAAACACCGCTACTTACCTCATCTTTGCAATCCACATGCACTTTGCCGCTGTCAAGTACGCGCCGCAGGTTGATTTCATCGCCACGTAGCGCTGCCAGATGCAACAGCACATCGGACGGAGTCTCCTTCTGCAATAAAAAAGCACAAAAATGATAATTTTAGTCATAAACAAGAAAAAAAAAATATTTCTGTTGCACTAAAGTTATAATACCCTTCACAGGTGGATTTAACATGGTATAAAGAGGTCTTTATTGTGGTATTGATCGTTCAGTTTGTATGACAGCTATAGCATATAGTGGTCCGATCTGAATAATTTGTTATGTTAAATAATCTATGTCAAATTTCGGGAAGATAACTTATCAAATAAACAAGTTTCTCATACAAGAACTTGATTTGGATCGTTCAGTTTGTATGAGAGCTATAAGCTACAGTGACCCGATTTGAATAATTTTCTCGGAAATTGTAGGCTTGCCTTAGATAATTATCTGTGCTGAATTTCGGGAAGAGACCTCTTCAAATAAAAAAGTTTTCTATACAAGAGCTGGATTTTGATCGTTTAGTTTGTATGGCAGCTATAAGCTATAGGGATCCAATCGGAACAATTTCTTCGGAAAAAGTAGCAGTGTCTTGGGCAATAATCTATGCTAAATTTCGGAAAGATAACTCGTCAAATAAAAAAGTTTTCCATATAAGGACTTGATTTTGATCGTTCATTTTATAAGACAGTTATATGTTGTAGTGGTCCGATAACGGCGGTTTCGACAAATGAAAAGCTTCTTAGTGAGAAAAAGACGTGTACAAAATTTCAGTTCGATATCTCAAAAGCTAAAGGTCTAGGCAGCCATATACGGCTAAATCAACTCACCTCGCCACGCTGATATCTGGTATATATCTCATAAGGTCTCCATCGCTTTCAATTGGGTATGACAAACTTCTTAACACACTACAAATACTCTGTTCAGGGTATAAAAACATAAATGTGAGAAAGAACAGCTGAATATGAGAGCTAAAAACGGGGGCACTAAAATAAGGTGAGTGCAATTAAGCTTCTTTATTTGCCTCTTCCAATATTTAGGCTGTCAAGTCTTGCAGCTTGCTATAAGTCATATGTGCAACATCGCACACACATAAATATTTGATTAGAAATTATGGGTGAACGTAGAGTGTAACCTGACCCTTTTCGGCGTGCTACATTACACACGCACACAACGGTGCACATGTTGCAACATAAAGCCAATAAGGCCTCACGGCAAACCAAATTGTGCACGAAATTCTACTCACATTACAGCAACAACAACAGTAACAACAAAAAATAAGTATAAAAAATGAAATACAAAAAAAGCTGCCAACCTCATTGACTCCGTTAGTGCCCCAGTAGCCGTATTGCCTTTAAGAAATAAGCTGCCAATTGCCATCGCACAGCAAAGCTGATGCAACAGCAATAATGTTTCATATTTCACACAGCTGGTTCTTCTGTTTTTTCTCTTCTTTATTAAAATCTATAAGACAGCTATTGAGCAGCAGAGCGAGACTGCAGCAGCGGTGGGCGCGGAGCCGGCGTATGCGCCGTTAAATTGCACCTGATGCTGTAATACACCGTGCACGTATGTATGTATGTATGTATGTAGGTGTGTATGTATGCGCAGCTCCCATGCGGCACTACCTTCAAACTGGTCACACCAAACAACCGCCTAACCGTGACAGCGACACATTGTTGCTGTGTCATGCGGCTGCCTGGGCATTTGCCACAACGCGCTGGTTGCAACACAGTTTGTTGTTGTTATAAGACTTGCTAGCTGCCATGTGCTGTTGCCAACAAACACATGTACGTATATATATATGTATGTGCCATTGTGCACACTTAAAGTTTTATCGCATCTGTCGCACTGGTGGCACCCAAATTTGCTGCCTCACACATCTGCTCAACAGCTAGTGGAGCTTGTTAAATTCAATGGTTATTGGGACAACAGACGAAACTTATTTTATTTCCCAATACTTTGGGTTTAAACTAATGGAGATAGGTATAGTGTTATATGTCTATAAAAGATCAGGATGACGAGACGAGTTGAAATCCGGATGACTGTCTGTACCTTCGTGAGTCTATGCAAGGGATAACTTGAGAAAAAATTGGGACATCTTGATAAAACTTGGTGCACATGTCACCTAGTATCCAAGCGAGGTCGGTATTGTAGACGTAATGGGAAATTGCCACGTCCATGACCGCTTCACAGCCGGCAGATGAACTCTAGGGGCTATAAAATGCGAATTGAAAGTGTAGAACGTAGATGGTATAAATAAGATAATAGTGTTGCTGGTGACTTTAGATATCCGAAACGCCTTCAACAGCGCTTTAAAATCCCCGGCCACCTCAGAGCTGCGAAGCTACCTTAGTAACAGAAAACTGCTATACCAAGCTAAGAGGGATCACATCAGATAGCGGTCACATCAAAAGCAGCACAAGAATCCATTCTAGGACCAGACTTGTGGAGATCTACTACGATGCTATAGCAAAACTCGAAATGATAGACGAATCGTATTTAATTGGCTACGCGGACAACATTACATATCACAGTACGAGACAAAGAAGAAGAAGCACGAAGCAAGCTTAATCAGATCATGATACGGACGCAAGCATGTCTCGACTCACATAACCTCCAGCTCGCTACGGAAAAAACAGAGCTACCACTGCTAACAAATAAGCACATACCCGACGAACTAAGTAAGCAAACGACTACGGATATTCTTAAGACACAAAAAGCAGTAAACTAGGCATAGAGAGAATGAAAACCACGACAGATAGACGAGCAGACTAATAAAACACCTAAACTTATGGACAAGCCATTAATTCAGAGAAGTAAATTTTTACACAACTCAGCTGTTATCCGAAAACGGATACTTCAAAAAGTACCTCCACAGAATGTGAAAAGTCGAGACAAGAAGAACGAACCACGCGGGCTATTTAATAAGCTTCATGCTGGAGAGTGAAGCCAACAAGGGTATTATCCAGACATTCGCTGTAATTTTACACCGCAGCAAGAGGCGGGGCCTGGACGTTCCTTAGACGGGAGGTTTTTAGTGACCTGGACTAGTGATGATACGGAAGGCATTTCCACCCACTCACCCTCAAAGGTAAATCGACCAAATCGGAAATTATTTATAATTAAATTCCATATGAATCTTCCACTTTACCGTATAAAAATCAAAATCCAAAGAATACAGTGGTATTAAACTTTAAGCAAATAGTGGATTTACGCTATTTGTTGAAGCTCCCAGATATCGAATATGTGGAACTCGGTGCTTACCTCTGAATTCTTACAGAAAATATTGGGCAATCTTTAGATATATAATTGAAGGGGACAAGAGTCTTTTCCTGTCAGCTTGCTTGCTTAGATCCAAGATTTATCGCCAATAATACTACGTTTCATGGCATCCGGGAGTCGGAAAATATTGTTTAACAGAATTTAACCCGACGTTATTTTTCGAAAAAAATTTTGTGATTTTCAAACCAGTCGTGCTTTCACTTTTCTTAGGCCCAAATGATCTTTCAAAATGTTTTTCACAGATTCTTCTCATATTCCGACGATGCCAGTAAGATCTCTGACTGTTGATCGTCGACTCTCAAGCATCAATATCTTTATTTTATTGACGTGTTGATCATCAGTTGATGTTGGTGGTCGCCCGGGAAACGTGGTTCGTCATCAACGCGTTCTCGGCCCTCTTTGGATAATTTGTAATCAAAAACATCTTCTGGCGACAAACAATTATCACCGAAGGCCTTTTCCAACATTCTAAATGTTTCTGCACCAGAAATTTGATTCCGCACACTAAATTTAATGGAACTTCTTTGTTGAATAATTCCTCTCATCGTAAAAGTTCCCGAATGAACTTTATGTACTTCGGAAAGACATGCTACTTAACAGGAATGATTATTTTGTTGCAAAATTTTGTACACATGTCACTGATAGTCATACCAATCTAGAAAAATATTTCGATTAATTGGTTTTCGCGGGAAATTTAAATTAAAGAGTCTTACTATTTTTTGCCCATATTCATGAGAAAGTATAAATAGTTCTGTTACCCTCGCTCTTTCTTGTATATTTTTTATTTCATTTCATAAATTCTATATTTTTATGTAATTTGCTTATTTAAATTTTTTTCTAATTTCTATATTTTTCTTTTTTTTTCTCTCAGAAAATTTTTGCAATTTATTTAAATTGCATACTTATTTTAATTTTATTCCATGCTTTACCTCAAATTAAATACATTTATAGTATGTCATCAAAGCATTTTGTGAATTACCATTTTCGCCTTTTTGATATTTTCTTTTTCAAAGTTTTTTGTTGCTGTAGCTTGCTGCTGTAACCAAATTTGTAAATATCAGCGCAGTGTGGCACTATGCCATTTAAAACTATTTTCGGTGTGGCAGTTGGTGGCAAGCAGCTGTCGTTAAATTTATCTCAAAGCGGAACATTTGCCAATTGCTGTCGAATAGAGATATTTCTCAAATGAATGGCAGACTAAAGTGTTCGTAAGTATGGTGTGTTTGTTAGCAAAGCAGTGACAAGACTACGCTGTAAGTATCTGAGTCCCCACGGTTTGACACATTGAAAGATCCATCGCTAGTGAGCCCACAGAGTCTCTTGGAATTCGCGTCAAGCCAATGCTACCTATAGGATGACCTCATGGACCTAGTACCTGAACTCCATCTGGTATCGCCAGGGACTAAAAATGGGCTATTCGTGGCTCATTGACCTATCAGACTAAGTATTGACTTCAGTCTCGAAAACATTACCATATACATATTCTAACTAAAGACCGAGAGAATATTACATGAAAGCACCAATAAAATCATTCATTTGCATCGACACCTCAGTTTTTCCATATCATTTTTTTTTTTTTTTTTTTTTGTAAAAATTGCATTGTTTTTCCATACTTGAACCTCAAAGTGTCGGTCTCTAATTTGCATATTTGTTTTGCTTTGCTATTCTTCACCCTCCACCTGTAAGTTGGACTCATTTGTGGTCAAAGCGTATATTTACCGCCAAAACCTCTCCTCGCCACTCAAACACCTTTGCCACAAGCCACAGCGGAAGCAAGCAACAGAAAACACTAAAATACCAGCACAAAAACAACAGCAAAACAAAGCATATTAGCCACAAGAATGATAAATACAACGATGCAGTCAGTTTGTCACAGCCCCAAGCTGTCGGCCGCCGGAAGTGCAATTTTCGAATATTTTATGGGTTCAAAGGAAAGGCAAAGCAAAAAGCAAAGCTGCGACGTGAACGGTGTGGGACAACTACTGTTCGTGGATATACGAGTATGCACATAGTTATGTACATATACATTTCAGACTGTGGGGTGCGACAAGACTTCGGTTGACTTTTAAACGCCCGTAAGCGTCTTGAGCACTCCACCGCTTTAATAGCTCAATTTAAACTCTTGTTAATGAGGCGAAATAATTTCAAGTTATACTAAATTAAAAGAGCTGAAATTACGAGCGGCGTGTGAGAGGTCCAAAGCGAGAAGAGAAGCACATGAAATGTGAATGAAAATAAATATTAGCGAGGAAGTGAGGTGAGAAAGCAAAAGTGTACTCATTAACTGGACTAACAAAATTATAAAAATTTAAATTACTGTAATAAAAATAATTTCAATTCCGTAAAAATTATGCAAAGTTAAGATGAATGGTTAACATTCACTTAAATTAACAGTTTGTTGTGGTTTTTGGTCTGGTGGAGTCGTCGGTCCATACTTCTTTCGAAATGAAGCTGGTGACACCGTTACTGTCAATGAAAAGCGGTATAGATCGGTAAAAACCAACATAGGCGTGGTTGTATCCAATTTCTTCATTTTCACACTGTGACATAGGAATGTGAGTAGAATGCCACGGACTAAATTTAGACGAAATCGGTCGAGTGCGTCCCGACATATTTAATGACACCTGAAAGGGATCGGCGTCACGACCATCTTTTAAATTTTTTACCTCGGCCCACTCATATCATCTGTTCTTCTTCTTTCTTTTTTTTAATTTTACTCTGTGATCTGTGCAAGAAGGTTGCTTCGGTCGCTGTGTGCTACGATTAGATATTGGTAATCTCGCAGTACTTCGCTGCTGTCCTTGTAGTTGAGGATTTCTCTTGATCGACGGTTTGGCTTACTGCGTCGTCGCTTCCCCGACCGTTTTGATGGTACCGTTGCTTGGCTTTCAACGAACCACTGCCAATTGGCTACAATTCCTTCCTCGATCCGGGTTGTGAAACTCGGATTGGAGGATGTCAACTGCGGTCTAGAGGCATAATATGCTCGGTCTTCGTTCATTCCTGCCGAAGCCCAAACCAACTTTTCCTTTTCCACCATTGTTCGGTTTCGCTTGCAGCTAAGCCTTTTTTAAATTTTTTCCCCGCTGCTTCGTAGGTCGATTTGCTTTCATTGCCTTCTTACTAGGTCTTACCCTCATCCTAGTCTTTATGGCTGACAAAACACATTTTACATCTCATTGTGTTTATGCTTTCAATGCTTTCGAAATCTGAGAGGGGCGTAGGTGTTCTATACCTTCGTCTCAAGAAGCGAAACCTAGCCGTAAAAAACGAAAACATGTTAGAGGAGCGAGTGGTGGAAATGGTCTGGGAGAGATCACAGTAGCCACATTGAAGTTTCGCGAGGGAGGTAAAGGAAAACCGAAGACTTGGTCCCTTGAAAAACCCGAACAAAATCGTGAAGGTTCTACAAATAAATTTGCAGAAGCGCAAAGTTGTCTCTACCGAACTCCTCCTCAAATTAGATAGGATCGGCTACAATGCGGCTTTAATTCAGATACCATGGATAACTTCGGTCAGGAAATATGGTATCTGTAGTGAAGGGAAAATTTTTGGATAAAGAACGATATCGGCCAACTCTTTACAAGGAGGTAAAAAATCCCATATAAAAAAAATGCTAGTGTCCGCTTGTGGTCTATCGCCTAGACTCATGAATTGGCGTTACAAAGCGGTATTAAAGCCAAACTTATTTTATGGTGCTCTGATGTGGTGGATCGCTATGAACAAAATTTCATAAAAGAAACCGTTGGAACGGGTACTTGCTGTTCTCTGCACTAGAAAGACTTCAGCTGCGGTACTAAAAAGGTTATTCAACATGCCACCAATTGGCATTGCAGTGGAAAACTGTGCGGCAAAATCATCTACAAGATTGGCTGCTTTAGGTGAATTCTCTACGAGGACGTTCGGGTTCAATAAGCAGGGGGATGCTGGACAAATTAGACCAAATACCCATATGTTATATGAGAGATATATGAGAGGAGATTATAAGTCACACATTAAAAGGTGGATGGCATAGAAGCCTGTGACACACCAGCGAAACTTACAACTTCTATAAAGATGGATCCAAAATGGCCATAGAGTGGGAACCAGTTTCTAAAAAACCCAAAAAATTAATAAAAGTTAAAGGCGAGTTTTCGAAACGAAACCAGTTAGGTGCTTGAATTCAATACAATTTTCTCGAATACCACAAGCATTTGCCTTGTACTCGTATATATTTACATATTTTTCTTGAAAATTTTTGCAATAACCAAATCAAATTGTTAATGCAAAAACAACCAACTGACTTTTATCCAGTTTAATTATTAGCATTTAATATTTCTTCTCAAAATTTCTCTGCATGCTTCTCAGTCTTCGCTCCCACGAGTAACGTAGCAAGTTGTAATATGTGAAAAAGATTCATCACTTCATTTTCATTAGCTTACGACTAATGATACCCCAACTTGGTACGGCAGTCTCAATCATTAAATGATTGATGATATGATGCTTTAATTGATTTGTCGGCGAGGAATTGAATTGCTTTCAGATTCTTTGCTTAATTGATAGTTAAACTAATTTTGAGTGATTTTAAAAATTGCTGATTTGTTATAGACGAATTCAATAGAAAATAATTTACTGAATTTTTTCGCAAGACTTACGGTTGAAGAAATAATTTTTTGGTTGATTTAACTAAAATTTCTTCTTTGTTGAAAAAAGTTATATCCACTTTCAAGTCAGAGAAGTAGTATTTTTCACTTTTTTTTTAAGATGCATAAAAACACGATTTTTGAAATTCACAAGTGGATATAACCACTTAACATGTTTAGAAAAATATATATTAACTTCAGAAATTAACTATTTTTCACTCAAGCGCTTTTTCTGGTCATTCTACAATTCAGTCATGCAAATTTTGCATGCAAATTCTGTTTACTTGACTTATCAAGCGTGTCTAGCGCTTATCTTTAAATATAACCCGATGCAGCTATAAAATTAGTTTTAATAACAGAAATTTTTCAAAATAATTTCACTTTTTCATAGACAGATAATTCTCGGCTAGGGTAGAGCATATTTATTTAACGCATAACTATACCAGGCACGTACAAATTGACGTCAGAATAACGCCAAATGACAGGGAGGGAGCCATAAAGCTACTACAAGTAAAATATAATATTACTTCAGTATATGTACCGCTATATTGGGTTGCCAGCTTAAAAAAAAGGTAGAAGTGAGTTAAGAGGCATATCTGAATTGTTTTTTTTTTATTTAGGGGTACGAGTATACCTTTAAAAATAATATATGGAAATTTCATATCGATATCTCAAATAGTTTTTGAGTTACAGCCTACTAAAGTGTAGTGAAAAATTTTTTTCTCAAAACTAAATTTTCGAATTTGCTTAAGAGAAAAATCGGAAGAAAATCATGCAATCAGTGTAAAGTTGCTTATGCTTGTGTTAAATACAGTTCTCCATACCATTTTTGTTTTTTTTTGACTGAATAAAAGTCGAGTTTTGGCGGACCCAAAACTAAGAAAAGTTTTGAGTAAAACTCGACTTAAAAACAACACTCATCTGAAATATTATTGACAATTGGCAAACCTTTTTCTTTTAACTTTTTCACTTATCATAGCATATTTATTTCTATAATTCATTTTGAATTCAACATGTATATTGCAAACAGGTGGCAACCCTTATCAAAAAATATTTTAAATTTGACAACCCTTTTTTTCAACGTAAGCATTTCTCAAACTATAAGAGCATACATATTTTCATATTCATTCAATATTTATAAAATATTAATGTTGTAAATAGGTGGCAACCCTCATTAAAAATATTTTCAAAGTTGGCAGCCATTTTCTTTTCCGAACGAGAACACATTTCGTCTTTTTATGACAGACATATTTTCATAAAATTGTTAACAACTGGCAACTCTCATCGGAAATATTTTTTGTAGTTCGCAATCCTTTTAATTTCCAACAGTAACCATTTTTAACTCCATTATAAAACACATATTTTCTTATTTCGTAAATTTTTTTATTCAAATAAAATTATTAAGAAATGGCAACCCTCATCACGAATATTTACTACAATTGGCAACCATTTTTTTACGAACGAGAGGACTTTTCGCCCTATTGTCGCATATATTCTTTCGTAATTCGTAAACTTTTTATAAAAATTTTATAGAAATAACAGCTGGCAACTCTCATAAAAATTTTTTAAATTCATTGGCAACCCTTTTCATTTCCAACCATTAATTTTTGTTCCTTCCTCTTTTTATTGAATTAAAATTTTAATCAGGTGGCAACGCTCATCAAAAATATTCTCCACAATAATAATGTTAATTTTTAGCTCTATTATGAATTATTTATTATTAAATTAAATTGTAAACAAGTAGCATCACTCATCGGAAATATTTTGCAAACTGTTTTCATTTAATTGTTAGCTATATTATTATGTATTTATTCTTTATCATTTAATTCAATTGTAAGCAAGTGGCAACACTCGTCGGAAATAATTCCTTACCAGTTTTATAGAATTTTTTTTTTTTGTTTTATACATTTTTCGACTAAAAATTTTACAAAGATGGCAATATTTTACAATTTTTCGTGTTCTAATCACAATTTTTTTAGAATTTAATTTTGTTCTTTCAAAATTATAAAAATAATACAAAATATTAATTTAATTATAATTTAATAATTTAACTTTTTTTTAAGTATTTTTTCAAATATCAAAACAACTTTTTTTTGTCGTCAATAAAACCTGAAAATATTTGCGAGAAAAATGTGCTTTACATTCTATAGCGAATTGCATTGAACTCGTTACATGCAAATTTTACGGTCAAATAAATTAAAAGCAAATTTAAATGCAAAACAAAACAATCTTATTCCAATGATTACAGGTTCAAAGTCAAACGAGTGACGCGTAATTGCCAACGCGGCTGTGCACTGAATGCATTATGTGAACAAATTGACCAACAAAAATACACAACAAGTGTTCGAATAAGAGCAAAGGCACAAAAACGGCGAAAAAGTAGAGCGATAAGACGCTACAAGTAAAAATACCAGACGAAATGTGCTGAATATAGATGAGAGTTCCACAACATAATTCATTTATAGCTCTCCGGTTACGTAAGAGACCCTAAAAATTTTTATCACAAACAAGGAAGGTCGCTGATAAGCGGTCTTTGTTTTATTTCCAAATTTGGTTACAAAATGAACAGTAAGCGACCAATAAATCAATTATTTTTATCACGCGCTATCAAATGTACATAATCATGCACACCTTCCATTGCAACAAAAATAACCCAAAACGATATCTATGTACATTCCATATGCCTTCATGCCTCTTACCATTTACAATGACCTCACCCAACAATATACCACAGCACACCTCAAATGTGAAATCAAAGTAAATTGTTGTTCTCTGAAATCATTATCAAATGCAGCAGAACATTTCGATCGCGATATGAGTGCTCGTGCTCGTGCTCGTAAAGTGGCGTAGTATTACCTGTTAACCGTCGACCAGTTGCCTCTGCAGTTGCAGGTTATTCACTTGCAGAGGTACACTTTCATATATACAGACAGCCATACATACATACGTAGTACAATTATATGGTTATCTGTATATAAATATATATCATATGACTATATGAACCTCAAAATCTGATAAATATTTTATTATATTTCCCTCATATTTACTCGCGTTAGGCCTAATCATTGTTGCTCTTACTCAATCAACCTTAAATGTAGACAACAAAAATTGATAAATAAAAACCGCCGATATCGGATCACTATAGAATATAGCTACCATACAAACTGACCGATTAAACTCAAGTGCTTGCTTGGAAAACTTTTTTGTTTGACGAATTACTTTCGGAGTCAGTGGGCTCAACTTTAAGAGCGCTACGTCCAATTTATGGTGTTGGAAAAATTTTAATCCACAGGCATAGACAAAAGATTTTGGTCCACATCTTTACAAGATCACTGGGTTTTCGTTCTTTTGTAGAGGTGGTCGAAGATGCGCCACTCTCAGGAAGGCCTGTCGTCGAAAATTGCGATAAAATCGCTGAATTGGTCGAAAGAGACCGACATCGGTCAAGAGCTGGGCATGAGTCATCAAATATTCAAAAATTCAATAAAAATATAACAAATACATATATATCAATAAAAATACCGCAAGACTTTTTTGACAACCTAATATCGAAAAGGTCATAGAAGCAGTGCTTAAAAATCAGTGTCTTGGCTTCAGAGAGATAGCGGAAGATCTCAGTGTTTCCTATGGAACGACTCAACACATTTTGGTTAATCATTTGGATATTAATCGTCTAAAAACCAGACTCTTATTAATAGATCTGAATCTTTTGCTAAAAGAACATCGAGGAGAGGTCGTCATAAGAGATGCTTGCAAACGTAGCTTGATTTATGAATATGGCGTCGAAAGTGGCAACTAATCTAGCGAATGGCGCTTAAAAAATTAACCGAAACCGTAAAAACCACGTCAAAATTCGTCCAAAATTACAACGAAGCATCGCTTTCTTTGATTTCCGTTGAATTTATTACAAAAAGGCAAAGAGTCATTAAGGAATACTACTTAGCCGCCTTGAGGCGCCTATGTGAAGAATTTCGTCGTAAACGACCGGATTGGTAGACAGAAAATACGCAGATTTTTCGCAATAATAATTCTAGCATGATTTTGACTGATTTTTGGTCACACTAGAGTCATCTCTCAGTCACAGTATTTGCCAGATATTGCTCCCTGTATCAATTTTCTGTTTTCGAATCAAAGAATCCGCAAATTTTTTTTTTATCAGTCCGGTTCAAATTTGATCAAATGGTATTTGAGAGCATAACTATAGTAGTTAACATATGCAATAAATTAAATTAGATCGTAAAGAGTTATAACTTACCTTTAATGACATTTTTCTCTGCGTTCCCTGCCAATAACTGTGTCTTTGTTGTATTTAATTGTGGACGAATGCTCGCCTTCTGCGGCTTAATTAATATTGCACAATTTACTTGACGCGTTCCAATTTACTTTAATAGCACTCTTCACAAAAGCAATCACAAAAACACATGTACAGATATGTATATATACACTATATATGTATATTTTTATTTTTACATACTTGTGTGTGTTTTACATATAGACTCTATAAGTTTTATCACGCTAATTATAGGTCACCCGCTTTTTGCACACCATTCACTCACTAACTCACTTTATGATTATTGCACGAGCACTACTAATAATACTATACAGATGTGTGTGTATGTAAGTGTATGTATGTAGGTGTGTGTATGTATGTATGCACTTTTATATTGAATCCTAACTAACTTTGCACCTTTCGCCAGAAACTCAGACAGCTGCTTTTGCTTAAATGAGGCATCACTCAGTGCTTATTTTTTTATATTTTTTATTTGTACATGTGTTTGTGTGTATGTACAAATATACATATGTATATTAGTTTGTCACTTCACTGCACTTTTGCGTGCATTTACTTCTTGTAATAAGAACGGGGACATTCACTTGTCTGGCTGCGCCGGCGCATTATAGCCATTCACTCGCTCGGACGCTGGCGTCAGAACTGCAAAGAGAAGAAGAAGATGTGAAAAAAAAAAAAATAAGAAATATTT
The DNA here is from genome assembly GCA_027475135.1 of Bactrocera correcta. NCBI lineage: Eukaryota > Metazoa > Arthropoda > Insecta > Diptera > Tephritidae > Bactrocera > Bactrocera correcta. The sequence continues at coordinate 83,475,072 of CM050326.1, forward strand.
TTAGTTGAAATATATGTGCATATATTAGGGTGAGTCATTAAGCAACTTACTTATATCGGTTTTAAGTACTAAACGCAACTATAGAAAATACTGACAAAATAATATAAGAACTTTTTAATAAAAAAATCCTCTGGTAGAGCTTTTAGGAAATGTTGTGGTCTACAAGAATCCGCGATTTATAAAATCTTATCATAAATGGTTCAACAAGTTTGGTATTTTTTATGTAAAAAATTTATATTACTATGTTACCCACAACTAGGGAGAGGCTAGCCTTACTGAGGGAAAGTAGATCACTAAATCTATAGCGATCGATCTTGGCCCAAAAAGCTCTTGTGACAGCGCAAGTACCGATAGTAGCCTAGCACTGGCCAAGCTTCCACAAAGCCCAGCTGACAAGTAGTAGAGCACAATAGGATACGGGAGCACCGGCTCGGCTCCCATTCTACCGATAGCGGTTCTAGGCTGCCTTTCCTTGCTAGCTCAACAGCTTTGCAATTTCCTGCGACTCCAAAATGATCTGGCATCCATACTCTATACCCGTCTTATCACAAAGACAATCGATGCTACTGATAGCGAGGTTAAGCACTCATTGACCAACCCTGAAAGCATTGGTACCAAGTTCCTTTGAACTCGTCGTCGCTCTATTATCTGAGTAAATGGTCACTTCTACTGCTACTTTAATGGCTGCAACCTCGGTTTAGAAGACACTGTAATAGTAAGGAAGTCTGAAGCTGGAGTTGATGAAGAGCTCCTGACACTAAACCTCTCCACCAACATTCCCCCAAGCTTTAACCCATCGTAAAGATCCTCTCCTCCAACGGCTTCTTCTTACACACAACTCCCTCATCGGTATGCGGGCAGAGAAGAAGCCACCAGAGTTCAGTTTGGCAACTTCATGATCCAACTGATCCGGTATGTAGTCAAAGTGTGTAAGGATAATCGAGTGCTCAGATACGTGCTCTTTTAAGAACCCAGATTGTCTGAGTCTGATAAAAACTCTCGCGACCATACACCTTCCGACGATGTCTACGGGCACTATCTGCAGGATGGCGTTTAGTGCCATTGTTGAAGTGGACCTTAGTGCAGCACACATGCTGATGAGCGCTGCCCGTTGAACGCCCTCGGATTTCTTTACAAGTGTGGTATTTTCTAGAGCCCTCCACCACCTAAAGACTCCATAGAAAATAATTTACTGAGGTTTCGTAGAGCCTGAGGCTCACTTTTGGTGAGAGACCCCGACCACATCTTTTGCCAACGGCTCCTCTATATCCAGTATAAGGCAATTGATACCTTTTTTGAACTCCTAAATTTGATTTTAATTTTTTTTGGCACACCCTAATATACATATATACAATCTATTAAGAATATAATAAAACAAAGTCATTTGTTTTGCATATATACATATGTAAGTCTATGTGTCTGCTGGCTAAAATTATTATATCACCGCTGACAACGGCAACAGGTTTACAACAGTACTAACAACAACAACAAATCGCCATAACCAACAAATGCAATCAATGCGCTTCAAATGCCGCAGCTTCAAAGAAAATGTGTAGAGAATTGGAGCACCGCAACAAGCGAGCGCAAGCGCACACATAGCGTTGCAAACACAAAACACACACACACACACCCGGCAATCACAGTTTCCAGTTTTCTTAGCCTCATTTTGTTAAGCGGCTTTTTTCCGTCACCGTCACCGTTTTTGGCTTCATCTTCAGCAGCTGTTGGCGTCTTGCCGTTTACGGTTGTGTTGTGCTTGCGGAAAATTGCAACAAACACTGCAACTCTGACAACAACAATGCAGCAAATAGTTGCATTACATTGTTGGCAATCGCATTGTAGTGGAAAATGTTTTGACTTAGTAAATTGCATCGTGCGCGGGTAATTACCAGCCAATGCGATTAAATACAGATATAGACTACGCGACAGGCCACATTCTCAGCCACACAAACAGTAATACAAACATCCTTATGCACTCGTTGTTGCAGAAGTTCCCTCGCAACTGCCAAATCAAGCATTTGCTGTTGATTTTCTTTTTTCGATTTGCGACACAAATCACATTTCCTGTTACTTTCTCCAATTCCTGGCGCCCTTCTGTCGCTGTCACGCCTTTTGACAGCTGGATAATGCTCACACAGCTTGCAGTTCATTAGCCCTGAGAAGTGCTAGTTGACTGTATTTCTTGATACAGCAAGGCGACAGTTTTTAACAGCCTTGTAGAGAATGGTTTTGGAGCGACACTTTTTACCTTCCATTTTGCCTGCGAGAGCTATACGATCAGGTAACAAGCTCCTTCTCCACCTGGTCTTTCCAACGGAGTGGAGGTCTTTAGGCTTTCTGTCCACTACAGTGTCTTCCAAGCGGAGGTGGGTGCCGTAAAAGCAGTAGTACAGCTACCGGAGCACAGCCTCCTTCCAAGTAGTGACTATCTAGCCCGAAAGTAGGACAGCTTTATTAACCTTAACTTCGCTGACTTTAAAGGAATGTTTGCACTCCTTATCTCTAACATCGACTTACGATAAGTTCAGACTTGACTTGTTAATGAGCTTATTATGTTATGTACTTCAGTCTCATTAACTGCAGAATAGTAATGGCAAAGAACTCCGTTGGCTCCTGGCGGTTAACTACTGGATCGTTGGATCTCAGACCAGCTAAGCGTTAGTATACTATTAGGAGGGTTTTTATAACCGAGGGTAAATCGAGATCTAATGAGCTCTTCGTCCTCAGCAACGTCCATATTTCATGGCTGTAGGAAACATTTTCCGGGATGCCAGTTGCATCAGCTGTTTGGAAGGAGATGAGATAAAACATCTCAACAGATTTCTGATCGGATCAAGGTGCTTTGTCGATAGCTGATATCCAATTACAGCAGTTTTAATTTTGGCTTTACAAAGAGCTTTACATAACAGTCTAAGTGTGATCCCCCGCAGTCTTAAGGGATTAGCCTCTTCAGATATATGCAGTAGAAAGTAACAAGTACACTCTACAAATTTGTCAAGAATCCCAGAAAGAAGCGTCTGAGGCCCCACAATGTATATACATATATAAATGATCAGCGTAACGAGCTTAGTCCAGTTTGTCTTTATATACTCGAAGTAGTCTCATAGTTTTGGTGATACCGATATAAAATGTTGCAAACCTCTTTATCTTTCCAAGGAGCTGTTCCTTTATCGGAACCTCCGATATCGAATCATTGTAAGATACATATATCTGCAATGCAAACAGACCACAGACCGATCAAAAACAAGTCCTTGTATGGAAAACTTTTCTACATGACAAGATATCTGCACGAAATTTGTCAATAATTATTTTCCAAAGCAACTCTACAATCTCGGAATATATGTATTGTTGAGATCGGACCACTATAGCATATAGCTGTCACACAAAGTGATCGTTCAAAATCAAGATAAAGTACGCTTTATACTCTTTTTGCTATAAGAAATGCGCAGCCGAACTTAACGGTTTTTTGTTTTCTTTTATTCCCCAGTACTTATATTAATCATTTCCAATAACTTTACTATTTCCTACTGGGTGTGTTCATGTTGTAAATGCATGTTACAATTTGTACCAACAGCAACGAATCAAAGTTTATTCACATCTGCAGCATTTCAACTTTAATTACTTTGCTAATTTATTTTGTTAGCATTTATTATTGCAGAAAAAAGAAAAACAACAAATAACACAAACTGAAAATTCCTTTGTTCACAAATGTTTGTTTAGTAGCTCTCTAGCATGGACTTCCGTTGATCCCTTTTTTTACAGCGCCGGCATATAGATATGCTGCCACACAGCCATAAACACACACACACACTTAAACAGATGGAATGCATTTCCATAAGTCTGCCATTAATTCTATTTGCAGCTGACTGAGCTGATGCATTGTTCGCCGAGAGTGGGCGTGGGTGTGGTTTGCTGGTGGGGAGCTCAAGTGCCGACCACTGCAGGAAGCTTGCCACACTTGTCTGTTAAGCGATACAGACATTTATTTATACATATAAGGTGCATACTTATGTGTGCTCATACTTATGTGTGTGCGTATGTACAGCGGTAAGAGCGTCGTACGCCGCACGCCACACGCCCACGCACCTTGTTCCCGAACTCAACTCGTTTGCACTCAAGATTTTCATCCAGATTGTTTATTATTGCAGCAGCGCTACTTCATAACAATGTTTATTGTTGTTGTTTTGATAAAAACACATGCACGCTGACTTTCAAGTGCCAAGATCACGGCTTTCTTGCCACTTAATGACCAGCGTGAACTTCAGCGTTTACGGACAATTGAAATGAAAATCGCTGATGGGAATTTCGAAATTCAACTTTGAGAAATTTTTTCGATTTTATTTTAGTTTTTTGATTCGACTTTAATATAGAGAACAACTGACATAAAATCGAATATAGAGGAAATTTTTTAAATGGTCTTTAAAAAAAAAGCCAGTTTTGGCAAATAAATTTATTTTTCGACCCATTATGGATATAATATTTACAGTGAAAACGTTACAGTGGAAATGTTGTTTTATCTCTATTATGTTTCTGACTCTTTCAAGAAATATTAGGTTCAAACAAATTCAAAAATCTTTGCTATTTCAGAGCAGAACACTAGATTCGACAATAAATTTTTACTACCGAGTAAACTTTGTAGTAAGTAGAACCTACTCGATATTGTCTAAGGTGAGAAAAATTTCTCTTACTCTTCAACTATGAAAGAGACTTCATTAGTTCAATCTACTTTCCAACATACAGTGCTGATATTTTCGACTTTTCAATGAAATAGCTTTTTCCCTTGCCTCTATTCTAGCAACGCTTTCCCAGGTCTAATTTTATCGACGGTTTTTAAATAGAACTCAACGCTGCTATTGTTGCGACTAATATACCATATGATCAAATTTGACCCGGACTGGTTCATTTAAAACTCAACACTGCTATTGTTGCGACTAATATACCATATGATCAAATTTGATCCGGACTGGTTCATTTAGAACTCAACACTGCTATTGTTGCGACTAATATATCATATGATCAAATTTGACCCGGACTGGTTCATTTAGAACTCAACACTGCTATTGTTGCGACTAATATTTCATATGATCAAATTTATTCCGGACTAGTCCATTTAGAACTCAACACTGCTATTATTGCCACTAATATGCCATATGATCAAATTTGGTCCGGACTTGTCCATTTAGAGCTCAACGCTGTTATTGTTGCGACTATTTTACCATATAATCAAATTTGATCCAAATCGGTACACAATTTTTCCTAGATTACAACCTTTTTTATGTTATTGTGAAGTTTGATCTCTATATGACAATGAGTGATTGTTTGGCAGCTGTTTTTTTTACGACGCGAAGAGAAAAAGTTAGATTAATCTGGTAGACCAACTAGATATGCATACATCAGTTGTGGTCCTTTGCGACACCATATATGTATACCTTTTAGGATGCCTGCGCTTGACACGAATTTTAGCAGACTCTGTGGCCTCACTATTATACCTCCTACAGTGTATTCCACCATGGGGACTCTAGATGCTAACATCATACCCTTGTCAAAGCGGGAAGAGTGGACAAGAGAAGCTCCATTGTTTTCCTGGTGCTTTTGCTCTATTTCCTTCAGTCTTCTCGATCTATCAGCCCCATTCTGAGAGAGTGTGTTCCTACAATCTGGATTATAGTTTCGATAATACTTACGAAAAAATAAGGGATCTGTTATTATGTCAGAGAATAATCATAAATGCAAGACACCTTTTTAATTGCTCGTAATTCTTCACATATTACTCCTGAATATCATTTTTATATTAAAGTAGTTTTGTTCCATACTTTATACCTTGTCTTTGTTTATAAATTCATAACCCGTCGCCATGAAGTAAGAGTACAAAACTATTATTTCTGATGCCATTAGAAAACCAAACAATATGATGCTCTTTTTATTGATTCTTAAGTGAACTAATCGATTTCCACGAAGTCGGCAGCTTTACGGTTATTTCATTAGCAATTAAGTGATGAATGCATTACCAGCGTTTGCGTATAGTTGAAGTCATACTTTGGGTGCTTCACTATGATTCTTTTCAAGCTAAGCTCTAGCTGCTAGAGCATTAGGAAACGAGCATGCAATGCGCTGAATTGTGAACCTCGCGCTGCGCTCGTGACGAAGATGACGTAATACAGTGCAATTATTAATTATGAATACTAATCAAGTCGACTCTGTTGTAACTAGAAGAGTTTCACCGGAAATGTGCAATAAAAACTGGTAGAACTAGAGTTTGTTGCTATTTTTTTATTGAAACTACTTCTTGTTGAAATCTCAGTTCTGCTTTTTGAGGTTATATTATGAAATAGTATTGTTTTCAGACCAGAAAATTGTTAAAGTGTTGAAAAGTTCATTTCAGAGAATGTGACAAACTTAATTCTTACCAGATAATCTCCTATGAAAAAAAAATATATTATTTATCTGTCAAAAATAAGCTTCGAAAAATTGTAGAATTAAAATTATAGTTAATCAAAAATCCACTGACTGTAGTTTGCCTTACAAAACTCCGAAATCTCAAAAATCTAAAAACTGCAACAAAAATGATAAGTCTGATAGTCTGACCACTGATATAATGGTCGTTACACTGTTTATAGCGACCCTCCAACTTTACGATAGCATTTTTGTAGTACGACTTGTTCTTTGCTTCAAAATCACTCTCAGTTTCGGCAATCACCTTTTCATTCTACGAAAATTTCTTACTCGTCCCAGTAAGAATTCTTGTGAGATCTGAGGACAGGGAATAGTCGCTGGGGGTCAGATCTGGAGAATACGGTGGAGGCGATCAAGCAATATTTTATCAACCACGAAATTTCTTTTTATCCATTTTTCACAATAAACCCTGTGTCCCATTAATATTCAGTGGATATAACGAAATGTTAAAAAAATTTATCCACGAAAACTTCACAAGGTAACTTGATCCCAAAGTCGAGAACGGGCCAAAAAATTACCTAAACCTCATGTAAAAAATATACTGTTTTCTATTTATTTATTTGATTATACAATAAATCCCTCATAAACAACAGAATAAACCTGCCTACTATTGTCGGAAAGTACTTTCCTACCTAGAATTGGTAAAAAAACACCCTTAACTTCACCGCTCTATTGTATACCAAATAAGTTTTTGTTCTTTCGCTCGTTTTTGTCTAAGATATTTAGAGAAATAAGTAAGATAAATCAAGGAATCTAAAGAAGCTGCCATGAATTGACAAGAGTGGTCCAAATCTACTCCAATCTCACAAAACATTAATATGGAAATCTTCAACTGTCTACTAAGATTAACAGCATGGACTATGTGGAAAGATATTGGAAATAGCCGAAGTCGAAAATAACCATCCAGTTTTTCTAAGCTGGAGGACCTTTGCTCATTTCGAAACTAGATTGATTTAGATAATATTAATTGGATGTTTTCGACTGTTTTCTGAAATAGATATCATGAACGAAGAGAAGATATTGAAAATAGCCAAAATTTGGAAATGAAAATCACGCTTTTTTAAGACTTTCTTCAAACTTCGTGGCATAGTGAAATATCCGTGCCCACTTCGAAAGTTAATCGACTTCGAAATAACAAAGTAATATAGTATAGTAGTATAGTTTTGGATGCATACACGAAAGTATAAATATCGAAAGCATAATTTTCGAAAATTCAAAATATATATTTTACAAAAATAAATTTTAAAATACGAAAAATTAGTCTCGAAAGTATTTGATACGAAAAAATATTAAATTTTGAAAATGAAAAGATTTATTATGAACATCGCGACACTTCGAGAGTTAAACGACTTCGATATGACAAAGTGAAATAGTTTTGGAAAGCATACACGTAAGTATAAATATAGAAAGCACAAATTTCGAAAGTTCAAAATGTATATTTTTCAAAAATAAACTTCGAAATACGAAAAATAGGCATTCTCGAAAGTATTTCTTATGAAAAAATGGTAATTTTCGAAAATAAGCAAATTTCATTACTTTCGGTTTTAGAACTTTCTTACCTTTTTTTTTCAAAAAAAATAAAATTGAAAATATGAAAAAATTGTAATTTTCGAAATTATATATTTCAATTTTCGAAAATTTCCAGAAAATAGTTTCGAAAGTATTTGATATAAAAAAGCAATTATCGAAAATAAACAAAAATATGAAAAAATTCCAATTTTCGAAATTATATGCATATTTCGATTTTCGAAAATATACAGATTTCATTCCACACGATTTTAGAACTTCCACCAAACCACTGTGCTGCATGAGCGTATGATTATTCAAACCATTTTTCTACCAAACAAACATAACACTGCAACGCGTCTTAAGAAATATACACACAGACAGCCTGTAATTGCCACAACAACAACAACAACGCAGACAGTAACATCAAATTAATTAATTTTGACTTTGCTTGAGCTTTGGCTGGCAATCAAAACATGAGCAAGAAGTCAGTAACACCTTTTTCGATTTTATTATTTTTTTTACGCGAGTGGCCATGTAATAATTTCGTGTTTCTTCCAGACTACTGATTGCTTTTTGGTCTTTTGGGAAATGCTGAGCCGGCTGACCGCAATGGGTCTTACTGTGTTTTTCTTTAGAGTTTTTCTTCTGTAATTTTCTATTATTTAATTTTTTATTGCTTCTTTGCTTTCATTTTCTATTCTTAACCTTCTTGCGGCTTCGCAGTTACTGTTATAGTCTATGTTAATCTTTTTGTGTTCATATTTCTTTATTAACAGCTTTTGATTACTTTCGAATTCCATTGCCGTTATCATAACAATTTCCCGTACACTTTTTGATTGCTTTTTTGTTTATCTGTTTATAAAATGCATGTCTTACAACAGCTTCTCTAACAATTTTCGTTTGTTTTGTTTTGAGAATAATAATTTATGGCTTATACTTTTCTTCACCTGCTGCAATTCTCCCGCTTCTTTCGTGGATTCTTCCCTCATTTTGCTGCGCAATAAAATCTTTTTCGTTTTCGAATTCTTCACACTTGGCTTCTTGCCACAAATCTTATTAGTCTGACGTGAAAAAGCACTCGCGATTTTCCAGCAAAAAGACTTGAGAGTAAAGAATAAGGGAAATAAGACTGCAAATAAGCAAAGGCTATGTGGTGTTGATATAGTAATTGGCCGCCGTGACGCGCCACCAAGCTGCCATCAATCAGCCCGAGAAATACACAAATACTTTGCATTTGGCGCATTTGCGTTGTCTCCTTTATTGTTGTTGTATGCTAAAATTTCTATTTCGGTTTCTTTGTCGAGAATACGCCGCCGCTTAGTCCAATTGGCATGTGGACTCGACTCGTTCGTTAAATAGCACATTTCTCTGACGCGACAAAGCAATGGATGTGTGAAGATCTGTTTATATTTAGGTACGTATGTACATATATACATATGTGGTGTTACACACATTATTTGTTTTTGCATTTTCCAAGATTTATTTATGCAACCTTGAATTCGCTAAACGGAATTTTAGAGATTTTATTTTGTATTTTTGTGTTTTCATTTCTGTGTCAAAAAACCTTGAATGCCCTTGTTTTGCTCGCGACTATTGCAATAGAATTTAATATTTCGAAATATGAAGATTTCAAAACATTTCGATATTTTCTTGTATGTCAACGACTGAAAACCTTTTATTGTATTGTCGAAACACAGCCATGACAAAGTGTCGGTTTAGTGTGATCTTCCAATGGAAAGTCGACCATAAAACCTAACCTCACTCAACTTAACACGATCTCACCCAATTAGTTAGCGTCATTAAGCTATAATAAAACTATAACGGCACTTCTAAAATTTTTTGTAAATATTATTTATTATTTATTTATATAATAATTTAAGCATTTTCGACTTTTCTTTGAAGAGAGGGCCCCCAAAAGAGACTAATTTTGAGAAAAATAATGTAACAGCACATCAGTCATTAAGCCCTGTGAATCATGCTAATTTCGAACCCAATTTACAAAAAATTTCAAACAAAATATACTTTCTAATGAGTGATATCACACGATCTCGGTGGCCAAAGGTTGCCAAAATCACCACCTTCAATTTCAAGCATTAAAAAGTCGGTTATCATGGGGCGATAACGTCGCCATTGTCGCTTGCGTTCTCACCGGCATCGATTTTGAAAAAATATAGACCAATGGTTCTAGCGGCCCACAAACCACACCAAACCGTTTCTTTTTTTCTGGATTGCTCCTTGTCCCAAATGCCGCAATTTTACTTGTTTAACCATTAACCCAGAAGTGAGTCTCATATCTGAATAAAATTTGACTCGAAAACGTCGAATCTTCTTGGAACTTTACAAGAGCGAAGCATGCGATGGTCAGTAGTCATAGGAGTACAAAAAAGTGAATATTTCAACGATGTATGTTTGATCATACTCGGCCAAACAAACTTTGGAAAAACGTTTTCAATATTTCCCAATTTTCTTCTAGTGAATAGCGACCCATTTCGTAAATTTAAGACTTTTTACTGAATATCTGTCACTTTCCGAATGGTATTTTACGTTTCCAATCTCGAAATATAGATATTTCAAATTTAAAACGTTAGATGACCCACCCTACAGTAAGAACTTCCGGCGATGTACGGCTTCGGTATTCAAGACTTCATAATAATCCTTCCTTCATTATGGAAACACTCCTTCGTAAAAGCGTTCAGCTATTCACAGATTCTTTAACCTACTTTAAACCGTTACGTCGCACTTACATACATACGTACATATGTATACAGTTAAACCACCGTCTGCTGTTTGTAGTTTGAGGTTACATTAAAGTTATGTAAAGAGATTTTAATTATATTTTAACGGTAGATATTTTATATTAACATAAAACTGAAATCAATCGTTAAAGAATATGAATATCTGTAAACCTCTTCACACTCGTAACCTTTATGTCATAACATTTCGCTTTTTATTATTGCTACGAACATACAAACTTTATTGGCGGTTCAGCACCTCATTACTACAAGAAATGGAGGTGAAAAGTTTACTATAAAAGTTTTAATTGAAATGTAATATTTATTGAAAATTACCATAAAATTAAAATTTTCACAGCGGCAGTGCTTGTCTAACTACAAGTACAGTAAGAATACAAAGTATTTGAGTTGCGAACGAAGTTGTGTAAGTAATTCTTTAGGAGACTAGAAAGCTTTATGAATTGTGTCTACGCATTCGAGGAAAACCCTAAGCACTTCGAAATTGTGAAATTATTTAGTTTTAGACTTAAACTTCTTAATAATTTTTTGCCTCAGTTTAAACTGTGACCTAAAATATACATACATATGCATGCAAACTTTCGGAATTCAGTGCAATTATTTAATTATTTTGTTGCTTGATTAGATCTATTCGGTTTTTATGTATCTTTCATTTTATATTCTGTATATGTAGTCCTTGTCTATCGATATATTTTGTACTTACACATTTCTGAACAATGTCATCTCTTATTTGATTGAAAAGTGAGGCGCAATTTGCAACCTATTTAGCTCTGTTCAAAAACTCAGTAGAGTTGCCAAATTTCTGATTTTTATCCATCCAAACTGTCCAATACCTTTTATGTTGGTCCATTGGAAGCCTTGTCTCAAATGACTGAAGATTGAGCGTTTACAGAGGTAGAGTTCCATCGGCTCATATCTTTCGCGCATGCTCTATTATGTATCGATTCTAAGGGGTGTACCTTTGTTTTGACAGATCACATTATATTATTTTTGTTCAGTATTGTTTAGCATTTCATCATGGAAAGATTTACGCCTAAACAACTTCCACAAGCCGTTCAACTTTATTACGAAAATTTATGTGCTGTAAAGAATGTGTTTCGCGCGCTTCGCTCAGCTTATGGTCAACATAATCGGCCTAATGAGCGTTCTATTGACAACACCGTCACCCATCTTGAGACCCTGCATTCATTATTGGATAATATTCGACCGAATAGAAACCTCATCGAGCACGCAGTGATGAAAATATTGCAGCGAGTATGTACAAGAAGACCGTGGAGACTCAATTCGGCGCCGTTCGAGAACTTAAATTGAAAGCGTACAAAATACAGCTTGTACAAGAACTGAAGCCGCTTGACCTTACGTATACCGACATAGCTACTTTCTTTGGACTCTTGAAAAGTTCCAAGAAGATCCGACGTTTGCCACCCAAATTTTGTTCTGCGATGAGTCCCATTTCTGTCTCAATGGGTAGGTAAACAAGCAAAATTGCCACATTTGGAATAAAAAGCAACCAGAAGAAATTCAAGAACTGGCATTTCATCAAAATAAAACAACGGTTTGGTGTCACTTGTGGGCCTGTGGAATTATCGGTCCATATTTCTTCAATGATGCCGGTAAGAACGTAGCCTTCAAGGGGTGCCGTTATCGTGACATGATAACCGACTATTTGATACCTGAAATTGGAGATCGTGATCTCGGTGACTTTTGGTTCCACAAGACGGCGCTATTTCCCACACCCGCAACAATCAATGATGAGAACACTTCGGTGATCAGATAATTTCACGTTTTGGGCCACTAAAATCGTTTGATATCACACCATTCGACTTTTTCCTGTGGGGATATGTAAAGTCTTAAGTCCATGCGAGCAATTCCGCTTCGATTCAGCAAAACATTAGCCAGTTATCAGTTGTAATGTTCGGACGAGTCATTAAAAATTAAACTCAACGGATGGATCATTTGAGACTTAGCAGTGGGCAACATTTGAAAGAGATAGTCTTCAAAAAATAAATGTCAAAAAATGTTCTTTAATATGATAATAAAGATTCCTCATTAAATTTGAAGTTTCTGTGTTTATTTTTTAAAAACTTAAGAAAACCTCAAAATGTATTACTTTATACTTTACCAAGAATGAATTAAAAGAAGGAAGGAAGTATCGTACAGGCACTAATGGCACTAATATGACTCCTATATAAATCCCTCTTACTTAAAATTAGAAACTTTTTGATCTATCCGCCTACAACATCACCTCAAAGTACTTTTTTTGGTATGCCCTGCGTTGCTACTGTTCCAAGACTAGAAGTGTTTCCTAACATAAGTATGTTGCTTCAAGCAACACTTGAAGGAGCTGAATGGCTAGAGTTGCTTTAAGTGTTGTTAGTCATTACTTAGTGAATTTACTCAAAGTTTTTCCAATATTTTGCTTCTAAATATATCCGAAACTCAAATATTCATAAGAGACTAAACCAGAAAACATTTTTATAGCTTTGAAATGTTCTTTAAAGAATATTCAACTTTTATTCATGATGGAAATTATTCTGGATTAAACCATAGCTCAAAGCATTCTTTGATGATCCTTTACTGAAAATTATGTCTATGATCTATCGTGTATGACGAAATGAACTCTTGGTAAGTTCTCTTGGCTGGTTAGAACTAAAATTAAATATTATATATTTGTGTTTTAAGCTCTGTTCTATTGCTTCCGGAGAAATTTACACTTCTCGGACACTTGTGAGTACCCGCGAACAAAAAGGAATTATCAAAATCAGATCATAAAAAGGTTTGTTAATTTGAAAAAGGATTGCATAAATAAGAATTACGCATACTTAAAGACAACTCTTTCCTATAATTATGGACATGCTTAACATGAAAACCATAATTGTGCCACATAATTTGCGCAGTCACTGTATAATATGTATATTGCCGTCATTAACAAGTGCCAAAATTTCAATTATCAACATTTTTTTAATTATTACAAAACGCAATTGACGCCTATACACCTTACATAATACGCACGTACTAATGTGTAAATAACTGTAGCTAACGGATATGCGTGTATTCATAGATATGTACTATATAAATATGTATGTAAGCCGGTCTGCTACACTTTAAAGTGCTTCACATAGCAATTCATAAAAGTCTTTCAACACAGCTAATCAATCAATCAACAATTTTCGATACTTTGTGTGGCGACACTTTTCATTAGTTGTCGCTTGTAAAGTGCTCTCTTATTGCTTTGTTGTTGTTGTACTCTAGACATAACTGCTTTGCACTTGTTTCTAAAAAACTGATAAAATTTAAAGCATAATATAATATACTATGTAACAATAACAAGAATACCGTGTAACTTGACGGTAAATTACCTTGTCGACAGCAACAACAACAACAACAAACGCAAAGCATTATGGTGACGCTATAGCTATAAAAGGCGCACAAGTGGCAAAACTATTTAAAAATGTTTAATTAACAATTAAACGCCAACTGCTGGCAAACAAAGAGACGCACACACTGGCTGGCGCAAAAAGCGAAAATATTTGACAAAATTGTTTATTTATTTTTCAATTACGGTTAATAAAGAGTTTATTAGTGGTGTATGAGAATAGCAAAAGAGCAGGCAATTATTTGGTTTGTGAAGTGCCGCTTTTGGTAAAAAAAATTTTGAGGACTGGAAATTTGAGTGAATGATCAAACACGTTAGGAAGTAGCCATGTGACCGCCAAAAGTAAATAAAATTAAATAAATTTTGTAATCAAAAATATATTTTTAAAGTAAACTATAACATTCTGACCGTTTTATAAAAATTGACTTTAAATTTTAGTTGATAAAATAGCTTCTTCCTTCTATTTTTGGTGATCTTCCTCTTCGCTGTTTGTGGCCAATTGGAGATTCGAAGTGTAGTCAGGTCCTTCTACACTTGGTCTTTCCAACGGGGTGGAGGTCTTCTTCGCTCTGCTTCCCCCGGCGGGTACTACGTCGAATACCTTGGTGTTCTCATCTATACGGACGCCATGAGCTATAGCAAAGCCGCTGTCTCTTAATTCTTTGAACTATATCAATGTCGTCGTATATTTCGAACAGCTCATCGTTCCATCGAATGCGATATTCGCCGTTGACTGCAGAACATTTCCCTCAAAAACTCATAACGTCGACTATTCAGATGTTGTCATCGTCCATGCCTCTGCACCATATAGCAGGACAGGGATGACATAAAAAAATAAGTACTAATGTCTCACTGTAAAGCTCTTATTTCTTCTCAAACTACAGACCCAGTACATTTTTAAGATATTGTATTTAAGTTCTATTCAAATAAACAGTAAAGAATTTCATCCTTATATGGATAACGGAATTTCTTCAGGTCCTTTTATAGATCTGGCACCATTCTGGACTTCATTGTGTGAACAGTCGTTTTTACCGTATTATCTAAGGTCTACTCCTTCGTTAACGTAGTGTCCCAGCTTCTTCTTTTTTAGTGGCGTAGACACCGCTTACGCAGTTATAGCCGAGTTTACAACCATGTGTAGAAGTTCTCGCAAGAGAGGAAAGTTCTCTGTGCGTCATTCACTTGGGAGTTGTCAGAAACGATTCTTTTACATATGGTTCAAGCAGCTCACGCCTTCCGGTCTAACACCAAGTATCCTCAGAGATGCCAAAAAAAAACATCCGTTTGTTGGCGAACTAAGGTGAGAAGGCGAAACATTCCTCCCTAGGGTTTTACGCTAGGTTTGGAACCCGCCACGTAAAAAACCAACCCAAAAGAAAAGAAGAAAACAGTCTCGAATGAGACAACAACTGCAAACGTATTAAGTGTCCTAGCACCTATCGTATTGTTGACTTGTTGTCTCTAGATAAGAGCTACTAAAAATTCTCCAAACATTCTATAAAAAGACGTGAATTCAAAGTTATGTTTAAAAGGACTTTAATATCTTTGTCAACTCTGAATACCATGCCTATGTTACGTGCTGCTATCAAGCTCCAAGAACTAACATTTTTCGACAAAATAAAATGAAAATAAAATTTTGAAACCAAGTAAAGCAGAAGCCTTACAGCGTTTGCTCAAATCCATCAATGCACCAACAGAATAGTTTTTGAGTTCGTAGATCGTATATGATAGGTTAAGTTAGGTTAGATGGCTAATCAAAGATCGCACGTGGACTGCTATATGTAGTCATTTGTTCAGCCATAAAAAAGAAAAACTCCTGTGTTCGAATATGATACACTTTAATTTAAAACAAAAATTTAATAAATTTAAACTCAAACTTAAACGTAAATGTTGATTGGTTGTATTTGGGATTGTCCATAAAACGAATATTACTTCAAGTTTAGAGGATTTTGTACATATCTATGGTATAAAATAACCCCGAAAAATGTTCCGAAAGGTTTTGTTTCATAATAGTGAAATAATCCATTTAATGAGCTCCTTCTCACTAAATCATTATACCCTAAGAGAGAGCGTGGAACTTCGCACATAACTTTTTCTTCCCGAGAATCTGAACGGTCGGAATAAAGTGCTTGTTTGGCAAGCTATTATATTTTATTTGAAGAGATATCTTCACCACATTTCACATTGATTATATTGCAAGTCAAGTCTACAATCTCCGAACAAATTTTTGGAATCCTTTTGGATGGCCTGTCGAAATGAAGTACTTGTATGGAAAACTTTTTTATTTAGCGCGATATCTTCACCAAATTTGGCATAGGTTATTTTCCAATCTAACGCTACAATCTCTGAATAAATTTTTCGGTTCCGACTACTCTCGCATATAGCTGCCATATAAACTGACCGATCAAAATGAAGTGCTTGTATTGAAAACCTTTTTATTTGAAAAGATATTTTCACTGAATTTTGCATGAGTTATTTTCTGAATCAAGGCTACAATCTCCGAAAATATTTTTTAGATCGGACCACTATAGAATATAGCTGTCATACAAACTGACTGATCAAAAAAAATTTTTGGTTTGGAAAACTTTTTTATTTGACGAGATATCCCAACTAAATTTCGCATAGCATATTTTCCATGTCAAAGCTATAATCTCCAAACAAAAGTTTGCGAATCCGACAACTATAGCATATAGCTGCCATACAAACTGACCGTTCAAAATCAAGGTAAACATCTTTTGATACCTATGGATGCTAAACGAAATGCGGCTGTGAGGGGTCTTATAGCTTCGGTGGAGCGAAATATTACTTTTTTCTTGTTTTTTTTTTTTTAACTTTTTCTTTCTTAATTTATAGCTATACATTTTTAATAATTTCTATAACATTATAAACACTAAAGTTTTGTGCGCTTAATTTTGTCTCAAAATATATTATATTTTTGCAAAATACTAAATTAATGCTCTTTACCAAAAAATAAGCATTTTTATATTTACAAACTGCTTTTTCTACTATCTACGCGTGTGCGTCTATGTGAACACCCTCAACTTGTACTAGATCTGAATTAACTAGCTGCCTGCCACGCATTGAGTGGTTCAAACGTCGTCTTACCAAATTAGCCACAAAGGAAAAGTTAATCATTAATTATTAAGAGATGTTACATTTTTGCTTGTATGTGTGTATGTCTGTCGTTATTTATGTGCGCTTAAATGGCAAGAATTTTAAATTGCTTAATTAGACGCACTGTCATCGCCTTTAAATAGCGAAAGTAGTTCGAATATTTTTCCATTAAAAAATATGTGTGAACGTAACTTGTTGCCGTTGTTGTTGCTTTTGCTGGTCATTGGCATTCTTATGTAAATTTGAGATTTATGAAATTTGAATTTTAATTTGGCTTTATTAGATTTTTTTTTTTTTTTATTCTCTATTTTTTATGCCTCAAAATTTAGTTAGTTACCAAGCGCTGATCTCATTTATTCAAGAAAATAAAATTTTAAATTAATTTTATGCAAAATCACACTTAAAGTATTACACAAACAACATTCACAACGATCTGGAGAACTAGCGAACTAAGTTTCTTGTGCAAATTTATCCAGCAAATGCGTCAAAAAGCAGAGCATCTTCCTTATCTTTCCACAAACGATATCTATGTGTCTATGTATGTATGTATGTGTAGCTGATTAGCAAGTCACATGCATGCATAATTTTGAATTTTTTAGAATTTTCTTTTGGTCATTAATATTTTTTGTTGTATTTTTTTAACATGTTTCACTATTTATTTTTATTTTTTTAACTGATCTTACCCACAATAAGCACGCGCCCACCCACAACTCGTCTTAACTGCAACCACTTGACAGCTCAATATTTATTTATCACTTAACGGTCTGCATATACGCCCACACTTACAACTGATAAGAGCGTAAAATGCGTGAAACACGAGTTTTTTTTTTTTTTGTTTTTTTGTAATTACTTTTAATAACTTTTTCTAGTGACTCGCGTCACGTACCGGCTGCCGTGAGAATTTTTCAAACCACCGCTCAACACACCGTTAATGCGTGTGTAAAGTCAAAAAAATGCTTGCTCGTAAAAGTCAAACGTCGCGTACAGCGCCGTTGTCGCAATGCAACTGAAGCAACTCAAACCAAACAAGCTGGCGCTGGCCATCGCGTATGATCGTGTTGGGTCGATCGTTGATGAGCGCCAATCGAGTTGGCGCTGTTCGTTCGTAAACAGAGCGCATAGCGCCAAACAGCTGTTGTGATGATAAGTAAGTTAAGCAAGTGGGCATCCGGCAGCCTCTGGGTAGGCGGCAATATTTTTGGATCATTAAAAGCAGAGCAAATGCAATTCGAAACCGATCGTCAGGCGGTCTGACGAGCCGGCGTACAAAAAAAATTGTTTAAATATGACTCACAAAAGCTAATTTGTCACCAGGATCCAGATAATTTCAATTTACGAACTTAAGCAAGAGTACATTGAAGTCAAATTTTTCAAAAATCATCCATAAAGAACCCAATAACTTCAACTATCGTATTATAACCCATAATTGTGTGATGACGTTAATGCTTAAGCCTCCTCTCTAGAAATTAATAATTAAGATTTTACTGGTCAACATGCTGTTTTATAGAAATGGAAAATTATTGAGGTATACACTGAGTCCCATGGTCTATTGGAAAGGGTACAATATCTTTCTCAAGTGCTGGCATAGGCCCTGTATCCCTTTAAAGTAGAGGATCATACTAGCCACAAGCCACACGGTCGACGTGTTTCCTGCTAAGATATGTGGATCACAGGCTCTTGTTTCTGAGTCTACAGATTGCTACACAGTTTTGCCGATTTCTAGAATGAAGGCTTTACATCGATTTAAACTTGAGGTACTGTGGATATAATCATCGTTTCCCTTAAGTTCATCCATGGCTTATCTTCTGGTTACTTGTCTCCTACTAGCTTTATCAATAACCGTGATTTTTTTGTCGATTTCTTAAGTATAGAACTTGCTTCGATTTAAACTTGGGGTACCATAATGTTGGATTCATCCGAGACTAGGCTTTTGGCTACTTGCATTTAGTCAGCGTTTTTGTAACTGTAATGATAGTTTGCGGCTCTTCGAAATCATGCATTTTTGATCAAACTAAACAAAAACTTTTTGGAAGCAATTCAGACAACTTGACTTGCTTAAACGAACGGGCCAATCAAAGCACAGGCATTAAGGTCATAATAGATTATAATAGACCACTTTCCCACATAAAATTTCTTAGCATCTGATGAAATTGATACGGACTGACAAAAAACTATACTTTCACTTATATTCATACACTTATTATAAGCCTCAGTTGGGATGGCGTTCAGTGCCTTCATAGAATTTGGAGTTTTTCAGTTTCAACTTATTTTTGAAGCGTCATTCGCTGGATTGCTCGACAGTTTCAACATCATATTCATAAATCCACGTCTCGTCCCCAGTAATATTCCGTTTGATGTGTCTACTTGACGTTGTTTTTTTTTAAAAGATGGAGTACTTTTGGTACAAGTCTAGCATTGACACGTTGCATACCCAAAATATTAACCGAAATGTATTAACTCGATCTATAAGAGCTGTTAAGATCCTTTGCTATCTATTCATACCAAACCAACGTTTTTAAATCACTGCTTCTTAAACTTTTTCGATCCTCAACAGATATGGATGCACGATTCGTATGATGCAAGTTTTCGATGACTTCACTGAATGCATTGTGACACTCAAATACTTTTGTTCGTGATAGAGTAGACTACACAGAAAACTTTTGCAATATTTTCAATGTTTCTATAACAGTGATTCCATAGGAAACATAAAACTTAAACTAAATCGCTGTGGAATTTTTTTCATGGTATAAATCGCAGACAAACTTTTGACGTCATAAAGAAACAGCTGAAAAGCGCACTTATTAACATATGAAGATCAAACTTCCTACGGATATAAAAAATTTAAAATTTGTGCTTATCCAGGAAAAAAAAATTCATCGATCGGTTTGTGCACGCAGTTAAAATGAAAAAGTCCGAGTCAAATTTGATCAATAACTCGTAGTTTTTTTTAGAATTTTTGAATTTCTCAAAATAGTTTTATGTCTTTAAAAATATTTTTTTTTAGTTTTTAGCCCTCAACACGCCTTTAAAATGGAGCAGTCCGGCTCAACTTTGATCAGATGGTATAAAATTAAATGATAATTTTCAAGTGTTTTTGAATTTCTGAAATCAATTTCATCACTTTGAAAATACGTTTTCTAGTTTTTAACCCTGAAACAACCCAACATATAATATATCAATGACAACGTTGTCTTCATAAAGTTTGTCCGGTTATGGGAGGTGGCCGGTCATAAGTACCGTCCGCAATGGAGAATTTCACTGTTTATGTAATTCAGTTGTGGTTGCACCAATTATTCTCTGATTGCAGTTCAACACATGCACATCAGGCGTAAGTGTATGACTCTTCAGCTATAATTTTTTGCTACATACAAAGTTGCTTGAATCACGAGTAACACGAACGTCTTTGCGCCCCGCCAAACAATGCGCATTTTTCTTGCCTTATCAGCGTTTCTCATGCAATTATTTTGCTATTTTATTCTATGACAATGAAAGACTTGTTACCGAATGCCAAGCTGCTCACTAGAATTATATAATTACCTATGTTGCTTTTATTCGGAAAATGACGCGTGAGGCACTTTAGTGTGCGAGAGTAATTTAAAAACAATTTTCTCTGAAATTATGCGAAAGAATTTTGGAAACGCAGCAGCTTTGAAAGTGTAAACATTTACCTTCAACGAAAGTCTATTTCAACTAATAATATTAATATAATAATGTTTTCTAACCCCTTAGAACATAACAAGGAGAGAAAGTAGAAAAGAGGAGTGTCTTAGAAATGTGTTGAACTGTACATTTAGTTTAATGGTTTATAGAATGTTAGAAAGACATCTTCGTCACTTTCTTTTGTCACCTTCAAAGTAAACTCCACCATATGTGAACCAAGTTCCAGTCCTCGAAACACTTTTCATAAGCACTTTTAAGGATCTCCTTGAGCTTCTTCATCGAATTTTCTTTTATCTCTTCGATCGACTGAAAACGGGTTCCACAGAGCAGTAATTTCTATTTGGGGCACCAAAAAATCTCACGAAACCAAATCTGGTAAATACGGTGGATGATCGATGGTGCATTTTCATCGTGTAAAATCCATTGTTCTTCCACAATTCCGGCCATTTTCGACGGAAGTTCTCACGCAAAGCCCTCAATACGACTAAATAAAACTCATTATTGATCATCTGACCCTCCGGAACAAATCACCTATACCTAAAAAAATACGAGCATCATCTGGATTTTTGAGCGGCTTTGGCGTTGTTTTTTTTTTTTTTTTTGCTTTCGACTCGGGTTTTCCCTGTGCTGTGATGATTGTTGACTTGTTTGCATGTCTAATTCATAAACCTATGTCTCCTCGGCAGTTATAATGCTCTCCATGAATATGAGATCGGAATTCGCATGTCCAAAGAGACTTTATTAAGGTACTCTTTTTGACAAAAACTCAGCTTTATAGGAACGAGTCGAACGAAGATGCGTATCATACCAAAAAATATTCACCAAAATCATTCGAACGAACACGCGAGAGATGCCAAGCAGTCTTGACAATTCTCCAACACTTGCCCTACGATTCTCAAGCTCCACATCTTTCACATTTTTAATATTTCCATCAGTTCAAGAGATCGAAGGTCGTCCAGAATAAGGCATATCTTCAAAGATCTCTCGAGAAATTTTTGTTTGATATTTTATCTACCTTTTAATTCTCTCGTGCTGAGATCTATGGACATTATTAATCGTCAAACTAAAATCTCACACCGATGTAACCAACTGTTGACAGTGAACGAGGGCAGGACGAAATATCTCCTGTCATTAAACAAACAGTCGTCGCACTCGCGACTTGGCTCCCACGTCACTATTGACAGTCATGACTTTGAAGTTGTAGATAATTTCGTCTATCTTGGAACCAGCGTAAACACCACCAACAATGTCAGCCTGGAAATCTAACGCAGAATAACTCTTGCCAACAGGTGCTACTTCGGACTAATTAGGCTTTTGAGAAGCGAAGTCCTCTCTCGACAAACAAAAACAAAACTCTATAAGTCGCTCATAATTCCCGTCCTGCTCTATTGTGCAGAGGCTTGGACGATGACAAAAACCGATGAGTCGACGTTGCGAGTTTTCGAAAGAAAGTTTCTGCGAAAAATTTATGGTCCTTTGCACATTGGCCACGGCGAATATCGCATTCGATGGAACGATGAGCTGTACGAGACATACATAGTTCAGCGAATTAAAAGACAACAGCTACGCTGGCTAGGTCATGTTGTCCGAATTGAGGTAATTTTTCTAGACAGTATAAAACAAACAAACAGTTTAAACCTTCTATGAATTATGACCCCAGATCTCAAATCTATAGTCTTGTTAGAATCATTCGTGCTCTATTGAGGTTATATGGCCGTTCACTTTAAAAGATTCCAGATTAATATTATGAACCTTAGTAGGATCCCTCGTCCTCCAGATTAATATTATGAACCTTAGTAAAATCTCTCGTCCTCTAATTACATTTTTATGATGAAAACTCTAAAATTCTGTACACTCTCGGCGCTAACACAATGGCACTTCAGGCTAAATAGCTTCTATTTCTGGTCTACCGCCCAGCCCACTTGACAACCAGACACAGATACAAACATATAACATATTTATCTCGAGCATACAGAGGCATCCACTTAGATGTTATTACATAAGTGGGCTCCAACGTTCGCCTCTCATGCTGTCGCTGTCGCTGCCGTTGTCATCTATGTTGTTGATTAAATGTTGCATGCAACATCTACCATTTAATTACCCACATTTAATTGCCACCATTGGAAATGAGAAGTGTACATATGTATATATGTTTGTATGTATATAGAAGAGTGCATGCAGCTTAAATCATATCTAGCTAAGTTGGCTGGAAATAAAATGTTGCCTGTCATAATTTTCCAGTCACCGCATGCGATTTTTTTCCGCACTTTTGCGCATCTTTGTCGTACAGTGTTGCATTGGTTGTTGCAACATTTGTTTGTGCGACTGTGATTTTGTTTTTGTTTCGTATGGCATCCGTTGCATTTGCCGCGCCACCGGCCTGTCCGTCATAGTTGACGCTTCCGTTGTTTGCTCCATTTTCAGACGAGTTTCTGCGGTCTGGCGGTTCATTATTTTCATAATTTCTTCTCGCACAGCTCACTTGGGATTCTGCTGTGAGTTCTACGTGGGGACATACATACATATGTATTGTATGTATGTAGGTATGTGGGCAAAAGTAAAAATTGAATCACTGCATAAAAATGATGATAATGTTACCCAGCTCTTACGTGCGTCGGCTTGTTGATCGTCGTTTGGTAGTTGTGCAAGTTTGTGTCATAAATGTCACGTGCATTACGTGTGCAGTTATTTAGTTCTTCTTCGCTCCAAGACTGCGTGTTTAAGTTTAAGTTAAAGAAGCTAAAATGAACTTTGATGAAACATTGGCTTGGACCGAACCCTTTTCGGAACCATTCTACATTTTAAAACTAGTAAAAGTTATTTTATGCTCCACGACAAAGTTTTTCAGATTTCGGCTCATTTTTGGAGCGCCATATGCCATATTATCGGTCAGTTTCGACGTCATATCCATAAACACTCGTCACCAGTAATCATGCGTTTGAAGAATATAGGGTTCTCAGCATCTATTTTTCAAAAGATAACGGTATTTTCTAACATTAACACTCTTCATACCCAAAACATTAACCATAATGCATTGAGTCGATCCATAAGTGATAATGAGATCATCTAAATACTCTGGCACTCGAAGTGTAACCAAGCCATAAATTCGGTTTGGAAAATTATTTTTATTTATTTTAAAGTAAAAAATATGTGAAAATAATCATAAATTCAGAATCAATTCACTTTTGCTCGATATGACCACCTTTTGCCTTATTTATGGGTTTGAGACGGTCAAAAAACGAATCGCAAGCTGCCCGAATGTGACTTGCCGGTATTTTGACCCACTTACGGACAATGGCTTTCTTCAGCATCTCAAGACTGGTGTATTTTTTACTTCCGACCTTGCTGTTCAAAATGGCTCAGAGGAAATAATCCATTGGATTCGCATCTAGTGAATTCGAGAGCCATTGTGTGGTCGTAATGAAATTCGCAACGTTGTTTTTCAGCCATTCTTGGTTCACTAGGGCTGAGTCTTGTTGAAACGTCCATGGTTTCCAACCGAAATGTTTCTTCACCCACGGCGTCAAAGCAGCCTCCAGAACACTTTTGAGACTTTACGATTTGCTTGAAAATTTTTTTCGTCAGAAAACACAATGTTCGGAATTTGACCGCTTTCGACCAAGCGAAGCAACTGCTTCGCTCTCTCAAGTCTTACTTCTTGCTGCTTCTGTGTGAGATCATGGACCTTTTGGAACTTGTAAGGCTTGACCTTGAGTTCATTTTTCAATATGCGTCGGATGCTGCGGTTGGATATTTTCAGTTCTTTAGCCATTTGATTGGCAGCTTCAAATTTGTTCAGGGTATAAACACATTAGTCCATTTTATCTTCGGATACTTTACGTTGCTTCAATTCTTTGATGATCTCTAAACAAAACGAATACTCGTTGCCTCAAAAATTTTTTTTTATATCACAGTCCACTGCTTTATATACCTAAGTACCCGTGCCTTGAGCGGAGAAAAAATTTAAATTTTTTTACCAGCATCTTTGGCTTCATTTCGTACAGAACTTTATTGGCTGAAAACTATATGAAATGATTTTGATTGTTAGTTTTTCGATTCATTTTGGAAGAAACCCTAAATTGGCTTTGATTTTCTAGAAAATTGCCGAAGTCTTTAATATGGAGCTCATAGTTCATCCTGGAAGAAAAAAAGTCATGAAAAATACAAACTCGAAAATATTTTTTCGTATTTCTTTACTCATTTCGGCTGTGTTCATGACTTTTCCTCCTAAGATCCCGCTCCCGTTGAGACATTTTCCATCTTTTATTTTCTGTATCCAAAAATGTAGGGCAGAGTATGACCCAGAAATTGCATATTCTTATTCTTCGAAAATATTTAAACACATTGTTATATCTAAAAATTATCGATGATATGAAGACGGCTCGCCCCTGAGGGATAATTCATATTAAGTTCTGTGACCCTGTATCTCTTACAGAAATTGTGGTTATTCGGGTATAGTAATTTCTTAATTCAGTGTTCAAGATCTTGGTAAATATATAATTACCAAGGATGTTGTGATTTATGTAGTTAGTTTTTGTATTTAGGACATTGGTTAAAAGATCTAAAGTTATAAGGAGCGTCCTTATATCCGAAGATCGTTTTTAATTGGTTCCGTCTCTGATCTACATACATACTATATGTTCCGTGAATCGTAAAAACAGCTTTCTAATGTAGAGCCAGGCTTATGTGTAAGTAGTAGAAGCATTTTATAGCACCTAAAGAGCCAAAAGCTAAGAGAATTTATTGAAAGAATGCTACTTCTAAGATAGTTCGAGAGTATAAGTGAAATTTAAAGCTTTGGTATGTTTCCATCAGGAAAAATAGATTTTTTTTTTTGTTTGGATTTATTTATTTACAATCTATCAACTAGACAATAAGTAAATTAGTTAAAAAAAAAATATATGTTACCTGAAAAAAAAAAAATTGAAAAAAAAATAAAAAAAATTGATTTTTTGGTCACATATAATATTATAAAGGAAAAATAGATGAAGATATTTAGTTAGTTTCTCAACATTTAGACTAAACGGGCAGAGGTTTTTAATGAAGGTTTTAGTATTAAATCAAGTGATCAGTTTTATAGCAAAGCCTTCAAAAATCCCAGGTTACGATCTCTTAAAGAACCTTAAAGGGATCTATTTTCTGAATATCGAAAAATCTATTTTTTTTTTATATAGTAACAGGTCCGTAAACTGAAAACCGGAAACCGGGATGATTTTAGTGAATCCCTCTTTCACTGTATATTGAATGTGAATACAATTTGAGAATATTCTCCGAAAATTTGTGTTCTATTCGGCAAAAAGTTTCGGAGATATGAGCGTATTTGAAAAAGTTTTTTAACTTAGTGTAATTAAATCCCAAAACTTTAAGGGGGTATTCTACTCTAGAATTTTGAAAAATTCGATTTTTTTTCATAAATTTAAAGTTTAGACTTTCAAAAAATGACCTTGGAAGGGTTTTTCGAAATTCGACTTATTTTCGGAGATACAGCCGATTTTGTGAGATGGCGTCCGTGTTCACTACAATTGTCTCCTAAACTTTAAACGCGTTTTTCTCGAAACTACTTTTTTCCACACGGCACCGGCATTATCTCAAGTTCTATACAACCGATTTACTTAAAATTTTGTGTGAACCTTCTTTATGTAATCCTTTATCGTTCCTGCCAGCATCGTGTCAAAATTTTTGTTTTTAATATTTAAAAAAAATTCACGAATTTCAAAAAATAGCGTAAAAAACAATTTTTATTTTCAGGCAGTCGCCATTTAAAAAAAAAAACTAAAAATTTTCGTACTCTCGGGCTATAACAGCATCCTTACTGATTAAGAATTTCTTTTGATTTTTTTTTTTCAGACCACCAGGAGAGTCAGGATCAATGTCACCAGGATGCGCCATTTTTTTTACACCTGTCTCTTCAACCCCCACCTCTAATTATTTTAATTTTTAATATTTTTTTGTACAATTTTTTTTCTGTATTCTTAAGATATCAATAAAAACACCATAAAAAATGGATGGTAAAAATATATATATATATATTTTAATTCAAAAAACTGCCCAAAATTTGATTTCTAGAGTTGAATACCCCCTTAAACGCGGTTTTTCGAAACACTGTTCTAAAAATCGATCGATGAGGAAAATTTTCCGAAGCCGTTGAACCGATTGACATATAATTTACACGAACTTCTTAGGTATATTTATCTGGTAATGACCAAAGAACTAAGATTTTGATAATAATTTTAATTTTAAACCACTCTGAATTGTATTTCTTTTTTTACAAAATATGTTTTGATTTGAAAGACATTTCATTAAAAATCAAAATTTCCCAGACTCATATAAAACTTTTTAGATTTTGGATTTGAGATAAAATTTAGCATAAAAATGGTCCTAACCGCCAGATACATTTTTTGGAGGCCCACCTAGAGAACGAGAACAAAATCAAGGGAACCCAAAATTTTTGAAAATTAATCATCAATTTTTAAAGTAAATGAAATTTATAATATATAAAGTTTGACAAGAAATTTGTAACACTCTGAAGGAAACGTCAGAGATGTCCGTTCATTTTTATATACATACATACATACGTCCTTCAACTTTTGAGGCATCAATCTCAAGTTTTTCACGCTTTCTTTTTTTTCTAGAGGCTGTTTACTTGTCGGAAAACAACAGTATATCTATTGAAATACAGGAACAGTAGAAAACAGGCATATGTATCTCTAACAGGTCCAGATTTTAATAAACGTAAATATGAAATATGTTTTCATAACCGGAGAACATATGTCCCCTAAGGTCCACTTAACAAAATTAACCCACACAATTGCACCTTCTGTAGCACTTGAAATTTAATTGCCAGCTGAAAAATACAACAACAACTTCACAATGAAATTTGAAACGCAACAATGACGTACGCCAGCAAACTAAACGATTTCATAGGGTACCACCCTCCGCTTCACCACCTTCCTAAACGTTTTCTGCACAACACAGCATTTAGTTGTTTAAAGTTCATTGAATGCGGCGACGACGACGACGACGACGACACTTTTACGTCAACAATAAACAACGGATTTTGCCACGTAAATGACGTTTAAGCATGCTAAAGTGCTGTAAAAACAAAAACATATGACAACAACAAAAATAAATGCATTTCATGCAAGCATACGTAGGTGAAGTACAATCAAAAAGCATTTACAAGAGCAAAAACAAAACAAAAAACAAGGAAAATAACAAAACAAAAAGTAAGGAAAACAACAAAAAATACATAAAAAACAACAAAAAACACAAAAAATACAACAATAACAACAATGCTCACGCTCAAGCGCACTCATTTGCACAAAACTCACTTTAAGCAAATTCATTCTTTAGTTTTCAGCTTGACAAAAGCAATACAACGCTTGAACGCCTCAAAGTAGACAAGGCGTGAGAGCGGAAGTTGCACTGGCAGACGGTGTTAGAGCGGTATGGCAGACTGACTGAATGACTGACAGACTGAAAGAATGCTAGAATGCAAGCAGACAACGGAAAAACACCAACAAAAGCTGGGATATAACGGCAGGCGAAAGAGAAATGTACGCGACGCCTAAAAGTAGACTACAAAATTGTTGGCAGGATTTTTACGGCCTTTCACTGCTCCACAGGCATTTGCATGTACATACATATGTATTATATATACATATATATATAACTACATGACGTCGGCGTTAGCGCCGCTTGGTAGTCAGTCAATCAGTGAGGCAATCGGCCTAGCGCACACACCGACAAAGCATCTACAAGCCAGCGTGCAGCCTGAGGTGTCATTTGGCCGGAGCTATAAAACTGTAAAGCAGCGTCAAAATTCCGTTTGCCTGCTTTTGAAAGTGAGTGCAAATGCATCATGGCAACTGCATGCCGTGTAAGCTGTGCCAGGGTGGTGGGTAGGCAGTTCGCTTTCGAGGACGACAGGAGTCAAAAGTTCAGTGGATTTTGCTCGTCATTTTCAACACGCGATGTGTTTTTTGTTGCTTTTAGACGTCATTTACATCCCTTAAGATGCATTTTTGCTGTTTTTGAATTTTCTGTATTTTTTTATAATTTTTTTGTTGTTGTAATTTTGGTAATTTTTGTTATAATTGTAATTTCTTTTGTTATTGTAATTTTTATATTTTTTATTTTAATTTTTGTTGTGTGATAATGTGCTGAGAAGTATTGACGTTGTTGTTAGGAGTTTTTAATCAATATATTTATTTGCATAATATTCTTAGTACTAACCTGTTCAGCGCTCATCATTGATTCTCCGAAGCTTGCTAGAGGATTATTGATATTTATTTTTATATATAAATATATTTTGCTTTCAACTTGCATAATTTATTAATTTTCATTAATATATCGACACTTGTCCTTACTCACTTATCAGAAAAAATATTTGCCTTAAGCATATTTTCTTTCAATTTTCACACAAACGCACCATATGCTTGCATTTTTTAGATATTTCACTTCACTGTATTGAATAATAAATTCTAACGTTGTTTTTTTTTTTATTAACTTTTATTTTAAAAACAAATAAACAGTGAATCTTTGCTTGCAGACTGCATTGACTGCTAAGCACAACTGCTCGCCGCAGTGCCTAAAAGTAGACATCATCTTAAGTGACAGTTAACGCAGCGTTGCCACAATCTGCTTTGTTTCTATAGTGGAAAAATACATTCAAAAATATTTAAAATGTAAAAATTATAATATAACAAATATTTTAAATACATTATAAACAATTTTTATTTAGAAAAACACATCAACTCTTAATATTAAATTTAATTAAATAAAAAAGACTGACATACAAACATTTTGTCGCGAATAAAATGAATTGATATATGGTGTTTTGAGTTTTACTCGTTGTTTTAGCTTTTGTGTACTTTTTGTATACCAATAATTGTAATTTTTACATCTACTTTATTAATATCTTAACCAAACAACAACTATATATGACTGTATTATTATTTTTATGTCATTTACACATATACTTCAATATTCTCTCACATGGCAACATCGCATTGCAAAACGCCAACCAACTTCGCAACTGTCAGCGCAGCCAACTAAAAAATTTTCACCTCTCTTTCTTTCTTTTTCTGCCTCCATTGACGAGTGTCAGCGAATTTATATTTTTCACTAAATGTAAGCAATAACTGCGAAATAATTTGCAAATTAATGACTAAAATTTGTGTTAAAGTGTTTACTAAGCATTTGTGTATTTATTTGCAGTAGCAAAAATGGAGAACGACGCCGGCGAGTCTGTTGATTTGTACTGCCCAAGGAAATGGTATGTGAACACGTGTTTGCGCAGCTCTATCGGAGCACCACTTGCTTTACGTAGCCTGCTAATAAGCAATTTTTTGTGTCGCTTTACAGCTCTGCTTCCAACAGAATCATCCACGCTAAGGATCATGCTTCAGTGCAATTGAACATTGTTGATGTTGACCCCGAAACCGGCCGCATGACCGTTGGCTCAAAGACCTACGCTATCTGCGGTGAGATCCGTCGTATGGGCGAATCTGATGATTGTATTGTGCGTCTGGCCAAGAAAGACGGTTTGATTACCAAGTGAGTGTGCTGAAGTGCGTGGCGTGCAAGCAAAATTTACTAATCGCATAATTCATTTATTTTTGCAGGGCTTTCTAAATGTAGTTAATACAATAAAGTTGCAGTTTTAAGATTTTAACTGAAAAATGTGTGTTTTAATTAATTTTTTTTTCAAAGGAATAATGGGCGTTGAGTTTGTGCATCGTATGTTATGAGAATTGCTTCAGCATACAAAGTTAGGATGCAATCCTGGCAAATTTTTGAAATAAAGATATCGAACAATTTAAGTTTTGCTTGCAACCCTGTTGTTACAAACGAGTCTCGAAAATGCAACCCTGCGCGTTTGCGATTCTAATTGGAAACGAATGACAATTCGCCATAGAAAATCGCAAAAGAAACGGTGCAATGATTTTTCATTGAATGAAAATTCCTCGGCGATGCATATTCGGTGAATGCACGGAGTTTTTCGCCGTCGGCTGTAATTAAACAAAAGAAATTAAAAATACTTCAGAAAAAAAGAAGAAGGCAAGAAATGTTGTAAGCGTTTGTGAGATGTCATAATATAATAATAACGAATTGTTTGTGCGCGAGTGAAGTTGAGAAAAATCGTTTGTGTATTTTGGTGCAGTGCGAAAGTAAAAATTTAGAATTAGCAACGCTAAAGCTAACAAAGGCAAATAACGTAAAAAAAATTGTCTAAACAAGTAATATAAATGGAGTTTTTTTTATAATTGCAATTGGTATGATTATTAAAACGAAACATAGTGCATATTTAACAACAATAAATAATTAAAAGCATCAACGTAGCGCTCCTGTGCAAAAAATCGCACCCAAGGCCACTTTGCCCAAAATAGATACATGCAAGTGCATCCAATTGGCTGATTGTGCGTGGTCGCTATTGTTTGAAGCGTTACGTGACACACAAAATATAATAATATACATATGTCAATAAAAATTTTAGATTTATAACAAAAATTTGCTGCGAAATTATTTTGCAAAAGTTGTGTAAGTGCGTTTATTCATCTTTGCCACAAGAGTCTTCATTCATTATATGAAAAACACAACAAACATCGTCGCACGAGCGTACATTAGTTGTCCAGTTCATGCAAACGGATTTGTTTAGGATTTTTATCTACATTTATCATTTACATTTGCTTGTTGTTCCCACAGTATTATAAGGTAATTTCATTTTATATATCTTTGATGTTATGTTTTTATATCAACTCGTGTTTTTATTTGTTTAAGTACACATGCTTATCATATTTTATTTATAGCTCATAAAGGCATTCGTATTGGCAGTATATTTACAAATATTGAGATCCTATGTTCCATCTAGGCTATAGAGGAAAATTTGTTATCCAAACCTTTTCATAAAACAGCTGTTATGCTGTGAAGTATTAAATATATTATGTGTTTATTGCAAAATATGTCGCGTCATAATGACATTATTGCACAAGTGATGATATGGCAAAAAGCTTTAATCTCTTCTTGTTTTCCTAATTAAACCTGTTGTATCTATGATTCATAAGACTAATTATTCGGTATTTTTATGTATTATACATTTATTTATGTACATAAGCAAAAACAACATATAATAGCTATGTACCAGCCGAACTGAACTTTAAGTAACTTAGAAAAATATGTTATATATTAGTGAATATTATAACTCTGATTTGAAAAAATTAAGCGAACACCGATCACGGTATTCAAGTTTACTTCAAGAATGATTTTGAAGAAGTTTGACCTCAAGGTAATAGACAAACTATATATGTAAGTACCTTTCAAGTTGCAGCCAACTGAGCATTAATTGTTCTAAAGTCATATATGTAAATATATGCAAATATACATATTTGAGTACTTCATAATACCTTTTTCACGCTTCTTATGCTTTACTTTTGCTTAACGTTGAACTATTTTTTTCGTTCCAAAAACCAACTTTGCTTTTACGAACCATAGAAACAAATAACAACTCAAACCAGTTTAAGCCGTCGTCTAGTTTCTTACATTTGCACTGGAGGTTCAAAATTTATTATTTCTACGGTTGAAGTATAATTGAAAAAGTTTGCTCATTAAAAGAGAAGCAAAAAATTGCACAAAGAAATCTACAAGACACAAAAACGAAGTAAATAATAAAAAATATTTCTGCAAATGCAAACGTATATAAGTAAATACATGTACAAGTCTGCTTATGTTTTAGAAAGTAAAACAAAAATAATAATCAGCGAACTAAACATTTTGCAAACAAAAAGTTGGTTTAGGTTGTGCGGTTTTTTCTCCATTTTCTCACTTACGCGAAGCGAAGACGTGATAAATAAATAAATAACAAAAAATTCGCGACACATGTTAGTGACGGCAGCGCTGCTTTCTAAGTACACTTGCACCGAGTTTGCACCCGAAAGCACTTGAAGTGAGTGATGACTACCAACCAAACGCGGGCTAGTGCACTTGAATGTATTTATCAAAAATATATATCTACATACATACATACATGTGTATGTAAAAAGAGCAATTTTGTAAGCTCGAAATGCTCGCGGGATGTTGTATGTGTTTGCACTTATGAATTTCCAGACATAAATTTGCGGGAGTATTTATTTACTTATGTATATAAAAGACATACATATCTATTATTTATTTGGTGAAGAAATATGGAGATAAACGATCATGTGCTTTACAGTCTCCTTTTGCTCTGGAGGATTCATTGCATTTTAGAATTAAAATTTTTGTTTTTGTTATGATGACATATCAATTGCTGTTATGTAGGCCAAATTCACATTTGCTTCCATGAGTCATGAGAGTAGATTCTTGTGAAGCCAAGTATTTTTCCGAAAAATGATCAGTTGCGATCACAGTGGCTCTTCAAAATATATATTGACCCATAAAAAAGCTTAGCCATTTTAATAGTTTGAATTCCTATATTTTTTTAATAAGTGCTTCTTCAATCATAAAATATCAGCGAAATATAAATAAATCGCAGGGTTGCACATTTTCGAATTAAAAAAATTTAAATTAAAAAATTAATTCTTGATTTCGATTTTGTATTTGTAAATTTAATTTAGATTTAAAAATTAAAAAAAAAAATGATTTAGAAAATTGGTGTAATATAGAAAATTATTTTTAATTTAATAAAAATATAATTTTTAAAAGCAGAAACTGTAATGAAAAGAGATAAAAATAAAATACTTACAATGCATTTCTAACTGAGCTTAATTAAAAATTAAAATTAAGTTAAAAGAAATTAAGTGCTGATAACACAAACGCTTAAACAGTCTTGAAGTTTTATTAGTAATAATAATAAGCTTTCATTTTATAAAGATGATCAAAGCAATCAAATACAAAATAATTTAAAATTCAAAATTATTTTTTTAATTTTTTCCCTATAAACTTAATAATTGTTTTTTCTTTTTTCAATCCATTAAACGTTTTATAAATATTTTATTTTTAATAGAATTATGGTATTAAAAATTTTTTCTTATATTTGTTTTTTTGTTTTGTTTTTAATAAAATTATGGTACTTAAAAATTTATTTTTAGTTTTTCAATTTGGGGTTAGAAATTTGAATTTTTTGTTTTTTTCATAAAGTTTGGATGCACGTTTTTTTACTTTTAATCCAGTATTTAGGATAAAAATAATATTATTATTTCCGATAAGATTTTTACCGCAAATATTTTTAGTAGCATTATTTGTGGCTATTTATTCATGCATCTTGGTTTGCTTGACGAGTGCAACTGTACTTGCGACTTAACACGTCGCAAGATTTATTTCAAATTTGTTTACCTCATACATATGTACATACATATGGACTTATATATGTATATAAACTTATATACGTATAAAATATGACAGTTTTATTGAAGCTCTAAGTCCGTATATACTTGAGTTCCCGCTTGATTAATTCAATGCCTGTGTTACTTGTTTGGAACACTGTGTATCAAAAGGATTTTTCCGTCCCAATTTTAATAAATAAATAAACGAATTGACTTTCCATTATGGTCAGGGATCCCATATATTTATATATGTATATGTATGAATGATCAGGGCATTTATAGGATATACTTAACTAGCATACAAACGAACCGATCGAAATGAAGTTCTTGTATGGCAAACTTTTTTATTTGACAAGATATCCTCAATAAATTTGGCATAGATTATTGCCTAAGCCAAAGATACAAATTTTTTTATACCCTTATGCACTATATGAAATGCAACTGTGAGATTTTACAGCTTCACTTCAGCCGAAGCTAAGATTTTTTTCATATTTTTGGTTTTAAAAAGAGCTTTGTTTCAAAGTGTATCAACTTGACAGCGTTCATATAAACATGATATAAATATATATGTATATGTATATGTGAAGCCGCGAATAAGTTTATTTCTGCATATGACGCCGCAAGGAATGGCAATAAGAACAACAACAATGGCTTTTATAAATATGTATATGTTTCTACATATGAAATTATTCCCAGCAGGAAGCAAACGAAGAAATTAATGCACATGACTAAATAAGCATTTACATATTTGTGTATGGGTGTTCATATGTATGTATGTATATGTTTGTAAAAATTTGCATAAAGTGTGCAATGCAAAGCAAAAATTGAGCCCATATGTCCACAAGTGCATTAACTGCATGCATATGTACATACATATGTACATGTATGGCTTGGATGTACATATAGGGGATATGAAGACACTACTTGTAGGAAAATAGACGAGAAATGAATTCATGCATTCATGCGATTGGTTCTGTAATATTTTTTGTAGTTTTAAAATTTTAATTTCTCTGCTCATTCTTCTTTTCGTAGCAGCCAAAAACAACCCCGAAGTAATTTGAAGGAAGACTAAGGAGTTGACAGTCCTTAGACGGACAAAAGTCCGAGTGTTTGCGGACTACGTAGAAATGTCTGTTTTGAGAACGATTCTACTGCTTTTTTTTGAGTTGTCGAATGAATTTTTTGCTTTCTTGTCCTCATTGAATCGAATGATGCACATATTAGAAGCATACACTTTTTATTTTTTAAAGGAGCCTTCGTTAATATTATTAGAACTGGAAGTGTGTTAAGCTGCCGTTACTAATATCATCTTCCTACTTTCATATCTAAAAAAAAAAAAAAAACACTTAAAATACGTTTTCGGAAGTTTTGCTAAGATTTCAGTTGGCCGCGTGTCTGAATATAAATTTAGATTGGAGTCCTCTGCTAAATTTAACATATGCATGTATATGTATGTATATATATTACAGCCGGTTTTATGAACCTAATTTAAGTGAAAAATATTCAATGTCAGTTTCACCATTTAAATATTATTTATATACGGTCATAAGCAACTATATTTTCATTTTGCTATCAGCTGATTTGACAAATAAATACAATTTATTTGTTTACATAAATCAGCTGTTACTCTTATTAACATCCCTGGCTTATAATTTTTGGGACGCCAAATGTGAATAATGGTGAAACGCAGAGAAAGTCCGAAGTTAAATAAAAATTAAATTTAACATAATTTTCAATTAAATGTTTTCGTGAAACCGGCTGTTAGAGTATACGAGCCTGTTCTATACCAAAATATGGTTTCATACCTTTCAGGAGGTTTACATCGCAAATAATCCACATATATAATAAATCCAAATTTAATTTTTTGTTTACTACAAAATTTTATGCCGTTTAAAATTTCTCTTTTGGTCTTATAGTTTATTATATAATCATGCCTTTCATGCATACAAACAATTCAGTAAAATATAATTGGCCGAAAAATATATGCAACGTCTGTCATATGCGCAAATTCAGTCCGTTTACGCCATTGTGCTATTCTAAATAAAGAATTTTTGTCTTGCTGAAATTTCTAGTGAAACTTTAATTGCATTTAATGGTGCCTACAAGGAAATTGTGCAATGCTATTAAAATAAAAGTAAAAGCATGCTATATTATGCATTGTTTATTGTATACTAAAGAAAAGATCGCAGTAGACGACTAGAATATTTCCTCCTTAGTAAAAAATAAAGGTTTTCTATAAATTTTTACTGAAAATATTTATTTTAAACCCTACGCAAAATACTTATATTAATGTTGCCACGAAGTTTGTAACTTCAATAGGAAAAGGTCGGATACATTATAAAATTATATGCCTCTCTGTTTATACGCGAACTAATGTTTCAGCTGGCACCCGCACTCTACTCCCCAGGAAGCTTCATATTTGTCGAAACCGATAGCATCGAACCACTATAGCGTTCAGTTGCCATAGAAAAGGTACGATCAAAATCAAGTCCTTATAAGGAAAAGCTTTTTATTTGGCAAAATATCTTTCCGAAATTTGACATAGGTAATTTTCCAAGTTTTTGTATGGAAAACCTTTTTAGTTGCCAAATTATCTTCAGGAAATTTGGTATACATTATAGTCTAAAACAGTGCTACAAACTCCGCGAAATTTGTTCCGAACGAAGCACATCGGCATATAGCTGCCATACAAACTGACGGATAACAATGAAGAAAAATATTCTTTTATACTTTTTTATCTTATCAGAAATACACATGTGAACGGTATTAAAGCTACGGTGCAATAGAAATATTTTTTTATAGTTTTCAAATTTTTTAATTTTATTTAAATTTTTTTTGTATTTCTATTGTGCAATAGAAATATTTTTTTATAGTTTTTAAATTTTTTAATTTTATTTAAATTTTTTTTGTATTGTACTCAAATTCATTTTTATATTTATATTTTTTTTATATTTTATTTTTTTTATATCTTATTTTATTTTATTTAAATAGATTTTTCTATTTAATTTTATTTAAATTAATTTTTATTTTTTTCATATCATTTTAATTTTATAGAAGAAGATAGTAAATTTCTTCTCTTCTATTATATTTGTTTTTTTATTCTACCATTTTTATATTTTTATTTAAATACATTTTTATTTTTTTATGTTATTAATTGTTTTTTAATTATGTTTAAATTTATTTTTATTTTATTTCTTTTCATTTTATTTTAATTTTATTTTTTACTATTCATAATATAATAATATTAAATATATTTTTCCATATTTTATTTAATTTTTTATTACTTTTTTTACATTTTTTTTATTTTTTTGTTTTCTGTTTCTACCATATTTTATTTTATTTTATTTAAATTTTTGCTTTTATGTTATATAAATTTTTATAAAATTCTATTTAAATCTTATTTTTTTCATATCATTTTCATTTTACTTTTTTATTCTTTTCTTCTATTTTATTATATTCGTAATTTTTTTTACATAATATTAATTTTTTGTTTTCATTTTATTTCTTTATTTTATTTTACCTTTTTTATATTTTATTTTAATTAAATATATATTTTTTTGTTATTTTTGTTTTTCAATTTTGTTTAAATTTATTTTTATTTTATTTCTTTTCATTTCATTTTAATTTTATTTTTTACTATTTATAATATAATAATATTAAATAATTTTTTCCATATTTAATTTAATTTTTTTATTATTTTTTTTGTTATCATTTTTTTTATTATTATTATTTTTTTTTTATTTTGTTTTTCCTCTTTATACCTTATTTTATTTTATTTAAATTTTTATAAAGTTATATTTAAATTTTATTTTTTTCATATCATTTTCATTTTACTTTTTTACTATTTTTTTTTTTTTTAATTTTGTATTTTTTTTTTAATATTCAATATCTATTTCAATTTAAATTTTTTGTATTTCCCATATCTTTTTAAATCCATGCACCCTTTCTTCCATAAAAATAATTATCAATTGCATTCGGAAAACCCGCGTCACCGCTATCTATTCGCTGCGCTGCGCAATTTTCTATTTTTTCTTTTTTCCATTTTTTCTACTCATTCAATGTGTATAAAAAATATTTGCTTGCCTTCTATATGATATTTGCTTTATTCACCAACTTCTGTATTTATCTAGATACATATGTATGTACCCACATATTTACATATTTTCAAACATATTTGCGCTTCATACCCGTGTTTATATTTGCTTTTGATATCAACATTGCAAAGTCGTGTGTGCGAGGGGGTGTAGACGTCAGCGGTGTGTGCATACAATATTGCTTGGGTACGTGTAAACAAATGCTAAACCCTGTCACAATTAATTTCATATCTTTACGAGTATTTGTAGTAAATAGAAGGACACAATGTGTAAAAATTAATAGTTGAATACACAATTATTACATTTCAATAAAAAATATATTTTGTTTTACCAAATTGTGGTGGTGCAAGAATTTTCCCCCTTAACCTCTAATTAATGTCAATTAAATAACAGAATATAGGGTAATCTGTTATTTAATAATTGCTAGATTTTGACCAAAATTTGTTGCAAAAGCTCATACTAGATATTATGCTAGAAATTACAGAAATTCGTGAAGATATCCCTAAGTTATCGCGAACTGTCTAACGAACTGTGACAGCCGACTTTTAGAAGCTTCCCCTGAGGCGAATTTTTCTTCAACAAAATCATTCGTCTTCGACGGGAACAGGTTACTTGGTACCACGTCCATACTATAAGGCAGATACATAGTTCAACAGAACTTCACAACCAAGCTCCAAGAGCATCTGGCGATTCCAATAAGAATTCTGCCGCTACAACAACAACAACAGCATCTGGCGATTTAATGATAAGTATGACTTGGTGTGTTGTCCTGCGACATTAAACTCCAGAACACATGAATTTAGATTGCCCAGCAATTTGTAGAAGCAGGCTCAGGGCCCTAAGTTTCATCTGCGTAGACAGGGAATGCGACTGCTGGCTGCAAGCAGGTTCGTGGAATTGTTCGGAGTGCTGGATCTTTGTGAGCAAATGTGATATAGAAAAGGGCACAATAGACCATAGATCGCAGTGCAAAACCTCAATTATTTTCTTTCCTGATCGAACGCAATAGCTCTCCTACTGGTCAAGGATGGCTGCATCTACACGATTCCTTGAGAGGGTCCATTTGTTGGCAGTACAGAATCGAATTTAGAGTTTGGTCATAGGAGAGTAACACCTTGGTTCTCTGCTGGTCGGCCACGGACGTTTTCGCTTGGTGCTGTCGTAATTGACTCACTTTGCTTCATCGCTTTAGATGCACCCACGACAGTCGGTCTAAGTAATCGGAACGGGCTCGATCGGAATTATTGTTCAGCAGGGTTGCCAAGTGTTTGAAAAATGTAATTCAAAAAATTAAATCTTTTTATTTTTTAATTCAAAATAAGGATTTTGGTTAGGAATATTTTTCGGCAGAGTTGCCAACTGTTTGAAAACTGCAATTCCAAAAATTTAAATTTTTATATTTTAATTTAAAATAAGGGTTTTGGTTAGGAAATTGCCAACTGTTTGAAAACTAATTCGAAAAATTATAATTTATAAATTTTAATTCAAAATAAAGATTTCGATCGAAAATATTTTCAGCAGGGTTGCTAACTTTAAGCAGTGTATCTGTTTTGCTGACACGCACTGTAGACTCTGTCGTGTAATATTACATATCTGTTTCTTTCCTCGTCATTTAACACACGTGCTGCTGTATTTACGTAAATAAATATGTATACATCTGTATGTAATGTATATTTCGAAGACTATATATGTACATACGTATGTATGTATGTGCATTGATATTATTATCAGCTCTCTTACCACCAAAAAATGTCAAATAAATCAGTTCGATGCCCGTCGATCTGGTATAAATAATAGTCCCGCGTCATTTTCATAACGCAACAATTTATGATGGCATTTCGGTGCGCATCAAACATGTATTACACACGTACATATAGTACGTATACATTCTATATCGATTTAATGCTGAAATTGCATTATTTACATGACAATTGTTTGACTTTTCGCATGATTCTTTTCTTCACACACTCACACGAATTTTCCCATCATTCGAAACAAAAGGCATGAATATTATGGAATCCTCCTTTTTCCCCCAACTAAGCCCGGTCGCATGATGATAATTCTACGTTGCCGAGAAACTTTCGTCATTTCCCGTATATTTATGCTGTGAGTATCATAACAAAAATGTAACTGTTATGTCTACGAAAGTTATTTAATTTCCGTGGGCTGAGTGTAGGTCAGGAATATTACAAATTCAGACTTCTGTAAATTTATTTGTTGTGTACAAACAATTTCGTTTAAGTGCGCATTTTTGTAATTATTTCGTGACTCTGGTAAAAGTTGTAGCATTTTTCGCAATTACAAAGTATCTAGTATAATACCGTTAAGTCCGTAGGTTGTGGAATATATGTATGTAGTTCAATTAGGCCTAATACGATACTTTCTGGTGTGTCTTGTGTAAAACCTAAAACCATTCGGTGGTCATATTTAGATTGAAAGACGTTGAAGCTTTTAGCGAGCTTTCAGAAATTTAGAAATGATTTAGGTAAGATTACTAGATTCAATTGACTTTAGTATACAAAAATTATGCTGAAAATTAAAAAAATTCTAAAAAGCTTTTACATCAATGTTCGACTACTGTGAGCTTTTAGAAAGCTTTCAGAAATTGAAAATGTCATAAGTGGAGCAAAATTGCCAGATTTATCTGACTTTAGTTAATGTAAATGCTGCTTTAAAGAAGTTTTTTGTTTATAAATTCTAAAAAAATAAAGCTCTAAAGCTTTGAGCTTTTATAGTAATTTCAGAAATTCCGAAAATAATAAATGGAACAAATTATTAAACTTTAGTTAGTGAAAGTGTTGCCTAAAAATAATATTTTTTTCTGAAAAGCTTTTACAACAAAGCTCAAAAGCTCTTACGAGCTATTTTGTTACAACTTTAATTTTCATATTATATTTATCTTTAACTTATATCAGAATTTAAAAATCATGTTAAAGTCATTTCGGAAAACATTAGAGCTTTAGGGAGCTTTCTGCAGTATAATGAAATTAAACTAAATTGCTCCCACAGCTAAGTTCAAGAATTTTAGGAATTCTTTATTAGAGCTTTTCAGTTTCAAAATAAAGTAATAGTCACATTGCATAACACCAGAGCTCCAGGAAGCTTTCATCAATGTAATAACACTAACACTCCTTTAACAGCAAAATTGTAGAGTTTTACGATTTCTTTATCACAGATGTAGTTTTCGTATTCTGATTGAACAGATCTCTCAGTTTCAAAATAAAGT
Organism: Bactrocera correcta; assembly: GCA_027475135.1. NCBI lineage: Eukaryota > Metazoa > Arthropoda > Insecta > Diptera > Tephritidae > Bactrocera > Bactrocera correcta. Next base: position 83,516,555 of record CM050326.1, read on the forward strand.
TATTTTCATTTTGGATCATAGAGCTTTAGGAAGCTTTTGGTAATGCATAGAAACTCTAGAAAATTGTAGACGGCAGTTAGGAAGCAATCTTCAACACAGTGCAGAAAATCGATTCCAAAAAGTTTCCATAATTTCACTAAAAAAGCTTTCACAGCTGAAAAATTAGAGCTTTCACGGATTCGTCACTGATATTTCTAAATATACGCCACAGAGTAATGTTCGACATGATGTAAAAATCAGCAAAACTATCCCTAAATTTGACTAAAAAGCTTTCACAGCAAGAAATGAGAGCTTTCACGGGTTCTTCAGTGATTTTTTTTTTACTATTTTAAAATTTACACGTTCGACAAAGTTCAAAAAATTCGGTTAAAAATAGCCATAATTTTATTAATTTTTTATTATTTTTGTGAAAGCTCACAAAAAAATAAGAGCTTTCGCGAAATCGTCACAGATATTTGAAATTGACACAACAGAGTTATGTTCCACACAGTGCAAATGTTAGCAAAAATATCCATAATTTTACTAAAAAGCTTTCACAGAAAAAATTTAGATCTTTCACATAGTCGTCAGTAAGAAAAAGTAATAATCAATAAAAATTTTTGGAATCTAAAATGACCCTAAGGTAGGTCTTCTTTAATTAAAATAAATTTAAAGTTATTTATAAACCTCCTTTAACACCCTTCAGAGTAATATTGCATATAAGCCGCCCAAAGGTATGCTTCAGGCAGGCTAGCGCATTCCTGATATAATCTATACTTAGTCTTCAATTAAAGTTGAGTCATGCATGACTGGAGGATATACACACCATAATTTTGCCCCGTGCACTACTTTTAATTTACCGTTAGCTCTATTATACTACTAAAGTACATAAATACTGCGATTTACTCTTTTCGCACTGAATGGAAATTTAATTAAAAGTCTCACCCTTTCAATCGAGCATTTTCATTTATTGCTGGGATTACCCACTTACAGGCATACTTAGTCATGTGTACACACATACATATACAGATATTGTCGAACGCCCACTTTTATTTATACATTAGCTACAATGTATTGCAAACTAACATTGATTGACGAGCTTTAGTGATTAGAAAGTCATTCGATATATTAATTAATGATGCACATGCCTCAGCACAAGGTTCCGGTCATGGCATCCAGGGGGTCGGCAGTGGGGCAAGTAATGGCATATTTACTACACGATTGAACAAGTTCGTTGATGCGTTCGAAAGGACAAAAGCACATAATCGATATGAGATTAAAATGTTTACCTCTTTCGATGTCTCTATGAGCATGTGTTCATATACTGGCTGGCAGGAGGTCGCACAAAAATTTTCAAAGCCAAGGGGAAGGATGAGCGTAATGGTGATTAATTTTGAAAATGATTTGTATTAATGAATACCGGTATAGGTTAGTATCAGTTTGGGTCGTAAGGTTGTTCCTATTGTTACGCATAAACTCTAAAAGGTAGATCCCCAGATTCCTGGAGATCGCCGTTAAGGCGTTTAATTTCAATCCCAGCTACTTTGCTCGGTTCGCCGAAGATGTGTCTACTGAAATATTTCTATCTCAATCTGGCAAAGAGAGTGGCAAGATGAATCGAAACTCATTTTTCTAAGAGCAAATAGTTTGGAGGATCTCTTCAGCTTCTGGGCTTATTGACAAGCGTTTACCGTGTTCACTGGTGGTCTTCAGGTACAGTCCTAGAAAGCAAGAGGGTATCCAGGAGATGAAATAGGGCAACGGATGCCCTCTCGAGCTCATCGTCTTTGCACTTACAATAGCCGAAAGATTGACTTGGCTAAGAGCAAGTAAGTTGGAGGACATCTAACGGTTCACTCTGGGCCAGAAAGATCTCATAATCACATAAGTTCTGCTAATTGACAAGCGTTTGCCGAGTTCGCTGGAGGTGCATAGGTCCAGCCCTACAAAGCAAGAGGGTGTCAAGTAGATCAAATTGGGGTAAGGGTGGCCTTCCTAGCAGATTTTGCTTGCAGTTTCCGGTGAATCTCCTCTGACCGAGCACCCAAACAGTTCTAAAAAGAAATAAACTTTATGCTATTGCTTATGGTGTCACTCCTTGACTAGTTTCGTGCTCAAAGTCAGTATAGCCGCTCGGCTATCGAAAAGAATGATCACCTCTTTGAAGGAAGCGCATTTCGAAGCAGTATCTGCTGCCACCTTGATGGCAGTCACCTACCCTTGATGCTACTGTGGTCTAGTAGCTTGAAAGTAGATTTGATTGTGAGCTCCCGGCAGAACTTCCCTCTTAACTTCGATCCATCCGTGAAAAAGCTTACTGCAGCTCTTCCCCAATGGCGGCGCCCCATTCACAAATCCCTCGCAGCTGTTTTTTTTTCGGAGAGGGAATTTTCCAAAGATGCTGCCGCTGTAGAAAGGCACCTGCGAGACCGCCGCTAGGCATTACTTTGCACCGGAATAGCCGTTAGGCATTGAAGGTGTGTAAGCAGAAAAAAATGCCAGGAGAAGGTTCCGCGATGCAGGGACTTACATATGTATATTGTCTGGTATGTAATTGAAGTCGCGTAAAACTCCACCGTGTCCCTTCTCGAGACATCATTGAGTGCCAATGTTGGTGCTGTCTTGAGTGCACCACAGATGCTGATGAAGGTCGTTCTTTGAACACATGAAACATGATTAGCTCAACCGCGGTTTCATGGAGTCAGAACATCAGATCATTTTGGTAAGGGCCCATCTGTTGTTGTTGTAGCAACAGAATTCTGCTGCGTTGACAGTCCTTTACTGGATAAAAAATCCGTGTCCGTTCCAGTTACGTTGGCCCGACTGTCGTGGGAACAGTCTCATCCAATTGCTTCTTTACAGCAGTATAAGGCGTGACCGATGTGTCCCTCAAACATTTCACCCTGTCCACCAGTTGAAGAATAGAGACTTCTAACGAGGTGAGGGTAACTGTTAATTCAACATTCCCGGTATAAGGTACTTTTGAACTATCCTGAGCAGTATTTTGAGCTTACTTCCACGTCAATTGTTTCTCAAACGCAGTCGCAGGTCTACCATCTGATTAAATTTGACCCGAACTGACAAAAAAAAACTAGGTTTCCACGTATTTTATAAGAAATCTTTATTATCGCCTGCAAAATAAGCTGATGAACCAAGCTTTTTGTAAAAGCTTCAGCTGAGAGGGCCTCCAAAGCCGTCTGCGATTTTTGGGTTTTTGGTTACGGTTCATTTTTGGAGCGCCTTTCGACAGATTGTCGGACAGTTTCGACGTCATTAGACGGAGACTGAGACTATATCTTTGGCTACATCATGCCAAAATCTCAAGCATATGTATAGAAAAAAAATATTTAAAGTAATAATAGTTAAGAACTTTTTACCGTATCGAATTTGCTAATTGCTTTGCTGTAATTTTCAAATTGAAGCCAATTTTACTTGGCGCCCACATTCAATGCCAATCGATGCATAAATACATTGCTCTGATTTATTTTACTTGCTCATGTACATATACACCCATATTAAGCGCTTAAATGCATATTCATATCCACCCACTTTAAGCGCCTGAATGTATACTACCATATATTTTCATTGTACATTCACTACTACATACAGTTATTTTTTATAACTTTTGCAATTTGAATGCACTTACATAAAGGTAAATATATATATTTTTATATATCACACCCCTCGCTTGGCGCTCCTCAGCCGCTTAGCATGCCTCACAGGGTTTATTAAAAAATGTGTATACATAAAAGTATAAATCCACAACGAATGCGGTGTGTGGTTGGTTGGCACAAAATTGCTGGATGACCTGAAAAATTCATTCATGCCAGCAACGAACTGCAACCCACGCTTGCCAACATTTACCGTTATTTTTTACTTGCTACTGCCAACGAGAACGCCCTGAAAACACGTGCACTTTTCGCATCAAGGCTGTGCATATGAGTATATGCACTACTTACATAGATAGGTGTGTATCACTTCTTACATTGTGTGCACATCGTTTGCCGGCAGCGCGCCACACATGCGCTTACACACCCACTTATGCAACTCAAACTCATGCAAGTCATGGCACAACACACACGCTTTTTTCGCTTTTTCTGACTTTTTGTCCAACAAAGGGGCTTCCGTGACGCCTTGTGCCAATGTTAAGAGTGTGAAATGTTGCATTACATTTTTTATTTTGCATTTGCCGTGTATATTTTGTACGCTGCTCTTCAGTTTTATTTGAGTTTTTACTTGTAAGCGCCTAAAAGGCGACTTTACAAATTTTCATTTTCACATTTCTAAGGGTTCTTGTTATACAACTCAATTGTATGTATGTATATAAGTATGTGTGCATTTGTGGAGCTCTGTTGGTTAAATCTTGTGTATTCTGACTTTGTTGCAAAGTTCTTACAAGAAAAGTATCTTGCAAGGCATAGAAATACAAGTTCGTTTTGAAGCACACTTTAACTGTGTAAAAAGCTTTTATAAATGTACATACTTGTATGTATGTATAGTATATACAATGTTCATTCTTATATTGTGCAACAAATTTTCTTTTTATTATACATAAATTTATATATTTAAAAGAAAATTGTATACAAAACAGCTAATCTACTTATGCTGAATTTCTCAAGGTAAATGTGCGTTGTACCGTTACAAAAATTAAACAAACAAAAAAATTTATAATACCCTTCACCGGTGCATTTCTCATAGCATGAAAGGATATAAAAAATACTTCATCTTTAATTTCATTAATCAGTTTGTATGGCAACCTTATATTAAAGCGGTCCAATCTGAATTTATCCGTGAGGGATTGTAGAGCTATCTTGAAAAATAATATGTGGCAAATTTCGTGCAGATATCTCGTCAAATACAAAACTTTTCCTTATAAGAACTTGATTTTGATCGGTCAGTTTGTAGGGTAACTATATGCCATAGTGGTCCGATATCTGCGATTCCGACAAATGAGCAGTTTCTTGGGGAGCAAAGGGCGTATGCAAAATTTCACATTGATAACTCAAAAATTAAGGGACTAAATCGATTAAGCTTTACCGACAATCTTTAAAATCAACTTACTGGCCTTTTAAAAATTTGCATTTTCGTAGGATCGTATATAACTTAGGATGAAAAATATGCATAATGGCACTCTCATAGAAACCACCGAAATAATCGATCGGCAACACACCGAAGTAATCGATTTTCACAACGTTCTTTTCAAGTGAATTTTTCACCAAAAAATGTATACGTCATAGACAAGAACGGGTAGTAATCACTTGGTAGCCGACCCGAACTATAAGCTCGCTGAACCACCCACCCAAGTTCTCGAGGCTTGTGGCGAATCACTCTTGATGTGTAGTGGCTGAAAGAACGCAATTCCTTAATCTTATTAGCTAAAACTGATCGCTTCTGGTCGATTTCTTCTTCAGTAATGGTCCGAATTAATAGTTTGACCGTAGTGGAGCAGCTCATAGAACACGATTCCCTGTCAGTACCACCAAACACTTTGAAATACCGTCCTGATCCTGGCTTGGACAGCGTTTGGGACGGCTTACTGTGATTTGAACACAATTTTTTTCGGTTCGTAAATAATCTTTTTCCATTACGTGTAATCATCAGCTTCAGAAATGTTTAGATTTTGTTGTGATTATACGGCTATTTGGTGGCTATATATATTACCGCTATCGGTAGAATAAGAGCGAGCCGACGCTCCCGTATCTTTTATGTTCTACTACTAGATAATTGGGCTTCGCGGAAGCTTGGCCAACGCTGAGCCACCAACGGTACTTGCGCGCTCGAAAAAGCTTTCTTTGCCCTCAGTAAGGCTATCCTCTCCCTAGTTGCGGGGCTTTTAACAGGCCATTGCCCTATTGGCGTTCATTTTGTAAGGTTTGGAATCTTACTGGACGCCATTTGCAGAAGCTGTATGGTAGAAGATGAGGTGGATACAACTCAACACTTGCTTCTTGACTCTCCCACGTTTGGGCGGACTACATAGTATACCAGATAGTCTAGTCCCTCAGCTTTTAAGATACCCCTTTGAAATTTTGCAAACGTCATTTTCTCTTCAAAAAGCTGCTCATTTGTGGGAACGGCCGATATCGGACCACTATAACATATAGCTGCCATATAAACTGAGCGATCGGAATCAAGTTCTTTTATGGAAAACTTTCACATTTGACAATGTATCTTCACCAAATTTGGTGTAAATTATTTTCTAGGGCAAAAATGTAATCTCCGAGAAAATTGTTCAGATCGGTTAATTATAGCAGATAGCTGACATACAAACAGCGATCGGAGTCAAGGGCTTGTGTGGAAAACTTTCACATTTGACAAGATATATTCACGAAATTTGGTATATATTATTTTCTAAAGTAACAATGTAATCTCCGAAGAAATTGTTTAGATCGGTTAACTATAGCATATAGCTGCCGTACAAACTGAACGATCGGAATCAAGTTCTTGTATGGACAACTTTCACATTTGACAAGATATATTCACGAAATTTGGTATATATTATTTTCTAAGCCAACAATGTAATCTCCGAAGAAATTGTTTAGATCGGTTAACTATAGCATATAGCTGCCATACAAACTGAACGATCGGAATCAAGTTCTTGTATAGACAACTTTCACATTTGACAAGATATATTCACGAAATTTGGTATATATTATTTTCTAAGGCAACAATGTAATCTCCGAAGAAATTGTTCAGATCGGTTAACTATAACATATAGCTGCCATACAAACTGAACGATCGGAATCAAGTTCTTGTATGGACAACTTTCACATTTGACAAGATATATTAACGAAATTTGGTATATATTATTTTCTAAGGCAACAATGTAATCTCTAAAAAACTTGTTCAGAACGGGCATATAGCTTCCATACAAACTGGACACATAGTTACTAACAGAAATGCACCTGTGAAGGGTATTTAGCTTCGGTGCAACCGAAGTTAACGTTTTTTCTTGTTTTTTTTAATAATGGTAATAAATTCCTGGCCTTAAATTATATCATATGCTGCTTATTACTTCTCGGAAACAACACATATATTAAAATTTTTCTGATATTTGGTATCCCCTGCAGGTTCTAGTGAATTGTTTATCTAATATTTAAAAATATTTAAATATAAAAAATACATATTCTTCGCATGAATTTCATCACTCGCACTCGCTCATCAACAACAATCTCATTTCATCCTATCGGATCATCATTATTGATTACCACATTTGTTTATCTCAACTTTTTTCTTCTGCCCACCTTTGAATTCCCGCAGCAATTTGTCGGCTTTTCCGCAACAAACGCCAACAGTCACGGCAACCGCAACCGCACGGAACAAATCAAAACAAACAAACTGGAAAATAATTAAAACAAACATTGGCATGAAAAGAATCTGCACAGAAAAAACTCTGTATGTAAATATTGAAATTGCAAATGCGTAAGGCGTACGCCCAGTGAATCCAAGACAATCTCCACATCAACAATGTCTGGCGGCCACGTAGGCTGCTCGCTCGCAACGTCTAAGCATCCACACTGACTAACTTACACCAACAACCAACAACTGTATGTGTGTGCGTGAACGAGACACGCTAAAAATTTAAAAAAAGAAATAAAAATAAAAATAAAACTAAAGTAAAAATCAGTGCATTGAAAGTGAAAACGAAAATTGCGAATCAAGCGACGAGCTTTTTGCTCGCCCCACGCGGCGCGTCATGATTTCCATTTCATTTTATGTAAATAACAATTGTAAAGAAAGTGCGCGCCACCGTCGCACGCCATGAACGAGAGACAAACATTTAATAAAACTACAGCTGTTTAAACGTGCACAGGGGTGTGTGTGTGTGCATTTTGTGCAAATCGAAATTGTAAAAGAAAACAAGTGCAACGAAGACGACGCTAAGAATAGCACACAGCACCGGACCGAGCGAGCACTACAGGCCAATAACGCGCTGATGAGCACACACTTTACTCTGGCCCTCGGCTACAGACACCACACGATTTCTGCCTCACAACGCCGCAATCTCGGCTGCATGTAAGGCGGGGGCAAATTTTTACGCTGCTGTGAGTATTCTGCATGTCTGCTCGGCGGGTCCAACTTAATTGCTCTTGAGTCTGTTGTTGTTATTGTTATTGTTATTGCTTGCATTTGGTAGCAGTTACAAAGGTGTTTCATTTATTGTTGTCATTTCGGTTAATTACTTACTCTCATGCATGCATTTTTTACTACGAGTTACTTGTATAAATACATATATACTTAGGGTGGGTCGGAAAATCTCGGTTTTTTCACTTTTTACTCTAAAAAATTAGTTTTCACTGGGGCGTTTTTTGCGTGGCGGGTCCCAAACCCAGCGCATAACTCTGAGTACGGATTGTTCGTCTTCTCACTTTGGCTCGCCTTCAAACTGATGTTTTTTGGCTACCCAGAGTATACTTGGTCTAAGTCGAGAATCGTGAGCTGTTTAAGCCATATGTAAATGACCCGTTTCTGGCCACTCCCAAATGAATGGCGATCTGAGAACTTTCCCAACTTGCCTGAACTTCTACACATGACTCCAGCCATTGGCTGATTGATAGAATAGAAGGTACTGGGTTATAAATGTTAGGTAGTTGTACACCATGATCGTACGCCCGATAATCACGTACGGAGCGGTGGCTTGGGCCTCAAAAGCATCCAGACTATTGAAGCTGCAACGACTAGCATGCCCGATGGAAGCACTTGAAGTCATGCTTGAGCTCATAATACTTCACCTAGTAGTAAGTGTGACCGACACTGCTTCAAATGACAGCAGAAAGGTGGCAGTGGTAAGGTAATTTCATACCAGCGGATGAAGGACTTAAGTGGTTAATAGCGTTGGCTCTTCTCCCATGAGACAGCCAAAAGGGTAAACTTCACCAAGAAGTTTAAGGTAACCATATCAGTAAAGCTAAATGGAAAGATTCGACTCTCGAGTTACTGCTTATGGATAGTTCAATTAAATACACACCGAAAGCTCGAAAACGTCGGAGAGAATTGATGCAGAAGTCGCAGGATCACGCACCGAACTCTCCGTACCAATGAGAAGTTTTCCGAGCATTTGTCAAGCAGAAGTCTTTGCCATAAGTCGGGGATTAGAGATAAACCTCCAACACAACTATCGCACTGAACGTATGAACATACTTAGCGATAGTCAAGCGGCACTAAAAGTAGCCTCCTTTTACGAGATCAAGTCACTATTGGTAAAGGAGTGTAGAAAACGGCTGAACAGTCTATCGGAACGTAAGCAAGTGCATCTTAACTAGGTGCTTGGTTACAAAATTATTACCGGCTGATGAGCTCACCCGCTCGACAGCATCCACTAACATGGTGGGGCCGGAACCTCTTCATCGCGTTAAGCCTTCATATCATAAAGGAGCTGCTCCGCAAGGAAAAAGAAGTAGCAGACAAAGAGAGGTATTGGCAACCACTTCAAGTCATATGCCATGCCAAGTTGCTAATAGTGGATTAAAAACTCAGCAGATTTAAATATGCAATCAACCTCCCCTGGGGCAAACTCGGGCTACTACACTGCCCACTGTAAGCTCATGAAGCACTTATATAACATGAGCCTAGTTTCCTGTGCAAATTGCCAGTTCTGCGACAGGAAGCCTGAAACTCCATAACACCTACTAATGGACTACATAGCAGTCTGCAGACGCAGGACAAAGGCCCTTGGGTCCAGGTTTCCAAATAGGGATATCACATCAACTCACTATCACCTAGCAGTATATTGCAATTTATCAATATGCTGGGGCTAGATGGATCGTTGCGACTTAGGGGGGAACTCAGTAGACCTTAGGTTGCGAGGAAATCCTCATCTATTTAACTAATATTATCTAATAATAACGAAAAAATAAGATAATAGATAGCGAAGTATCTATCTTCTTATTGCTATTAAGAGCTCATACTTCAAGAGAATTGTTTATTTTTTGAAAGTAGAGAGTGAAAAAAAAAGTATCGAAAAAAAAAATTATCGATTTATCGATTTTTTTTTTTTTTTGCCACAAAGTGTGTATATATACATTTATATAATTTTTACCAATATATTTTTTTTTTGTGATCCATCCTTATATATACATTGTAAGTACTTGTGAACAGTAATTTTTATTGTTACTTTGGCATGTCATTCATTTGTCGGCTCTTTTGTTTAGGTAATACAATCGATTTTGTTGTTATTGTTGTTGTTACGTGTTACATTTTGTTGCTTGTAATTTCTCAATTATTTACTTAACAGTGCAATGCGATTTCGCTCAAAGTGCAAGTGCACTTGCATAAGTGAAAGCAGTTCAAGAATCTTGCACTTGCACCTAATAAATGATTGACGACGAAACGAACATTGAATATAAAGCGTTGGATTATAATGTATTTAACACACTTCCAAACTGTTTTTCTGTTTTTCTCAGATATCAGAAAAACATTTTTTTTTAAACACTAAAGTAGGCCAGCTGTCATACCAGAAAGAAAACAATCGACGGGGAAAGAGTATAACAAAATTTTTACTAGAAGTCTTAAGTGTCTCCATGTAACTAATAAAAAATTTATTTGTTAGCCCTAAGATTGATTCAAAGATTCGTTGAGTGCTTGCAGGTTTAATGGAAGATGTCTCATGTTACTAATATTATTACAATTTGCCTTTAGTTCTTCTTTATTTGCATAGATTTAATTTGTTAATTGATAAAAAATGTAGTGGTTTCCATCATCTTCTGTAAGTTCATTGCGTCATCATAACTTCCGAAAGCACTCTAGCCATTCGTGTGAGATCTAGTAGCCGTAGTAGGCCCAAAAAGCTTTCATTTTCACCGATTTAATCTTGTAAGGCAAAGTAAGATCCACTTCTCTAGGAACGTCTCACTATTTTAATACTCGATTCGAGAGCTAGAATCCGCGAAATGTTCTCCAATAACTTCTTCTTTACTGGCGTAGGCACTCGCTTACGCGTTTATAGCCGAGTCAACAACAGCGCGCCACTCGTTTCTTTTCTTCGCTACGTGGCGCCAATAACACTGCGTAATAATTTCGATTGACCTAAAAAAGATTAAAGAGACTTCAAATGTGTAAAGAGGATTTTTATGTGTTTCTACAATATCGCTTAGCGTATTTTAATAGATCTTAGTTCACTTCACCTTTTTTCTTTGAAAAAAAAAAACTGCTATTTCCTAACACTTCCTATCTCTCTTAATACAATTTTGAATATCTTTTTGAGATTTTTTTTCGCCAAAATCGTTATTTATTTTTTATTTAATAAAGTTCTCTTCACACACTGATTATAGTGACCTTCCAGCTTTTCGATACCATTTTTGTAGTTAGAACGACTTATCCTTTGCTTCAAAGCCTCAGTTGCGGCGATCACCTCTTCATTCGGCGAAAAATTCTTTCCAGCAAACATTCTTTTAAGATCTTAAAAATATAATCTTATAAATAAAAAATTGCTGAGGGCCAAATCTGAAAAATACATGGAAGCGGAAGCAATTCGAAACCCAAATCACCGATTTTGGTCATCGTTTTCACTGACTTGTAACACGGTGCATTGTTTTAGTGAAGCAGCGCTTTCTTTTCCTTCAAAAGCGGCTGTTTTTCGGGGATTTCGTCGTTCAAACGGTCCAACAACCTTTTGTAATAGTCGCTGTTGACGGTCCTTCCTTTTTCAAAGTAGTCAATAAAAATTACTCTTTGCGCATCCCAAAATACAGACGCCATAACCAAGCCAGCCGACCTTTTTCCATGCTTTGGAGTTGGAGGCTTCATTGTATGCAGTCCACTCGGATGACTGTCGACTGAACATCGGAGTGAAATCATGGTGCCATTGTTTCATCCATTGTCACATATCGACGCAAAACTCGGGTTTATTACGCTTAAACATCTTCAAATACTTCTCCGAATCATAAAATCGCCGTGGAAATAAATATTTATAATAATAAATCTAATATTTTTCATGAAAAAATGCACTTTTTCAGGTTGAAAATCTATATTTTCTGCGGTCTCTTTGAACAACACGTGAAAAGCGATCTAGCGCCTCGTGCATAAGTATTTCCTCATATCAAGTGACCTTAAGAAAGTCATTTGCGCTGTTAAAGTCCCGTGTGCTTTTTTGCGGTTTTACGGAATACCTTGTTGTTTAATGTATTTAAGTTCACCTTGGGTATATATTAGATATTAAGTATTCGTATCGATATCCGCAAATAATATTATCGAAGACATGTGACAGTATAATTAACTGTAAAATAGCTAGGTAATTACTACTAAATTTTATAATCCATCGTGTAATACAATTTGTGTCAATATTTATTGCTGGAACCGCGAAAGGTGCGATTTGTGTACGTCATTAAATATTAAAAATTTTATTGCCAGTGGCGTTGTTTTGATAAGCAACAAACCGAGTGGTGAGCTCTAACTGACCCCACGTTCAATTACAATGCCAAGGTTAGTTGTTAACTACATATAACTTGTTTTTAGTATTTTTTACTGATATAAGTTGCTATTTGCTGATAGATTTGTTTACGCTGTGCAATGCACTAAGTTAGGGTGATCCTTTAAAAATGAAATAAAAGTTTTGTGGAAGTATTTTTACTGGTCTAAGTTGCTATTTACTGAATGAAATACAAATATTTTTGGGATTTTCAAACATTTTGACAATAATGAATAAGTCAAAATGTTTCACATAAATTAGTTTGAAAACTATTAAGATGCGTGACATAGAAGTTGAACTTTATTTTATTTTAACGGTAAATCAAAACTAATTTTTTTTCTTATATACATACGTGTATGTATATTTATATAGTAAAGCGTCGGTGCTTTGATCTATGAAAATCTACCTAAAAATGTTAGTTTTAATTTTAGTACCACCCTAATGATCGTTGACTTATGCACATATGGAAAGAAAACATCATGTTTATAAATAAATTTAATGAATTTTTTTACTATGTGGTGTACCCGTAATTAATTTCGCATTTGAATTATCTCTATTGATTATCGCATGTGTCAGAAAGTTATTGTTTGAAACAAAATATTATCAACTCTCGGGGGCGAGGTTGTATTTTTATATGCTATATACACCCGTATATTTTGAAAAATTATTTTTGAATATACTATATAATACAAACATATGTATGTATGTACGTAGAAATTTAATTTATTTGTTTTTTTCATTGTCAATAATTGAGTTGAATGATCTTAAAGAAATGATCGTAAAATAAAATTCAACGGTAATATTTGCACAGTTCAAAAAATTTATGAGGAAAGATACTCCAATAATATTCAGTTAACCCTACTTGAATGTCATTTAAGGACAGAATTTTCTTGTAAATATATATTACAAACGTATCCTATATTCGTTGTTCATAAGATTCGAAAAAGAACGCAGTTCCGAATTCGTTCATAAAAGACCTGTACATTACTTTCGGCCCTTAGAATGACTAATGACTTTCATTGTATAGGGAAGTTTCCCACATTTTTAAAGAAAAAACACAGAAACTTTAAATTTAATTTCAAATGGCTGCGGCGCTGTTTCAGATGGTCCATCCCTTCTGTTCAATATTCGTTGACACGTTCGTGCATTTCGACTGGTAACTGTCGAGTGACGCGCATGATGTTTTAGTCCAAAGCCTGAATCGAAGCGGCCTTGTCCGCACAGATTTTATACTTTACATATCACGTCAAGAAAAAGTCTAACAGTGTGATATCACATGATCTTGGTGGCCAATCAACCGGCCCAAAACGTGAAATTATCTGCTAACCGAAGTATTCTCTCAATAAATACGTTGAATGATGTGATGTGTGGGAAGTGGCTCTGTCTTATTGAAACCAAATGTCGCCGAGATCATAAGCTTCAATTTCAGGCATCAAATAGTCGGTTAATATGTCGCCATTGACGATTACGTTCTCACCGGCATCATTTTTGAAGAAATATGGACCGATAATTCCACCTGCCTACAAACCACACCAAACCACTGTTTTTTCTGGATGAAATGAGAGCCTTTGAATCTCTTCAGGTTGCTCTTCGACCCAAATTAAGCAATTTTGCTTGTTGACATACACATTGAGCCAGAGATGGGCCTTATCGCCGAACAAAATTTTGCTCGTAAACGTCGGATCTTCGTGAAACTTTTCTAGAGCCCGCACTTGGGAAGTTCGAGCGGCTCAAGCTCTTGCACCAGCTATAGTACGCTTTCAATTTAAGATCTCGACACAAAATTCGACAAGTCGTTCCATAAGATATCCGAGTTGCTGTGAATGAACGGTGGCAAATTGTCTCTCCACGGTCTTCGTATACACTCTCTGCTGCGGCTGCTATATTTCCTTCACTGCGTGCTGGACGTAATCTATTCGGTCGAATATTATCCAATAAAGAATGCTGGATCTTCAGGTGGGTGATGGTGTTGCGACTAGTACGCTCAGTAGGCTGATTATGTTGACCATAAGTTGAGTGAAGCGCCAGAAACATTTTTTTTACAGAACGTAAATTTTCGTAATTAAGTTGTGCGATTTGTGAACGTTGTTTAGGCGTAAGTCCTACATGAAATGCCAAACAATATTGAACAAAAATAGCATGACAGCTTGACGCGGGTCTAGACTGATCTGTCTTAAAAGTATTTCTACTTGGATCACTCGTTATTAGCCATTCTACACAAAACCGAAAATTCTAATTAACCCCTTAAAAACTTTCGGACACACTTGTGTTGTGTTTCGACATACGAGTATTTCCATTTAGACTTGCTTTAGAGTAAAAACTAAGAAAATATTTGAAGCATTTCTAATAGGCGTTCTCGAACTCAGCTCCATCCACCAAGCATCGTCCAAAAGCTGAGTGGTATTTGACCTTAAAACAATAAAAGTATAAATAGACTTGCAACTATAACTGAACATATCATTATGACACATCTAAAAGCACTTGTTTAGTAATCCATAACTCTGACATGTCAAACAAAAAGCATTGCGCTCCACTAATGTCAATTGTTATAATTTTAACTTGAAGGTGTCACCAATGGAGTACCTACAACACACGCATCTGGCTGAAATTATACCCATTTATTTTCGAAAATCGCCAACAATTTGGTGACACTTCAGTGGAACGCAATGTCATTGACTATTAGTGACGCCTCTTTTTTCACGCTTGATGTCATAATGGCCCAATCGGGGATACACGCAAAGAAAATTATAAATATGAACCTGTTAATCAATATTTACACTTGATTACTACTCAATCACTTGTGCTGCATATGAAACATAGCGGAAAAATATGATTTTTATTACAAGTTAACAGGCAGTGGTCGTGTTATGATGGGGAAGTGCGAGCTGTTTGCTCGATTTTTGTCAATTGAGCAATTGTGTGACGACTGCTGATTACTGTGCGTCACTAACAAATCGATAAATGTACGTATGTATGCTTGTTTTGGCATACAATCGATGATTTATAAAACAAAGGAATACTTTTTACAAGGGGTTTTAATATAAATATATTAGAATGAGCAGATATTGTCATATTTTTGGTATTCTACGACCTTGTTGCTTCACAAATTCGATAATGTAGTTCCAATAAGAGTATTATGGTATATACATATGTATGTACATAATAATCCAATTTAGAATTTACTATTTTGTTGGTTTGAAAGGAAATGTGTTGTATATCATTAAATTTTTTCAAGAACATGTTGAGAATTGACAAACAAATTTGAACAATTCATAGGTTAACTGAGCGATATGCGATGTCAAGTTGTCCAAAATGTTTTTCGTATATATTTTATCTATTTGTATGGAAATTCAGCATATGTCTATTCCATTAGAAAAGTACTATAAGTCTGTAATAATATTCCCGAGACTAAGATATATCCGAGCTTTGTATTAAGTGGGATTTTTTTCAATAAATATAAGTATGTAAGCGGTCTTCAACGTCGTCTTTGCATCTTTTGTTTGTTGAATTCTAATCAGTTAATAAATCGGGGTTTCTGTGCATGGGAAACCCTGTGGTTGCATCGAGCCGATTCTTAATAATATCAAGTATATTATATATCCCTTGATATCGAAACAATTTCAAGTTCACTGACCATACAATGGTAACTAGATGCGTTCCTTAGGGCGCTCTTCTCAGGAATAATCTATCATCCATTGTGTTCTGGTAATGCAGTTGATAGTAAATCATCGATATTAAGGAAACTTTAGTATAGTCGCTTACAAAGAGCAATTAAAAGTCGCGCCTCGTCTCTTTTACCAGTTTTTATACCCTTAACAGTTCGTAACGCACAGAAGGAAAAATCAGGGATCCTATATATCAGCGTGATTAACAAGAATGGTTGTTTGTATGTTAAAAAATTTTCAAACTCTACTGAACATAAAATTTGTAAAATATTTAAACGCCAGAGAAAAAAATTAATAAATAATTTTTTGTATTGTTTCTGTGAAATCATAAAATCGTTAAATTATATTTTTTATATGATAGAAATAAAGTTTACGGAAAATTTTTTTTTTTTTTTTTATTTTTTTTTAAATAAATAAAAAAAAATCGGCCCACTCCGGGGTTAGAAGGGATAGTGGTCAAATTAATTGATTTTTTTTTATTAAGGAAAAAAAAATGGCGAACTTCCAAAAAAAAATTACGATTTTACTTAAAAAACCGGTTACTTTATACAATTGATCGTGTTAAATTTTTTCGTGTATTTTTTCGAAAAGTTCATTCAAAAACAAAAATTAAAAAAAAAGTCTCCAAAAGTCAATTTCTATAAAAGTTATGGTTATTTGAAAATAAAAAAGCCATTTTTTAGCAAAAAATAGCAAAATTCATAACTTTTTTGAATTTGGACAAAAAATGTTGAAAAAATTCTCAAAAATTGTTTTCAAAGGGTAGAAAAGGATGGATAAGTTTCAACAGAATCTAAAGAGGTCGGGTTCAAAAGTGGTCGATTTGGTATATATACGCGACAACAAGCTACTGATTTGTCGAAACCACCGATATCAGACCATTATAGCATATAGACGTCATACAAACTGAACGATCACAGTCAAATATTACTTGTATGAAATATCTATTTTCAATAAGACCTTTACAAATAGATTTGACAGAGTAGCTGCATAGGAAATAGACTAACAGCGTCAAATCGCACGATCAAGGCGGCCAATTGACTAAGCCATTTCGGGAGATAACACGTTCATCAAACTTGGTTTTCAATAAATCGATTGTGACATTCGCTGTGTGGCTTGTGGCCCCGTCTTGTTGGAATCACATATGGTCCAAGTCATGTCATCCAAATCCGGGCAAAAATATTCGGATATCATTGAGCGGTAGCGATTCCCGGGATACAATGGTGACTCATGGAGTACGTGTGGATTGCTGCCTGACCAATAATGCATATTTTGCTTATTGAGGAAGCCATTTAGCCAGATGAGCGTCAGTGCTGAAGATGGTTTTTTCGATGAAAATCCGGATCAATTTCAATTTGTTGCTCAGCTCAATTCACGAACGTATGGTTCATTTCTTGCATCAATTTCATCTTGTAAAGCCAATATCTTTTCGCAAAATTCGCCACAACATCATAGAGATGACCACCGCTTGAGAACAACGTGTGACAGACTGATTTGGGTCTTCCTGAATTGATGCGCTAGTGGCAACAATATTCTCGACACTTCGGGCAACTTTTGATCTCACTGACACGGAAATATTTTGTACTCTGCCTGTGAATTAAAATTTTTCCACTAGACGCCCAATTGTTGATCTGGCAGGACGATTATGACAACCATAATATGGACGAGCGCTCTTAAAGTAGAGACCACTGACTTCGAATTTCGGTAGTAAATTTTAATAATTTCTTCTCGTTGTTGGATCGTATATGTTTCCATGATGAAATGGCAAACTTTACGGAAGAGAAATGTCAAAAGAGCGGGAAAAAATAAGGGAATAAATAAGGCTGTGCCTATCGGTTTACTTTTGTAGCGCCACTATTGAAAACATCGTCACTTAAGACGATAATGCAATTTTCGAAGAAATTATTCAGATCTGACCACTATAGCATATGACTGCCATACAAAGGGATCTTTCGAAATCAAGATAAAGATCTTTTTATACCTTTTTGTGATAAAAGAAATTCTCTTGTGCAGGGTATTGTAGCTTCGGGGCTGTTGAAGTTAACTTTTTTTGCCTTAATTATAAACGAGCTTATGATTTCGTACTCACGCTGCTTTGCCTGTCAGGTGTTTAAGTTTGTCTTCTGTCTAAAGTCCATAAATTTTTTGATGAATTTCTTCAACATTCAGGTCACGATCCATTGCTCAATTATGAAAACATCTATTTATTATCATTGTTTCAGGCTTCTAAAAACATCTATTCTGAGTGTTGCGCCTCCAACCAATAGTAATAAAACTTTTCACATGGAAACTATAGATATATACAGACACTTTTCATTACATTTTCTATGTTTACAAATTTAAATGAGTATGTGCCTTAAATGGTCTGAAGGTCTCGTATCAATATACATATGTATGTATATGTAGTAGTATGTATGTTAGATACAAATGTATCTATGAATATATTTAGTGTAGGTAAACATAAACAGAACGTTCAACTGGCGTGTAACCGTTTCAGCCAAAGTTGATATACGCAATGGACTATGGCTACATTGGATCACCAGACATTTCATTGTTGGCGTACATACATACATATGTATATCATTGTCTATGTTACATACTCGCTTACAAGCGCTAAGTGTTAGCGGCGCGGCCACTCCTGAATAATTAATGATAGCTTTGTGTATCCAGATCGGTCGTGCAGTCTGTGTTCTCTTCTTTTTATTTGTTTCTCTAATTTTCGTTATGCTTCGTTGCCTTGTTTGTTAATTTAGCGTTTTATGGTCTTTACATATTTGAAAAGCATGGAATTTAACGTAAATATTTATAAAAAAAAAAGGTTCCGACATTACAAAAATAGCAAGAGTAAAATAATTACAATAACTATTAGTTTAGACTTACAGCGGGATTCTGTAACCAGTCTCTAGTCTCTATTTGAGACATTTTGAGACAAAGTATCAATTTGATACTAGTTACTATTCACTAAACAGTCTCTAGCGTTACTCTCAAAATATTGAGACCAGATAGTTAGCTGGTCACTAAACTAAAAAGAACTCTTGCGCTAATTTTCAATGTACTGAATAGAGATCATCATAGATATTAATCGATTGTCTTTTTTTTACATTTTGTAAGCAATTCAAACACGATAAAGTTAAAAATAAATAAATTTTACATAAATTTCGTAAATATTATGAAACAAAGTCAACATATATTTTTATTTTTATTGATAATTATGTTTTTTGACTATATTATAGAAAAGTTAATTTTTGTTATCGACATATTTATTATCATTCAAGTGTAAAAACATCTCTGAATAATGAAATGTAATAGATTTTGAGACTCACTTACAGAATAGCAAAATCGTCTCAAGTCTCAAAAATTGTCTCTAACTCAAAATCTCAAATTTAGAGACTTGATACTGTCTCACGTTACAGAATCGCACGGTTAGTGTTAGTTTACGAAATCGAGTAGGATATTGAAGGTTACACTAAATCTCTTTTTTGTGTTTTTAATGTTAAATGTTTTTATGTGTGAATACCATAAACTATATAAAATATTGTAAACTTCTTTTAGGAGGCCCTAAACTATTATATTGGCAGTCTTTTCGTATTCCTAATCAAACTTCAAATTATTTTTTTTACATTTATAATGAACTTTAATGAACCAAATATGCAGCATTTTAGTTGACCATTTTTCCCCGCTAGAGTGAGTATACCATCAGTGTAAAACTTTTATGTTTTCTCGGGGAAAACTGCGACTTTATTACATTAAGGGAGTTCTGCATTGACCGAAACAAATGGTAGTCCGTTGGTGCAAGGCCCAGCCAAGCTCTCCCAGTTTTTGCCGAGTCATCAAAGATGTGTGTGATCTAACGTTGTCCTAATGGAAGACAAAGCCCTTACTGTTGATAAGTTCTGGTCGTTTTTTTTTTCGATTGCTTGCGTCAATCTCAGCAGTTATTGGCAGTAAAATGTAGATTCGTTCGACTAAGCTGGATCAGCTCATACTAGTAGATGATTCCTTTCCAATCCCACCAAACACTCAGCATAACCTTTCGAGGCGTCAATCTGGCTTTGCGACCATTTGTTGAGCTTCACCACGCTTGGACCCTGATCTTTTTCGCACAGTATTGTTGTATTTGATCCACTTTTCGTCTCCTGTAACCATTCGCTTCAAAAATGGTTCGATTTCATTTCATTTTTCACAAACAATTCATGTGGTACCCAAACATCGAGCTCCTTTTTATAGCCAGCCTCTTTTAATGGTTCAAAACCGTTTGATGATGAGTGTTAAGTTCCTTAGCGATGTCCTGGATGGTTATGTGATGGTTCTGGTCAATCCTTTCCATAATTTCATAGAACTCTGTGTTTTCCAATAAAGTCTAACATTCCTATTTTTCGAACCAGCAGAGAAACGTTCAATAAAAGCGTATTGGCTCCATTTCCGACCTTTTATTTGCTCTTCGACTGAAATTATTGGGTCTATAACTACATTCGCGTGGTTCTTTTCTTGAAAATTAAATTTTTTTAAGGAAAACCACATAAAATATTATTATTCAATTCATTGCCTATCTGATGCCATAACATTTTCCCATCTTTCGAGCAAAACGTGGAATTCTTCCCAAAAGCATTTCGCTAGTTTGGCTGCCATAAATAAATCAAGTCAGTTTTGATACCCTGTACTGATGTGTATCGTCTTTCAGTGAGAGCATTCTGCATCAACCGGAACAAATGGTTAACAGAAGGGGCAAGATCTGGCCTATAAGATGGTGAGGCGAAACCTTCCAGCCGCTGTTTTCCAAATAGTTTTTTTTACGGCTCATGAACATGCTTTGTCATTATGGAAAATTATTGCCTCGTGGCTAGTCGCGAATACCAGACGTTTTTTGTCAATCACTCGCTATGATTTGAGTTGTAGTCGATAGCGGTCTTTCTTAATGGTTTCATCCGGTTTCAGGACCGTCCTCGTAATCCCACCAAATAGAGAGATACGCCATGGATATTTGGCTTTGCCGTTAATTTGGCTGGTTGGACAGGTTTCACATATGATTTGTTGGATTTAGGGTTGTCTTAATGGATCCATTTTTCATCACTAGCCATAATCCGATTCAAAAGCAAATAATTTTGTAGCGTTCAAGCAGCAATCGTTTTGTATCGTATCTTGGCTTCAATTCGTATGTTACTCAATTTATTATGTTTTAAAATGGCTGGTTGGGTACTTCCAAAGATTCTACGAGTTCTCATGTGTTGGGCAACAATCTTCATCAGGTGATGGTTCCAATTCCATATCCCTTTTGGCACGTTCCTCCGTTCCTTCAGCTAGAGCAGGTTTACTATAAACTTCCGTGGCGAACCGCACCAGAGTTCAGATATGGACAAGAAAGGGCCAGAAATGCATAGATTTCTAAATAGAAGAGAAAGAAAGGGAAATAAATCGCAAGTGTGTTTTAATTAAACAGAACTTACTGAATTGATAAAGATCTAACGATAGTATTCTTTATTTATTCGAAACGGTTCCGGAGTTTTATCTGGGTCGGGGCTGCCAACTCAGTGTTTGTTTAGATTTTTTAGGATGGTAGTTCCCTCATTACAGCTGAGTCAACTCTTCATAATGCTCGTTTGCTTCTGTCGTAAAACTTCATAAAATAAATTTTTATTTCTTCACCAGCTATTTACGACTTCTCATTCACAGGAGTGCACCGTATATATTTTGTATGTCGTGCATGCTCTTGAATTCTCATTAAGCATATTAGAACGCAGCGACTCATTTAATGCGTACGCCATTAAAATAATGTTCCTCATGTGTTTTATTTGCAATCGCACATTCTCTTATACTATGCATCGCTCTACGCATGTATAATTACGTGTATGTATGTATGTACAGCTATCTAAATATGTTTGTATCTACAAGACAGTCTTTTTTGCACTTAATTGACACATTGCCTTATCGCGTTGACTTTACTCCCACCAGAGTTGCCCTCAAATGTCCTTGAACAAGATAACGACGCGTTGGAAAGTGCCTCCCCCTTTTTCCTTTCCTACATACACACTATGCGTCGCTCAAATGCTTGAAAATTGCGCTAGTATATTCATACTTTCGCATTTGACGGTTGATGTGATGAGAATCACTCGTAATACACTAAGGTACATGATTGTGCTAAAAAATAGCATTGGACTATATGATGAATCAACTGTTAAAGTATCAGAAATCAGATAGTTAAATAGACATTTTTTTGATAGGAAATTTTCTGATTTTGTATCAAAAATATATGGGTAAAGGTCATTCTTAATACATATGTATGTAAAATTTTCGACTTGGTTGAACTCAGCAACAGTGAAACGGTGAACTAAATTCAGATTTTGACGGTGAAGCTCTATCGCCTTAAGACCCAGTGTTTGTCGATAGTATGGTGAATTCAATTGAGATCGTAGATCACTCCAAGACGAATTTCGTGAAAGTCGTCCAAAATCAGTTGTTGTTCCGGAAACTATTGATGCTGTACACATACTAATATTGCCAGATCGTCATGTGACGATGAAGGAACAGCATACATATGTACATTCAATAATGAATGGACATTAGACTGTAAAAAAATTTTCCCCGTTGAATCCCAAGCATGTTTTGGCGTTGTTGTTGTTGTTGTAACGGTTAACCAGTCCACGTTAGGAGGTAAGGATTAAATAAGTTGGCACCGAGGTCATTCATCGGTAGGCCCAAAAAACGTGCTGTTTCGACAGGGTCGGACCATAGGGAGAGAGATGTCAAATGTGTACGGTCAGCAGGACATGCAAATATTTCAGAGTTGATTCTGGATAAGTAGGAGTTTAACCTGCTAGAGTTCCAGAACAAAGCTGTGCAAGGATCACCCTCGATTCCCGCGGCTACTTGAGCTCGTCGTCTGCAACGAGTGGTGCTTTGACTCCAAGTATGTCATTCACTGAGAGGGAGTCGGTGAAGGTGTTTATGGCTGATGTCTGAAGTTAGTTGCGTCCGAAGTTTAGTCTTATGTCGTCGACGTAGTTGAGGAAA
Organism: Bactrocera correcta; assembly: GCA_027475135.1. Lineage (NCBI taxonomy): Eukaryota > Metazoa > Arthropoda > Insecta > Diptera > Tephritidae > Bactrocera > Bactrocera correcta. The sequence goes on from CM050326.1 coordinate 83,539,613, forward strand.
GACTTCTTGAGGCTCCTAAGAAGCGGTTCCGCTTCAAGCAGATAACTGCAAGGGTGATTTCTGTGAAAACACTCCAGCAGACATTGCTTTAGGAAGAGTTCATTATGATCCTTCACTGCATCTAGGCGATCATATTGGTGTGCCGTATTTAAGGACCCGCCGGCCGACTGTCTTGTATATTGCCACAATTTTTCTTTGTCTTTTCCCCATGTGTTAGTCGGCAACGACTTAAGGATTTTGTTGCGGGTTTGTACTTTGGCATTAATCGCGATCGTGAGAGGAGTGAAAGAGCACAGGCTGTCGAATGTCATACCTGTGGTCTTAGGGTTATTGACAGTTGGAATTTTAACGCAATTGACTGCAATATTAAAGTCAAGTCTGTACTGTTCCTAGTGAGAACCATATTGTAAAAACGATAAAGCGATTTTGGAGGATTAAAATTAGTTTTTGTTCTCCTCAAAAAAGTCAAAGAAACAGTGCTTGGAAGTCATGGATCGACTCAAGCCCGCATTTAACCCATCATTACACTTTCGATTGCTCCCAGTCATTTCCAACTAGGCACTATTAGTATATTTTTTAGTTTCTTCCCCCCCTGAGAGTCATATTTTCATCTCCTACCTTAGAATACATTATAGTGCTTTTTTATTATTCATTACTGTTCAAACTTGAAACATATGTGCGGACATATATATGTACTATATGTTGTAAGTATGTATTAAAGTACATAATTTTAGATTTTATCTTATATCGAGGGTCTGTAATTTTACTTATGGTAGTCCTTAAATGTATAACCTTTACTTCGCCATAATTTCTCAATCGCATATTATCATCGCCTCGTTAAAAAAATACAAATTTATAGGAAATTTCCAGACCACTTCGATATATCTAAACGTGTGTTCAAAATTTATTATGCTTTACATAAATAACAACGAGAAAAAACCCAGCTGTTTGCAGACAAAAGTTTTTGTAAACATTTCAAATACTTTAAAGTTATCTAAGCGATCGGGAGTGCGAATATATATAATAGATATAAGTGCGTATACCTACTATTATACCATATAAACATTTAACTCTTAATGGGGTATTTAAAGTGTCGTAAAAAAAGGCAATTAATATTTTTACCATTCATTTTTTTATTAGTTATTTGTTTATTTTAGAAGAGTACAAAAAAAAATTGAAATCTAAAACAAAATAAAAAATTTCAAAAATTATGAGCTGACGAATTGGGAGGTCTCTAAAAATTTCCACGTGACCATACCCATGATTTCAACCCTCCTAGTTATCTGAAACCAAAAACAAAAAAAAAAAATTATGAATCTAGAATAATGTCGCAATGATCGGAAATACGGAAAAGTGGGGAAAAAACTTTTTCACAAAATGGCGACTGCCTGAAATAAAATTTTTTTAGATCACTTTTCCTGACTATTTCGAAATTTTTAAAAATAATAAAAATAAAAATTCGGGGATGGGGCTAGTACCAACCATATAAAAATGTCAAGTAAATCGGTCCAGTAGAACCTAAGAAATCGTGGTCATCGTTCCGAAAACGTCAGTTTGGAGAGAAACGCGTTTAAAATTTCGCGTTCCGGCCGAACCAGTTTGGATGCCGGTTGAGAAAAATGCCTATATCTCCGAAAATAATTTGAATTTTGAAAAATCCTCTTGTACACATATTCTTGAATAGTTAATGTTTGTATTTCTTTTTACAAAATTGAGTACATGCCATTTTTTGTTAAATTTTCCTTCTTACTAATCTTAATATCTATAATATCTATTTATTACTCACACGCGAATAACTGTATTTAATTGCACAGTACAAACAATGGCATTTCCGGATATTGTTTTGCTGCCTTATCATTTGTTACATTTTGCATTGTGTAAATAGTGTTGATGATTGCGCAAAAATAAAGTGAAAACAATAATAGTAGGTTGATTGATTCGCGTGAGTTCTAGTTCGAGTTTATCGAGTATCAACAAAGACAAGTATTTTCAATTTCTTAAATATAACTCGGCTTTCGTAGCTGGTGTTACTAAGTTCTCGTAGGTTTGAACTTTGAAACTTGAGAAAAGATTTTCCTTATACTGGTATACTCGTACTATATAACTACTTATCACATGCTTGTAAGCCTCAGCTACTTTTGTTAATAGTGATAATCCATTTAACAGGACAAAATACAAGTTATACAAGTGGAGACTGCTTGTGAATAACTAATTGATTTTTATAATTACTTTTTGTGAGTTTTAAAGATATTAATAGATTTGACTGACCTAATTTTCTTCTTTTTTCAGTTAACTTTTCAGTTAATCTCTTCTAGAACCGTAATGTGTAATTTTTGCTATTGAAACTCTATAATTAATTTCTCATACAAATTACTTCAGCCGCGACTGTACTTCGGAGCGTGCGCGCACCTACTGGGCTCGGTAGAGAGCATTCCTAGCTAACAAACGAGCTGGTCAGCTGTTTCCGAGCACCTGGAGAGTCAGGATAAACATTTTTGCGCGACCCATTTCTGTGAGTGGTGCAAGCCGAAAATGCAGCGTTCATTAGAGGAGAGGTATGCGATGAAATTCTGTGTGAAACTCAGTAAATCTGCGACAGAGATGTTTGATATGATCAAGTAAGCTTACCCAAATGATCCTTTAGGAAGTAGTGGTGTGTTTCGGTGACTAAATTCGTTTAATTGCCAAGATGTTAAATTTATCAAAATCCGTGGTTCATGCCTTTGTGACGGCGATAGTCACAAAACTGCTCACTGACGACCAGAAATTGCGGCGTGTGGAAGTGTGCCAAGAAAATTTGAACATGTGTGAAAGTGAACTCCAATTTTTTAATAACGTAATCATGGATCTTTGAGTATGATTCCAAGATTTTTTTGTTTCCTTGCCTAAAGAGGCCACTGAAAGATTTTGAGACGACAGAGGGGATCCTTGAGTGTGATTCCAAGATTTTTTTTTGTTTCCTTGCCTGAAGAGGCCACTGAAAGAGGGGATCCAAGCAGCATGTTCCTCGGCTCACAAGGCTATTCCGGAGAATGCCTTCCGTGACGCCATCAATGCTTGGAAATCGCGCTGGCGGCGCAGAAGGCACCTATTCTTAAAGTTTTTAAAGAATTATAACGAGAGGTTCAATATATTTTTTTTAATTGACTCAGTCCTATTACTTTCCGGACAAATCCTGTACGTTTGTCTTTCTGAAGTACATAAAGTTCACTCGGCAATTTCTACGATGAGCGAAACTATTCAACAAAGATGTTCCCTTAAATTTTGTGTGCGAAATCAAATTTCTGGTGCCGAAACGTTCAGAATATTCGAAAAGGCCTTCGGTGATAAATCTTTGACGGCTAACCACGTCCAGGCCGGTCATCAACATCAACTGATGATCAACACGTCATTAAAATAAAGTAGTTGGTGCTTGAGAGTCGACGATTAACAATCAGAAATCTGGCATCGTTTTAATATCGGTAGGTTTAGTGAAAATCATTTTGAAAGATCATTTGGGCCTAGGAAAAGTGAAAGCATTATTGGTCCCAAATTCAAGCAATTTTTTCGAAAAACCATGAAACGCATTATGGTGAAACAGACTATTAATCGGCCGAACATCGTGGCATACTGCATTGAAGACATTAAACGTGAATCGCTACGCGCATTGAAGGCTATACCTGATATTGACTTTAACAACTATTTCGAGGATTGGAAAAAAGATTGGCACAAGCATATTGGTGCCAAGGGTGATTACTTTGAGGGGACGATATAGATTTTGAAGAATTATTTACAAATTTTAAAATTACAAACAAAGTCTTACTATTTTGTGCTCATAGTAGTATTTCTGATATTATTCATAATTTTTTCTTTGTATATTTTCCATAAAAACAATATTTAATTGGAATCCCCCTTTTATGGTTTTTATATGCGTCACCTGGTTGCATATCTACAGTTTGTCAAACATATACCCCCGCTTAGATGGGTGCTTATCACAACCAAAGGGCTGCTAATCTTTACATATAAAGTGCCAAATAGATACGATACAAAACAAACGCTCTGCCATTTCATATAAAAATCACTTATTTTTACTGCAGTGTTTTTCAAACTGTTCTGCTACGCTGCTCCCCATTTTCGATGAGTAGTTTGGCTCATTTATAAGCATTCATTCATTCATTAGCATTACACCACTGCATTGGTTCGGTTGCGTTGATTACGCGCTCACCATTTACGCCTTCAATTGCTTCGGGAGAGCGCGATAAGCAAACATAAAAACGATCGATTGAATGTTGTCTAACTAAACGACAACAATTCGCTTAGACCAGTCTTATGTGAGCGATCTTCTGGAAGCGTTCATTTTACGGATTTCAATGCGTCAAAATATTTGAAGCAAAAATAGAAAAAAAGAATAAAAACAACATTTAACATAAAAAACCGAACACAGCGCGTCACAACTCATTAAATTTTAGTTTCGTGTGTGTTTATGTTTGTGTTTGAACACATTTTTTTTTACTTTTTATTCTCGGTGACACCATAGAGAATTCTATTTCGCTCGTGTACATAGTAAATTTTGACCCACGCGATAAGCATTTTGTGGAGCGATAAGAGTATTTTTAAAAGTGAAACTAGCCAATCAGGGTGAAACTAGTGAAACAGTGTGTATTGTGAAAAATTGAGGAAATATTGAAAGAATTGATATATGTATATAAATATTTATAAATTATAAAGTGTATCAAAATAAGTGAAATTATTAGTGCAGCCGTTTAATATTTCTCGAATGCAATCGCTGTGACCCATGGGGCGGCAATAAAATGTTCCGGTTAGTGTTCTTGTTTATTATACTTATACTATACATAATATTTTAGTAGCGAACTTAACGCTAATTACGAGAATTTAAATGTGATAATAATTAAGTTTATAATAAGCTACTTATACCCACCAACCAACCACCAAATCCAACAATATCGATTCAATTGAATTCCCTACATCTTTTGAAGAAAAAACAGGGAAACTTACTGTTACTATCATTTAAAAGAACTGTCTTCAACATTAAATTTTGAAAATTATCTCTTTTAAACTTTGGCCGCGATTACGTCTCAGACGGTCCATCTGTCGAGTTCAATTTTCAATTACTCGTTCGAGTATTTTGACTGGTAGCTGGCGAATGACAAGCGTGATGTTTTGCTCCAAGGTCTGAATTGAAGCTTAATTATTCGCATAGACTTCAGACTTTACATATCCCCACAGAAAAAGTCTAACGAGTGTTGTCACACGATCTTTGGGACCAATTGACCCGCCCAAAATGTGAAATTATCTGCTCGCCGAAGTGTTCTCCCAATAAATCCATTGATTGTTGCGAAGTGTGGGAAGTGGCCTGTTCGGAGCAAATTTGATCTTGAGTAAATACACCAATTCTCTACCAAACCATTCCTTATCATCATCAACCATAAGAATCTAAAGACCGTCGGGTCCGAATGAGTTAAGCTTGAGTACTATCCCTAATATTGTTGTTTCAAATCACCTTCGAAGAAAAGTTGATTAGTGTAAAAAAGCTTTTAACGACGCGAATCTAGTGGCTGGATAGTGCTTCGTGCTTCTGAGTGAAGTACAATAAGAAGTGAGAACTCTGAAACTAAGCGTTGCGCTGACATATAGGCTGCTATTCGAGTTTTCTAGAGTTTAAAAATATTTTTCTGCTTCAACGGTTGATTACCACCCGTACGAGCGCCACGTTCCGCATTTCTTGCGGTTTTTGTAAGAGGTTAATTGAAAATTCCCGGCCTACCATAGTAAAAAAGTAAAACATTTGGCAAAATTCATTTTATATTTTAGTTCTTTACAAGGGTGTTGCACTGACTATAGCAACCCTTGTCCTTAGCTTCAAAATAGGCCTCAGTTTCGGTGATCACCTCTTCAATCAAAACTGTCTTGTCAGCAAGCATTCTTTTAAGATCTGAGAACAGCTTCTGACGAATACGGAGGATGCGGAAACCATTCGAAGCCCAATTCATGAATTTTTGCCATCGTTTTCCGTGACTTGTGACACGATACATTGTCTTGGTGAAACAGCGATTTCGTCCTTCAATAATTGTTGACATAAGCCTGCCAGGCGGGTCGCGGGACACTCACTTTGCACACAGCTTTCTCATACCCAAATAATTATTCGTGAATGATATGATGTACACCTTCAATTGATATCTTTAGATTGAATTTCCGAAAATATTTTGTAGACTTTTTTAATGTTTTTGTCGGTAAGAACCTCTTTTGGACGTCCACTGCATTCACCATATTTGGTGCTCATTTCACCACATCTTATACCATGTTCAGACCGACATTTAATCACACGATCTCGGCTGTTGAGTGGTTTATGCCACTAATCTTATAAATGAATGACAATAATAGCCGTTTTTGATCTTTCTAACGGCAGTGAGAACGGGCTGATTAGTGAATGTAATTAAATGTAATCTAATCCCTTTAAATTTTCGGTCTGCACATGGAAATAATCTAAGCATACAAATCATTGATGGTTGTTCCTCCGGTACAGAGTCCAAACCTTGGCTTCAACAGTATTTTTTCCTCCGAAAAGCAATGGTTTATCAACACGCGAATTTCTTTTTTAACCATATTTTCCACAATAACAAAAGTTGCTGCACTCAAAATTATATAATTCACAAATTAATGATTCGACAGCTGTCAAATTTATTCACGGGCCTTTTGAAGTTTAAAGATAACTAAAAATCATATGGTTTTATCGTAGTAGCGCCATCTGTGTGTCAGCTTGGGAACTTTTCAATTGACCTGTTAGATATAACTATAGCTCTTCTGGCATAGCATACCTGTCCTCCTATAAAGTTAGAAATAACACAAAAAAGTAAAAATGAACAAACGAATTTTATACATTCATGTGTTAGGTGTATATATATTTACACATATTTGCTTTTTTGGAAACATTACTCTTCACTTAATTAATCTTATTTGAATTATTTATTGTAAATAATGCGTCCGTGAAAAGCACATAAACATACATATTTTCATTGCCGAGTGCTCAACTTATTTGCATAGCTTTAGACTTTGTTGCCACAAAGCAAATATAGTACTTCATAGGTTCACGCACACATACCTAGAATTAAATGTGTCTACAATTATACCCATACAAAGAAATCGACATATAATTTTTTTGTATCTTATACCCAAATAGTTTTTTATTTCACTTTGAATGATTAATTTCGAAACTAGCCTTTTCTATTTCTTTTGGTTGAGTACTTACATATATACCTCCGAGTACAAGTATGTATGTATATACGAGTATGTACCTACTTGTGTGTAAACTATGTCACGCACACTCCTTACTTTACTTGCTTCCCTGCTGCGTTATCTCAAGTAATATTGTTGTTGGATTTACATTTCCCGCAGGCTAGTTTTATTCTATTCAATTCAAATATAATAATAAATATATTCATCTTTCTCTTTATTCCCCCACTCATTGCTCTTCTAGTTTGCTCTCAGTTGAGTGTTTTTCAAAATAACCTGTTCTAATTTGGATTTTTTGAGTTGCGCATAGTTTGTGTATTGAGATTACTATGAATTTATATGTATCCACATACGAGGCATGGATTTGATTTTTGAGTTCAATAACCGCAATGTAGATTTCATTTTTCAATTTTGTATTTTAAAAATTTTTTAAATAAATAAATAATAATTAATAATGTGCTGGTGATAAGAGATTCATATATCAATAATATTGTGAATAAATTGTTAAGAGAGTGGCGAATATGTAAACAGAAAGTGTTTATGCTATTTCAATGACATATTTACATATTATTTTCTATTGAAATCTGCTGTAAAATTTTCGAATATAACGAGCAGAGAAACTCCCATCTAAAGACGGTATATACATATATATATCTATTTCCACAAAGAAACTTTCAACGGTAGCACTTGTACCGGGTTCAATAAGAGCGCTAGAGATAACACGTTCACCAAACTTGGTTTTCAATAAATCGATTGTGACATTCATTGTGTGACTTGTGGCGCGGTCCTGATGAAACCACATATTGTCCAAGTCCATATCATCCAATTCTGGCCAAACATATTCGGTTATCATTGAACGGTAGCGGTTATCAACGCTTGAGAACGGCGTGTGAGAGACTGATGTGGGTTTTCCTGAATTATTGCGCCAGCGGCAGCAAAATGCTTGACACTACGGACACTTCTTTGTCTCACTGGCAAGGGAACATTTTGTAATGTGCTTGTGGATTCAAATTTTTCCGCTAGATGCTCAATTGTTGATCTGACAGGACGATTATGACGACCAAAAATTTGATGTAGCGGTCTTAAAGTAGAGGCCATTGACTCCGAACTTCGTTAGTAAATTTTAATAATTTTGATTGTTGTTGGATCGCATATCTTTCCATGATGAAATGAAAAACCTTACTTAACAGAAATGTTAAAAAAGTGGGGAAAAATATGGCGTCGATTGCTGTCCCTATGGGTCTACTTTTGTGGCGTCCCTATGGAAAACCACGTTATTACTTATAAGGTACTTATTTTTCTTCATCTAAAGCGTCTACCAATAGGCATGACGTGATTTTGACAGTGGCGGCCATGTTTTTTTACGGATTTGTGTCAACTTTTGCCAGTGTATTCAGTAAGGTTTGCCTTTTTTCATCATGTCGGGTTTCACTTTAGTACAACGCTTGGAAATTGTTCAAGACTTTTACGCAAATTCGCGTTCTCCGAAAAATTAACGTATTCAAGTTCATTGAAAAATAATTTTCTGAACTGAAGTCCATTTCTGTTTGCATCCCAAAAAGATTTACCGTTTGGTGCGAATTGTAGTATGGCGGCATCATCGGGCCCTATTTCTTTCAATTTCATTAATAATGGTCCATTCCCAATTGTAGTGTTGTGTAGTTTAGTTAGAAATAAAATTGATTAGAGTAAAATAGTAATTTTCAATGATTCATCATTTGGTCACAACACAATTTCAGAGATGTGGGTGTTTCTGTCAAGTCACTTCGTGGGAACTTACTTCATACAGCGGAGTATTTCAAGGCGCACAAAACAGTTCGTTAAGAATTGAATACTAATCTATCGCTATTATTCGTATAAGCCATCTCTAGGAACTCTTACTTTATTTGTGATATTTGGCTAAGAATCAAAAAGCAGATATTGCGTAGTCAAAAAAGTATTTTTGTATTTTATCAATAAATATCGTTACAGTCGTATATCTCAAGTGCTACCAATCACATTGTGTCATATCATACATATAGTGTTGGAAAGTTGAGATTTTAAGCTTCATTTTACTTTATTAGTTATTTGCGATTGTAAGAGATTTTCACACTAGTAACTAAATCTATTTATTAAGAGATATAATGAGTGCTCAATAATATTGACCTCCTGTGATAGAACCTTTGATAATATCTTCGTATGAAAAAGGCTACATTTTCTTCCAAATTTTGTTTGCATTGAGATTATTATCGAAATAAGCATCGTATTGTGTAAACACCAGGCAAAAAGTTATCATTAATCATATCAATAATTCTTTAATTTTCACCAATATTTAGACACGGATGCGTCAGGCTCATTTCGGCTACAAGCCCAATAAAAACGTCCATACAAATGACCGTGCTGATGTTTGATTGAGTATTAACGGCTAAACCAACCAGGCCCATGGTCGATAGTAGTTTAACGAGTGTCAGTTATGATTCATGTGTCAATAGCGAGCGATTTTTTTCTTATCACAAACATTTTCTAGCACCTTGCACACCTGTTGTGACACCAGATGGTACTTTTTGGCAAAATATGCATATATTTATGTGTGTTTTTTTATTCCACTTTAGCAGTAACTTGTTGATAAATAATATTATAGTAGAGTGGAATATTTATTGTGATAAAAAAGTATACTATATACATAAATCGTAAAAATATCGCTGACTTTTTAGATAGCTATTTCCGACTATTATTGCTTCAAACTGTATGTTTTTGAACTAAAAATAAGAAAAACGTCAATTTCGGGTGCATCGAAATTATACTACCATTCACAGGTGTATTTTTTATTACAGAAAAGAGTATAAATAATCTTTATTTCGATTTTGGTTAGTCATATTGAATGGCAGCTATGTATATGCTGGAGTGGTCCGATCTGAATCAATATTTATGGACATTGTAGCATTGGTTTGGCAAATAATCCATGCCAAATTTCGTAAAAATATGTTGTCAAATAAAAAAGTTTTCTATACAAGAACTTCGTTTGGAACGGTGCGTTTGTATGGTACCTATGTATATATGTATATCCCATAGTGGTCCGCTAACTGCGATTCCGACAAATGAGCAGCTTCTTCTGTGGAAAAGGACGTATACAAAATTTCAGATGGATATCTCAAAAACTGAGGAATTAGTTCTTGTATATATGTATAGACAGACGGACATGGCTTAATCGACTCAGCTCGTGACGCTGATCATTTATATATATGTAAATATATATACTTCATAGGGCCTCTGCCGTTTCGTTTTGGATATTATGAAACAATAATACACTGTTCTTGATATAAATACTTATATATTTATCAATAGTAAGAACATTCTGTGGCAGCTAAAACGATTAATTTTCGTTTCTGCTCGGACTATAACACATTATTTAACAGATGTCAAATTACAGCACTGCTTCATCAACAGCATGCAATAAACTATGTTATACTCGTACAGTGTACTGCATATTCTATTTTACGCCGTAGCGTGACTTTTATTACAGTACTTCGTAAATGTTGTTGCCTGACTTGATTGATAATGCAACCATAATCGGGGGTTTTGCATGAATGACTATTAAATGAGTCAATTAGCTTCTAACCCTATCCCTACGCTATATGGGAGGTTACTCCTTTGATAATTTCTCAATCTTTTCACATAGGAGTGTAGTAATTTATGGATCAATGCTTATTGGGAATAATATGGAAAAGCCTTTTTTCAAGAATTTTTTTCATATAAAAAATTAAATATTTGATTAGAGTTTTTTATTGTTACAAATATACACTATTAATAAAGATATTCTGAAATTTTTGGAAAAAGAATATTTTTAAACCGGCCTTTACGTCGTTATTTCCGGTGACCCCTCTGAAAAAAGATGCGCTGCGTTGCAGGATAACTCCTTACAGGATCATCTAAAGTGAAAAAATACGTGTTTTAGTTAAAACCTTAACTTAGAATTTGGACAAAGAAAAAAAAACTGAAAATTGCATTTTTGCCAGACATTTTCACCGACTCTGCAACTTTTGCTTCAAAATAGGTCTCAGTTTCGGCGATCAACTCTTCGAAAATTTCTTCCTAGCTAGCATTCTGCTGAGATCTGAGGACAGGAAATAGTCGCTGGGGCCAAATCTAGAGAATACTGTGTATGCGGAAGCAATAGGAATTCCAAATCAATGATTTTTCGATCACTGACTTTTGGCACGGTGTCTTGGTGAAGCAGCACTTTTTTCTTCAAATCCGAAGGTTTTGAGCGATTTTCTTCAAAAGTTCCAATGACGCTATATAATACTCGCTATTCATTTTCAAGGTAATCAATGACAATGACTCCATATGAATTCCAATATACAGACGCCATAACCTTGCCAGCCGATTGTTACCTTTTTCCGCGCTTTTGAGCGGGTTCTTCGTGGGCAGTCTACCGATGACTGTCGATTGCACATCGGAGTGAATGATATAGCCATGCTTCATTCATTGTCTTATATCGACGTAAAATTCGGGTTTATTACGTTTGAAAATCTCCAAACTCTGTTCGTAATCATTAACTCATTGTTGTCTTTGGTCAAAAAGGAGGTCATGCGGCACCCGCTTTGCAGAGAGCTTTCTTATACCCAAATATTCGTGAATGATATGATGTACATGTTCAATTGATATCTTTAGATTGCCTGCTATCTCGAACAACTTCACTGTACGGTCATCCAAAATTATCCAAAACTATTTTGTAGAGTTTTTTGATGTTTTCGTCGGTAACAACCCCTTTTGGGCGTCCACTGCGTTCACCGTCCTCGGTACTCATTTCACCTCATCTAAACTTAGCATACCAATCCTTGATGGTTGACATTCCTGGGAAAGTGTATATAAACTCGTCATCAAGCCAAGTTTTTACTTCAACTGTATTTGTTCCCTCCAAAAAGCAAATATTTGATCAACACACGAAATTTCTTTTTATGCTATTTTTTCACACTAACAAAAGTTGCTTCAATAAAAATGGTGTAATTCACAATATAATGATCCGACAGCTGTCAAATTTATACACGTGACTTTTGAAGGTTGGGGCTAACTAAAAATCATATGGATTTAATTCAAGTAGCGCCACCTATATATATATGTGTCAGGCCGGGAACTTTTCAATTGACCTCTTGTAACATGTTCAGACCCACACTTAATCACACGTTTTGGCTGTTGAGTGGTTTATCACACTAATCTTATAAATTTATCAAAATTTCGCCTTACAAAAATGACAGTTCCAAATCACTTCATTCAAATGATTTAAAACTGAACTGGATCACGCTAAATCTCTCTGTGCGACTCTAATTTTGCGCCATCTACTTGTCAGCATTGAAAATCTGTTACATTATCACAGCTGATTTAGACACTACAAAGGGAAAAAAATGTAAACAAACAAATTTTTTTTAAAGCAATGAATCTAATTTCACCTGAAAATCGACTTAACAAATGAAAAAATGCATTCATTATTTCTATTATATGGAAAATATTAAAAAAAAAAGGTTTTTATTTAAAAATACTATATGACAATATTTTATTTTGATAAATATTAAGCAATGTGAATTCTTGAATGACAATAACAGCTGTTTTTTGGATCTTTCAAACGGCAGTGAGAACGGGCTGATTAGTGAATGTAATTAAATGTAATCTAATCCCTTTGAATTTTCGGTCTGAACATTGTATTAAGTGTTTGCTATAAAGTTCTCGATGCCTAAATATCCCTAAGCTATTTCAGCTGTTTAGTTTTGCACAAGTTATCTGCTTCTTGAGCAGACGGACGGGAATATATGCATGTAGTTATTCTAATCATGTATTACCATGTCATTTCAAAACAAATGATCTATGCAAATATTTGCTTACACCTTCAACTGGATCATATTTATATATAAGTGTATATATAAATGTATATAAATATTGATATATATATACATATGCAAATATCACAAACAATTGCGCGTGTTCGCTACGTGCTACTAGTTATAGTGCATTTCTGTTATCAAGCTGTGTCCACTGGAGGGAACTCTTATTTGCATATACCTTGCATTGTTTGCCATTTTCACTTGACTCGTAATTATGCACACGAGCATAGTATTTAGTGTCTATTTTTATATATGTATATGTGTGAAATTGATTACAAGCCTTCGTTGTTATTCTAATCGCTACTTCATTTCATTAATTTACGTATGTATATACAGGGGTGTTCACCTTTTGATATAAGTGTATAAACAAACGATTTTTTCTTAATACTGCCAGACAATATAATATATCCCAACATATTGAACCGAACTAAAAGACTATTGTGTACTATATTGGCGCCTAGTTACAGTTTGAGGTGTTTCGGATTTAGAATTGCACTATACTCGTATAGTGGTTTCCCAAGCATGCCTCACCGGCTCAATCGATTCGTAAATGTCAAAGTTATTCAATATTGACCTGCGAACATGTAGCACCCTGTTTCTAAATGTGCTTAGATACACAAATTGTTGTTTTAATTCTGAAAAAGGTTTTGTTTGCATATTCAACGTTTGTGAAAATTACTAATGCCACACAAATGTTAAGCGACCCATCATTTTTGTCACCTTATCGGCGTGCAAAAGCCGACGTGTAATACTAATTTCTAATTTAAAATTGCATTTTAATTTGATTTCTTTGTTTGTGTCTAGTTTTTTTGTTCATTTTTGTATACTTATATGCTAAGTATGGTTCATAGTACTAATGGCTTTTTTAAACGGGGTCAAATTGTAAGTTGATATTAATTTTGAAAAGACCAAGTACGCTTTCAATTTCTTGATATTTCTCTTGGCACTTCTCTTCCAAACGTCTTCATCAACCTATAGATGATCACTAATAATGGGTTTTTGATCCTTTTTGAATATTTCTAAAATAATTTTCATACCGGAACAATCACACCAAATCTCAATAAATGATCAATTGATCAATCATAGTATTATCTTCCGAGCAAATTGTTTCCAAAACACTTATTGCTTTCAGGGAGCGATCGCATATGATAGTTTTAATGACAATGAAGTCAAGTGATGGTTTTATAAATTTACAATTGTTTTCTGCAGTAGTCTTTCACATTACAGTTTATTTCAGAAGCTCTCAACTTTCGGATTATCTATCAAGTAGAGATTCATAGCGAGTCGACTCCCTCAGAAAAAATATTAAATACTGTACTTCTTTCCTGAGAATAACTTTTTTGGAAATCCTCAATGCAAAACCTGGAAAAAATGTAGATTGTTTCTAAGAAAAGCATTTAGAAAGATGCCACCTAAAATTTTTTAATAAAAATTAAACGAACTTAGAGGTTTGAAAAGACTGGAAATAAATAAAAATAATTTAAAATGGATTACCATGATGCTCTGAGCTAAATTCTCCTTAGCTCATATATCCCTATCAGAGGCAAATTATTGAAGTTTTTGGTAGATAGGGAGGTGAAAAGACCTAGGCACTTTCTTCTATACTGTAAACTTAGCTGTGTGGCTACCACGCCATACATTGACCTACTGATACCTAGCAATGTCATATTGAGGTTAAGTTTAATTAGAACGAAAGTACAGTCAACGATTTTTCCGAGCTTCAGAGAGACTTGATATCTAATGTTGATATTTCAACTAATCGCTTGAACTGCGAAGCTCGTAGATATCCAGCGACTATACGGAAGCAGAGGTAGTTTTCCAGCGCCTCTCACATGCCTACTTCCATGTACTTTCTGCCTCTGCCGTGTTACCGTTACCGGCTCGCATGTAATGCCTGTAATTTGTGACTGGAATTCATGTTAGCCGTTCCAAAAACTCAAACTTTTTTGCTCAATACTTAAGAGAACATTGCATCACAAAAGACCAGTGTTTTTAGCTGTCCAAGTGAGACCTTTGTCAAGGCAGGCCCATGACTGAACCAACCTAAAGACATCTTTACAAAAATTATGAAATAAAGAAGCACTAAATATGGGTATGTAGTTAAAAAAAAAAAAAAAAAATACACGTGAAACTACTTCAATAGCATTTAAATGAGGGTTGTCCTCTTTTTAACAAATGTTAACCAATATATTAGATCCATTTCGAGGTTCCCCACTTTTTTAAAGAAAAAACGAAGAAACTTCAAATTTGATATCTGCTCCACGAAGTGTTCCCTCAATGAATCCCTTGATTCATACGAGGTGTAGAAAGTGGTGCCGTCTTAATGAAGAAATATAGAACGATGATTCCAACTACACCAAACTGTTATTTTTTCTGGATGAAATGTCAACTGTTGAATCTCATCAAGCTGTATTTTATACGCTTTCAATTTAAGAACTCAACGTAAAATGCGCCAAGTCTATCCATACGTCAGTCCGAGTTGCTGTCGTGTACACTCTCAGCTACAGCTGCTATATTTTCTTCACTGCATCCTGGACGTAGCCAATTCGGTCAAATATTATCAAATAATAAATACTGGGGGTCAAAATGGGTAATGGTGTTTCGTGAAATTATTTTGTAAAAGAAAAAGTTGTTCATAAAAGGCTATTCGCGGTTCGGACAAACACACAGGTTCTTGGGGAGAAAAGGACGTGTTCAAAATTTCAGATCGATATCTCAAAAACTGAAGAACAGTTCGTATATATACAGATGTCAAATTGATATATATTAGGTTGTCAAAAAAGTCTTGCGGTATTTTCGCTAGTTGGCGCTGAAAGCGCATAGTTCTAGTATTATTCGTCGCATCGGGTCATGCTATCCCTTTTTGGAAAGCTCATTTCACGCGCTAACACGTGTTTGATTGATTGTCGTTTCTTTTAAGTCGTTCGTGAGTTATAGCGTCACAAACATGGAGCAAATAAAATTTGTGCAGTTTATGGACCCGATACAGTTTCCATTTCCACCGCACAACGATTTTTTCAATGTTTTCGTTCTGGTGTTGAGGTGGTCGAAGATGCGCCACGCTCCGGAAGGCCTGTCGTCGAAAATTGCGATAAAATCGCTGAATTGGTCGAAAGAGACCGGCATAATAGCAGCCGTAGCATCGGTCAAGAGCTGGACATGAGTTATCAAAAATTAATTTCAATTTCAATAAAAAAACAAAAAAAAAAAAAAAATCAATAAAAATACCGCATAACTTTTCTAACAACCTAATATTATGTGTAAACTTTATAGAGCCTCTGACGCTTGCTTCTGTGTGATATGGGCTTTGTGGCAAACTTGATATATTCTGTTGAGGGTATAAAAGGATTAAGAATATTTACAATTAAAGAAGAAGTTGTTATCTTTCACTTTCTTTTTTCAAAAAGAAGTAAAATAGCACATCTCGGAAGGTTTCACTTCTGTAGCACAGATATAAACGTTTAATTAATACATTTTTGTACACTTTATTCATAATTTTTTTCTGTTGAAAAATATTTATTTTTTATGTTTAGTTTTAGTTTGTTAAAAAAATTTGCAATTTATTGGAAAGGACGCTAAATCATTGTTCAAACAAAAATATAAATTATTACTTTTTGGTTATGACATCTTTATCTTGTGATTTGAGCAACATTTTGACCACTAGTATATGTACATAATATATAGTGTATCAATGTGCCAGTATTGTTATACAAAATTCTAACTAATGTTAAATAAATATTTTGTTTAGTTAATGTCTTCAACAAATCATTATGAAATGTATTTTATATATTTTTTCCTTCTATATACTTGCAGGTAGTTTGACGTAGAATGCTATCCAATTTTCACAAATTAATGCGGTGCTCTTCGAGCGTATTGCAATCATCAGCACCTGTGGGTGGCCGCAATGGCGGCGGCGGCGGTGCTGGTTTTGCCGCCGGTGTTGGTGGATCTAATTCACCAGCCTCACCCTTTAACATCAACGATGACGATCCCAATATTGCCACTTGCTCGGGACGCGGCGACTGTCTGAATGGCACATGCCTCTGTGAGATCCGTTATGCCGGCGATGAGTGTAGTGGCTTCAATTTGCCATATTACGCCGGCATTTCGGCTGTTTTCTACTTTGTCGCTTTAGTGTCTGTCGTACAACTCTGCATCTGCATTGTGGCCGAGTATCAGCGCTTGAAACAGCCCTCGATATTGCGCGCCTGTCGGCTTACAACACAAAAGGTCTTATACTTTCTGGTATTCGTGGCAGCTTCGGTGCGCGGTGCCTTCTTTACGACACCGGTAAGCCAACGTGCTGTAGCATATAATAATTTATTGTTTTAATCGTCATATTTTTTCATTTATTGCAGTTGGATTTACAGCCACAATGGGCCATCACACTGATGTCGGCATATTATCCGATGTTAATGACCTGTGCATCACTCATCGTTTGCATGTGGGCTGAGGTGAGTAATATACGCTTAAGGTTGTACATATATGTATGTATGTATATGTATGTTTTAAGTCTGTAGATATGTATGTGTGCTTCATGTTAAGTAATAATGCAATACAAAATTTGTACGTGCTCCGGATCTTTGGCTCACTAAGCGGAAGCACTTACCAGTAGTAGTCTTCCTTAGCGCTTTTTTAGAGCTGATCAGCCTCAGCAATATTTACTATATACGGAAAGCCGAAGAAACGAATGCGTGAGTTGTTTCATGCCTATAGAAAAATATGGGGATCTCCTATATATAGGGTGATCCATTTCGCGCTTCCCTATTTTTTTACAGAAAAAAGCACAGAAATTTCACATTTCATGGGAAATGTTTATTAACATTCGAAAAAACATTCTTTGGTATTTGGCAAATGACACGTGTGATGTTTTGCTCCAAGGCCTCAATCGATCGAGATTGTCCGCATAGACTTTAGACTTTACATATCTCCCATAAAAAGGTCTAACGCTGTGATATCAAAAACATGAAATTATCTGCTCTCCGAAGTGTTTTCTCAATAAATGCATTGATTAATGCGATGTGTGTGAACTGGCGCCGTCTTGTTGAAACCAAATGTCGCCGAGATCACAAGCTTCGGTCGACATTGATGGTTACATTCTCTCCGGCATTTGAAAATATATGGACCGTTGTGTTTTCTGGATGAAATGACAGCTCTTGAATCTCTTCAGATTGCTCTTTGTCCCAAATGCGACAATTTTGCTTGTTTACATACCCATTGAGCCAGAAATGGGCCTCATTGCTGAACAAAATTTGACTCAAAAACGTCGGATCTTCTTGGAACTTTTGTTTGAAGTAAGTCGCGTCTAAATTACGTCTAATTTCGGTGGCGTATTGTAGAAAATTTGTCTTAGTAATCCTAGGAGGCAGTTTAGCTCCAAGCAAATGGCTTCTGCGACAGCATTGCAGCAAAAACTGCTTGGACAGAAGTACGTTGTCAGGAAAGAATTGACCAGAGTCTAATAAGTCTGTACCTTCATTAAGGGGTTAGGTGGGTTTGAAAATGTCAAAAAATCGATTTTTCTTGTTTGCTTTATTAAATTCTATTGGTATTGTCCTAAATTTTAAAGTTGATCCGATTAATAATTACGGAGATACAGCCTTGAGAACTTGTTCGCTCGAGGCTAGCTGGGCTAAGTGTCCCATCTTTAAACGTGTTTTTTTCGAAACTGTGTTTTTGAAGTCGGTGGACACGATTTCCCGAAAAGTTATCGACGGATTTAGTTCGTATTGTGTGCACGTTTTTAAAATAACATTATCTAGTTATTGAACGAAGGATTTTTTCTTGTATAATTACAATTTATTTTTTTGACCACTAAATGGCGAAAATTTTACCAAAAAATTTGATTTTTTGTCTAAAGTCTGAGAAAAAAGGAAAATTTTAATATTTTTTTTATAACCGAGGTTCAAAAACAAGATTTAGATATGTACTAACGGAATATGCTTAGTTTTGTAATTTTGTATGAACCAATAATAAATTATGCTGTCCACAAGGAGCGCGCTTTTTTGTGAGACACCCAGGGAAATGAGTTCTTAACGGCTGAATTTTCAACATTCTTGTATCGAAATTTCAGGCGATATTGTTCAAATATGTACCTTTGATATAACATTTTATATTTTTCAATATATGTATGATTGATTATATTAAAAAAATATCATAAAAATACCTTTTTTTGTACCTCTGAAACTCACCTAACCCCTTAACTACGTCCTTTTATTTGGAAAAATTTTTATTTAAAATTTAATTCAATATAATCGATGAAACAGTTTTCGAGAATGTAGTTTTGAGAAAAAAACGTTTGAAAATTCAGATGTGTAGGCCACGCGCTCTAAAGACCTTAGTCTCTTACTTCTGTCACTTTCCGATTACATTAAATTTCGGAAAATTACTTTACCATCACTTTCTATAAATGCTCTAGATTGGATTTAAGCAAAAAAAAAAACCGATTTTTTTTAAACCGTCTCACGAGTTGATCCCCTTAAGAACTTCATAAAATATCTTCATAAAAGTTTTAATTTAATAAAAAATATTTTTCTTATTAAGTAACCATAATTCGAAAAAATTGTATTGTAAATTAAAGACACATTTACAGAATATGTCAAAATATTTCTAACCTTAAATAATTCGATTCAAAATATTTACTTATAATTTCTTATTTACTCTTTTTCTTTTTTTAATGTGGATTCATACAGTGCACCCTTATCTTACTTTTGCTAAGTGATTCGCACTCAATGTTTTTCAAAGTGAAATCTAATTTTTTTAATCAATGTGCACAAAAAAAAATATTTTTTGGGTTCTACATACATACGTTAGGGTGAGCAAAAAAAAAATAAATATCGAGGGTTAAAATAAAAAACACGTGAAAATTTGTTTTCATTACGGGGTTATGTACAGTTAGAAGGCCGATAAAAAGCAAAAAAAAAAAAGATTTTTGACCAAAAATTTCGGACATAAATTGTTTTTAAAAAAATATTTATCGCTGAGAAAAAATGTTAGAATTAAAAAAATCGATTTTTTGAAAATTCTAACTGTTTATTAGAAGCTTTAAAACTTTAACTTGCTCATCCACTGGTTTCAAGCTAATAAGTCCGCCTTGCGGGGATAATTTTTCTGAATATACATATGTAGGTCCATTTAACCCATAAATTTGATATTCATATTTCTTTTTTGGCTCACCCTAATATACATTTGATGTTTATTTCACTTCATATTTCGATAAGAACGAATTATCTATTGGGTCGTTCATTAAGTTCGTTTGATGACAACAGCTGATATTTTTTGAGTTTTCTCGCAGCCAACTTCGCACTAAACCGCTTTACGGTTATATATTTGAACAGCTGATATAGTAAGGCTTGTTTGTGAAATATTTTCTTAATTTGTTTTTTCTTAAATTTCTTTCCGACAATGTCGAACTTGAAGATGAAACACGTACAGAAAGGCTTTTTGAAGCCGTTGTGGATAAAATAAAGTCGTTGGTAGGTGCAAATCGTCGAATAACAACTCGAGAGATTGCTAAAGGATTAAATTTGTTATTGTTACTGTAGAGGCATAAAATATTCCTTAAGCAATTTCGAGGATTGGTGCCGAGTTGACAGTCCTTGACAGTCGTGGTAAGAACGGTAAGAAAAAAAAAAACGAAATTACTTAATGAACGACCCAATAATTAATACAAATTATAAATGTTAGTAACAGACTGGGCACAATTCCGATTTCTTTGGCGCCGCGATTTGAAGGTACCGTTGGAAAGAGGAAGTCCTCCTGATTAAAAAACATATAGGGTTATACGGTCCGCAAACGCTTAGTTTAGGAGATATTCGGCTTTAAAGTTCAAAAATTCGCAAAATTGGACCATTTCAAGGAGCTATTTCACCACATTAAACACACTTTTCTCAAATTTTTCACTTCAAATTAATTAAATTGCACTATAATCTTTTAAATAAATCAACATTTTACTCTTTTAGCAGGTTTTTTACCTAAAAAATCTTCATTTTAAAAATTACATTTTACACTTATTTCAACCTCATTTGTTTACTAAAAATTACGACGAAATGGAGCGCTGCCATGTGATGTTAAGGCAATTCGCTGAAATTCCTCTTTTTCCCAAAAATTCCTCTATTCATGCATATGGATATTTTCCTTTTTAAAATTATTAAGCAAATAAGTAATATTAAGTACATATATTAGTAATATTATATAATAATATTATATATACATATGTATAAGTAATATTGTATAATAATATTACGTAATAAAGTGTACAGTACATGAGTACAGTACGAAAACTCAAATTTTGTTTCATTATGAGTGCATGATAACCGAAAAATATAACCACTTCATACCCAAAACTCATATTATAAATATAATAATATATATATTGTCGTCTAAAATACAAACCAATGTATCATCAAAAATAAATGGAAATCGCTGACAGATATAATAACCAAAATTTATCCATTTTATAACGAAAACTTAAATTTTATTTCAATATTGGATATAAAGTGGTTATATTTTTTGGTTATTACGCAGTCATATTGAAACAAAATTTGAGTTTTGGATATAAAGTAGTTATATTTTTTGGTTATTATGCACTCAAACTCATGTTTTAAATATAATAATATATGTATTGTCACCTAAAATACAAACCAATGTATCATCAAAAATAAATGGAAATCGCTGACAGATATAATAACCAAAATTTACCATTTTATAACGAAAACTTAAATTTTGAGTGCATGATAACCATAAATTATAACCACTTTATACCAAAAAGTCAATATATTTGTTTATTTTCAACGCAGAAAGGGGTACTACGCGAAAGTACTTCAGTCACCCCGGGTATTCGCTCGGCCAGGGTTATTTTTTTAAAGCGCGGCCGAAGGCCGCCAACGCAGAAAGGAGTAGTATGCGAAAGTACTTCAGTTACCTCGGGTATTCGCTCGGCTAGGGTTATTTTTTTAAAGCGCGGCCGAAGGCCGCCAACGCAGAAAGGAGTACTATGCGAAAGTACTTCAGTCACCCCGGGTATTCGCTCGGCCAGGGTTATTTTTTTAAAGCGCGGCCGAAGGCCGCCAACGCAGAAAGGTGTACTATGCGAAAGTACTTCAGTCACCCTGGTTATTTGCTCGGCCAGGGTTATTTTTTTTAAGCGCGGCCGAAGGCCGCCACACAGAAAGGAGTACTACGCAAAAGTACTTCAGTCAACCCGGGTATTCGCTCGGCCAGGGTTATTTTTTTTAAGCGCGGCCGAAGGCCGCCAACACAGAAAGGAGTACTACGCAAAAGTACTTCAGTCAACCCGGGTATTCGCTCGGCCAGGGTTATTTTTTTAAACCGCGGCCGAAGGCCGCCAACGCAGAAAGGAGTACTATGCGAAAGTACTTCAGTCACACCGGGTATTCGCTCGGCCAGGGTTATTTTTTTAAACCGCGGCCGAAGGCCGCCAACGCAGAAAGGAGTACTATGCGAAAGTACTTCAGTCACACCGGGTATTCGCTCGGCCAGGGTGATTTTTTTAAAGCGCGGCCGAAGGCCACCAACGCCGAAAGGAGTACTATGCGAAAGTACTTCAGTCCCCCCGGGTATTCGCTCGGCCAGGGTTATTTTTTTAAACCGCGGGAAGGCCGCCAACGCAGAAAGGAGTACTATGCGAAAGTACTTCAGTCCCCCCGGGTATTCGCTCGGCCAGGGTTTTTTTTTAAACCGCGGCCGAAGGCCGCCAACGCAGAAAGGAGTACTATGCGAAAGTACTTCAGTTACCTCGGGTATTCGCTCGGCTAGGGTTATTTTTTTAAAGCGCGGCCGAAGGCCGCCAACGCAGAAAGGAGTAGTATGCGAAAGTACTTCAGTCACTCCAAGTATTCGCTCGGCCAGGGTTTTTTTTTTTTAAACCGCG
Organism: Bactrocera correcta; assembly: GCA_027475135.1. Lineage (NCBI taxonomy): Eukaryota > Metazoa > Arthropoda > Insecta > Diptera > Tephritidae > Bactrocera > Bactrocera correcta. Next base: position 83,562,593 of record CM050326.1, read on the forward strand.
GCCAAAGGCCGCCAACACAGAAAGGAGTACTACGCAAAAGTACTTCAGTCAACCTGGGTATTCGCTCGGCTAGGGTTATTTTTTTAAAGCGCGGCCGAAGGCCGCCAACGCAGAGAGGAGTACTATGCGAAAGTACTTCAGCCACCCCGGGTATTCGCTCGTAATATTATAATATTATCACACGATTTTACTTATCTGTGTTTATTAAATATACATCACATATTATTCATATATTCATATATGTATGTATGTATAATATGTATGTATATGCAAAAGTGTTCACATATTAAATTTTAGCTTGAAAAATCTTCTTTATAGTTTTATATAGTTAATAAAGAAAAAAGAATCACTCGAAAGTACAAACAAAGAAAACGCTGTGAAACGCTAAAAAATTCTTCACTTTTGGTTTTTAAGGTGTGGCAACGCTGGTTTTCCTCGTAAATATAAACACTCTAAACTTTGCAGCCATAAATTTGATAAGTGATTTTAAATTACTAAATTTGGCTGAAAAATTACAAAATAAAAGTGAAAAGTGAACTTATTTCAATATTAAGAGTGTATATTTCAATATAGTGAGTGAAAAACGTGAAAATATTCTGTGAAACATGGAGAAATAACATGTTTTCTTAGGGCAATTTTTGAATTTTTAAACGTGAATATTTCAAAAAATATTAGTTATTTTTATGTTATTTTTGGATATTCCTCCTCTGGAGAAGCTCCCCTATCCGTACATACCCCATTTATACGGAAATTCGGTTTTTTTACCCCTCCGCCAAAGTAATCGGAATCGTGCCACAGACTGTAAGACACTAAACTTTATTGGCTTCAGACTACCACAATTGTAATAACTTACAGTGTACAGTTAACTCACAACTTATGTCCATGGGTCAGTAACCGCTCTATGGCCTACAGTAATATGATGTAACGCGCCCAATTATAAGCAATATGAAGCTTTACAACTTTTTAATTTTCACTCATTGAGCAGTAGTTGAGTTATCTAAATTTATATTTCGGTATATTCGATTGATAGAATTACATTGAGCACTACAACTACAAATTGACAAGAACTCTATAGTTCACTTTGAGTGCAAGTGTCCTCGATTTTGTATTATATTTACAGTTTGTAATCACTGAACCATATTAACGTTATAAAAACACGTCAGGCGGGCCTCAGTTGATAATTCGGTACATTTAATTAAGTTTTTTTTAGTACATAGTACAATTATCGCGGCAATTGGAGGTGTTCTTAGGTACTTTTTTTTTTTACTTTGTTTATTTTTTCCATTGTTATTTCCTTTTTACGTACTAAAAACTGTAAACATTTTTTCAAGAATTTTTATCAGCGCGTTTTATTTATTATGAAAGTGCAGAATAATAAATTTTTCTTTAACATTCAATAGGAAACCGCTAAATCGCGAGGAGTGCGTGTTTTGAAGTCACTGAAATTTTAATATTTCCTGCTCATTAAACGAATTTTTTTTTAAGGAAAAACTATGAAAATTATTGTGCAAAAATTATAGAAATATTATATGATTTGAGGAAAAGCAGAGTAAAAACTTCAGTACCAATTCAAGTGTGCGCTCAATTAAGTGAATTTAAAATTCCGTGAAAATCATTGAAAATTTTTGTTGTGCCTAAAAATCATTATTGTGGTAATTTTGTTTTTCAAATAAAAAAAAATTAATTACAATATTTCCTACAATTTTCTAAAAAAAAATTATAATAAACGTCTTGACGCTATAAATAGCTTGAAGATTATATATACAGTGGTATGGTTTTTCTTATTTTTTTCGGTCAAGTGTCTTAGATTTTAATATTGTGTGTGCTTTTTATATTCCTAAATAAAGTTAAATGAGAGAAAAAAATTTATTTTCTTATTTAAAAGTATTTTTTGCTGTTTTTGTATACCAGGTTGTTCAATAAGTTTTGTCGTTTGATAAGAAAAACAAAATTTTATGATTCAAAATACACTTCATTATTCTGTATAATCTCCCTGAAAAATACTACAATTGCTCCAACGATCCTCCCACCCCTGAAATGAGAATCCGGAAGGTCTGCAAAATACTCTTCAACAGCCGTTATGATCTCTTCATTTGATGAAAAACGCTTGCCACGGATACATTTATTGAGTTCTGGAAGCAAATGGAAGTCGCTTTGGACCAAATCCAGTGAATACGGTGGATGCTCCAACAATTTGAACTTTAAGTCATTGATTTTAGCCATTGTCAAATTGCTCTTGTCACACGGTGCATTGTCCTGGCAAAAAAGATTTTTTTTTCTGCAAACCGTATATTTTGACGAATTTTTTCTTTCAACTGGTCCAAAAGGTTGCAATAATATTTAGAAAACAAACAAAATTTCTCTCTCTCTTCCAAAAAACTAATGCCATAACTTAGCCGATTTCCGGACACGAACTCGTTTCGAAGCCGAACAATCAGGTTGATAGTAGCATGGTGATAGACCCAAGTCTCATCATGCTATTACATTAAAACTAATATATTTGAGCCTCCTTTCCTTTTCATAACGGCCTTAACGCGCTGCGGCATTGAATTTGTCAAATTCTGCAATGTTTGTGCTGCAATTTCGTTATACCAGACATCCTCGAGAATTTTTTGCCAACTAAGGTAAGGTCTGCTTTGCTACCGTGGTCGTTATATAATAATATACCGAAGGTTCTCGATGGGGTTTAAGTCTGCGCCTCTACCTGGTTATTCTAACAGCAAAACTCCATTTTGCGTAAGGAAGTTTTACTTAAAAAAATAAAAAAAAAAGTTAAATTAATATTGTTAATGAAATAATTTGTGTGAACTACAGGCGTGAAAAAAATTGATACCTACCCTACTATTTTCTTCCTGGAAAATTGCTCTTCAATTGAAAGTGGTTAATATTACTCCAATATTTGCTGCTACTTAATTGCGTTTACTGCTGCCTCCCTGCTTAACCGTTCTTCGGACGCACTCATCGCCATAGCGTTCTCCAGTTTTTCTCCTTGCGCAGGACATTCGTCGCTACATAACATGTTGAACTCGTCGGAGAAGATTACTTTCTGCCAATCGACTTTAGTCCAGCTTTGGTGCTTAATAGCACACCGCAGGCGTTGTTGACACATTTTCTTGCGAGTCGTCAAACGTTCAGATCATTCTGGAGCCTGTTTCGTATAGTTCTAGCAGTGATATCGGTTCCAAGGCCTTCTATGATCTCCATGCTGATGTCCTCAGCGTTTTGACGCGATCCTTTAGGCTAATGCGTTCTAATTGCCGATCCTCCCTAGAAGAGCATGGTGTTCTACTCAAAGACCCACTATTTTCAATTTTTTTCCAAAAAAATCCCTGGAGGCAAACCTCTTGAATCCAATTTTTTCACTGATCTTCCGTATGCTAAGATTTTCTTTTCGCAAAATTAATATATTGCTCTTATCCACAGTAATCATTATTTTAGGTTTGGCATGTTTTATATATTTTTCACTTTCTAAACTGTTTGAACCAAAAAACAAATCAATAATTAACGAAACAGCATATATTTTTTCAATTTGTACAAAAAAAAAATTCTTTTGTAATAAAATCTTTCTAAATGACTTTTAATATAAGTCACGAATATTCCAAATTTGATTGTTATTTATTCACAATTTTTTGGAATAATGAATGTTTAATTCTTTCCAAACATTTTTAATATAAAGTTTATAAATGTTCGATGACACCCGAACTTTGCACTTCCTTACTTGTTTTTCACAAATTTTGTATCACTCACCGAATCTCTCCGTTTTTATTTGCAGATTTTCCATTTACGCGACATCCGTTGGGAGAAGTCACAATTTCTGTCGAAGAGTTTCCTCGGCTTTGTAGCATTTAACTTATTCCTCTACAGCTTATTCGGCGTTGAGGTATTTTCATCATTGATTATCAACGATCGACAGAATTATGCGCACATCTTCAACGGCTGTTATGCCGTACTCTTGCTCATTGTCGTGGTTTTCTTTTTGATCTATGGCGTCGAAGTGTTTTTCAAATTGCGCGGCGGTTTCGTTTACGATCAAACTGGCAAAATACTTGGACCCAGCGAAGCTATTGTAAATGCCTCACAACTGCACCAGTCACGCTTGGGTCTACTATCACAGGCGATTATGTTAATCGTCATTGTGGGCTTCCTCACATCAGAGACATTGGGTGATTTCTGGAAAACAAAGTGAGTTTCACAATAATACTAAATTTTATGAATCAATAATTATTATCTAATCTTTATTTTCTTCTTTTTGTACTTTTAGGGTGCCAGTGTATTCACGCAATTGGCATGACATTGTCTTCCGTATTGTAGAGATGGGTGTTGCTGTTTGGTTCCCCTGTTGCTTGTGGAATTCAATGGCGCCCGAACAGCTGTGGATCTTAAATCCACGCAAATTGCTGTCGCGTCAAATTGACCCATCTATACCGACCACATCGGCGGAAACCAAGAGCCTCTCACCCGAGGAAGGTCAATCGTTTTTGACGAAAAAAGACTGTTGGATTTGTTATGATAGTGACAAGCCCGAACCGCTCATACAGCCATGCCGCTGCACCGGTGATGTCAGTTCTGTACATCATGAGTGTCTCAAACGTTGGCTCGTGGAGAGCTGTAGTTCGCCAGATGCGCAGTTGTCGTGTAAAGTCTGTGGTTTCCCGTATGAAATTGAGAAGAGCAAAAAGTAAGTGGTTTAATTAAGTATATAGAAGAAATAAAAGTATTATAATTTTTAACTATCCTTATACTAATAACTATTTGATATTTTGATCAGTTAATTTATTCCTTTGGATATTTCATGTCATTATGATAAAAAACAAAGAAAAACGTTAACTTCTGTTGATCCGGAGCTATAATACCATTCACAAATACAAAAGTTTGCCACGACAGTCTGGTCTTCGTAACCGGGGCGAACCCGGATTTTTATCCGGCCAAGGACTGTCAAATCGGCAGAATTCTGCCGCTACAACAACAACAGCAAAAGTTTCCTAAAAAGAGCTTTATTGTTCAGGTCCGACCACTATAGCACACAGCTGTCATACAAACTAACCGATCAAAATGAAGTCCTTGTATGGAAAAATTTTTTATTTTTGTTCCAAGTCAGAGCTAAACGCTGAATGACTGTTCAAATTGAGTTCTCAAAAATGCAGTTGTTCCAGTGGTTATGTAGGATTTTGCATTGTCGTCGTGAAGAGTGATCCGTCTTCGGCGATTGCTTTTCTTGATTTCTTGAAAGATGACCTGCAAACAGATGTTTGTGTATCACTCAAGTGGTATAGTTGCGACATGTTCTGTTTTTCCAAAAACACAGCCATTGGCTTGGAGCTGTTAGGAGCGTGAACAACTCTTGTTGGATTTGGCTCATCTTGAACTACCCATGAAGTCGACTGATCCTTACTTTCGGGCGCATACGCGTAAATGCACGTTTCATCATCTCTCAAGATTTCTTAGACGTTTTTCGAAGCACAGCAAACGTATTTTTTTTTAAACATTTCTCCCAACCAATCGAAACGAGTCTTCTTTGGAGCGATCAACAAATAATGTGAGATCCAACGCGTAAATTTTTTTACAGTCCCCAATAATGCCTATAGTTGCATCTCTCTCACGATAGGTCACATGATGATCTCTCAACATTAGTATGTGCCCAGCATAAATAGTTTCCAGAACAACAACTGATTTTGAATGACCTTCACGAAATCCGTCTTGGAATGATCTACGAATTTTCGGGGGTTTTCAAGCATAAATCGGCCCATACTGCTAAAATTTCACGTTCGATATTCGTACTAAGTTCATCAATCGTCGCTGGCTTGTTGGCATAAACCATAGACTTCACGTAGCCCCACAGGAAATAATCAAACGGCGTCAAATCGCACGACCGAGGCGGCTAATTGACTGGGTCATTTCGTAAGATAACACGTTCACCAAACTTGGCTTTCAATGAATCGGTTGTGACATTCGCTGTGTGGCTTGTGGCGCCGTTCTGTTGGAACCACATATGGTCCAAGTCCATATCATCCAAATCCGGTCAAAAATATTCGGATATCATTGAGCGGCAGCGATTCCCATTCACAGTGACGTGCCGGTCTTGATCTTCACGCAAGAAGTACGGCCAAATGACGCCTACGGGCCAAACCGCAACAAACTGTAATTTTTTTTGGATACAATTGTGGCTCAGGGAGTACGTCTGGTTTGCTGCCTGACCAATAATGAATATTTTGCTTATAGACGAAGCCATTCAACCAGAAATGAGCCTCAGCGGTGGAACTGATTTTTCGATGAAAATCCAGATCATTTTCAAATTGTTGCACGAAAATACGACGATTCTGGTGGTTAAGTGGCTTCAGTTCTTGCGTCAATTTGATCTTGTAACGATGTCACAATGACGTCACAGAGATGTTCAACGCTTGAGAATAAACATTTTGTACTGCGTCTTTGGATTCCAATTTTTCCACTAGACGCTGAATTGTTGCTCTCACAGGACGATTATAACGACCATAAATTGGACGTAGCGCTCTCAAAGTTGAGGCCACGGACTCCGACTTCGGTAGCAAATTTTTATAATTTCGACTCGTTGTTGGTCTTTCCATGATGAAATGTCAAACCTTACTGAAGAGAAATATCAAAAGCCGGAAAACATATGACGTCGTTTGCTGTCCCTATCGGTCTACTTTATTTGTGAAGTGTATTATAGCTTCGGTTTAAGGGAAATTAACGTTTTTTCTTGATTTCTTACAAAATTCCATACTTTATAGGGTCTTGCTAAGCATTAAGGGTTTGAAATCAAAAAAATTTAAATAAAGAATATTAAATGCATTTCACTTACCTTTATATCACTCAATACACACATCTTTTCATCAAACTTGCAGACTCGACTGGGAGAAGGGCTTCAACATGCAACACTGGACCAAGACAATCATACTGATCACGCTGATGTGCGTCGCCGGCGCCAGCGCCTGGGTAGTCATCCAACTGTATGTTGATCCGCTGGTGCGCGTACTCACCGTCGGCATTGCCGTGCTCATTGGCTATGTGTGTGTCAAGTGTTTGGGCGAGAATACAGTGGTGGCATATCAACGCGCCAAAGTCAGCTCAATTAATATAGTGACGAAATCGGAAATGGAAAAGCTACACACCATCTGTCAAGACGTCGGTGAACGGCCAACAACAACAGCGGCAGCAGCGCGCGCCGCAGCAGCTGCAGCCAGCGTTGGACCAACACCAACAACAAGCGCTATGTTAGCCAACACTGTGCAATGATTATGACCCGCTGAGGAGGGAGGCAGCAGTGCAGTGGAGTCGGAGCACACGCGCTTGTTGAACGGTGAAGGTGAGGATGAGCAACAGCAACTACAACAACAACAACAACAACGACACGAGCGTTTGGTGGAAGTTGAACAGGTGAATGGGCGAGTGACAGTAGCTGCCACAAAAATAGCACCACCGAATACGATTATTAGTCTGACTAATGTAACAGAGAAGAAACGAACTAAACACTAACTGACTAACGCGGTAATGGCGAGGCGGAGTAAATGCGACAGCAATAACAACAACAACAATGACGACTGCGCGCTGACAAGACGTGGACGACAGCGCTTGCGTTCCAAGGCAAGTTAATTAGTTTGGACAATGGCTGTCTATTGAAACAGCTATGACTTTACACAACAACAGCAAATTACTGCAGCAATTATGAGAAGAAAAAATAATTATAATTATAAAAAATAGAAATATAATAACATTACTCGTTCGGTTTAAGCAACATTAACAATTAACTTTCATTAATACATACATACATACATACATATATATATATATACATATATACAAGCATATGGACATATACACACAAGGACAACTTAAAATAACCGCCAGCCAAGCCAAAGTAAGCAATCGAAGAAGCCAGTAAGCACAAGCTGTGTGGAAGAAAGCTCAACATAAGCGTGTATAGCAACGAAAAACAACAAAAACAAGAACACGAAGTAGTGCTGCAACCTGGTTCTGCCAAGAGGAGCTAAAATAACGATATCAATAAACTTTAAGGGCCCAGCATAGCAAAAATATGTAAGTGACCAGTTCCTTTTCAACTTTTTTGAACTCAGAAAGAAGCAGAAGAATAAAAATAACTCAAGACGATAGTTTGTGCCAAAGGTAATAAGATTTACAAAAGAATCCAAGCACCTCGGCCCCTTGTGGTTATTTTCAGTTGTCGTTTGTGTACAAGCGCGCGATCCTTGAGATTAGTTGAAGGAGAGAAAAATGTGAAATTCCTCATACAGTCGCGTGCATTTTTCATGTTCACCCATAAATACATACATACATACATATTTTATAATTAAATTGTATTTACAAAATCAAAGCGAAAAAGTCGTGATCTGCGTCTAATATGAGCTGCATACATATTGGCATCGCATTCATTAATTTCATGTTTTTATACACGAATTTGTTTACTCGATTCTCTATGTTAATAAAAATAAGAATTTTATTATGCATATTTTACCATTTTTTTGTGTTTCGAAAACTAAATTTTAAGCAATTTTGTGAAACAATTAATTTTTTTTTCGGCAAGCACTCAAATATCGCAAATCAAAAGATGTTCAAATTTGAAAAAAAAATAAATAAATAAAATAAAAAATTTTATAATATGCCAAATCTACATACATACATACATACACGAGTACATGCAAACATAAATAAATGCGTACACATTTTCATTACAAAAATAGTTTTGTAAAAATGCAAAAACAAAAAATATTTAATATACATATATAAATATAAATAGTAATAGCCAACAACCGTCAGTATCATTGCAATTGAGATTAATTACAAGTGTTTAAGTGAAAAATATGAAGTAACGATAAAAGGCTTTCAAAGTACATATAAAATTACATGTAGTCATAACAACTAACATAATAACACAATAATAGAGTTTGACGCGCCAAATACACCACAGTTGGAGGTAACGACGCACTTGGAAATATTTTTAATATAACCTTCTGGCATAAAAACTTTTGAAAACTCATCAAAACCTACAGCTATACTTTAAAAATTATAATTTATGCTATAAATTCTTTGATTAAAAACATACAAAAATTTAAAATATTAAAAAAAAAAAAAAATAATAATATTTTTTCTAAAAAAATTATCAGTTGAGAAGATTTCCAATTTTATTCACATATTTTTTTGTTTTTCTTGAACCTAAAAACACTGATTTGCCTTAAAAATTATAATTTTACTATAAATTCTTTGAATAAAAAACATAAAAATTAAAATATTAAAAAATAATAATAATAAAAATATTTTTTTCGAAAAAAAGTTTATCAATTTAGAAAAAAAATTGTTTCATTTATATTTTTTTTTGTTTCTGTTGAACCTAAAAAAACAATTATTTATTTTAAATATCATCAATTTAATTTAAATTAAAAATTTGAAGCATTTAGCTTTAGAAAAAATTTAACTTTATATATATTTTTCTGTTTTTGTTGAACCTGAAAAACACTTATTTACCTACTTCACATTAGCAAATATCATTAATTACACAATTTTTATGTTTTTTTTTTATTTAATTGAAATTAAAATTTTGAAGCATTTAGCTTTAGATACACATTTAAATATTTCGACACAAATTTAAATATTTCTAATACTCAAACTCTAAATAAAAACAAAATTTTTTAACTAAATCTGAGTCCATATAATGTATTAATGCAGCTTTAGACGGCTTAAGGGGTTATATTTAACAAAAAAAAATACTTAAAAACAATAAAATACAATTAAAAACAAGAAAAAACGTTAACTTCGGCTGCACCGAACCTAATATACCCTTACTATGTGTTCAGTTTGTATGGAAGCTATATGCTATAGTGAGCCGATCTGAACAATTTCTTCCGATATTACATTATTATTTGTGGAAAGTGGTGTGAAAATTCCAAGTCCATCGATCCTCACTTACTCAGAAAACAACATTTCGAAAAAACGTTTTAAACTTAAAGTTTTGGAAGCCGATAGCACTGATTAAAAAATTTTATAAAAAAAGTTTATATCTTCGAAATTATTTGTCGGATCAACTTTTCAAATTTTCGAAGAATATTCTCGAAAATATATACTTTCGATATACAGTTGAACTTCCCAAACTCGAATCACCACAATCCACAAAAAAACTTCGTGTTAGAGAAACTTCGAGTTATAGAAGGAAATTTGCAATTTAAGAGGTCGTGTTATGAAGAACTTTGAGTTATTTGAACTTCGAGTTAAACAAATTTTAGTTTTGGAAATCCAACTGTGTATGCAAAACAAAAAATCGATTTTTTGAGATGCACATGTGGCTATAACCCCTTAAGATAATGTTTAAGACTTCTTAGAGACTCGACCTTGGTTTTTATATAAATCTTAATTTAAGCATGTAGACTTTCAAATTACGAAACGATTTCGAGAAACAGAATCTATTTAAGACTTTATTGGAAGCATATTCTGTTGATACTGCAAAGACAGTGTGCTCTACTGTGAAAAAAAATCAATGCGGTTGCGTTTAATGGGTGTATTTGGCGATTTTTAATATACAAAGCGCGTAACTAACATATTTCGATTATTTTGTTGAAGGCAACATTTTTTTAAAATTATTTACACGCTAATTTCAAAACAATAAAGCATTATAATTAATTATATTACAGCATAATTAGCATTGAAATTATATAAAATGTGCATTTTTTATTAAAAAATTGATTAATCAATTTTATTAAATTTTTAAAAAAATTTAATTTAATACAAATAATAGTACTAATTTTTATTAAAAAAATTCTGAGTTGAAAATGCTTATTATTAAAAAAATATCTCTACTTAAAAAAAATTAATTCAATTAAATTATTTTTCATGCAACCCTGTTTATAACCTGCAAAATGTTACTAAAATATTAAAGGAGCTAATTTTTCAAACAAGTCTATGCTAGTAACAAAACAACTCAACTCATATTAAAATATTTAAATGTTGCTTTCTACTGATATTATTGCGTCACTTTGCTCTTGCTTTTGCTTTAACTTAATTTCAAAACTGCTAACAAAACACTCAATTAAAACAATTATTTATAACGAGATGCTTGGTTAAACCAATTATACCGAAAAAATAATCACCTTTTATTTTTCAAAATAAAAAAATTATAAAATTATTAAAAAACAACAACAAATATTTATGTATTTTTCGAAAACTAAACTATTTTTATGCATTTATGAGGAAAAATTGTATAGTTTTCGAAAACAGCAAAGCGAAGTTGAGAATATGCGCTCAAACATACAGACTTATAACATTAATGTAGCAGCAAAAAAAAAAAACTTACAGAAAAAATAGAAGTAAATATATGTATGTTAAGTGAGTTCAAAATGCATACACGCATAGGTAAATAATGAACTTGGCAACAAGAAACAAAAAAGTTAAAATAAAATTGAAAACTTAAAAATAAAGTCAGAAAATTTTTAAAATAAAGTAAAAAAATTGAAAAATTAAAAATAAAGTCCAAAAAATTTAAAAATAAAATAGAGAAATTAAAAATACAGTTAAAAAGCTTAAAAATAAAATTGAAAAATTAAAAGTAAAGTCAAAAGCATATAAAAATATAATTTCAAAACTTAAAAATACACTCGAAAATAGTTTAAAATAGAATTGAAAAAATTAAATTCAAAAAATTAATAAACTCAAAAAAGTCTTCAAAAATAAAATTTCAAAACTTAAAAATAAACTCGAAAATTTTTCAAAAATAGATTTGAAAAAATTTTCCAAAATAGAAAAACTTCAAAAATAAAATGTAAAAATTTTATTGATTTAAATTGCGCATAAAATAAATACAAATAGTATTCAGTTCGTTCATTGTACGCATTACACTGTGCAACATAATAAACTTACTTACATAAATGCTGTAAATTCAGTTTCAAATCATCACACATCAGAGTACGAATATTATTTATAATAACTAGTAACTACATATATATACAAAAAAACTTTAAAATATTTAAACGACAGCATGTACGTATGTGTGCAAATACTCACACACACATATATATATATAAATAATATTATTTTTAATACGAATTATATTTAAGTGCTAGTTAAGTTAATATAAATTACGATAAATACAACAACACAACAACTCTTTATTATAGAGTAAAACGAGAAAGCTAAAGAAAATAAAACAAATAAACAAAATGCAACCTTGCAAACACGTATTAAAATTAAATTTAAAATACATATTAATAATGAAAATTTAATTGTAATCAAATTATTGTGATAGCAGCATACAATTCATTTAACCATTTAATCATAAACGATATATGCATGTAAGAAATTTTACAAAAACAAAAAGAAAACAAATATTTAAGAAAGTAAGCAAACGTTTGCATTCATTTTAAACAATTTTTAATGGAACAAAGCCAGTGAAGTAAGCTTAAAAAATTAATTTTGCTAATAATATATACCGTTAAATGACTCCCCGCCTCCCAATTGCATGTGCGACGCATTTGCAAGCCAACACAATTTTGAAGCAGTCCAAATTTTTTGCGCACTTACAACAAATTTGATATAAAATATTATATATTTACGCTTTGTAAAGTCATTAGCCGATAAGCGTGCGTACCATCTTTAGCCGTTGTGTCAATGAAGTCTGTTTAGGGCGCTGCACTCAACGTTTTATGTGTAGGCGGTGGAAAGTGAAGCTTCTTTCACTTACAGTTTGAGCACTTAAATTAGAAAAGCGGTCATGTGATGTTGATTCAACAAGTGGAAAAATAACTTATTTCTTCGTAGCATTCGTAGACGATTTTTGAGCTGTCATACTACACTTAACCGCTTGAGAAAATATTTTTGGCTACATACTATGTATATGTATAAATCAACACTTGCTAGGAAAATGGTACCAACATATGTTTTGGGCATGGTTCGGTAGTCTGTCTCATCGGGTACTGTAAATTCCAATCAAGTCGATTTTATAAATGGTATGGCATGAGCCCATAGAATCTGTTCCCGATGTCTTCAGTGAGTGAGACAAGTTTTGGTGAATTTCGATCTCCCATAATAATATTCTTAAAGTATTCCTTTTAAATCGTTCATAAATCAAACTTCACCCAACGCCATATGATCAGCATCTTTGTTTTCGTGTTTGGTGGGAAGGTGGTCAAACAGAAAACATAAGAATACGAAAAGTTTTAGATCCTTGAACCTCCCGTCGCCTTTTTTGGAGTCCATTTCACTAGATCTTCCCAACCCAGAGATGCCACATTCTCCGTATTTTTGTTTTTGTGCTTGGTGGGTAGGTAAGCCAACAGAAAACATAAGAATCAGATATTTTTATTCACGGTACAGATTTCAGAATACCAACTCATTTTTGAGAGAAACCTGTTCATGTCACTAGCATGCAAAGGTTCATAGAACTGAATTCAATGATCAACAATAAGTTAGATCGTTGTCTTTAATAGGAACAATTATTGCTGGATTGTCATAGACTTTTTTGAATAGCAGGAAGCATCGAAAGCCGGAGTTTGGGACTTTAATCCGCTAAACCTAACCTACTCCCATCTCACATTTGTTCCAGGGTACCATATCGGACAATATGGAATAAGTATTACTTCATGGGAGAAAAGAAAACATTTAAGTCTCCTCTATTGTACGAACTGACTGATGCCTAATCTGTTGCAAATGTCTCAATCCTATCATAAATAGAGCTACCACATCGCTGACAGCTATCCATTTGACAGAGGACTCACACATAAGTGCAGTCAAATTTTCCACCGTGAGATACGTCGGACAATCCGGACTAAAGTCATGACGATATTTGTGGTAGCTTCTAAGGCACTTATAGCCACTGAGTATTTGGCTCAGGTGGAAATCCAGGTCCATATGTAGTCTATCTATCCACGAATTTTTGTCCGGAATCAATCTGTGGATCCACAGTCTTTTGCATTAAGTTACCACCTTCCACATTTTGATGCTTTTGATTCTCTCCTCTCTATTTGCTGCTGTAAACGTCGTTGATAAGTTTTAGAATCGCGCGAATTCGTTTCTATCGAGTTCAATCCGCGCCAACCTCAGCAGACTATATTCAAGGGCTTGCAGCAAACATTCACAGCAATAGTTTACTTCAATACCAGATACCAACTTGAATTTACTATATTTGTTGCATACTATGTACCATCGCATCCGTTCATACTTGACGCGGAATGACAAAAAACCAACAATTTCATTTTCTTTTTTATCGACGTAAACACCGCTTACGCAGTTATAGCCGAGTTTGAAAAGTCTCGCATTCGAAGAAGTTTTCTTCTTTCCATAAGTAGTGTTTTTTACGGAGCTGGTCCCAAGCACAGCTCACAACACTGGGGAAGAGCTATGTTTCTTTTTTTTGATACCAGATTGTACTTGGTCTAAGATTATATGTAAAAGAATCGTTTTTGGTCACTCCCAAGTGAATGGCGCTCAGAGAACTTTCCTGAATTGCGCAAACTTCTACATATGCCTCCATCCTCCAAACCAACAATTTACATATCTTTACGATATTGCTCGTATTAACACCTTGAAAATATACTATTTTTGAGCCGTTTACAAGCAAGTCAATACTTAAACCAAAATTTTCATATACTTGTCGTAAGCCTTCGTTGGGAGTGATTTTTTCACCGACGTATTCATAAATCCACGAATTTTCACCAGTAATTGATGCGTTTGATGAATCTAGAGTCTACTCTACTCGAAGTCGTTTTTGCAAAAATTTAGATAATAACCGTCTAACGCTACCCAAACCATTAACCAAAATGTGTAGAGTCGATTCATAGGTGATGTTGAGATCCTCTGCTATCTGTCGATGACAACACGCCGATTTTCTAGAAGTAGTTTCTTAACTTGTTCGATATTATCTTCCCTCACAATGGAAGACTCACATACAGCAAGTTTTCGATGACTTCACGACTTGCCCTGAATCCTGTGTCTCACGCAACTGTGTCTGTTTGTGTCAAGTAGACTCTCCAAAACACAATATTTCGAACGATTCCTTAAGTGAGAGGTGGAAGTTGGGTAAGTTGTTATGTTAACCTTACCCACAACTTAAATTCAATTGATAGTAATGGTTATGGCCATGGCGTTATGATAGGGCATCACTAATTGGAAACCTTTAGCCGTGAGCTTAATTGCTTCCCCCATGCTGAAAATCACCAAATAAATTCTTCGCGTACTCCAAACACATTAATTAACACTTGGAAGTCGACGGTCTTTCGAAAATGTGTTTAAGAGGTTGTAGCAAGCTAGGGAAAAAATTTTTTCGATTCAGTTTGCGTGCACAGTTTATATGGAACAATCCGGGTCAAATTTGATCAGAGGTTGTACCAACATAAGAAAAAAAATTTTCGATTCGGTTTGTTTATATGGACAAATCCGGGTCAAATTTGATCGGAGGTTGAACCTACATAGGAAAAAAAATTTTTCGATTCGTTTTGTTTATATGGACCAATCCGGGTCAAATTTGATCAGCTGGTAAGTTTGTTCGATAGTCTTATGGTATTTTCCGAAGATGGCCTCTAAATAAAAGACCTTTTGTAGTACCATAAAAGTACGAGTATAGTTTATTAATTTACGGGCGTCAAAACTTGTATATACGTTAGTTTTCCAGCTTCCATGATTTACTCAAACCCCACAAGCACTCGCTCCTTTTCACTACATCAGTCGCTCATAAATGGCTTTCAATATATTTTACAATATATGCTTGACACGCTTTCAACATTTTTAGCACCATATCATACATATTTTTTCACCTTTCATTGGATTCCTTTTCACTAAATAATATAGTCACTCTGTGTGTGAAAGTAAAGAACCTTGATATATGTACATACGTCTTCAAGTGATATACATATAGTCACCAAGTGATATGTAAGTCATCATTATGATCTAAGTCACGCTAATGAATCAGGGAACAAAATCGCCGAAGCACCCGAAGTACTCGTAAACGTTTTCGTAAGGATCAGCTGTTTTTTCTGACATTGTAATAAAAGATATCTGTTCGAAGGAACGCGTTCAGCGTTTTCTCTCACTACCAAACTGTAGACTTTCACTGCGCCACTAAATCACAAAACCGAATCCCTAAAGCCGCATCCTGAGCTTAGCTTCAAAATCAGCTCACATACAAATATACACAGGCATAGCTGCAATGAAATATTCATATTAATCCAGTGCACTCACAAAACAACAAACACACGCCATTTAGGTTGCACGGCATAATTAATTTGTTATATAATAAGTGTAATAATTTAAATAGTTGTTATGCTTAAGACACACATGCTTTATATGTAAGCCTTAATTATTGAAAAAGATGATAAGAATTGTACACGTTCATAAAAAAAGCAATTAATTATTAGTAGTGGTTTATATGCATAGCATTTTGGAGTTCATACATACATATTACATAGTATATGTATATATCGTAGATTTTTACATACATACATATGTATACATATATAATTTCATTCATAAAAAATCTTTACGAAATCCACGTCAATAAAAGATATTTAAAAAGGAATTGTTTGAAGTTGTTGTTATTGTAGGATTTTAACATTATTCTTAGGGGGTTTATTGGACAATAAAAAGTTAGTGATAACGACTTAATGTTGGAATAGTTGAACTCTATGTCTAGAATTGTTAGTTGCTAGTAATAGTTAAAGGATATAAGGCATTACCGACTCTATTTGTATTCAACCACCTTTCTTGATGAAAATAGAAGACGACAACAAGGAGCTGACCGAAAATGGTATTCAGACAACGTGGTTTAAAAGTAACTAAGGTCTTGAAACCAAGTATGTGTACTACTATGAGCAAAGCATTTATACGAATAGCATCGTGCAAACGACCTATAACACTTAAATATATTCCCTATTGGCAGTTGGGCCGGTCGGAAGGCATTCGGAGTGCACCACACCTCGATATTTGAAGAAAGCTGTCAACATAACCTCGATTTTTGACTTGCTTTGACGTGTTTTTTCGGCTTCGGCTTCGGCTCACCTTTGCCATGATATTTAGCCGATCGACTTTATAGTAATCGGAAAGTAGTGTTCCACAGACGTCAACGTTAAAAAAATCGCATTGCGAATTTTGTGTTTTTTCAAAAATTTTTTATTTATTCATGAATATCTATTTTGTCCCCTTCAAAGTAATCCCCATGAGCAATTATACACTTGTACCAACGGTTTTTCCAATCTTCGAAGCACTTCGAAAAATCATTTTTTTATCTTCTTCAGCTCCTCCTTCGATGCCGTCTTTATCTCGTCAAGAGAAGCGTAACGTCGTCCTTTCATGGGCCTCTTCAGTTTAGGGAACAAGAAAATGTTACAGGGGGACCAGATCTGGGGAATAGTGTGTTGTTCTTAGCCAAAAAGTCGCGCACAAGCAACGATGTGTGTGAGCAGGGGCGTTATCGTGGTGCAAAAGCCAATTTTTCTTCTTCCACAAATCCGGGCATTTCTGGCGGATTGCTTCGCGCAAATTGCGAATAACTTGCAGGTAATATTCCTTATTGACCGTTCTTCCCTGTGGCAAGAACTCATGATGCACCACGCCCCTGCAATCGAAGAAAACTGTCAGTTACGATTCGCGATACTTTTTGAACAAACAAACCTCGTACTTCAGAGAGACAAGCACTAATAATTATTTGAATGAGATTTGACACAGATGACTGTCAGCATACCAACCTAGAAAAAAAGAGAAACCTTCCATTTTTTTCCCACAGTAGTACATAAGTCTAAGTTAGGTACAGCGTCTACCAATAGGAATGACGTGTTATCGACAACTCGTGTTTACATTTTTGTGACAAATTGTCAGTGTGTTCAGTAAAGTTTGCCATTTTATCGTGTCATGTTTCACTTTGCTTCCAGTGGCTATCGTAAAATGAAAAATCGTCTTCTCAGATGAATCCCATTTCTGATTTATTGACTTCATCAATAGACAAAATTTTCGCTATTGGGTTAAGTCAAACATAGTGTGGTTCAAAAAATGCAATTTCATTCCAAAAAATTTACTGTTCGGTGCGGATTGTAGTATGGCGGCATTATCACACCTTACCTCTTACGAACTGAGGCAGGGAATGATGTTTCTATCAATGGCGAGTGCTATAGTAGGTTGTTGACCGGCTTTGCTTTCCCGAAATTTAATTAAATAGACGCGAACATAAAGATCGTCTTCTCCAAAAAGACGGTACGCCGCCACATATTTCGTGTCTAAATCTGGGTATATTGGATGAAAAGTATGGCGACACGTTAATTTCGAAAAAATGCCAGTCAAATGAACGCCAAGATCATGCGATTTAACGCCTCTAAGTTATTTTCTCTGAGGGTATGTTGAATCAAAGGTTGACGCCAATCAACTAGCAACGCTCGAGAAGCTGGAAGACAACATTCAGCGCACTTTAGTCGAAATTCCAGCCAATGTCATAGAAACCCTCGTGACTATTTAAGAAAACTGTATTCCAGGTGAGGACTATAAAGCAGATGATAAAGAACCTTCCAAACAAGCTCTTGGAGGTTCTGTTGAGTCACTATCGATTTTTATGACCTGGCGTTGTCCTGAAGGAACACAATTCTTCTCCTATTTGCCAAAGTAGCTTGTTTTGTGCGATTGCTTCTTTCACAAGGTCTAATGGATAACAGTACAGGTAGAGACTAAGAGTTTGGCGGCAGGGAAACTAATTCTTTTTTAGATACAAGCTTATATCATATCGTAGGTTGTGAAGTATTCGACAGAAAGTTAATCTTACGATCTTACCGCAGTAATCCAGGTAAGCATCGCGGGGGATGTCCAGAGAAGCTCCAAAACTTTTAAAATGCCATCGATGACGTCGCCACTGTAAGTATGGTGCTTTTTTGAGATTAATCTTGTTCAAGAATATAAGTTGATGAAGTACTTATGAATTTTAAGTTAAGCCGTAATTTACTTCGATATCAGTCAGCCATCCTGCCCTTATCAAGCATGCGCTTGGACAGAATGATATCGTGATAATACTTATGCATGTATATGCCTGATCATAGCGGTCGTATTATTGGAGTTGGAACAGATGGAAGTTACAATATTGTCGTAATGTTTGTTGTCTTCTGTGTTACTGTTAAAGGAAACACGAGAATTCATGGCGATGACTATTGAATACGTGTTGCTAAAATGAAAACCTGACGCACTAAGCCCTCAAACATTGGAAGGCTTGTGTTTGCGCTCAGATCCATTTAACTTCACTAACTGTATAGATATATTTTACGGGCAAATACTGAGTTTTCGAACCATGTAATCGTTATTCAAGCCGTTCGTACACAAAGTATTGAGAGCATCAAATATTCCACGATTACCTCAAAGGTGTGGTGCGGAGCAGTCTTAGTTACAGAAAACTGCTATACCAGACTATAGAGGGATCACGACAAATAGAAGTTACGTCAGGAGCAGCACAACAATCCATTTTAGGCCCAGACCTGTGGTAGATTAGTTACGATGGAATACTAAAACTTGAAATGCTAGACGAATATATATTTAATCGGCTACGCGGACGATATCACAGCAGTAATCACAGCCCGAATTAGGTCATGGTTCGGACGCAAACAAGTCTCTAGATCGCTAAAGAAAAAACAGCCCTTCGTCAGCAGCTCTCGTAATATGTATGCAAACGACTAAGGATATTCTAAGAACACAAAAATCTGTAATTACGTAGGCGTAAAAATGGCCCAGATTATCTTTCTGGGTACAAATTCAGCAGACTAATGAGCAACATAGGAGGGCCCAAAACGGAGACGAGTTCTTAATATTAACAACCACCATCGCCCACACCAGAAAAGAGATAAGTTCTTTATATTAACACCCACCATCGTCTTACTATACGAAGCAGAGAGAGCAGATACCGTTGTTGTGATGACAGTAAAAAATATTCCTAAAAAATATTCCTACATTATGTATACCAGT
>CM050326.1:83583027-83988798 GCA_027475135.1 Bactrocera correcta
AAATTAAGTAAGAACGAATTCGATGAACCGAATTTTTGAGTACTTTTTTTACAAAGTCAATTGACTTCTAACGCTTGGAGAGTCTGGTTTATTGCTAAAGACCAATGACTTCAAATAACGGCAGAGGTAATAGTCAAATGGTATTAAATCGCAACTTCTTGGAGGCAATTCAACGTCACAATTTCTTGAAATCTCCTAACTTGCCCCTTATTGTCGGAACCAGATGTTGTCAAGATCAAGTGCGACCATAAAAAGTTAGTTATCATCGATCGAGAGAAATACGGATTCTGCCAGACCAAAGACCACGCCAATCAATTTAGATCAATGTAATGGTTGGTCATGAATAATTTGTTGGTTTTCTGCGTTTTGTTTAATTACCGCACACTCAAATGAAAGTGTGTCTCATCACCGATACTTAGAAATCATATCACCTGTATTGGAAAACCCGGTACATACAAATGTACATATATACATATGTGTGTACTTATGTACATGCCAAAAAAAATTGTGAAAAATTCATTTGAATGAACTGACTAACTCGGCGTATTCTCAAGTGCACAAAAGCATAAAACTTTTTCTAGCGAAACCAAACTTTTTATTTCCCACTGGTTTTCAAGAGTTATTTCGTTTACTCGTTGCCTTTTAGGCAAAGCGATATTACTGTGTTTGACT
The DNA here is from genome assembly GCA_027475135.1 of Bactrocera correcta. NCBI lineage: Eukaryota > Metazoa > Arthropoda > Insecta > Diptera > Tephritidae > Bactrocera > Bactrocera correcta. The sequence goes on from CM050326.1 coordinate 83,583,700, forward strand.
TCACACAATTTTCGACAGTTCTGCTGCTGATCCGTTACTAATTTGTGTGTTAAGCTGGTAATGATTAAATTTTCTTGGCACTTTTGGCAATTCGACATACATATGTACATATTCGTCGATAGGGAACTCCATGCTGATTTCTATGAACAAACAGTTAGAAGAGATTTGTATGAGTGACCAAACTTTGCACGAGGTATACGCTTCATATAGGCAATGTAGTCATATTAGACATATAGTCGATATGCCCAATAGTTTTTTGGATCAACGAATTTTTTTTAATTAAGGTCTTACCATTCCTAAGGTTTATTGAACAGCGATGGTGTATCAGAAAATATTATTTAACTTAAGGTAAATATACATCAGACACGATTTTACAGCAAGTCATCTAAATTTGAGATCATGATGAATTCTCTTAAAGTCCCCAGATAATAACACAAATATGTACGTTAAACAAAGAACAGAAAATATCGGTCAATCAGTGATATACCTATTTGATTTGAGAACGTCTTTTCCATAATGTATGTATCCTTCATGGAGGATGAAGTCATGTGTAGAAGTTCACGCAAGTGAGGAAAGTTCTCTGATCACTTGGGAGTGGCCAGAAACGATTCTTTTACATATGATTCAAGCAGCTCACGACTTCCGGTCTTTGACCAGGTATCCTGGGTAGCCAAAGAACATCCGTTTGAAGGCGAGCCAAAGTGAGAAGTCGAAAAGTCCCCTCCGCAGAGTTGTGCGTTGGGTTTGGGACCCGCCACGTAAAAAATCATACCAATGAAAAGGAACAACAAGCCTCGGATGAGTGACCCCCCTTTTGATGACGACCATGGCCAACAAATTAAGAGCATGCACCTGAAATGTCCGGTCCCTTAATTGGGAAGGTGCCGCTGCCCAGCTGGTTGATGTCCTCATGAAAATAAACGCTGACATCACCGCCGCCTAAGAAATGCGATGAACGGGACAAGGACAAAGACGAGTAGGTCCTTGTGGCATTTACTACAGAGGCCATATAAAGGAGCGAAGGTTTTGAGTGGGAGAGGGACTACGTCGCCGAGTACTATTATTCACTCCGCTTAATGAACATCTAGCCACAATCCGCATCAAAACGAGGTTCTTCAACATATCGCTGATTTGCGCCCACGCCCCGACGGAAAAGAAAGACGATGTGATGAAAGATGCCTTCTATGAGCGCTTGGAGCACATCAATGAGAGCTACCCCCGCTACGATGTCAAAATCGTGCTTGGCGACTTTAACGCCAGAGTGGGCAAAGGAGGTATCTTTGGCACTACGGTCGGTAAATTCAGCCTCCACGAGGAAACATCCCCTAATGGGTTGAGGCTGATCGACTTCGCCGGGGCCCGAAATATGATTATCTTTAGTACTAGATTCCAGCATAAGAAGATTCATCAAGCTACCCGGCTGTCTCCGGATCGAAAAACTACCAACCAGATCGATCATGTTGTGATAGTGTTTTAGATGTGCGTGCGCTCCGACGTCCTAAAATCGACACGGCCATGCCGACAGGGGTAATGCTCGAAAATTCTACGAAAAAATGCGGCGGCTTACAGAAGGTTTCAAGACCGGAGCATACCATCGTAGAACTCCCAGAGGTGATCTAGTCACCGATGCCCAAAGCATACTTAAATTATGGAGGGAACACTTCTCCAGCCTGCTGAATGGCGGTGAACGTACAACGCCAGGAGAAGGTGAACCCGATTCCCCAATCGATGACGACGGAGCAGACGTTCCATTGCCCGACCAGGAAGGAGTTCGAATAGCAATTACCCGCCTGATGAACAACAAAGCGCCGGGGCCGAAGGATTGCCGGCCGAGCTATTCAAACACGGCGGCGAACAGCTGGCGAGGAGCATGCATCAGCTTCTTTGTAAAGTATGGGCGGACGAAAGCATGTATAACGATTGGAATTTAAGTGTGCTATGCCCAATCCATAAAAGGGAGACCCCACAATCTGCGCCAACTACCGTGGGATAAGCCTCCTCCACAGCTCATATAAGGTTCTATCGAGCGTATTGTGTGAACGAATAAAGCCCACCGTCAACATACTGATTGGACCTTATCAGTGTGGCTTTAGACCTGACAAATCAACCACCGACCAGATATTCACCATACGCCAAATCTTTGGAAAAGACCCGTGAAAGTAAAATCGACACACACCACCTCATCGTCGATTTCAAAGCTGCTTTCGACAGCACAAAAAGGAGCTGCCTTTATGCCGCGATGTCTGGATTTGGTATCCCCGCAAAACTAAAACGGCTGTGTAAACTGACGTTGAGCAATACCTAAAGCTCCGTAAGAATCGGGAAGGACCTCTCCGAGCCGATCGATACAAAACGAGCTTTCATATAAGGCGATTCCCTATCGTGCGACTGCTTCACCCTGCTTTTGGAGAAAATAGTTCGAGCTGCAGAACTAAATAGAAAAGGTACATAGCATCTTCTATACGAGTGTACAGCTGGTGGCGTATGCCGATGATATTGATATCCCGCGATAGTTTTGCTTCTCTCCAGACTGGACAAGGAAGTAAAACAAATGGGTCTGGCAGTGAACAAAGGCAAGACGAAATATCTCCTGTCATCAAACAAACAGTCGTTGCACTCACGATTTGGCACTCACATCACTGTTGACAGTCATAACTTTGAAGTTGTAGATAATTTCGTCTATCTTGGAACCAGCGTAAACACCACCAACAATTTCAGCCTGGAAATCCAACGCAGGACAACTCTTGCGAACAGGTGCTACTTCGGACTGAGTAGGCAATTGAAAAGTAAAGTTCTCTCTCGACAAACAACTCTTGCGAACAGGTGCTACTTCGGACTGAGTAGGCAATTGAAAAGTAAAGTCTCTCTCGACAAACAAAAACCAAACTCTATAAGTCACTCATAATTCCCGTCCTGTTATATGGTGCAGAGGCTTGGACGATGTCAACAACTAATGAGTCGACGTTGCTTGTTTTCGAGAGAAAAGTTCTGCGAAGGATTTATGGTCCTTTGCGCTTTGTCCACGTCGAATATCGCATTCGATGGAACGATGAGCTGTATGAGATGTATGACGACATTGATATAGTTCAGCGAATTGAAAGACAGCGGCTACGCTAGCTAGGTCATGTTGTCTGTACCCGTCGGGGAAGGCAGCGGAAGAGGAAGACCGCCACTCCGTTGGAAGGACCAAGTGGAGAAGGACCTGGTTTCACTTGGAATATCCAATTGGCGCCACGTAGCGAAAAGAAGAAACGACTGGCGCGTTGTTGTTAACTCGGCTATAATCGCGTAAGCGGTGTCTACGCCAGTAAAGAAGAGAAAAAAACTCATCCAAAAATCTGTATTTTGTGTTTTTTTTGACATTTTCATCTGTCAATATGAGGATTCTCGCTATTGCCAACTACTTTTGTTTTGGAAAAAACCCAGCTATTGTTAATGAAAAAAAGAGATGAACTGGCAATCTTCAAGTTCAATATACAAGCTATAATAGCTTATGTTGGCTAAGTCTTCCATACAAGCACGCTTATTCTCTACAAGAAAAACTGCGTTTGTGAACAACCCTTCTTTATTATTTTTTTTTTTGTTTTTTTTAGGTGGGGGAAGCATCGAAAGCCGAAGTGTGGAATTTTAATCCGCTAAACCTAACCTACTCTTAACTCAGGTCATGGGAGGGACAAGACATTTAAGTCTCCTCTATTGTGCGGACTGACGGACGCCTCGTCTGTTGGAAAGATCTCTGTTTGGTCATTATGAACACTGACGCTTCGCTGACAGCTTTCAATTAATCGGTCTACTGACACAAGAGTGTCATTAAATTATCTACCGTAAAACTACCACCGAGTGTGGTTTTTAGATTTTCCCTTGTATTCGATAATCGAGGGCAATAAAATAATACATGTTCAGAGTCATCTATATACTCTGTACACGTCGAACAGTTCGGACTAATGTCATTGTGGAATCTGAAAAGGTAGCTTCTAAAGCATCCATGTCCACTATTTGTGTCAGATGGAAATCTGAATCCCCATGTCGTCTGTATATCCACGAGTAGTTGTCCGGTATAAGTCGATGGGTCCAGCGCCCTTTGAATAAAGAATTCCACCGCTCCTGTCACATTTTAGTACTTCTGTTTCTCTCCTCTGTCCTTACGGAACTCATTGCCTTCGCTATTAAGAATCGCCGGCTGGAATGCACACAGCCTCTATTGGTCATCATTCTCGATAGGGCATTATAAATATTATTTGCCTTGGCGGAAGAATACTCCCAGTGTTCTTTAAATTTTAATTTGGATTGTAGTATTACTACCAGATACTTCAATTGCGCCTGCGAAGTAATCTTGCATTCCGCAATGGTGAGCTCTATTCGTTCTTCTATCTTCCTAATGCTTATCAGTAAAACTTCTGTTTTTTCTTCCGCCAGTTTCAGACTCATAGAAGACAACCATTGGCGTATACTACTTAAGCACTCATTACATTTATTTCTCAGGTTGGCTAATTGTTTGGCAACTGCTATCACCATGTGATCGTCCGCATAAGCTACTAGTTTCACGTCTGTTGGCTGCCGTCTTCTTAGCACCCCGTCATACATAAGGTTCCATAATGGTGGGCCTAACACTGAGACTTGAGGTACTCCGCTCCTGATAGAGTAGCTCTTGGTGCCTTTATCCGTAAGATACGGTCAATGTGTGTCAATGTGTGTCAATGTAATATAATTGAAATTCTAAGATTGTCGCACAACAGGCAATATGGCAGTTATCTAAATAAAATTAAGCAAGCGTGTTTTCCTATAACGGTGCATACTTGTGCTTAGAGCGAATAAAATGGGTAAAAACCCGCCCCACACCCCATATATGTAACTAACGAGCCGTATGTACGTGATAGCAATTCCCTAACTTTGGTCCTGTTAAGTTACAATATACAATCGTTTATACTCGAACTTACCTCTTCCTTACTTGTTAGACTTGATATATCATATGTTAAACGCACTATTTGTGCGAAACTTTATCCCGATATATTCAGTTCTATACGTAAAGTGAAAGATTATTTTATTTTAAAAATATTGCTATATGAGATAGTTGATTTCTATTTTCACAACGAAAGAATGTCAGGACAATGTTACGTACCGAATAGGTTGAAATTAATAGCGCCTTCCTACGAAGCCTTTTCGTACCATCTTGGGTGCAAAATTTAATGTTTCTAACATATTGTATTTAGTAATTTTGAACATTACTGTTATAGGGAGAATTGAGAGTGGGAGTAGAGGAGCTGCTAAAAAGCGCTTTTGTGAGAACTGATTTAGCTTTAGGAGTACGTATTTACATACACGCCACGCCCACTTTTTCAACATTTTTCAGCCCATAGATGTCCCTCTGAAATGTGATTTGGTATGTTAAACAGTTTTTGATTCTTAATATGGAGCTCAGAGAGTTTTAATTAATGAAGTTTTGTGGGCGCGGCAATGTTCCGATTTCACTCATCTACAATATCAACCTTCTTACAATACTGTGAAACATTCTACATACTTATGTACCTAGTTTCATAAAGATATCAATTTTTACTCAATTTACACCTTACACATATGGATGAAGGACAGTATTTCCACACATTTCAATTCAAATTATGTTAAGATCTGGAGAATATGGTGGCCAGGTCATGACATTAACGTTTCGACTCGAAATAAACGACTTTACTACCCGGGCGTTATGAATGGGAGCATTGTCTTGTTGAAAAATCCAAGAAATTGGTCCACAGAAATCTTTTAATTGTGGAAATACGGACTCCAACAATGTTTTGAAGCGAGCGCCGTTCATCTTCTGTTCGATAAAAACCAAGTCAATCGTTCCATAAAACGTGATGGCACCCCACACCATGACTCCACCTTCTCGGCTGTGATGGCGACTTAAATATAACTCATCTTTCCGAAAATCGTGATGTATTGAAAGCCATCAGGGCCATCTAAATTAAAACGTTTTTTCATCAGTAAAGACCACTGAACGCCAATCATTAAGTCGCATGCCAGATTGAACAGTCCACGTCATGTATTCTTTCGCAAATTGAAGCCGTTTTTCTTTGCGTAGTTCATTCAGAGGGGGGTCTCTCATCCGAGGCTGTTATTGACTTTTCATTGGGGGTGTTTTTTACGTGGCGAGTCCCAAACCTAGCGCACAACCCTATGCAGGGGATGTTTCGCCTTCTCACTTTAGCTCGCCCTTAAACGGATGTTCTTAGGCTACCCAGAGGATACTTGGTCAAAGACCGGAAGTCGTGAGCTGCTTGAGTCATATGTAAAAGAATCGTTTCTGGCCACTCCCAAGTGAATGACGAACAGATAAGTTTTCTCACTTGCGTGAACTTCTACACATGACTCCATCTATTCTTAAACGCTTTAGGTGTTTTGCATTTCTGATTGTACGCTAAACAGTTGAAAGGCTTGCTTTTACTCCGGATCTCAGCTGCAGACTTAGTCGAATTTGAAGCAATTCTAACAATTTTGCGTGCTGATTGTTCAGATAGGGCTTTCTTTTTCCTTTAAAGTTTTTTCGATATTCCTCTGGATCTTTTAAAATATCTATCAACGGTTCTGGAGCTGTGTCTTATCTGTTTGGCGATGTTTCGATTGGATAGTCTTTGGGAGTGAAAAAAGTCTACTTTTTCACGTTCCAATAAGCTCAGAATAATAGCTTTTCCCATTATTACTTTAAATGTAGCTCGAAAACAATTTACTTGTTTATTTTTAGTACTTTCACAATAAAAAAACCTGCACTTGTTTACGCTTTACGACAAAGAAATATAAGGTGCGTCTATTTCAATGACCATCCGCAAGCGCACGTGATTGCCATAGACATTTCTGGAATCTTCGAATGTACAGTTATTTTTTCGCAAATCAACCAACTATAAGCAAATATTTTTTGGACAAGATTCGAACTTTGGCAAGAAAAGCATTTTGGACAATAAAAACAAACATGATTTTAAATATAACAATTTATTAAAAAAAAAAAACGTTGGTGCGTCTAACTTAAGACCAGCAGACTTATGTAGGTATGTGATTCCATATCTAATTATTTTGATTATTTTTACGCGAAATACTATACTCTTGCAACTTGCTGAGAGGGTACAATAACTAACATCAAGCAACCGTCATTTTAGAAAGTGTCACAAATATTTATAATAATTAAAAGATGACAGCGAAAGCACACGATGGGTTGGAAAGGAAGTGGAGTAACTCTGTTATTACACGCGGCAACAAAAGTTGCTAATTCTCGGGCGATTCTCTTTTGCTGTCGCCCATTACCTTCACACGAGCAACTTGTGTTGCGCAACTCTGTTCGAGTTTTTTTCTCATTCTCTTTCACTTTACTTTAACCCATTGTCTACTCTTTACTTTAACCCATTGTCGTTTCTTTTTCCTTATAGGTATTTGGGGCGCTCTATCACATATATTAATCAGTTCAGTCAATTAAGAAATACATTTTATTTATAATTCAAAATTAAAGCAATGATTATATGACAGACTTTCACATATATCACCCTTTTCACTATCGTCTGAATCAACTTGTATGACTTTCTCCATATATTTCACAATATCTTTAATTAATTCGATTTTTTTGTCATACTCCATTTTCTAAAATATTTATATTATATTATGTATATCTGTATACATATTTGCAAATTACTTACCAAAAGATGAAATTAAATTTTTTAAATATATTCAAAATATTAATTTAAAAAAAATATACGCAAATGCAACTATGTACTACGAAAGAAAGGACACGAATGCCGAAAAACGTCGCAGCGAACTGTTACGAATAAGAACACAAAGCGAGTTGCTGAACACTGGAAACTCGGCGCAATTCTCCTCTCCTCGTCGCCCCCTCGCCTATAAACCAAGAGTTGCCGCAACTAAAGTTGCCGCGTGTAATACGGGAGTAAGAGGCGCGTGGGTCTTAAGTTCACTAGTTCATGTGTGTACATATGTATGTGGTTGTTATACTAGTGAACATTAAAGTGGAGTACAACATAAGTATGTACGTAAGCTCAAAATCACATAAATCCAAACACACACATGCACAAATGTAAGCGTCCGCAGAGCAGATAAACACAGCTGTAACGAGGGAGGCTCTATTTATGGGTGTATGCGTGTGTATATTATGTTTGACATACTATAGTTTATTTATGGTTCGCAGCCGCCGACACTTTGCTTGCGTTTCACCACACGTACGCCAACAGCAAAGAATATCAAACATTATTAACAACAACAAAAGCGGGCGAGTTGCGAGCATCATCATGTGTATTGCAGCCCATTCACAACAATTTATTTGGTTTGCTACCCTCGGCCGTGTATGAAAAGTGGTATTTAAATGTGTTTTTATCTTCCTGCTTAACGTTTCCTCAACAAATGATTATCCGTTTCTATTTCATTTAGCCAAAGTGATTGAAAATTAGACAATCAAATCGAATCTTAAATTAAATTTACCTTTAATGCTTTCGCTTATCTTCGTTCGAAATAAATTAAGATAAGAATCTGGAGCGCCCAAATGGAATACAACTTCTTACAAATTGGCTGGTACCGTGTTAGAAGGGCGTTCTTGGAAAATTATGGAAATTTTTTTCGATACAGTTTCTGTATACATATATAAATACATACATATTTATGTAACATAAGTATGTATGTATGTACATGCATATATAACCTAACAGTTTGAATAATTAGATTATAATCGATGCTTATCCGCTTGACTGGTGGCAATCGCCCATACTACTTTGACCCGGAAGTCCATTATTTTGGTTAGTTAGTTATTATACTCTTACAAACGCATTTGTAAGTTAAAATTCTTGCAATTACATTGCACACGACTGAAACCATTAGATGAGGGAAAAACTGGCAATATCTTTTTGTTAGACATCTACTTGTTTTCCTAAATAGATTGTTCTTTCAAAATTTTAATGAAAAATTTTCGAGTTCTTAAGTTATCCAAAACTACATTTCTTTCTTTTGTATTAAAGTTTTTAATATACTGAGCACATTTTGAATATACTGAATAGAGATCATCATAGATATTAAGAGATTATAGATATCTTCTTCTTCTTTACTGGCGTAGACACCGCTTACGCGATTATAGCCGAGTTAACAACAGTGCACCAGTCGTTTCTTCTTTTCGCTACGTGGCGCCATGTGGAATTCCAAACGAACTGACTTATAAAGTTCGGTTTTTGTTCGTCGAGAGAGGACGTCGAGAGTAGCACCTGTTGGCAAGAGTTATCCTGTGTTGGATTTCCAGGTTCACATTGTTGGTGGTGTTTACACTGGTTCCAAGATAGACGAAATTATCTACAACTTCAAAGTTATGACTATCAACAGTTAAGTGAGAGCCAAGTCGCGAGTGCGACGACGTCGTTCACTACTAGACCCATTTGCTTTGCTTCCTTGTCCAGTCCGGAGAAGGCAGAATTAACGGCGCGGATGTTGAGGCCGACGATATCAATATCATATACATATAAATGATCAGGATGACGAGAAAAGTTGAAATCCGGTTGACTGTCTATCTGTCCGTTCGTCCGTCTGCCCGTACAAGCTGCAAGTTATAAAAATTAAGATACCTCGGTACTGTTAAAAACTAGTAAAATCACGATAAATCAATAACTAAATACGCTAGAGACATTAAATTTTACCACCGAGTTGTTATGAGAAGCTTAATAAGTATGAAAATTGTTCGATTCGCCCATTTTTTGGTGAAATCCCATATCTCGATACCCGACCAACCGATTTCGGCAAAACTTGGTACGTGGTATTCTTTTCATTTTCCTATGTCATGATATGAAAATGAACGAAATCGATCAATAACCACGCCTACTTCCCTTAATAGCACAATATTAAATTCCACCTGATTCTTTTTTTTTCCAGTAAACAAATCAAGAAGCAATTAATATAACGGAATTAAACTTTGCACGAATAATACCTTTAATGTATACCACCTTATGACCAAAAATTGTTCAAATCGAATAAAACTTTGTTCGAAAATATCGGTCAATGTCTAAGATATTTAACTGAAATTCAGGGATAATCCTTCTGTAGCCCACATAAACTTAATAGGGGTATTCAGACCAGCCTTGTTAATTTGTTAGTCGTTATTCGGTAGTTTTTTACATGTATTTTGTTTTTGTAAAATTAACAGACTATCGTTCTACCGAGTAACGAACTATCCAGCTGGCAAGCTTGATAATTGTTTCGTTACTCGGTAATATCACATCAGCTGTTTTCCTGCTCCTCTGTACATCAATTTAAAGTACTAACCAGTAATAAATTTGATCTGCTCCACATAATTTTCAATTAAATGACTGAGAATTTTTGATTTTACACTTTGTTGAGGCATTTTTACTCTTTAATAAAACTGAATCAGCTGTTTCGGAATAAAATTTACCATACTACAGAGGTAGAACAAAAAGTAGGTTCACAGTTAAGCCTTTTAACGAAGTATCAACTAACGAATTACCAAATAAGCAGGCTTCGGTCTGAATACTCCTATTATAAAGATTTTCGAACTTCCGGGTAACTTTGTACCGCATATATCGGTCAATATATGAGTTATCCCAATGAAAATATGAGAGCGTGTTTTACTCAAAACAGTGCATCTTTGTGCCTAAAATAGATAAATTTGAGCGAAAACTTGACACGGGAGGTAAATATAACTAACATCAGGATTTTCGAACATTCGGCAGAACTTTCTATAAAAAAAAATATAAAATTGCTTGGATTTCGATCCTCAGGATGACGTTTCACACCATAAAGTATTTCCCAGGTTTTGATTCTTGTAAATTGCAAGAGTATAATATGTTCGGTTGCACCCGAACTTAGCCCTTCCGTACTTGCTTTTTTTACGCTCTTGCTACGCATTGTCATTCGCCTCGCGATTTGATGTGATTTGACTTTTTTTCGCATTGTTGCTACTGCTGCAGGGGTGCATTGGAAATCATTTATGAATGGTTCCTGATTACATAATCCCTTATTCGCTTATGCGTAATTAACTGTAATTTTATGGGAATAAATTTTCCTTACACAGTATCGAGTTTGGGAGTGGTTGTGGTATTGTATGTACATATGTACATAAGTATATATTCATATTTACAGAAGTAGCTATACATATGTACATATGTGCATATCTTCGATTACTTTTCACAAAACGAAACTTTGATTTCTAAAAGTTTATACATACTCACATAGACTAATCCTTCTATCTCTCATTACATTGAAGTCATCTTAACCGAAGTCAGGAATCTAGATTTACTGGTGTGGCTTGGATCATTATATATATGTATGAATGTAGCTATCATTATTTCAGGTTTCTTATTCCGTTTCGCATAATTTTTCATTCAAAATTAATATAAAAACTTATTGTTTTGTAGTAGCACTTGAAAATTTCAGACAGATAGAGCCATCTTTACTGAATTTTTCCAAACTAACGTGTGCACCAAATAGAGGTAATTTTTTCAATAGCCTTTTTTGAAAGATTATGCATGAGTCTTGTCAAGCTGTCATATTATTTTTATTGAGTATTGTTTGGCATTTCATCATGGAAAAATTTACGACTGAACAACGTTTAGAAATCGTTCAACTTTATTACGAAAATTCACGTTCTATAAAGAATGTGTTTCGCGCGCTTCGCTCAACTTATGACCAACATAATCGGCATACTGAGCGTAACTGTCAATGACGACTGTTATCGCGCCATAATAACCGACCATTTAATATCTGAGATTTAAGCTCGTGATATCGGCAACATTTGGTTTTAACAAGACAGTGCCACTTCCCACAGATCGCAACATTCAATAAATTTATTAAGAGAACACTTCGGTGAGCAGATAATTTCACGTTTTGTGCCGGCCGATTGGCCACTAAGATGGTGTGATATTACATCGTGAAACTTTTTTCTGTGGCGATGCATACAAACATACATATGTAATATGTAGTCTATGCGGACAATCCCGCTTCGATTAAGGCCTTGGAGCCAAGCATCACGCGTGCACGAAAGCGGATGTACCATGTCAGATTAGCCACGGCCAACATTTGAAACAGATTATCTTCAAAAATAAATGCCAAAGAATGTTCTTTCCAATAATAATAAACATACCTATGTACCTCATTAAATTTAAAGTTTCTGTGTGTTTTTATTAAAAAAAGTAAGAAATCTCGAGATGGATATCTGGTGACCACGATATCTTCACACCAATTCAGTAGATTTCACTGAAATTTATACATAATTTATAACATGAAAAACTAGTCTCTCTTCCAAAAATTTTATATTTCGATTTTTTATGAACAATTAAATGTCGATTTTTCCCGGATAAGTGTAGAAAAAAAATTTCTTGACTCCACCGTTTTGTACAAAAAATCAATAAATAGCTATGCACTATATGATATATTAGCAAAGTAATTGTTTTGTTTACCCCATTGATTTTCGTTGGATGTCCAAGTTCAGTGATGGTTACCGCAAGGAGTATCGGTTGGAACAAAATCAACACGAGCAACCATTCCTTTTAAAATTACTATTTTGTTTTTCAAGCTAAGTGATATATTTTTACTTGTTTATAATAAAATAATTTCCAGCCAAAAAGTTATATCAAATTATCATTTTCTGCCATGTCTCTAAGTGTGATGTACACCTTCTTCACTTTGTAAGAAATAGACGATTAAAAAACATCAAATAAATATGTATACACATGCATACACACATACATACATATGTATGTACATTTGAATGCATAGTATGTAAGTATGTAGCATATAAATTGTGCCAATTGCTCTTCGCTGTTGTCATCGACTGCAAAATGATTTGTTGCTGCCTGCTTATGATGTCACTTGCATTTTGGCGTCAATACAAATAGGTATGTATGTGTGTATTTCAAACGGTTTTGTTTGCGCTTGTGCTGACTTTTTTCACTTTGAGAGACCCACGTAGCGAACACCCGCATGCGCGCTAACACAACCACAAATAGCCTACACAACAGCTCATCAACACATATAGACCCACACATACATTAATTTGCTTACGTAGGTACGTACAGAAGCTGCTGGGCCCGATATCGTCAGCTTGCTACCATCAACGACGTCATTACTTTGTTGCTATGAAAGAGCATAGGAGGGGACTGGGAGAAACGAGAGAGCTGTGCAAAGCGCACCATAGGGAGAGAGCGCATTTGCTTGCCTGCAAGCCGCTTATCGGTTAAATACCCAACAACGCTAGCAGAGATTGCTGTTAAATTTTCTATGACTTTCTTAAGGCCTGATCCACAATTCTAACCGAAAGTCTTGTATACATGCAATCGTTTATCCTTTCTTATGTAAAGGTCTTACGCGTCGCATGGATGTGCGTGTTCGTTTCCGCGCTAATTCTTTTAATGTTTTGGCGCGTCATGGCGCGTTTTTGTTGTTTATTTGTATGCATTGTTGTTCTTGTTATTCAACTGCCTTTTAGCGTTAAATGATAAATTCACAACGACGGCTGCTCAACGCTGACAGTTAGTTTATGTCGTTAGGCGCATTCGTTGACTGCTTCGGCATACATTACGAACATGCAAAACGCTCCACTGTTGATTTTGATTACAACTTCATGCCAATGAATAGGAATAGGCAAGCATGTTCCAGTGCCACTCGCTTTCAATTATTAGTCGATGCGTCTTTCTCAGATTGTTTTAATTTTATTATTTATGTACTTACTGATGGGATAAACAAAAATGTATATACATATTTCATATACATAATTCATATAATTGATGCGTCAAATAACTATGGTGTTATAAAATTTAAGGTCAGAAAACAAACCTTTCCACAAATAAAGAGTATTCTAACTTCGGTGCAACAAAAATTGACATTTTTTCTTGCTTTTTGTTCTTGAAGAGTTTGACAGAAAAATTTATTTTTGTCATGCATTCACACTTTTGTCTAAAATATCTCTTTTCGTTGGAAAAAAGTTTTTACGATGGCGGCAAATTGATCTTGAATTAGTCCAAGAAGTCTAAGAGCCTAACATAAGTAGATTAGTAGTTTCAGCAAGCCCAACCAAATCCAATTTATATGGTGGCAAACGCGACTTTATCAAAATTGTTAGGTTAGGTAGAGATATCGGTGGCATTGAAATCTTTAACAATCACGAGCTTGTGACTTCCTGTGGATGCTGTTTCGACTCTTCATCAAAATTATAAAAAAAAAAACGTTAATAGAGATAGAAGAGAACGTAAACTCAAATTTTATCACAAGGCAAGAAGCAAAAAGTAGTCGGGAGCAAATTGAAAAATTTGAAACGGCGTTTGCATATGTTTTTTTGTGGAATTTTCTGCTCACGAAATTTGATGGAATGAATGAAAAACTGCAAGTTGGGGATATGAATATCGAGGAAGTTGACAATCACTATGAAGCTCTAGTGAAAATTATGGCAGTGTAGAACAATTTCGAATTAACAATTCGGGAGCATTACAGCGTGATTATTTTCAACGTTATTCTAGATTATTTATTAACTTGAAAACAAAATATTTGGGATGTGGGGAAAGAAATGAAATATTCGCTGATACATATGTATGTACATACATATTTCAACACTTGCACGATACCGAACTTCGTGAAAAAGTCTCAATCAATAAGATTTCTCTGCGATGAGATTTTTCAAGATAATTAATTGTTGCGGTTCGTTTGTTAGAGATTGAAAATTCACTTAGTAAATACCTTTTAATGGTGAAAGCTACAACAGATTTAATACAAAAAATTCAAAAAAAAAAAAACAATTGCATCAAAACGAATATACATATCTAGATCTATCGCCCGAGATTTTAAAATGATCTATCTTCCAAATAGTCCGAAAATATCCAATAACTGCTTGGCAGCATTGACATCTTATCACAATGTCTTCAGAAGATTATTACTTTCCGGCTCATGAATAAAATTAACTGTCTCCATAGTGTTTTCCTTTTTGTCTATTTTCTGGATCTTAAGGGGGTATTCCACTCTAGAATTTGAAAAAATCAAAAATTTTTTTTTTCATAATTCGATAGTTTTGATATTCAAAAATATCTCCCTAAAAGGATTTTTCAAAACTCAAATTATTTTGAAAGTTATAGCCATTTTAGTGACGTGGCAGCTAGACCGGTTGAGCGAATATCGAATAACGTAAAACTTTAAACGCGTTTTTCTCGAAAGTACTTTTTTCCACACGGTACCGGCATTATCTCAAGTTCTATTATCAAATTTTTGTTTTTAATATTTAAAAAAAAAATTTAGGAATTTGAAAAAAAGCGTAAAAAATGATTTTTATTTTCCAGCAGTCGCCATTTTTCAAAAAAAAAATGGTTTCTTGTTCCCTGAGGTAGGGACTATAACAGCATCCTTACTGATTAAGAATTTCTTTTGATTTTTTTTTCAGACCACCAGGAGAGTCAGGATCCAGGATCAATGTCACCTGGATGCGCCATTTTTTTACACCTGTCTCTCCCCTCTAATTATTTTAATTTTTAATATTTCTTTGTAAAATCTTTTATCTGTATTCTTAACATATCAATAAAAACATCATAAAAAAATGAATAGTAAAATTATTTTTTGGTTTTTTTTTAAATAAAATTCAAAAAAATTGCCCAAAATTTGATTTCTAGACTAGAATATCCCCTTAATGATGAATGCAATATTGTTTCGACTGTCAGACCACGGCAGTGTCTTCCAATGGATCACAGTAAATAAAGAAAGCCTTCTTCTGACAAGGAGTATGATCGCAAAAAGAAATATATATGTATATATATATATGTACATATAAAGATAGCCAAACACTCTAAAGTATCTTAGAGTTTTATCGAAGATAATGAAAGAATGCCTTGCTATGTTTCACGAGAAACCTGCATAGGTTTTAGGGCACACTCTGATAAGAGCGCTAGCCGATCACCGTTTATATGCCAGACATGCCAGCAGACTGGGGATACCATACAATGACTATTGAAGAAGTTGCCGAGAGGTATAACACGAAGCTATTGTCTCTTCATATTCTATGAGTAGGAATAATGCTTTGTATAGGAAAATAATCTCTGCTATCGGTCGAGGGTTTCTTGGTGGTAGCTCGAAAATTGCAAATAGTGCATATAAAACTTTTCGTATTGATGAAATTTATCAGAAGCACGGGTTGGTTCAGAGAGTACAAAATAAAGTTAGAGGATTCTAGTCGCAGTGGTTTCCTTTTAAAGAACTGCGCTAAGAGGCCTACGAGCCTACCTACGGATTGTTTATACCGGAAGCAATGAAGACCAATATCCTTAGGTACTTACTTACACATGATACACATATATGTATATATAAGTAAGTAGTATGTATTAAAATATATTAGGCATGTGCTTAGATTATAACAAAAAGCATTACATATATGTATGCCTCGTGGCAAGTGAAATCATTTTTTTTTTTTGTTACGTTAGCGAATTCACTCTCACTTTCTCAGAGCGGCACTAACAACCATGTGCCATCTTCAATATTTAAGCAATTAAGTTTAAAAGACATTACAACAAGTTTAGGTGAATCACTCTCACCCGAACGACCTCACTTCCCTATTGCAACCATAACGAGTTTGATTGACACACGCCCATACTGTAAATAAAGAAATTTATATATATATATATATATATATATATGTATATATATTATATACGTATATACTTATATGATATGTAAATAAGACAATGTCACCAATGTCATCAGCCAAGCCAGTTTCCTTCATCATAAACGCCAAGGAACTCCCGCGTCACAGTTCAGTTATAATACAGTGTGCAACAACAACAGCAAACCGCAGCCGGAATATAATAACAATAACAAGAAAAAACGTTAACTTCGGCTGCACTGAAGTTAATATACCCTTCACAGATGCATTTCTTTTGGTAACTATGTGTCCAGTTTGTATGGAAGCTATATGCTATGGTAATCCGATCTGAACAATTCCTTCGGAGATTATGTTATTATCTTAAGCAATAATCCATGTCCAATTTCGTGAAGATACCACGTCAAATGCAAAAGTTTTCCATACCAGCTTTAGATTCCGAACGTTCTGTTTGTATGGCAGCTATATGTTATAGTGGTCCGATATTGGCAGTACCGACAAATGGGCAGCTTCTTGAAGAGAAAATCACGTTTACAAAATTTCAAAATGATATCTTAAAGACTGATAGCCTAGCTGGCGGCTAGCTTATGGTTCTACGTAGTATGTATGTACATGACGGTAAGAGTTCAACTTGAGCAGATAAGCGTTGAAGTGTTGGTTGTCGTAATAAATATTGAAATAAGGGCGTACATACTGACATACATACATGAGTATGTATGTATAAATAAATAAATAGTAGGTGCATAAAATTTTTAATTGAACAATGCGGTGTATGCAACTTGCTACATTCATACATATGTACATATGTATGTATGCATATAAGTATGACCCTTCTGCCAGCCTTTGAAATAGGATATTTAAATGGCAATTTTGCTTTGTTTTTGTTTTTCTTTATTCTATTTCACGTCTTTACACTTTGTTCTTCTCTTCTTAATGCCGTCTGCTATTCATATACATATAATAGCATGTATGCATATATTTATGTAAGATTCTGAATGTTGAAGCAAATATTAATAATCCAAAAAATGTATGCTCCCATAGGCATTCCATATTAATGAGCAACACTTCACTTTGGCTGTTTAAAACAGAAATACATAAAAATATTTTAACGAAACTCATCGAAAAGTGTATTATTCTAAAGCCGTAAAATTAACAAATAATTGCTTTCCTCACTTTCGACCTGCCATGTCAAATTTTGAGATACTTATACACACATACATGAATGTACATATGTATATATTGCACGGAAATTGTAATTAAATTCAAAAAAATGTATTTTGCCAAGTTGTAAGGATCGTTCTTAATTACTATCCCAAATATGAGAACAATATGTCAACCAGTTTGCTTACAGCGGCTGCTAAAGTCGGTACAACTCAGCGTTGTGCGTTGCGATCAAAAAAAAATTAAGGATTTAGACGTCAGACAAGTGTTAGAGAGATGGTAAGATAGCTCGACATTTATCGCGAGCTGGTAAAGAAGAAGATTTTTTTAAGAGTACCGTAAAAAGAACTCTTTTTAGGCTTTCTTGAACATACGAATTCCGATTCCACATTCATGGAGAGCACTGTAACTGCCATTGAGACATGGGTTTATGAGTTTGACATACAAAAAAGTCAACAATCATCGGAATGGTACCCAAAATAACAAACCAAATTCGCTGAAGGAGCTGAAGGCCGTCCTAAAAAGTGCTTATTAAAGTATTTCGACGACTGGAATAATCGTTGGCATAAGTGTATTACATCTGGTGCGAATTACTTTAAAGGCGACAAAATAAATATTGATCAATTATTTAATATTTGCGTTTTATTTACAATTTTCAGGTACTTTTTTGTCACAATATACAGGGTAGGCCATTTAAAGTTGACCCATTTGCCCATTTGCCAAAATTAAGGCGTCGCGGATAATTAGCTGGGTTTAGTTTTTGTGCCATTTGAATTTTATATGGAAACATCTTCAAATCTTTATGAATTATGCGTCGGAGAGTGGTGCGAGAGATGTCTAATTCCTGAGAGCGGCGATAACTCGATGTCGATGGAGTCTCCTCAATACTGGCTCGTACAGCTTCGATATTTTCATCAGAACGTCTTGTGCGTTGTCTGGATGCATGACTGGCATTACTGAGATTACCGGTGTTCACAAATTTTGCGTATAAAGACTTAATTGTGTTCTTAACTGGAGCACTTTTCATTTTATTTTTTTTGCGAAACGCACGTTGAGTTAACACAATTGAAAAGTTATTTTGAATATAAAGCTGAACAATTTCAGCGCGTTCTTTTGGAGTGTACTGTTCCATGGTATAAATTGTCTTCGAATGACGCTTCTAACGCGGTATGACATTAGCCGATTTGTCAGCGCTGTTAAAAGTTACAGCGTTGCCAGATGGGTCAACTTTAAATGGCCTACCCTGTATATATTTATTTGGGATATTTTGTCCAATATTGCGATTTCGTTAAGCATAGTAGAGTTGGTTGTAACATTATGAGCCACAGATGCGCATTTTACTTATCTGAAGTGATAAATTGATATAAATATAAAGCCTTGGACAACCCTTCAGTTCTTGAAAAATATGTGAGATTAGTGAAGTGCATTGTATTCTTGTGGCACCAGTCAAAACAGCATTCGAAAGTTTTTTTCTACTTGAGAGCACCTCACAACAATAATGTATCTACATGGGAGTGTTTTCAACCATCCCACACAAACCTAACCTTCAAAACTCTTTAAAACTTCTTTCGAAAGGAATCTGAAATTTCGTATTCTTATAGCTTTAATGAGCGTATCTCACAAACCACTAAAGCGATTTCAAGCAAATTCCGTGGAAACTGAAATGAACTGTTGCGTGAATTCAATTAGTAAATGTGTCAGAGATAGAAAGATGTTATGAAACAAGCTTCATGGGAGCCAGTGTACAACTTGGATAATGAATGTGGAAATAAAACTTTACTGGAAAAGTGCCTTCAAAGTTCATCAAGAATGGTCCAGCTATATACTTTCAAGGCTGTAAATATCATAAATGTGAGTCCCAGTGCCTTTGGCTAACTTTTTAAGAAAAATCTTCAGAGTATAGTATTAAAATTTGAAGGGCATGTTTTTTTTTTTGATAATTATGTACCCTTGGCTCTGAATTAAATAAAACCATGTCAATAATTGCCTAGCCCAAATATTCCTAACATTCTCGTTGACTTTATACCGCTACTGCTACCAATATGTATGCTATCTTAATGAAATTGTGATAAATTAGCGGGGACAAGGAGACTTGGCTCACGTCAGTGTTGACTTCGAAGTCGTAGAAAAGTTCGTCTATCTTGGAACGAGGAACGCCAACAGGTCGTTTGGACTGAGTAGGCAATTGGGAAGTAAAGTCCTGTCTCGATGAATAAAGACCAAGCTCCGCAAGTCACTCATTATTCTGTACTGCTATGTGGTGCAGAGGACAACGACAACATCTGATGAGTTGACGTTACGAGTTTTCGAGAGAAAGGTTTTGCATTAGCAAGGGTGGGACGATGAGCTGTACGAGTTATACGACGACAAACTCCAACTCTAAAAAAAATTCCACTACGTTGGAAAGACCAGGTGGAGAAAGACTCGGCTATACTGGAAATCTCCAATTGGCGCCAAACAGCAAAAATGAAGAACGACTGGCGCGCTGTTGTAAACTCGGCTATAACCGCGTAAGCGTTGTCTAAGCCAATAAAGCGGAAGAAGATAAATTGAATAAAATCGTGTAAAATTTTTTTTTTTTTTTATTTTCAAACCGCGTAAATACAGAATTAGGTTTAATGCAAATGTTTTCTCGCATCTAGCACAGCATTCCTAGGGTGTATGTGCGATTTTGTATGAAAATGTACACGCACAGTTTCACGCATTCGTTAGCTTTGCGCTCGGCTCGGATATCATCGTCTACTCTGCAGGCAGCCTACTGAATCATAAAATATAAAGAATGTGTCAAAACTGAGTGGTAAGGCAAATTATCAGTGATTAATATTACTTGAAATAAAGTAGTGGATATTTTCTACTCGGCGTACGATGTAGGCGTAAATGTTCGTCGCTCCTTGTTGTTTCGGATTAAGCGATATGACTTATCTTTTGTCAGCGCGTAGGTATGTACATCTG
This sequence comes from Bactrocera correcta, assembly GCA_027475135.1. Classification (NCBI taxonomy): domain Eukaryota; kingdom Metazoa; phylum Arthropoda; class Insecta; order Diptera; family Tephritidae; genus Bactrocera; species Bactrocera correcta. The sequence goes on from CM050326.1 coordinate 83,604,422, forward strand.
TATCCATATTTGTTTGGAAATACAATATGTTATACATATATAGTGCATATATATGTATGTATGGATGTATGCAAATAAGGGCTACCATAGCCATCCTCAGTGGCGAGCTGCCTTTACGCGGCTTAACGTTGCATATTCATTACTTGCATCCTTCCGTTTACACCGCAGCCATTTTAGTACAATAGCCGGTGTTGCAAGTGCTCCTACGCCCACATGCATACATCCGTACATACATACACATGTACATATGTATTTATATTTATATGTATAGACTCTTATGCATGCATTGTATGCGGAGTATGTGTGAGTTTCCACATTCCATATAGTCTATTACTGCCACTGTATTTATGAATTTTGTTTTTTTATTATGACTTGCATTTTTTTGTTTGCGTCGCACATTTTATGACTTATGTATGTGTATTTCAATTTGATTTTAACTTAAATTGCTACCATTCGCATTCGTTCGTTCATCCGACGCTGCTAATGATTTTCCAGCGGCTGGCTCTGTTTTACGGCCGCCTCCTGCTCCAGCGTATGAATATTGACGCTGCTGCGCTTTTTCGTTTACACATTCATTAGCGTTGTGCGCTCTTCCTCATCTCGATGGGACCTAGAGAGGATGGTTGAATTACTGGCGGGCCGACCGACTCACAGTCTGCCGGGTAAACTGTCCCACGATTTTTGCCTTTTTATCGTTGCTGGCTGTTGGTATGCTCATGGTGCCGTCCGACTGCATGTTTGCTTTTCTTTTGTTCGCTGATTGAGGTGGAGATTTCACTTTGCTTTGACGCAATGTGCTGTGTACTGTTTAAAAGCAGTCTCCGATGCCACACTTTTTTCTTTTCCCATACAATGTAGAGTACCTTTCGGGCGAAATGTGTGGCGAATGTGTTTAATTTGTCTCACCAACAGCAAACCCCAGAAAGAGAGATACAAAATACGTCCAGTTTGCCGTGTTCTTTGAATTTTTGAGCGATTGTTAAGTGTAGGCAAGATGATGGAAGAGAAATCAGGTCCACGCAGACAAAATGTTTTTATAAGTACAATACTAATTTGTGCTTTTAGAAATATTACAATAAAAAAGTGTTTAGGACAGTTGCCGGTTTTACAAAAAAAAAAACAAAACAAAACATAGGGAGGCAATATGTAAAAATAGTAAGGATTTCATTTTTGAGATAAGCAAAACTGAAAAAAATTAATAAATAAACAACAAGTAAGGAAGGGCTAAGTTCGGGTGGAACCGAATATTTTATATTCTCGTAACTTTCACTTGAAAAAATAAAAGCCAGAAAAATAATTTAAGGTGCAAAACGTCAACCAGAGAATAGGAATGCAAGCAATTATATAAATATATATATTATAAATCTTTCGCAAAACCTTTCTCTGGAAAACTCATAACGCCAACTCATCAGATGTGGTCTCTGAACCACGGCGCAGTTGTTGAGGCCAATGATATCAATATCAAATCGACTAAGAGGTGGTGTGTGTCGATCCTCTTTTCATAGGAATTTTCCAAGATTTGGCGCGTGTTGAATATCTGGTCAGCTATAGATTTTCCAGGTCTGAAAGGACACTCATAAGGCCCAATCTGTTTGTTGTCGGTTGGTTTTAATCTTTCACACAATCCACTTGCTAGAACCTTATAAGCGATGTTGAAGAGGCTTACCCACGGTAGTTGGCGCAGTGGGGTCGCCCTTTTTGTGGATTGGGCAGAACACGTCAGAATACATTCTATAAAGAAGCTGATGTATGCTCCGTATCAGATCTTCGCCGCCGTGTTTGAATAGCTCGACCGGCAATACATCGGCCCCCGCCGAATCGGGTAATTGCTATTCGAACTTCTTTATCGGGGAATGGAAGGTCTGCTCTATAGTCATGAATTGGGGAATCGGATTTGACATCTCGAGATATTATGCTTTCACTGCCATTCAGCGGACTGGAAAAGAATGCCTTCCATAATTTTAGTATGCTCTGGGCATCAGTCACTATATCATCTTTGGGTGTTCTACAACCTTCTGTTAGTCTCTGCATTTTTTGTAGAATTTTCAAGCATCACCCCTGTCGGCCAGCTTGTCAAGCTTTTCATACGCATTTTGGCCTCGCTCTTTTTTTGTCTGCAAATGCGTCTTACTTTCCCCTTCAACTCTCGGTGTCTTTCTCATTTCACGCGTGCTGTGGTCGATTGTATCGTTGCGAGGTAGGCAGTCTGCTTTCTCTCCACTTCAATACGGCACTCATATTTCGGGTCCCGGCAAAGTCGGTCAGTCTCTCTCATAGGGGCGCTCCAAGCACTCATAGAAGACATCTTTGGTCACATCGTCCTTCTCTTCCTTTGCAAATCAGCGATATGTTGAAGAACTGCGCTCACCAAATATGTGGGTAGACGAACGTCTATCGTGGTGAATGACAGTACTCGACGACAGAGTCTCTCTCCTACCACGAAACCCACACCGAATTTGCCGTTCTTTATATGACCACTGTAGTAAATGCCACAAGGTCCTACTCGTCTTAATCCTTGGCCATTCCAACGCACTTCTTGGTTAACTTCAAGTTAATGGCAATCCTTAAGTGTTTATAATATTATTCAATCTCATTCTACACGGCGGGTGATGTTTTACAGCCATACCGAATTTCTAGCTGCAGAAATATAATCTCTTGCAAGTAACACAATGGGTTCAACAGCAGGATTTAAATTCTTAGATAATATATATGTACAGTCACTAAAAGCGTTGTTGTGCCGTTTTTAAAACTTTTTCCAAATCGGGCAAAGACCTTCTGGGTTAAAAATGGTAGGAAAAATTTCAAATGGGCATTATTGTAAAGAAGAGTTGATGAACGCTCTATAAAAAGCTTTGACCATTTTTGGTATATTTCTCTTTTAGGGTTATTTCTCATCGATCATCGGCAAATAGAGCCCTAATTGCTAATTAAATTTGTTGGAATATAATTCTTTTCACAAATTGATTATATTCGGATCGCTTGATATAACATTTCATTCTAACAGGGAAACCCCTTTTTGAAATTTCGCCTTTTAGTTGGATTCCGTCGAAGCGAGTTTTACTCCTTTGTTCATTCGGCTTTGTCAGGCTTGTGAATAGGGGTAAGTACAGTGGTTGAACACAGAGGTCTAATGATTATAACCGGCGGTCGTCGTTCGAACAAAATTTTAGATCAGATAATATCAAAGCACATACATATAGTACATGCAATAAAAATGTAAAATAAACAGGAAAGTTAGAAAGGACAAAAAGGCCAAGTCGTTGCTTTTATAAAGTATGAGCATATCAAGAGATGCTCAAAACACTTAATGATCTGGTGACATCGAAATCAAAATGTGGAATCCAAAGTGCTACGAGGAGGGTATACACGTTAATATGCATATATCTTGGAGTTTTGGAGATGTATGTTTCCAATCACTTCGTAAAACTCATCTGAGCGGTTAAAGGGCTACAGAGGTCAACTAGCATTTAAATAAATATGCAGATTTGTATGTGTATAGGTTACAAATGCATCCACTTAATTTTATAAATATGTATACACAATTTACATATAGTTGCGTCTAAACGGAAGATCAAATTTTTTATCTTCTTATAATCATTCAGGTCGACTCAAAACTCCACTCAACCTGCCCGCATTCGTTGGGCATGCATTTACATATGTAAATACTAGAACTACGTATGTACTTTTATATGGCATTTATGGTATGTATACAAGTAGGTGTGTATTTACATATGTACATATATACACACATACTAATAGATCTTCAAATATTTAAAGCCATTTGTTCGCTTTTTCAATTTACTAATTGTGGCGTTTTTTCGCAGTTTTGCACTGCCGTGCATCACATGCCCCTTTTTCGGTCACTACAGTTGTCTGTGCGTCGTCTTTAGTCGTCATTGTACTTATTTCGTTTAGGTATGCATTTTTTAATGACCGTGGATATTTAAATAGTGTTTTAGATTCGTTTATCGTGCAATAAAAAATACTCTCCGTTGCATTGCAACGGTTGTAATGCTCCCGCATCCTTACGCTATTCACTTCGGGCCTCATTAGTCCTTTTAATTTACAAAAAATATACTCAAAGCAAATTCCAAGCGAATAAGTACACCGTTGTGTACTTTAAGTGCATTCAGATTTGTACATATGTAGAAATTGTTTTTTTTATATTTTTTACACGCTTTCGTGATTTTTTGCGGTCATTGTAATTATTATTATTTTTTGTCGTTGCCGTATTGGCAATCTGTGGTTTCTTCGTTCTTGTGGTTTAATGCGGCCTAACTCTCTATTAATAGGCGATAGTAGTATACAACCAGTGGGGTAGCCAATTCGTGCTATGTATAAGGGTATATCATTTAAATCTGTCCGAGCTTTTTATATAACATAATTGTTGTCGAAACTAAATTATTACTAAAACTTTTTCTTCATACTAAATGAGCAAGTAATGAAATGTATTAAAATATGATACGTTTTCTTTAAATATTAATAATAAATAATAATAAATGTTATATACCTAACAGAAAATAATTAAAAATTGGTGAATTTGTCCAGGAATTATTGGATTTGCCATTATTGGTTGCCTTTTATATTTCGGCATTGGAGAAAAAAACAAATTTTAACCATCGAATATCGCTGTATTGTTTTTCAATATATTCTCAATTACTATGGTGCGTTTGCCCCAATTTCGAAGCACTTTTGTCACTTCAACTAAAGGCATCAACCGCATCTTCAAGTGTCGCAAAACGTTGACCTCTTCTTCTACATATGACTCAAGCAGCTCACGCCTTCCGGTCTTTGACCAAGTATGCTCTGGGTATCCTAAGAACATCCGTTTGAAGACAAGCTAAAAAGAGAAGGCGAAATATCCCCTGCATTGGGTTGTGCGCTGGGTTTGGAACCCGCCACGTAAAAAAACTCCCCCAATGAAAAGGAACAACAAGCCTCGGATGAGAGACCCCCCTTTTGATGACGTTGACCTCTTAGTTTATTATATTCGCACGGGAATAAAAAGATTTCGTTCGGTGTTAGCACCTGAGTTAGGTCAGGATTTTGCGGTGCTTTACTCAACAAATCGATGATTTAAGTGCTCAAAAATACAGTTGATTTAGGCGATGTATGAGGGCTCGAATTATCGCGGTAAAGAGGGAGCTGTCTTCGGTGATTGGTTTTCCTGATTTCTTGAAAGACAACTAGCAAACAAATGGTTACATATCTTTCAGAATTTACTGTTCTGTATTGTTTTAGTGGTATAGCTGCGACATGTTCAGTTTTTCTAAAAAACAGGCAACAATTTGCTTGGATAAGTTTCGTGCGCGAACAAATTTTTTGAGTTCGACTCATTTTGAAACAATCGTACAATCGACTGCTGTTTGCTTTCGGGCTCAGTTGTATAAATTCACGATTCATCTCCTGTTTCGAAACACCGTTATCATATTCTTCTAACATTTCTTTCGACCAAAGCTTTTTTGAGCGACTGACAAATTGTGTGAAATCCAACGAGAAAAATTTGTTCTACAATTAAATCTTCATGCGATATTTAATGGATGCTAGTTCTATTAATGCCTAGACATAGTTGCAAGACGATCTTGCAATATCACTTTGTGGACAGCATGGATAGTTTCCGGAACAAGAAATGATTTTAAAAGGTCTTCAAGAAATTCGTCTTGACGTGATCTACGACTCGACTGGATTCGCCATACTATCAATAAACACTGGTCCTTGATGGTGCTTCATTGCCCAAAATAAAATTAAGTTCATTGATGCACTGCTGCTGAAAAATTCCGCGTCGAAAGTTGTAAAAAATAATTGCACGAATATGTTTGCGATCGAATTCCATTTCATTTTTGCCAAGATGAATATTTTAAGTTACTATAAACAACACAAATAGCGCTCGCATGAAAAATTAAAACATCAATCACCAAATCCCGAAACATAACAGACAACTTACGTATGAACCAAGGATAATCTCTCCGATATCAGCGGTGAATAAATGGTGTTTTTTGAGCAAAATCAATAGGCTTTTTAATACCGAGCGATATTAATTCCATTTTCTCTTTAAAACGGAACAAATTAAAATTTAGTTTCTAATGATTTTAAATATTCTACATTTTGACTTCTTAAAAAATCTCATTTTCTAAATTCGATGTGCACAAGTACTCGTATATTCTACATTTTGACTTCTTAAAAAATCTCATTTTCTAAATTCGATGTGCACAAGTACTCGTATTTATGATCGAGTATAATTCGATTTCTCTTTTCCGAGTAAATATGTACATTCATGGTACTTATGTACATACATACATATGTGCTATAGGTCTGATTGCCTCGTATATACATACATACATATTTATATGTATATGGAAATAATGGCTTGACCACCGTCTGGTTTGTGGTTAGCCACCGTCGCTAAAGTTGTTGTTATTATTTCGTTCGTGCTGCACTATAACTTCGTCCGGCAAGTGAATTTCGTCACTGCTCAATCGACCATTTTTTTGAAGCAGTTGCTGTCATTCGCTGCTTTTTTGCCACGTCTACTTGTAATTAGTTCGATTTTTAGCATTCTTTTGTTGTTGTTGTTTGTTTGTTAAATATTATTATTGCTTTACGCCTTCGGATTATAATTGCTTCTTTAGTCGTAATTGCTAATATATTCAAGTAGATGCAGCCTCTCTTTGTTGTTGCGGTCCATTTGCGAATTTGCTTTCTAAATACTAGCTTTCGTATGCATGCTTATATATGCATACATATGTATATGCCTATATGTATTTAGCTATATACAGTAGAACCTGTCTAAGTTGAACACCTGAGGTTCACGACTTTTTACCAAATTTACGCGAGTATCCATGCTATAAAGAAATGATTTTTCTCTCATTTTATTGACTATATTTTAAAAACTGGGTAAAACACGTGCATTAATTCAATAAATATTAAAAAAACTTAAAAATTGACATATTTTAAAATATGCATATATATGTGCATATGTCTTCGTACTTACATATTTGTGTACAACGTACAGTTGTCAGTGCACTCATCTTTACTTTCGCTTAAAGAAGTTCCTTGGGAGATGTGTTTTACTTCCTCCACCACGTCTTTTAAAATAGTTTCACATAGGAATCGCCCACTTATTCATGTACATATATCTATTTTCCACAATTCCGGACGGTACTAATTCATTTCGAATTTGTTCAGGATAGTTGTGATTTATCAAACTTTCATAATTCAGATCTTCTTGCGGTGGACATTCCAACCGAATATCATCTAAAACAAAAACTCCTTTCAACAATTCACTAGTATTGTTGCATTCATCAAGATGTGATATCAGAGAACATTTTGAATAATTCCTTGGTCGAGAGGTTGTATTTCTGCCGTTTGGTTTGGTGGCAGAAATTTTACAAATTTGGCTTGTAGCCAAAGTTTTTTTGTACTAATAAAGTTATACGAACAGATGATGGACCGAGCCAAAAGTTTCGCTAACATCTTATAAAACTAACTGGTTGAAGTATAAAAATATATCAGCAGCCACATCAATACTGATTGCAAAATAAATACAGGAAGAGACATTGATGAAAGTATAAGAGAATTTAATGATGTAATAACAAATGCAGCTGTATTGGCAACACCAAAAAGAAACAGTGAACTAGTTGCTTTTAGAAAGATCACCAATAATGAAATAGAGAAACTTGTAAATGAAAAAAGTCTAGGTAGATGTGAATGGCAGTTAAATCGCTTCCCTTCAACTCTGCTTCTACTGAAATCTGCTGTGCGAAGGTTAAAAAAGCGCTTAAGGGGGCATTCTAGTCTAGAAGCATGAATTTCAGGTAATTTTTAAAGTGTCGTAAAAAAAGGCAATTAATGTTTTTGCAATCCATTTTTTTACTAGTTATTTGTTAATTTTAGAAGAGTACAGAAAAAAATTAAAAACTAAAAAAAGTGAAAATTTTCAAAAATTATGAGCTGACGAAGTGGGGAGTCTGTAAAAATGTCCACGTGACCATACCCATGATTTGAACCCTCCTAGTTATCTGAAACCAAAAAGAAACAAAGATTATTAATCTAGAATAATGTCACAATGGTCGGAACTACGGAAAAGTGGGAAAAAAATTTTCACAAAATGGCGACTGTCTGAAAAAAAAGTTTTTTCGGATCACTTTTTCTGACTATTTCGAATTTTTTGAAAGTAATGAAAATAAAAATTTGGGGATGGGGCTAGTTCCAACCATAGGCAAACCTATAAAGAAGACTCTATAAAAATTTCAGGTAAATCGGTCCAGTAGAACCTGAGAAATCGTGGGTATGGTATGAGAAAAACGCGTTTAAAGTTCCGCGTTCCGGCCGAAGCAGTTTGGATGCCGGGTCAGAAAAATGCCTATATCTCCGAAAATAAGTTGAATTTTGAAAAATCCTCTTGTATACACATTATTGAATAGTTAAACTTTGAAAATATAAAAAAAATCGATTTTTTTTTAATTCTAGACTAGTATACCCCCTTAAATGAGAGGAAGAACAGAACACTGAAAATTATAATGTAGACTCCAACATGCCTCCAAGCCAGTTGAAAGGTAATTGGGCACGTAGTGATGAGGATCAGTGAAATTGCTTTGCAAATCACCTATATAACAGCTACATAATTCCGAAAAAGGCATCAGAACACGATATTATTACTCCAAAAATGATAATTAAGTTACCAAATATTGCGATACAATTAATCTCCTTGCTCTTTAATGCAGCTCTTGGTTTCGGATACTATCCAATTTCCTGGAAAAAGTCGCAGATCATCATGATAAATAAACGTGGTAAAGACCTAAGACGTCTTTCTACAAACCAAAAAGGTCTTACCCTGTATTTGTAAAATATTTGAAAAAGTGTTACTATCAAGGATGACTCCTTTCCTCCACGAAAATAATATAGTACCAATGCACCAATTCGGGTTTCGTGCTAAACACGACACTGTAGAGCAAATAAACAGAATTACGAACGAAATAAGGAAAGCTTTTGAGCACAGAGAGTACTGTTCAGCTATTTTTCTAGGTGTAGCTCAGGCGTTCTATAAGGTCTGGCATGAAGGCCTTTTATGGAAAATCAAAAACGTTTTACCTTACGAATTGAATCGAAAAGAACGAGTAATAAGGGCTGGTGTACCTCAGGTTAGCGTGCTAGGCTCAACTCTTTACATAATATATACAGCAGACATTCTGACAGCTACTAACGTATTGACTTCCATTTTCGCGGATGACACAGCTCTGTAAGCCGTAACAAATGCCTCATCAGAGCGTCAAGAGTATTAGAGCAGCACTTAACTTTTGTCGAAGAATGGCTAGCCAACTGGCATATGTTTAAATATTAATAAGCAAAAATGCAAACAAGTTACATTCTCGCTAAGACCAGAAACATGTCGGACAGTTAAACTAAACAATGTTCTGAGTAGTAGCCCATGCGAATGAACTGACTTATCTTGGGATTCACCTGGATCAAAGGCTCACGAGGCGAAAAAATATAGAAAAAAAATATATATATATATAAATAAATATAAATTAAATTGGCTTTTAAACAAAATTTCTAAACTTAATCTAGACAACAAAGTCCTGTTATACAATGCAATCATAAAACCGATTTGGATGTATGAAATTCAACTGTGGGGTACGACCTGTGCAACCAACATTGAAATAATACAAACTTTGCACTCTAAAATCCTTAGAACAATCACGGGTACACCATGGAACGTGCGTAATGAAAACATTCATAAAGATCTTGATATTCTTATGGTAAAGAAGGAGATAGAGGACAGCAGAATGAAATATATTTCTAAACTTCGCGAACATCCAAACCCATTGGCTAATGCCTGGGCAAATTCTTGAAATTAAAAAGCCTACTATTGAACAACGTTCTATCGCTGAAACACATTGTTAAGCTTCTTAAGTTTTAAATAGATTTAAGATTTGAATACTTTTTGTTAGGTTTTACTAAGCAGATCCAATTAATAAAGAAATATTAAAAAAAAAATTTTGCTTCTTCGTTTGCTCATTGATCGAACTAACCCAATGCTGAAAAACCACAGTAGTCATCCAAGCCTTTATATTGTGAGATCATAACACAATAAAATTTTTAGTGTCGATTTTATTTCGCTGAAAAGCTTGCGACTTCGCAGCCTTACCAACAACCAGCTTACAAATTGCGCCTTTTGCAACGAAACTTCCGAGTAGGTAATTGACGATAAAATAATCCAGTTTCATCCGCAGTAAACTGATCCTCAGGTAAATCATTTTTTAAAAGAGTTCATGGCTTTTCCTTCCACTCTGACACAGCTTTTTAAATCTACATTTGCTCCACTTAAAGTTTTAAATTGTATATTATGTCTCAAGCGGAAAAACTACCAATTTCTTGCTTTAAACTTCTCTATTTGTACCTCAGTGGCCAAGAGCTAAGTCTTTTCTTGAATTATTGCACCACTGATAGAAATATTCTTGGATCTGCATTATTCAAAAAACGATTTTGCTCCCTCATTTATTTTTTCAAAATCAGTTGTGCGTGTTTTTTTTTTTTTTTTTGTTGCTTTCCGCATTAACGTTGTTTTTTAATTCTTTTATATGTCGTTTTTTATTTTTAAACTAGCGATGGGGATTTTGAAACTCTATATAAGTATTTCTGCCAATTTCCTTATAGATAGGCTTTTAATATTTCATTCAATATCTCACTTTTTATTTTCATAATTCCATTGCCTGTTTTCTTAAGGGGCTATACCAGTGTGACACTTTCAAACAAATTTTTTTCGATGGTTCATGGTACCAAAAATATCCTGTGAAATCGGCAAGGTCGTATCTTAAATAGTTTTTGGATGGCAGCTTTCTAAAGAGCGACCGCTTGGAGGTGCACCTATGTATATGTATATGTATGTATATAGGTGAAACTTTAAACGCGTTTTCCTCGAAACGACACTTTTTCAAAATTGCCGACATCATAACTCAACGAGAAATTAACCGATCGACTGTCGAAATGGCAATAAAAACACGAGCATTTTGTACCTAAAAAAAGTTTTTTTTTTCAAAATTACCCGATTTTGTTAATTTTTGATATTTTTCAAAGATCGTAGGTCATGGTATAGGAAATATCCAAAAAGCTTTTTTGGAACCTTCGAAGACAGCCCATAACTCCGTTATTTTTCATCATTTTTGTAAAAAAAAAATCTTGAAATACAGTTAAAAATATACCTTATTACCTACACAGAAGTTCGAAAAATTCAATCGCGTACTTTCTCTTAAAAAAACTCAGGAAAATCGCCTAATTTTTCATGCGTTACATTGGTATAGCGATTTACGCGTAATTGTGTCGTAGCTAATTTGATACATACAAAATTTCTCAAAAATAACGGTATTGCAACGTTTGATAAAATCCATATGATGATATTGATATCATTGGCTTCAACATCCGCACCGTTAATTCTGCTTTCTCCAGAATGGATAAGGAAGCAAAGCAAATGGGTCTGGTAGGGAACGAAGGCATAACGAAATACCTCTTGTCATCAAACAAGCAGTCGTCGCACTCGCGACTTGGCTTCCACGCCACTGTTGACAATCATAACGTCGTAGATGGAGTCTGCATTAACACCAACAACAACGTTAGCCTCGAAATGCAACGCAAAATAACTCCTGTCAACAGGGGCTTCAGACTTAGTAGGCAATTGAGAAGTGAAGTCCTGTCTCGACGAACAAAGACCAAACTTTATGAGTCACTTATTATTCCCGTCCTGCGTCACCAGTTTTCGACAGAAAGGTTCTGCGGATGATTTATAGGCCTTTGCGGATTGGCAACGGCGAATATCGCATTCGATGAAACCATAAGCTGTACTAGTTATGCGACGACAATGACATAGTTCAGCGAATTAAGAGTTAGCGTCTATGCTGGCTAGGTCATGTCTTCCGTATGGATGAAAACATTTCAGCTCTGAATGAGTTCGACTCAGTATCCCCCGGGGGAAGCAGAAGAAGAGTAAGATCTCCACTCCGTTGGAGAGATCAGGTGGAGAAGGATCTGGCTGCACTTGGTATTTCGAATTGGCGCCCAATTGATGAAATAAGAAACAAATTGGCGCGCTGTTGTTAACTCGGCTATATTCGCATAAGCGGTGTTTACGCGATGCAAACCAAAACTTGATCAGAACTTACCTTAAATTTATACGATTACTTCGAGTAGTACTCCAGAAATTTAACTTACATTTACATACGGAGTTTGTCGGGAAAGTAATAGGACTGAGTTCATTAAAAAAATTTATTGAACCAATCGTTACAAAAACTTTCAAAATAGGTTCCTTCTGCATCGATTCAGCGCTGCCAGCACGATTTTCTAGCAATGAGGGCATCACGGAAGGCATTCTCAGGAATAGCCTTGAGAGCTGAGGTGCATGCTGCTAAGATCCCCTCTGTCATCTCAAAATGTTTGCCTTTCTTCGGCCTTTTCAGGCAAGGAAACAAAAACAGTCTGGGGCAACATCTAGACTGTAGGGCTGCTGCGGAAGCGTTGTGATGCCGGCCTTTGTTGGGTATCTGTTCACAAAAAAGGCGGGGTAAGCCGGTGCGTTGTCGCGGAGCAACTTGAATACATCACAATGTCATGAACCAAAGATTTTGATACATTTAACATGTAGGCAAATAAACGAATACTTAGTCGACGGTCTGAGTTCAAAACTTTGCGCACACGAGTCACATTTGCTGTGTTTGTCGAAATCGCAGGTCTTCATCAGCAACCTCTTTCCGGCCCTCCAAAAAGGCCTGGTACCACCGAAACACACCACTTCTTGATAAAGCAAAATCTGGGTAAGCCTGCTCGATCATACCAAACGTTTCTGTCGCAGATTTACCGCGTTTCACACAGAATTTAATCGCGTACCTCGGCTCTAACGAACGCTGTATTTTCGCCTTGCTCCACTCACAGAAGCTTCTTTACTGTCGTAAACACCGCTTACGCGATTATGCCGAGTTATCCTTTTCATTGGTGCGTTTTTAACGTGGAGAAGGATGGTTCTGACTTTAGCTCGCTTTCAAACGGATGTTTATTGGCTACCCAGAGAATACTTGATCTAAGCCAGAAGTCGTGAGCTGCTTGAGCCATATAGTACATATAAAAGAATCATGTCTGACCCAAATGAATGGACTTTATTGAGACAGCTGCACAACTACATAACTGTGCCCATAACAACGTGTGTATTTTAATATTTGACAGATGTCGCTGAAGACTGTCGCTCTCTATGTGCTCAGAGCGTAAACACTGAAACCTTTCGTCGCTGCTTTAGCAAATCGCCCAGCAACAGTCGCAGTGACGGCGGCATGCTTTCACATACATACATATTTACATGCATACCAGCATAGCGGAAGTATTCACTTAGAAGCGGACGGTGCGGCGTGAGTGCGAACAAGCGCAAAGTGAAATTATTAAATACCGAAACATCAACGAAAGTGAAGTGAAAGAAAGCCATAGAATTAAACAAATGGCAAGCGTACTTATGCGCACACACACACTTAGACACATAGGCCCACTGGGTAGCTTCATGCTTGTGTGTCTGCAAGGCCTGGAAGACACAGAACGGCTGTAAGTTTGTGCCAGCGTTTATGGCTGGTGCAAAAAACAAACATATAAAGCCGTGTGGCCCACAGACCTCCCGATTTGTGGGTAAAGTGCACCGTTGCGCACAGGGTCGGCCATTGTGGCAGGCAGGTGGGCCAACAGTTTCATTTGACGCCCTAGTTTAGTTGTATTTAACACGCTTACTTAGCAAACGACCTGGTAAGTAGGTATGTGGTCAATGGCGCGCTAGTTGCGCTCATTTCGTGCTCGCTTCTCACCACAGCCACTCTGCTCAGTGTCGATGTAATAAATTGGTTGCTTGGTGTTGTTGCTTTTTACTTACTAACATATTTGTGTTTTGTATTTTAGCAGCCAACAACTATGGCATTGCGGCTAAGTAGCAAACTTATGGTGGAAACGCAGCAAACCAGAAATGGCATAATAAAAAGAAATCACCAACGCTATGGGAAAAAGCCTAGTCAAACCGGACATCTGGGAATTAGCAAGTACCATATACTTGTACATATGTATCGTATGAATGTTTAATATCGCAGGATTTGAGGACACCGAAACCAGGGAAGTCATGACGGCTAGCTAATACAGCTGTTAGCATATTTATGCATGTACATATGTATGTATGTATGTATGTGTTCATGTATGCTCAGCGTTCGAGTGTGTCTGCGCTTGTGTATGAGTTATTTTGAAGGAATTCAGAGCACTATTTCAAGTACGTTCCTCATCGTTGATTTATATTGAAAATTAGAAGTTGTTATTGTTGCAGTTACAACAAGTCACTTATAACCAGAGTTGCAAATAATGCATTAAAGAAAAAACCAAAACGTACGTACGTAAAATATAATCAACAGTGTTTTGGAGATACCTCAATCAAAGAGATCTCAAAGAAGAATATTTTGAAGAATAATAAACATGATTTTCGATGATTAAAATTTGTTTTTATTCTATAACCATGAAATATTATTAGCAACCTACGTATAGTTTCACCAGTATATGTATGTATATAATTTCTCAAGCATTAGGAATTGTGTAAAATAAAGTATACATACATATGTACATATATTAAAATCCCGAGCAGAGCGCATGGCGTTTTAGTATTCCAAGAGATGACATGAGTCTTTCTCAATTATGTTATTTACTATAGTATTTCCAACGAAAAATAAATCTACACGCTCAACTGAGTGATGTCATTTAAGGCCACGAGCACATAAGCACGAATTCGGTGAATCTCTATTTGAGCGAGTGCGAATCAAAAACAAACGTGGGCATTAAAAATTATGGAGTGCCAATCATGTGGGAGGATGGAGTCATTTGCAGAAGTTCACCCAAGTGAGGCAAGTTCTCTTAGCGCCTTTTACTTGGGAGTGTCCACAAGCAATTTTTCTTTATATATATGTACATGCCTCAAGCAGTTCACGACTTCCGGTTCTAGACCAAGTATCCTCTGGTAGAGCTATAGTGAGACCCGCCACAGGTTTGTACGTTGGGTTTGGGACCCGCCACCTCCAATGAAAAAGGTTAAACAGACTCGGATGAGAGATCCCCCTTTTGATGACGCCCATGGCAAATAATTTAAGGATTACGATTTTTTGTGCATACACCTGGAATGATCGGTACTTTAATTGAGAAGGTAGGTACAGCTGGCTGGCTGATTTCCTCGTTAGAGTGAAGGCTGATATCAACTCGGTCCAAGAAATGCGATGGACGGGACAAGGACTAAGGCGAGTAGGTCCTAATGGCATTTACTGTGTCATATAAAGGAGCGTGAATTCGGTGTGGGAAATATGTCATTCACCACGGTGGATGAAAGCCTAGACACAATCCGCATCAAAGCGAAGTTCTTCAACATATCGCTGATTGGCGCCCACGCCCCAACGGAAGAGAAAGATTATGTGACCAAAGATGCCTCCTATGAATGCTTGGAGCGCACCTATGAGAGTTGCCCCGTCACGATGTCAAAATGGTGTTTGGCGCCAGGGTGGGTAAGGAATAACATCCACTCGGACCACTATCTCGTTACAACCAAAATTCGCACCCACCTCTGTGCAACAAAAAACACACGTCAGCAAACACAAGAAGGTTCGACATGGAGAAGCTGCAATCACAACAGTCAACCGAACTATTTTCTACTCGACTTGCACTCCTGTTCTCTGAGAGTACTCGTCAACAACTCGATATAAGGGAACTGCGGCACGGCCAAGCTTCTTACGTACAGCTGCAAAGAGGATCATTGGTTTTCGGAAAATGTAAAAGGACAGCTGGTACTATGAGGTGTGCCGTGTTGCAGCGCAGAGAAAAAATACTGCCTACCTCGCAACGTTACAATCGCCCACAACACGTGCGGGATGAGATAGATTCCGAGAGTATAGGAGGGAAGCGAGACGCATTTGCTGACAAGACCAGAGAGAGGCCGAAATGCGTGAGTGCGATGAGCCCCAGAGGGGTTTTAGTAACCGATGCCCAGAGCATACTAAAATTATGGAGGAAACACTTCTTCAGCCTGCTGAAGGCATAACACCAGGAGAAGGCAAACCCAACTCCCCAAACGATGACGATCCATTGCCTTATCCGCCTGAAGAACAACAAAGCGGCCGAAATATTCAAACACGGCGGATCGAGAGGGACATCCAAGAGCCGTTCGATACCATACGAGGTTTCAGACAAGAAAACTTCCTTTCGAGTGACTTCTGGAGAAAATAATTCAGCTGCAGAACTAAACAGAGAAGGTACTATCTTCTAAAGAAGTTTACAGCTGCTAACGTACGCCGATGATATTGACAGAATGGATAAGGCAGTTTAGCAAATGGATTTAGTTCTGAATGAGGGCAAGACGAAATATCTCCTGTCATCAAACAGTCGTCTTACTCGGGACTCGACACATACATCATTGTTGACATTCAGGTGGAGAAGGACCTGACTTCGCTTGGAATCTCCAATTGGCGCCCGAAACGAAAAGAAGAAACGACTGGCGCGCTGCTGTTAACTCGTCGCGTAAGCGGTTTCTACGCCAGTAATTAATTAGTTTTAATTAAATGTAAAAGGAACCGTTTTTTAAGTGGTTTACTTTTCATATTCATATGTATATGTAAGTATATATGTATGCCTTACATATAAACCTGACCAGTAAATCACTAAACCCCATTGCTAAGCAAACTTAGTAATAAAGAAAAAAGTTTCGAAAACTTTTATAACAAAGCCGCCCGAATGTGAGTAATTAAAGCAAGAAAAAAAAATAAAAGAAATTGTTTGATAAAATTGTAAGCAATAGTGCATAAATATGGAAAACGTGCGCTGAGTAGAATGAAGCAAATACGACGCATTCAGCCAGCTCAGTCATGCTGTCATTCCAAGCAGTCACTGAGTCGGTCAGTCAGTCTGTCAATCGTTAAGACGAACTCAAGCAAATTAATAACAGCAGCAACAACAATAGCAACTTAACATTACAAACCCGTTTTGGGGGAAATTTTAAATTTTGTGGCGAAGTGTAAGCAACTGCCGCAATTGTAATCATGTTTGCATTATTCTTGTTGTTGCAATGTTGAAATCGACTTTGTTTCAATGCACGAAAAATGCCGGAAGTTAGATGGCACACTCACAGAGTTGTATGAACGCACGATTGTAAAGCTACATACATATATTATATATATTTATATATGTAAGTACGTGTGTATATATTTTAATATACATACATACATATGGGGTATTCCATACCAAATCGACCGCTTTTGAACCCGACCCCTTTAGATTTTGCTTAAACTTATTCATCCTTTTCTACCCTTTAAAAAAAATTTTTGAGAATTTTTTCAAAATTTTTTGTCCAACTTCAAAAAAGTTATGAATTTTGCTATTTTTTGCTAAAAAATGGCTTTTTATTTTCAAATAGCCATAACTTTTGTAGAAATTGACTTTTGGGAACCTTTTTTTTTAATTTTTGTTTTTGAATGAACTTTTCGAAAAAATACACAAAAAAAATGAACACGATCAATTATATAAAATAATCGGTGTTTTTAAGTAAAATCGTCATTTTTTTTTTTGGAAGTTCGCCATTTTTTTTTTTATTTATTTAAAACAAAATGAAAAAACAAAAATTCAGTAAACTTATAAAAAATATAATTTAACGATTTTATGATTTCACAGAAACAATACAAAAAATTATTTTGGCAATAAGAGGGTGACGAGTTTATAGGTAGGCGTTATCGATAAATCAGTCATCAAATACGCCAGATAGATTAAATTTTATCTCCAGATGGCATGAGCGATTACGTGGCACTGTCCTCCTATAGGTGAAATCACACATAGTATTTCGGGATTTTGCCTAAATATTTCTGTCTTGTAGTGTGAAAATGAGCGGAATACTTAAATGGAAGTTGGGGTAGTACCGACCGATTTTATCTATTAACTTTTATCATACACATAGGTACTAAAAGAATGTTCTCTGAGATTTATTAAAGCACTTCACATACAATTACCAATCACATGGAGTCAGCTGGATGTTCGAAAATCCTGATGTTAGTTATATTGGGGCTAGATCAAGATTTCGCTCAACGCATCTCTTTTAGGCACAAAGTTACACTGCTATAGAAAACACACGCTCTATTAATTTTATTAAGATAACTCAGATTGGCCGATGTATGCGATATAAATTCACCCGGAACTTCGAAAATCTTTAAATTAGCCTAATATTCGGTACCTAAGGTTTGAACAGTTTTCGTTGGATTGGAATAATTTTTGGTCACAAAGTAGCACACACTAAAGGCTTTATGCGTGCAATGGTTACTTCTTAATTTATATACTGGAAAGTGAAAGAATTTTAAAATTTTGCTATATGAGAAATAGGAGTGGGAGTTGTCCGATATCGTCCGATTTAATACTGCGACGTAGGAATGTGAATATAATGCTACACACTAAATTTTGTTAAACCGGTATGTCGGGTCCCGAGATATGGGATTTTACCAAAACGTAGGCGGTGCCACGACCCGATTGCGCTTCTAGTAGTTTTTAACAAAACGTTATATGGAGAGAGAGCGGTTTCATCCATTTTTACGCTTCTTATAGCATTTGAACTTATACATCTTAATTTAGTGCTTAGTTACGGCACTTTATAGGTTTTCGGTTAATGGCGGTTTGTTGCCATGGTAGTGGTCCGATTACGCTCATCCACGAACTCATAGATGTACTAAAGAACCCGCTTACCGAATTTCATCAAGATATCTCAATTTTTACTCAAGTTGTATATGTAGATGCCTTATTTGCAATTGCCGCGGTACCCCGGCGGGTCGAATACTTTCAGAGCTGGAGTGCTTTTTCCAATCCGGACAACATGACCTAGCCAGCGGAGCCGCTTTCTTTTAATTCGCTGAACTATTTTAATGTCGTCGTATATCTCGTACAGCTCATCGTTCCATCGAATGCGATATTCGCCGTGGCCAATGCGCAAAGGCCAATAAATCTTTCGCAGAACTTTTCTCTCAAAAACTCGCAACGTTTGGTTATTGTTTGTCGAGAGAGGACTTTGCTTCTCAATTGCCTACTCAGTCCGAAGTAGCACCTGTTGGCAAGAGTTATCCTGCGTTGGATTTCTAGGCTGACATTGTTGGTGGTGTTTACGCTGGTTCCAAGGTAGACGAAATTATCTACAACTTCAAAGTTATGACTGCCAACAGTGACATGAGTGCCAAGTCGCGAGTGCGACGACTGTTTGTTTGATAACAGGAGATATTTCGTCTTGCCCTCGTTCACAGCCAGACCCATTTCTTTTGCTTCCTTGTCCAGTCTGGTGTTGAGGCCGATGATATCAATATCATCGGCATACGCCAGCAGTTGTACACTCTTATAGAAGATGGTACCTTCTCTATTTAGTTCTGCAACACGATCTATTTGCTCCAGCAGTAGATTGAAAAAGTCGCACGATAGGGAGTCTTGTCTGAAACCTCCTTTGGTATCGAACGGCTCGGAGAGGTCCTTCCCGATTCTGACGGAGCTTTGGGTGTTGCTCAACGTCAGCTTACACAGCCATCTGAGTTTTGCGCGGATACCAAATCCAGACATCGCGACATAGAGGCAGCTCCTTTTCGTGCTGTCGAAAGCAGCTTTGAAATCGACAAAGAGGTGGTGTGTGTCGATTCTCCTTTCACGAGTCTTTTCCAAGATTTGGCGCATGGTGAATATTTGGTCGGTTGTTGATTTGCCAGGTCTAAAGCCACACTCATAAAGTCCAATTAGTTTGTTGACGGTGGGCTTTAATCTTTCACACAATACGCTCGATAGAACCTTATATGCGATGTTCAGGAAGCTAATCCCACGGTAGTTGGCGCAGATGTGGGGTCTCCTTTTTTATGGATTGGGCAAAACACACTTAAACTCCAATCGTTGGGCTTGCTTTCGTGCGACCATATTTTACAAAGAAGCTGATGCATGCTTTTTATCAGTTCTTCGCCACCGTGTTTGAATAGCTCGGCCGGCAATCCATCGGCCCCTGCCGCTTTGTTGTTCTTCAGGCGGGCAATTGCTATTCGAACTTCTTCATGGTCGGGTAATGGAGCGCCTGCTCCATCGTCATCGATGTGGGAATCGGGTTCGCCTTCTCCCGGCGTTGTGCTTTCACTGCCATTCAGCAGGCTGGAGAAGTGTTCTCGCCATAATTTAAATATGCTCTAGGCATCGGTGACTAGATCACCTTTGGGGGTTCTGCAAAAGTATGCTCCGGTCCTGAAACCTTCTATAAGCCGCCGTTTTTTTTTGTAGAATTTTCGAGCAATACCCCTGACGACCAGCTTATCAAGCTCTTCGTACTCACGCATTTCGGCCTCTTTCTTTTTCTGCCTGCAAATGGGTCTCGCTTCCCTCTTCAAACCTCGGTATCTATCCCATCCCGCACGAGTTGTGGACGATCGTTGTACCAGCTGTTCTTTTGCACTTTCCGAAAACCAATGGTTTTGGTTACAGCTGTACGTAAGGAGTTTGAAATACCGTCCCACAGTTTCCTTATACCAAGTTGTTGACAAGTGCTCTCAGAGAGCAGGAGTGCAAGCCGAGTAGAAAAACGTTCGGCTGTCTGTTGTGATTGCAGCTTCTCGACGTCGAACCATCCTTGTGTTTGTTGGCGTGCGTTTTTTGCTGCACAGAGGCGGGTGCGAATCTTGGCTACAACAAGATAGTGATCCGAGCATATGTTAGGACTTCGGAGCGCACGGACATCTAAAACACTGGAGACGTGTCTTCCGTCTGTCACAACATGATCGATCAGGTTGGTAGTTTTTCGATCCGAAGACAGCCAGGTAGCTTGATGAATCTTCTTATGCTGGAATCTAGTACTACAGATAACCATAATTCGGGCCCCGGCGAAGTCGATCAGCCTCAACCCATTTGGGGATGTTTCCTCGTGGAGGCTGAATTTACCGACCGTAGTGCCAAAGATACCTTAAAAATAAATATACCTACATTTATTTAAATAATTTGGACAAGATTTTATTTGTATATATGTATTTATGTATTATTTAATGCATGTGCAAAGAGATATTTATGTTTAAATAATATGTTACAAAGCTGCAGCTGCTCCTAAGTTGTTTTTTCACGTTTTGAAATCCTAATAATAAATTAAATTATTATATATACATATGTATGTATATGCACCAAATTTAATAAATTTGCAAAATTACATACTTTTCTTGTTTGTTGATTTTGTCTTGTTCCTTTTTGTAAAACAGCTCGTTCACAGCATGTGGTGAGTGTTTCGTGCATTTTAATTGTGAGTTTTGTGCAAGAATAACCTCACAGAATAGGAATGTAAAAAGGGTATTTCCCTTTAAGTAAACAAGCCGTAAAGTGGAGTTGTATTTTGTATGATATCCAACACTCCAGAAAATCATGTAAAAAATTAAAATATTTTTTAGGAATTCGCGTTAAGGTTCTGAATTTAAAAAAAATTTTTTTTTTTGCATTTTCGTTAAGTGTAATATCTTAAAAATAGTCTCTGAAAATTTCACGTTGATCCGATAATTAGTTTTTCAGTTATTCGACAAATAACAAAGAGATCTCGGGCACTTCAAAGCGCTCGCGTGAAACTTTAATTACGTTTTTCTCAAAACTATATTTTTTGAACTGGTGACAACTGTAACTCAAAAACCGCTCAGTAGATTTTAATGAAATTTATAATAAACTCGGGACTGATCGAAGGTTTTTTTTCATAAATTTCAATTTTGTAAGACCAACATCAACAGTTAAGTAGAATATTTCCCAAACCAGAAAGTGGTGTATCGACAAAAGCTCTTTGTATTGATTAGTTCACAAGTCGACAATAACGAGAATAAAGAAGAAAAAAGCTTGTATACTTACTCGTAAATATGCCACAAATATGGAAGCTGGGCCAGGAGAACGACAAACCTTAAAATCTTGTGAATACCCAAGAATAGAAAAGGCTCTCTACAAGTGGTTTTTGAAACAAAGGAGTGAAAATGTGCCTATATCCATCGAAATCGTCCAATCAAAAGCTTGCAAGCTCCATGAGAAAATAAAAGTAATGACAGGATGTTTTCATGCAAGTAATGGTTGGGTATCTAATTTCAAAAAGCGATATGTTTTCCGCCATTTAAAAATTTGTGGAGAAAAGCTTTCCAATAAGATAGCGTCCGTCGACCCATTTGTAATACGTATTAGAAATAAAATCAAGGAGCTTGATCTTTCTGCAGAACAAATTTATAATGCCGACGAGTCCGGATTGTTTTCAGCCAGATACCAGATAAAACGTTGGTGAGCTTCAAGGAATCATCTGCTCCTGGTCGAAAAGTTAGTAAGGAGAGAATAACATTTCTGTCATGCACAAACGCTTTGGGTACACACAAAAGTTTCTTTGTCATTGGAAAAGCAAAAAACCCTTGAGCATTCAAACATTTTCAAAAATTACCCGTTGTCTACGAGGCTAACAAGAACTCGTGGATGACTTATTTGTTTTTCGAAGACTGGTTTCATCATACGTTTGTTCCTGAGGTGAGAAATACGAAATGTATTGAATTTTTGTTTAAAATGTATTTGTATTTTTTTGGATTTTTATAGGTACGCGAATTTCTAGAATCCAAGGGACTTCCCAAAGAAGCCCTATTGGTGCGTGTCATCCTAAAGACAATTGTTTTTTTTTTTTTTTTTTTTTTTTTTTTTTTTTTTTTTTTGAAACGTAATAAATGAGGGGTTTACATTTCATTGAAATTGCAACTAGTGATAAATTTAAACTAACAAGCAATATTTTTCGCAATGTATGAACAAACAATAAAAGCTGTAATAACAAGCTTTCCTTTTTTTAACTAAATTTTATAACTAAATATAATGATATTTGTTACTTTCTCAGATTGGTAATAGATCATGAAACGTTGTTCTTTTCAGTCTGCGCCTGCTATTTCTAGCCTCTCCTAGTTTTCGGGCTTCACTGTTTATATGATTTTGTAACCTTTCTGCATGTTTCGATGCTGTTTCGCGAATGACTTCCCGAACCATTTTTAAATGAAGATCACGGTGCAGATCCGAATTTCGTATGTACCACGGCGCATTTACCATTTTTCGCAGAACTTTGTTTTGGAATCTTTGAACCGCTTCGATGTATAACGGGGCAGCGCATCCCCATAGTTGAATTCCATATGTCCAAATAGGTTTCAAAGTTTGGTTGTAGACTAGGAGTTTATTTGATGTTGTTAAGGGTGATTTCTTGCCGATTAACCAGTTTATTTTGTGGTATTTTAGTTTTAGTTCTGAAACTTTTTTTTTGTATATGCTCCCTCCAATTCAACTTTGCATCCAACGTCATACCAAGATATTTCACCGAGGTGGAATACGGGATTACTTCGTTTCCAATATGTAATGGGATGTATGTAGCACTTTTGTTAGTGAAGTTTACATGGATAGACTTCAACTCGTTTAAAGTAATGTACCATTTCTGTGTCCATTCTACGATTTGATTTAGTGAAGATTGCATTCTGTGCGATGACTCAACTACATTTTTGCCGGTCGTAATGATGCAGGTATCATCTGCAAATGTGGCGATTGCGCAGTTTGGCGACGTAGGCATGTCGCTAGTAAACAAAATATATAAGATTGGTCCCAGGACACTTCCTTGGGGTACACCTGTAACAATGAAATCAAAAGTTATGATGGAGTGGACCAAAACGTTATTAACTTAACAAAAGTCTATTACAAAAAAGTCTTTTGGCGCATTTAATAGGAAATAAAACTACTCATTTGGAAAAAAAGTATATGAATTTAACTTAAGACTATCTGTCTTCTTGGAAGTTCATAGGAAAAAGTGTCAGCAAGCTCCATTCGCAAGTGTTGGAATATGTGAATGAAACCAGGTGTTGAGTGGAGTGAAGAGGAGGATATTCCTCTCAGCATTCTAAAAAGAGAAATTGAAAATGAACGCGCAATCCTTGCATCAATGCTCCAAGAACTTGCACTAAATGATTCGTTTACAAATGAAGAGCTAAAAGAATGGATGCACGAAAGGGTTGATTATCAAGAAGTGGATAAAGAAGCCGTAGAAACTTAAAATTCTGATGATAGCGAAGCGGATGTTATTCCACCTCCTAAAATAAAAGGATCATTTGCTATGCCATTTTTTAACACAAAACGATATTCCAATGAAAGATTATATTTCTGAAGGAACTTCGTGAAAGGGCTATAATATTTAAAAACCCCTAATAAGAAGAAAGTGAAGACAACAATACCCGATATATTTAAAAAATAAAATTTTTCATAAAAAAATAAGCTTTCTAACGGGTGATTTTTTTGAGGTTAGGATTTTCATGCAGTAGTATTTGACAGATCACGTGGGATGTCAGACATGGTGTCAAAGAGAAAGATGCTCAGTATGCTTTGACATTTCATCATGAATAGACTTACTAACGAGCAACGCTTGCAAATCATTGAATTTTATTACCAAAATCAGTGTTCGGTTCGAAATGTGTTTCGCGTCCGTGTCCGATGAGCGATGAGGCTCATTTCTGGTTGAATGGCTACGTAAATAAGCAAAATTGCCGCATTTGGGGTGAAGAGCAACCAGAAGCCGTTCAAGAACTGCCCATGCATCCCGAAAAATGCACTGTTTGGTGTGGTTTGTACGCTGGTGGAATCATTGGACCGTATTTTTTCAAAGATGCTGTTGGACGCAACGTTACGGTGAATGGCGATCGCTATCGTTCGATGCTAACAAACTTTTTGTTGCCAAAAATGGAAGAACTGAACTTGGTTGACATGTGGTTTCAACAAGATGGCGCTACATGCCACACAGCTCGCGATTCTATGGCCATTTTGAGGGAAAACTTCGGACAACAATTCATCTCAAGAAATGGACCCGTAAGTTGGCCACCAAGATCATGCGATTTAACGCCTTTAGACTATTTTTTGTGGGGCTACGTCAAGTCTAAAGTCTACAGAAATAAGCCAGCAACTATTCCAGCTTTGGAAGACAACATTTCCGAAGAAATTCGGGCTATTCCGGCCGAAATGCTCGAAAAAGTTGCCCAAAATTGGACTTTCCGAATGGACCACCTAAGACGCAGCCGCGGTCAACATTTAAATGAAATTATCTTCAAAAAGTAAATGTCATGAACCAATCTAACGTTTCAAATAAAGAACCGATGAGATTTTGCAAATTTTATGCGTTTTTTTTTTAAAAAAGTTATCAAGCTCTTAAAAAATCACCCGTTATATCATAAAACGATTTTCATTTGTCATATTTCTTGTTACATATTTTTCAACTACCTAGATTTCTATTAGTTGCGATTACCGAGTTCGTACTGTATATTTATGGAAGGCAAATAAGCAAATATGTAAGTATGTATCAAAACATCACAAATAAATCGCAAGTAAATTAATCAGAGATATATTGCACAGTTGAATGAATGAGATAATTTTATGCCAAACGAAACGCCAAATGCAGAAAGCTGAAAGTAAATGTGTGTACATGCATTGTAATTTCCACTTAACCTTATTAAATATCTAAATAAAATAAGTATGTATACACACATGTACATATTTATGTATGTATGTATGTCCGATTTTATGGACTTCTATACAGGAGAGTATTAACAGCGCGACAATAATAACAATACAACAACTAAATAATAAACTTTATTATTAAATAAAGCAACTCCTGTAAAATAACCACTCACATAGAAAAATATAGAATCACTTACATACATACTATGTACATACATATGTATGTGCATATTTATGGAGAGGTAAACGAGCTAAAGTAAACACGTTGTTAGGCATTCAGGGCTTCTAAAAACACACAGCGGGTGAATTGTATACAGAAAATCTGTTGAAATTTTAATTTAGCAAATGTGCAGCATATCATTGCATATGAGAGCGCTCTCGGCAGACGCTGTACTCAATTAAAGTGCGATAGATTAACACAAGCGACTTTTGAAACACTGTTACATAGATATACATACGTACATAAGTATTTACAGTTAGGCATTTCAAGCAAGCAAGCTAAAATCGAACTTGTGCTCGCACTCTCAGCAAACGAACAGATGCGCAACTCGGGGCAGTCAGCTGTTGGAGGCAGCGATCAGCCAGCTGTGCGTCACTACCCCCGAAGGCGTCCTACTTACGTTCAGAAGACGCTACAGTTGTTTGGTCTCCGCCATAGCCGTTCAGGTAGACAAAGGTAGTGCCATTGAAGAGAGTAATACTCTCAGCAGTGGCAGCGCACACATACCGTTTCCTAAACGATACAAAGTGTTGTAACGCTCAAAACACTTAAAGTAAATCTTTTTTTTTTGTTTTTGTGTGTTGTATGTTGATGCAAATTTGAGTACACTAACATTTAGTGAGTAGTGTTGTTTTTAGTGTATGAGTGATTAGCGAATAAAAATACTGTGAGCAAATTTGATAAACAATTTCGTTTAATCACTGCCGCTTAAGATGAATTAAATTTGTATTATCACGTGTAAGGGCATTGACGTGTCGTCGATGACTACCTGTTCAAATGACAAATATTTACATACATATGTACATAAGTATATAACGTGACATGCCGCAGTGTTCGACTTATAGAAATCAAATAAATTATTGTGTTTTGTTCTAGTCCCAATGTTTATATACATAGATATGTATGTATGTATGTACATATATACATATTTATGTAAGCAGTTTTGGCCAGCTGTGCATTAGCGTGTATAGCGACAACTGTG
The DNA here is from genome assembly GCA_027475135.1 of Bactrocera correcta. Lineage (NCBI taxonomy): Eukaryota > Metazoa > Arthropoda > Insecta > Diptera > Tephritidae > Bactrocera > Bactrocera correcta. The sequence goes on from CM050326.1 coordinate 83,631,172, forward strand.
TATTTTTTTTTTTGCTGATCAGAGTCCCATATTTTTGAACACTGATTCTTATGTAAAATTGGACGAGGAAAAGTCAATTTTGAAAAAAGTTGATGGAAAAGCACAAAAAAACCAGATTAAAAAAAAACGTTTTTTTTTTTTTTGATATTGAGCGTCAACTTTGAATTTTTTTTGCTGTTCATGGGAGCAGAGTCCCATATTTTTGAACACTAAAATTGGTCGAGGAATCGAAGGGAAAAGTCAATTAAAAAAAAAAAAGTTGGGGGAAAAGCACAAAAAACGGTATTTTTGGAAAAAAAAATTATTTTTTTGGATTTTGAAAATATTTTTATCAGAAAGCTGAGATTTTTTTACATAAAATTGGATAACTCAAAAATTTTTTTCACTCAATTTTGAGGTCGTTAAAAAATAAAAGAAATAGTCATTTTTTTGTTTGATCTCAATTTGAATTGCGCGCAATAAAACAATGGAGCAACTTTGACCACTAAAAAGTTAACAGATATTCTTATTTTGATCTATATTATGATATTCTAAAGTTTGGTCGAAATCGGAGAACCACGGGTACAAAACCATGTCGCCAATTGATGGAATGGCCCATGTATATTTCACATAAATAACTGCAACGGGGCGACAACGAAATTTTCTTGTAATTTGTCCATCCATTTGACCGTATGACCGAATTCCGTTCAAAAAATAAGCGTCATTGAATGAAGGCAAAAATATTGAAACTTTAAAAAAAAATTTTGTGAACCGTCGATATCGAACAAGTATAGCCTATAACAGCAATACAAACTGACCGATACCACTCAAGTCCATGTAAAGAACTTTTTTACTTGAGACGGCTCTTCACAAAAAGTTTCATGCATAGTATAGCCTTCGAATAAATTTTTAACATCGGACAGCATAAGTATACTTAGTTGTCATACAAATTGATCGATCAAACTCAAAGGAAAAATCTTTTTAAGTACATATGTATATCATTATATGCTGTGAGAGGTACATTTATGAGGGCTGCTATATACTTATATTTCTGTCCTAATAATGAAAATAGGCATATTTATCAACGAAAATATTTTTTTTTTTCGTTGGATTTGGCTCGTCTTGGAAGACCCACACGGTCGATTGTTGCTTTTTTCGGCTCATACGCATGGATCCATGATTCGTCACCTGTGATGATCTTATAAACGTCTTTTGAAGCACCGCGATCGTATTTTTTCAGCATTTCTTTACACCAATCCACACGAGCCTTTTTTTGAGCGATTGTCAAATTGTGCGGGATCCATCGAGAACAAACCTTTTTACGGCCAGGAGTTCATGCAATATCGAATGTATGCTGGTGGGAGAAATGCATAGCCATGCCTCTATCTGAAGGTATGTTACATGACGGTCTTGCATTATCAGTTCACGTACGGCATCGATGTTTTTTGGCACAACGGCTGTTTTTGGACGACCTTCACGGAATTCGTCTTTGAGCGAGCATCGGCCACGATTGAATTCATTGTAACAGTTTTTCACAGTGCTATAGGATGGTGCTTCATAGCCATATAAATATTTTAGTTCATCGATGCACTCTTGTACTGATAATCCACGTCGAAAGTTGTGAAAAATGATCGCACGAAAATGTTCACGAGTTAATTCCATTTTTTGGCCGAGATGAATTTTTTAATTCCCTGTAAATAAAACAATTCACGATTAAATGACAAAACGTTCTGAGTGATGTTATGCTAAAAAATGTCAAACTTTCCAATGAAAATGTCAGATTGCACCTGGCAACACTTAGTGTTGCCTAGTCCAGAAATATATATAGCAACCTATGTATAATATTATTGGAGCAGCCAATGATATCGTTTTCTCTTTACGTCTTAAAAATATTTATGTATATATTTTTGAAAATAATAACTTAATTATAGTAGTACAAAGCTGCTACCTGAGACATATTTGAGAATTCATAAGCCCTCTTCTACGTTATTGGTCTCCAGCTCTTTGGTGTTTCATAATTTTGGCTACTACTGTTTTCCACTTATTTAGTGATTCCACCATTTGATGCACTAGGTGTTCTGGGATTAGGTCTATCCCTATTGCATTTTTCAATATTTGCCTTTCTTGGCCATATTTCGCACAATGGAATAAAGTGTGCTCTCATTCTCGATGGTCTCGCCTTAACATACTAACAAATCCCTTTCAATTTCTATAATCAAATATTATTGGTAATGTAGCATACTAATTATAGTATTTAAAGTCACTTTAAGTTTTAATTATTGTCATAATTAAATTTACGAAAAATCCCCACAGATTGACCATGACAACTACCACTATCTCATTTACAGTTATCAAATATGTACATACATACATACATATGTATGGCTGCAGGTATTTCCCTCCGCTTCTTGCGGCTAATTCGCTAGCTGCCTGCTGCCCATTACACTCGGTTGGCAAACCAGCTACAAAGCATCCGCCACAACAGCACATGTTGCAACAACTGCCGAAACAACAACACAGCTGTATGCGTATGCATTTAATTTCAGATTTTATTTGCCTCTTTTGCCATACTTTTACAATTTTTTGTTCTCCAAATGCTAGTGGAAAGCAGATGCGCTGTTGTTGTTGCATGTAATTTGCCGCTTACACAAAGTGTGTTTGTTGAAAAGTATTTCTGCTGCCACCTTTACACTTTCTTAGTTGAATAACATTTATGTTTTTTGTTTGCTGAATTTTTTTCATTTACTTAATTTTTTCTTTTGTGGAGCTAAACTTAATGCTTGTGGTGAATGAGCGAGGCCACACCACCGAAACGGCATCGCCACTGCCACTGCTTGGCTGCCCTGTGCCGTTTTCAAACCTCTCTGCGTCACGAACCGCTGACGAGTTTATAATATTTGTAACTCATCCGCCCCATGCGCCTCGCTCTCTCTCTCTCTCTCTCTTACAAGAATACACGTGGACGTGCTCCTGATGCTCTTCTAGTGGTTGTTGCTTCCAAAAGGCAAATGTTTTGCTTTTCTTCGACTCTTTGGCTGGCCAAGCAAACACACGTTCATATATACAAATACACATTTGTTTGTATGTAAAGTAGAGAATATTTTATTTGGTTTTGGGTTTCTTTTAACGCGCTGTCTTTGCTGTCTCACTGTCCTGTTGTTGTTGCTGCATGCCATTGCCCCTTATTTTACAAAAACAATAACAAAAACATTACGCTGCGGTTGAGTTCATTTCACTCAGTTGTATGGTGCGCGCTGGCTGACGAGGTGGTGTGTGAAAAATGCCGATGACACACATAGTGGACTAAGTATGTACATTGTCGGCGCCAGCAGAGCAGCAGCGTAGAGAACAAAGCCGCCAAATTGCCACAGCCACAGAAACAACACAACAACGTTGTCTATGTGTGAGCATTTAACAAAAGCGATGCGACTTGAGATTACCCTACAAGAATGATCCTTCTGGTGGGTTCGATAATACGCTCATATTTATTATGTCAGTGATGACGTTTCATTTATTTGTCAATTGCTCGTCACTGTTATTAATAAAAAGATACAATTACAACTTTTAATGCTTAGAATTCCTACAACAGTTGATTCTACATTAGCGGAATTGACCCAGATTTTATTTGGCCAACCGAAAATACAAACCCTGTTGGATCGGCAAGTATTTACAAAATAAGTAAAAGCTTATAACGACTTACAGTTTTTTTTTTTTTTGATAGTAAATACATTAACTATGTATTTTCAAAGTAAAAAACTTACTCAGAAGTAAAGCTATTGGTTTTCTTTGACTATCCGATTTGTTTGACATATCACAATACATACATATGTCCCTAATAATTTTGACATGACTGTATACAAAATGAAATTGTTGTTGTTACTACTTTCTCTATTGACGATCAACTTATTAATAAACCAAGGTAGATAACACAGCTCTATAAAAAACAAAACTCCAGATCAGTTACCACCCTATTCTTGAAAATATTGATTGCGCTCTGGTTTTTAAGATAATTGCAGATCTGAACTAATATTTTGATAAATACAAGTTTGTTTCCACTCATAGTTAGGTTCTGCACAATTTTTTCGCTCATGCAAAGGTTACATCACGTTACTTTCAAGCTCCTTATCCAAAATATGAGAAAAATTACTTGGAATGTTTTTAGATTTTACGTGGATATTAAGTCCTGTTTTACTCGCATGGACTACTCAGAAACATTGGTGTCACCAAATACTCACATATGTACATACATATATTGGTATAATCTACCAATGGATGTGAATAAGAGGGCGAAACATCTAAACAGAAGTTATATTCTCAAAATGAACTCAGTGATTTAATAAGTGAGCCAGTTAGGAAAAAAATAGTTTCTCAAAGCGTTGGTCGTGAAAGGATATTATTCTACATTTACATTAATAACAATTTTAGAGAATTTGTGATGCTTGGTATGGAAAAGATGAAATGTAGAATACTTGATGGTCCGCAAAAACCTTAATGAAAAGTTTTATCAAAGTTATAAACTTCCTGAAAAATAAATCTTGGAAAAGTTTCGTGAGTCGAAAATTTTCTAGCAAACAATAAAAGACCAAATTACGAAGAAATTGTGAAAAATAAGCTGAAATTTTTTCAGACTCTAGGAACAAATATGTATATGTAGGTGTATCGACTACCGACTGAATAGAATTCGATCTGAGGTAGGGAAGAGAAAGGGGAGGGACGTGGACGTGGAATTTTTAAACATTAAACTTTCCATAGTAATACATACATACATTTTTTATGCCATCAAAATGTAGATAATGTATTTCAACAAACAAAAAGTATTTTTTAGACGTGAGAGTTTTTGGTTGAAAATTTGTTTTTTTTTTAATTTTAAATTAAAACAAAATGGATAAATAAATTTTTTAACATAAATTGTAAAGTTATGTGTTATTATACTACTGTGATCAAATTAAAAGGTGAATTTTTTCCATTTCATCTCCTTCAAAGTAATCCCCTCTCGCTGCAATACGCTTATGTCAAATGATTTTCCAGTCATCATAGCACTTGGAAAAATCCTCCGTCGCGATGGCCATCAGATCCTACTTCGATTCAGCTTGTATATCCTCAATTGAGTTAAAACGGTGTCCTCCGAGTGGTCATGTGAATTTGCTGAATAACCACTTACAGATTAAACAATTTTACTGATTCGAGAAACATGCGAAATATAAACTAAAAATTCACCTTTAAATTTGAAAATGTTGTAGATCTTTTTATTACCTACAACTTTGCAATTATTTTTTCCGAAGAAAATTTGTGTTATTTTAGCTCTCGATTACAATAGGAACCCATAAGGTCTACCTGTAAGAACGACGTGATAATAAAAGGAAATGAAACACACATATTCGTTCAAAATGAGTTAAGTATTTTTTATGCAGATAATTTGTGAAAATATCGACTTATTGGTCACAACGGCTCCATTTAAATAACGATGTATCATTTCATTTTCGATTTCCTCGAGCATTGCTGGTTGATTAGCGTAAACCTTTCATTTAAAAAGTAGAAAGTGTGGAAATATAGAGACCTTAGATCGCATGATCTTGGCTGCCATTTAACGGGGCGGGTCATTTCTCATTTCTCACAATGTGTTCATATTAAGCTTAATAACCAGCTCTTAAGTAATTGCCCAAGAAAAAAAAATAATCATTTCTTTTACTGCATCAAGTAATTTTGTGAATGATTTTGGAAATAAAAATTGTCCTCTTCTACAAGTATTTCATCAAATTCCGGAAAAAAATGTTGGTCAGTATGGTGTTACAACGCTCGCTATTGATGGTGACGGCATTTCTTCCACCGTTTCGAAAGAAATAAGACCAGATGAAGCCACCATACCACACACAGTCAACTTTATGGGGTGCAGTTGAATTTCCTGAGCTTCACGATAATTTGACTCACCCCTATGGCGACGATGACGAAGCCATTATACCACAAACGGCACATCTGAGTAAAAGATTTTTCGAAGAAAATCGAAATTACAGTTAATTTGCGTAATAATATTGACAAACCTAACTTAGTCCACTAATAAAGTTTGACAACAACCCTTACATAAGCATTGGGCGGAACTTCCGGAGGGTAGAGTATGTATGTACATATCTCTTAGAATTTTGCTCCGATCGATGGGAGAATATTTAAAACATATTTTACTGTTTAAAAAGAGGAACAACAATCAAATGACTGGTAAAATTATTTTCACTGTTCTTGTAAGGTCGCTTAGGAGTTACAAACGAACCGACGGATAAATGTGTATGCTTAAATGAGTACACATGCGTTTGTATATCGCGCTAAGCAGCATTATACATTTGTGCCGTTGGCAGGCTAAAATAGCCGTATCGCATTATTTTATTGTTGTGATTTTTGTGAGCGCTGCTATTTGGTTCTTTTATTTCGTTCGTTCAATGAGCAGATATTTTCACCGGTCGCTGCAATCACTCGCATTCAAGTGGATATACACACACAACCTTATTTGTCTTTAGCATATCAGCATTAAATTCTAGAATACGACGCGCACGAAATGAATTAAAGGAGAAGCGTCCATACATATGTACAAAATCAAATATATGTACATATGTATGTAGATATACATATATGTATGTAAATATAAGTAAGTACATGCGTATGTATGCGCACAATAATTTAGTTGCATTACTTATATGTAGTATGTACGTATATACTTGTCAATGATTTTCCCTCTTTTTCCAGAGTAATTAAGAAGACACTTGCTGATTGCAGCAATAAGACCAAATATTTATGATAAGATAAATCTTTTTGTGTCTTCGGATGACACAACAATTGCCACCCAACAAAAACAGAAAATAATCACAAATGGATATTAAAAGAGACATTCTTGTCAATATATGTAAGTAAGTAAATATGTATGCATGTATTTATATGTATGTACATACTTGTATGAATAAACACGAGCAAACTCGATTAAATCATAAACGCTTCATAGGAATGATATTGAAAAAATCAGTAAATCGACTTTAAATGCCGTTAAGCCTAAGATTTAGAATAAAACACAATGACCATAACCTAAATTAATTTGACATCCAATATAACGAATTTTATTCTATACACCCTGATTTTCTTTTAGATGTGGACGTGCTTTTTCATGCTAAGGAGTGAGATTGGAAGGGAAGATCAAGCTTAGACGAACTACTGTAGTGTCTTTCAGGTAGACTTACTTCAGTAGACTTACTGCTCCGAAGTGCAGCTTCTTTCAGCAGGTGAGCATTTAATTCGAAAACAAAGCGAAAATACTAGTAAATCAAGGAGAGTCCTACCTCATTAGTTATACATACATATATGTATGCAGTATTAAGTTACTTCATTATCAGACTCCTTTGAGGATACCCTGACCCTTCACAGATCAAAATGGGAACTCTACGAAACCGGGAGATCATTCTAGCTTAAAGTAGATTGTAGGAATGTACTGAATCGTAGTATTCTTACGGTAAATTATCCAATAGGAATTCATGCTTTAATCCTACAAATTTTGTCGAACGCAAACAGTCAAATGCTTTTGCAAGACAGAAGAAAACATCTCGGCAGTCATACCTCAACAAATGTCCGATTCATCTGGGTTTTTATGATCAATTTTATAGGAGTTCTAGGCACCTCAGCTCTGTCCAATTGAAATTTCTGTTGAAATTGACCGTTCAGCCTAGACGATATGAAAATGCAGATTTAAAAGAAATAAACAATACGTTATTCCAGACACAAATTTTCTAAATGTTAGAAGATAGATAATTTTAAATTTAAATGGACTATTTTAAATTATAAAATGAAAATAAAAAAATATAAATAAAAATTATTATATAGAATGCTTGGACTACAAGAGAAAGAAACATGACCTTCAACGAAAATTGCGAAACTATTAGGTAACACAATTATTTCTTTTTAATCATGGAAGTTCATATAGAAAATACATATATCTACAGTTGTGTTCCAAATAAAAGGAGTACAAAATACAAAGCCATGTTTTTTAACAAAACAAGAATTTTTCTCATTTATTTTTCACCCATGAATTGTTCATTTTACGCAGTCTTTTTATGCACTTTTAAATTCTTATTAATACTCAGTCAACGAAAAGTATTAATATATTTAAATAGAAACCTCAATAATTCGGTGTTCAAAATAGCAAGAGTGCAGCACAAAATTCAGTAAAACTAGTAATAAATAAAAAACAAGTAAGGACGGGCTAAGTTCGGGTGCAACCAAACATTTAATACTCTTGCAACTTGCGCAAGAATCATAGTCAGGGAAATACTTTAAGATGTAAAACCAATCATATAGAGTAAAGTCAACCGGATGTTCGAAAATCCAGTTATTAGTTTTATAGGGGCTAGGAAAATTTTTCGCTCAAATTTATTTATTTTAGGCTCAAAGAGACACTATTATGAGTAAAACACATATTGACCGATATATCCAGCATAACGTCCCCTGAAAGTTCGGAAATCTTTACACTAGGTATATGGGGGCTAAAAGAAGTATTGGTCCGATTCAACCCATTTTTGACATTCAGACGTACCATTATAGTCAATTTCAGTTTTATACGCCACACATTGGCCGAAATTTTCAATCAAAAGTCAACTGTAGGTATCGGGGTCTAAATATTCGGTACCTAGGGTCTTGAACAATTTTTGGACATTAGGTGATATACACATTATTCGGGCAAAGTTTTATCCCGTTATATTAATAGCTCCTTGATTTGTGTACTAAAACTGAACGAATCAAGTGGAATTTAAAATTGTGCTATATGGAAAGTGGTTGTTGTGCGATTTCGTCCATTTTCACAATGTTATACAAGCATGTAAAAAGAATGTCTCGTACTAAAGTTTGTCGAAATCGGCAATTCGGGTCCGGAGACATGGGATTTTATCAAAAAATATCATATCTCCTTTACTACTACGGTTCCCTCTAGCAAATTACAGCTTTCTGTCTTAATTTAGTGCTTTGTCATGGCACTTTTCGGTTAATGGTGATTTGTCGGCGTGACAGTGGTCCGATTACAGCCATCTACGAATATTTTTAGTAAGGAACCCGTATACCAAGTTTCATCAAGATATCTCAATTTTTACTCAAGTTACAGCTTGCACGGACGGACTGACGCACAGACAGACAGTCAACCGGATTTTAACTTTTCTCGTCACCCTGATCATTTATGTATATATGTATCTATATAAGTATATACTATATATAACCCTATATCTATCTCGATTAGTTTTACATGATACGTACAACCGTTAGGTGAACAAAACTATAATATTCTGTAGCAACTGGTTGCAAGAGTATAAAAATTAAAATTTTGACTAGTGTATACTTGAGTTAGTAATGTAATGCAGCACATCTGCGGGGCATGGATTCGATCAGATCACGACACCTTTTCAGCGGGATTTCCTGCCGTACCTCGTGGACTGTGCTCCATAATTCCCTTGTATTTGATGGTCTACGGCCAGCAACACCTTTTTTAATATATGTATGCCCATAAATTTTCTATGAGATTAAGGTCAGGCGACTGAGCAAGCCACGACATAACCTCAACTTTATTGAGCCGAAACCATTCCGCGTATGGCAGCATAACTGTATTCAATATATCCACATACATGTGCTGATCAATGGTTTCTTTTTTCGGATGGATTGGTCCCACGCCGTTGTACAATAAACTTTCCCAAACCATCACTTTTGCATCACCAGACGGTCTTAAGAGTGTATTGCGGATTATATTCTGTATTTGGTAGACCACGCATAGACTGCCCAGACCTTGTGACACCGAATAAAACAACCTAACATTCGTCTGTTCACAAATTATTTCTCCATTTCTCCGGTTGCCAATTGACATGTTCTCTAGCAAATAACTCATAACATTGTAAATAATGTAAACAGCTGAAGTCTATGACTTTGTGTTTTACTCGCGGAATACCGTTAGAAATATTTCTTAAAGAGTGCTTGGCGTTCATGTTCTGACGTAATACATTTTTTGGATTAAATATTTTCCACAGGGGCACTCCTATTAGTTTGAACTCAGCTGTACATATGTACATACAACGTTTGTAAATATTAGGTTATCAAAAAAGTCTTGCGGTATTTTCGCTAGTTGGGGCTGAAAGCGCGTAGTTCTAGTTTTATTCGTCGCATCGTAACGTTGCGTTATAACTTGTATAAGTCAGAAATTTCGCTAATTAGCGTAACGAAATTAGCCTTCAATAATTTTAACGTCTCACCAATAGAAGTAGCGTTCAAATATCAAAAGCCAGAAACATACTAGCATACTTACGCTCTCAAGCAAATGCAAAAAATGCTGACAACACCTTAGCAAAAGGAAAAACACATACGAGTACACAGTTATTGACCAAATGAAGAGAGAACCGTAGTGAGGCCATTCCGACCACCATGGGTCCGGCATCCGAACAAAACGCATTGATAAGGCGAGTAGTGTAAAAATAGTGGAAAGTCAGGCAGGCAGGCGAGTAGTAAACTAATGGAATTTCCGATTTCGACGGCATCAAAGACAACGCCAACAACGTCAACGACGATTAACCAGTGCCGAAGGTGAACGATGCTAAATCGGAGAAGCAAAAAAATGCAAAGTAGATATGCACGCCGTTGACCACACTACCGACGGCAAGAGCGGCGCTCAGAGCACGTCTTAGCACAAGCCACAAAACAGCGCTGATACAACCAAGTGCACCTCTTGACAGCTGCAAGAGATCAAGATCGCGCTCTAGCTGCGACCGCGAGAAAACATTGAACGAACAGTATTTCGATTTGTTGTTGTTGGTTGCTCTTAATATTTATTGCTGAATGCTTTTCTTCACTTTTGTTGGCGCGTGTGTTTTTCTCATTGCGAGCGAAGCGAATCAAGTAATAGGTACGAGTATGTGTATGTATAGTAGTAGTTGTGCTAGCAGATACGACCCGATTATGATTACAAACAGTCGGTGGTATGGCAGAAAAAATGCGGTAATAATAAGTAGCAACAACAAAGACGAGGGTTAAATAAAAGCAAAGTTCGTTCTTTGTAAATGCAGTAGCAAAACAATAACAAAGGCTAAAGAGCGAGTACAAGTATACGTTACAGAGCGTGAGGGAAATCGAAATGAAGCAATAACAATGAAATGCAAAATTATAAACAGAACGAGATTAACTATCAGAGGTGTTGTGGAATCCAAGACAGATTTGAATAGTTAACGGAATTGCAGACCAATTCTGATTTTCGATGGCGTTACAGAATCTGATTGGATTTTCGTCTTTTCGAGCATACGCAAAACCAACATTCGAATCAACTAATTACTAATATTATATAACAACACTTTGAAATTAGTACATTTGGAAACAATTTTATTAAAGATTTTAAGGAGTTCTAATTTAAAGGAATATTTTAAGAGATAGCAGTTACCCCACACACACAAGCCACATTTGGAACGTTTATTATGTTTTGTATTACGTAAATCCTTGCTTAAATATACGAATATTTCGAACCAATAAGTTAACTTGATTTCTTAACTTACGTTTCAAATCTGTCAGCGACTATCTTCTTGCTTTGTTTCTGAATATTTCATAATCTTACAATTTTCAAGGACTAAAGCTGGTGTAATACCTTCAGGTACATAAGGCTTGTTAGTTATATGGGGTCTAGGGCAAGTTTTATTTATTCTAAATACAAAAATGCACCGTTATTAACAAGCTCCGTTACAAACGCGCTTTATCAATCAATCAATTTTATTGTGATAGTTCACATATTGGTCGATTCAAACCCATTTTTGAAACACAGAGATACTATTATCAGAAAAGGATTTTCTTCAATTTTCAATTATCAAACATGTATGCAACTCACATTTTCAGTAAAAAGTAAACTATCGGCTTTGGGGTCCACATTTTCGCACCTAGGGGCTGGAACAGTTTTAGTTCGATTTGGACAATGTTTGGCTATAAGGTGACATATGTACTTATGTACTTCAAAGCCACTATTCGTGCATAGTTATATTTTGTTATATTAGTTGCTTCTTGATTGTGCACACGAAAATGAAAGAATCAAACGGAATTTAAAGTTGGGTTATGTGGGAAGTAGGCGGAATATCAGTAGAGACTCATAGGCCGAATTTGGTTGAAATCGGTTGTGCGGATCTGAGATATGAGATTTCACCTAAACCGGGTAGATCCACACTCATTGCTTAATTTTAATCTCGGTTATTATGAAACCCTTTCATACTACCTAGGGTATGAAATTTTTGTCTCTGGTGTATACAGTTATTGATTTAATCGCTGATCAGGCGAACACCTTTAGATGCAAAGGATCGGAAATCTAAGAATTTTTATATAACTCCTATATTAACAGACACACAAGGTCTGTTAAGGAAACGAAAAATTAAAATATAATAAAATATTCGTGAGTTGGCGTAGTATCCAACCGATTTTATTCAAGAAGCAACTAATATAACAAAATAAAACTATGCATTGTGTTTTCAATATCAAATACCACATATATTAATTTATAACTTACTAAAAAATCATCATCTTAGATTTTAAAGTCAACTCAGGAAGGGGGGGTTCGAAAAATCCCTGAAAAAATTAAAAAGGAAAAAATTTTTTTTCCAATTTTTTTTAACTTAAAGGTTAAAGGCGGTTTCACCATTCTATTAAAAAGAGAATTCGAAAAAAATTAGACAGTCTATTCTGACTCAAGGTCGATCTCAAGTAAGATTTGGTCAATTTAAGTTTGTTAAAAAAAAAAAGATATTTCACAAGATGCAAATGATACATACATATGTATATATTATAGTAAGCTGTATTCTTAAAGCTGTCGCTAACGTAGGCTTCCAGTCCCATTGAAGAAATGTATAATAAAATTTTTTCTGGCTAAAATCCAATTTGTTCTTCGTTTTTCTTCGCTCTCTTTAATAAAAGTAGGACGTCTTGGATGTCACTGTATAAATCTTCGTTATTCAAGTCATCTGGATAGGATCTGGCAAGTTGCTGGCATTTTTCTTTAATTTCGACGAGTTTGTCATTGTATGAGTCTCTGGTTAGTTCTATAATTTGTTCAAAATCACAAAGAAAACCAAAACGGAAAACCAAAATCTGTAGGTAGGTAGATAAAGGGGGGCGGCAGAACATCCTTGGCCCCGGGCGCCCGAAGTTGTAGCTACGCCACTGCACAAAGATACACTGCTAAGAGTAAAGCACGCTAGCTCATTTTCATTGGGAAAACTTACATATTGGCCGATATACACATGCGGTACAAAATCACCTGGAAGTTCGAAAATCAAACCATTTTTAACGTACAGACATACTATTGTCAGAGAAGTACTCTCCCAGAATTTCAATTATATATGTATGCATCTCAGACATTAAAGGTATTTTCGAACAAAAGTCAGTTATAGGTACCGGGCTCCACATATCCAGTACCTAAGGGCTTGAATAGTTTTGGTTGAATGCGGACAATTTTGATCATAAGATCGTAGAGAATTTCGTCTATCTTGGAACCAGTGTAAACACCACCAACAATGTCAGCCTGGAAATCCAACGCAGAATAACTCTTGCCAACAGGTGTTACTTCGGACTAAGTAGGCAATTGAGAAGTAAAGTCTTCTCTCGACGAACAAAGCCCAAACTCTATAAGTCACTCATTATTCCCTGTCTTGCTAAATGGTATGGACGATGACAATATCTGATGAGTCGACTTTAGAGTTTTCGAGAGAAAGGTTCTGTAAAAAATGTATTGTCGGCGAATATTTCATTCGATGGAAGGACGAGCTGTACGAAATACATATATGACGACATTGAAATAGTGAATGGAGAATGAGATTACAAGAAGAGAAGATGGAGAAGGATCTTGAGACACTTGGAATCTCCAATTGGCGCCAAACTGCGAAAAGGTAGAACAACTTGGCGCACCGTTATAGTCGGCTAAGTCGCCAATAAAGAAGAAGTCACACGTGATAATTAAATTATATACAATATTATAAACTATTTTATATACCGATTATAAAATTTAGTATATTATTTTTAAAGATATAAATTATTAAAATATGAAAAATATTTTTTTCCTAATTTCACACCTTAACTATTTTAGCGATAACTTTATATCAGTCGAAATCAACCTTTAATAAAAAGTGACCTGTGCTTGGCTGACTAGCCTAAATGTAGATATGTACGTACATGTAGTATGTATGTATGTATAGGTATTTATGTACATACATATTCATATTATATGTATATAAGTGATAATAATTATATATATGTATGTCACAAAAGTTTGCGGCAAAAGTCGAGCTAACTAATAGAAGATGCCAACGGAGCATTATTGTATCCAGATACTAAGTAAACATGTGTGTTCATCATACATATATAAATAATATTGTATGTATGTAGTATGTTTATGGTCATATGTATGAATAAATAAGTTTTGCAATAAATCTACAACGAGCAAGTTCCACCGACGACGCAACTCAGCGCAGCTCTCAGTTCAATTCCTAAGCAAACTCCAAAAACAACACATCTGGCTGGAAAGCCATGTATGCGATCAAAAACAATTTACATACTTACATTCACTCATTTGCATCTAAGTATGTAAAAATGTTCGTGTGTGCGCATGCATGGAGGAATATTCGCTATCTTTGGGTAGGAAATTGTTTACAGTAACTGCGCTTCGCACCGACTACCAGCTAACTGTGACATATGCACACATTTAAATAAATCGAGGTAAAGAACGAACAGCGAACAAAAATGAATGGAAAATCTACTATAACTGAACAACTGGCGTTTTGGCGCTCTGCCTCTCCGAATCGCCTCACGACAGTCGGTCTCTGCACCGAGTGGCTGTCTCCCTCGCCACTTATTTGCTGCACTGCGATACACCTCGCCGTCGTCGTTTTCGCCTCACACTTTTAGTTTAGTCCACACATGGTCGAGTATATGAGTATTTAGTGTGTATGAATGTGTGAAAGTAGAGTTTTGCAAGCGTGCTGTTATGCTGTACAGCAAATAAATGTAATCACAATACATAACTACAGAAACATAAATACATACAATACGTACATGCACGAATACAAGTGAATAAATGTAGTATTTTCTACTTTGACTCTTTTGGCCTTCTCCAAAATTGCATTTCAGCTGTCAGCTGGCTTTGTTGTTGTTATTGTTTTTGCCATTTTGTTGATGGAGATAATGATTATGCTAACACACTCGGGAAAAATGCGACTTAACACAACGATAACAACTACAACAATCAATGGTATTGAAAAATAAACCCTAAAATGTATTTAATACTTTTAAGACTTTTATCGTCCACAATGATTTTATAATAATTCTAACTTTAAGTAGTAAATTCTCGAAGACACATGAGACTTTTATCGTAGTAAATACATAAGTACATACATTATGTAAGTATTTATATTTGTGTACATATGCATGTACATATATGTATCTTTATATATTTGTATGATATACATATATGACCTGGTCTACGAAAAAGGGGCTTAGGTGTCAAAAAAAAAATTAATAAATAAAAAAAAAAAATGAAAAAAAAAAAAATAAAAACAAAAAATGATTTTTTGACACCTAAGCCCCTTTTTCGTAGAAGCCAAAGGTTTTTTTTGAAAAAATATATGTAATTATTTTTGTATAAATTATAACATTTAGTAGGAAATAATTGTTATTCTTCTTTGTTTTAGGTAAACAATGTTCATAATTCACAACAAGTAAGGATGATTTAGATTCGGGTGCAGCCAAACAATGACCACCAAGTCAGAGAGAGAGAGAGATTTAGCGCGGAAACGAACACATACACACCGTGCAAGAGCTCCGGGATTTTGGAGACTCATAGCTGTGGTAAAGCTGTTGAGTAATTGACCGGTCATTTAACTGAGGTGGCCTGAAGTGTAGATACTGTCGCACGCATAACACAAGAATTAAAGAAATATGGTAATATATTACCTTATACTATAGGACCATGTACTGAATTTCGTTATTACAAGGTATTTTCCAAAGTAAACAGGAATATTTTGAATGTACCGCCCCCTGGTGGCGCCATCTATATGTCGACTGGTGCGGTACAATCTGCAATCTTTATCGCTAATTAATTCTAATTGAAAGTGAAGTTATTGCGTTTTAAGTGCTTCGAACAAAGAGCCAACATTAAATTTTGTTTTAAAATTGATAAAACTTTTACCGAAACGTTCAATTGATGAAACAACTTTATGGCGATGATTGCCTAGCCCGTAGCAGAGTGCACGAGTGGTTTCAACGTTTTCAAAGTGGTCGTGAGAACATAAATGACGAGCAACATGTGGACCAATCAAAGTCCGTGATCATCGGAAATTACATCGAAACTGTGCATGAATTCATAAAAATCAGCCTTAATCATCATTGAAATTCATGAAAATGGAATTTAACATCCAAAACATCGATTTATCGCATTTTGGCTGAACATTTGGGCTTACGAAAGGTGTGTGCCCGTTTTGTTCCGC
Source organism: Bactrocera correcta (assembly GCA_027475135.1). Classification (NCBI taxonomy): domain Eukaryota; kingdom Metazoa; phylum Arthropoda; class Insecta; order Diptera; family Tephritidae; genus Bactrocera; species Bactrocera correcta. The sequence continues at coordinate 83,647,653 of CM050326.1, forward strand.
ACAAATTGCCTGACGACCAAAAATTGCTCAGAATCCAACATTCGAAAGACATCATTAAAGGGGTCAAAAAAGACAAAAACTTCCTTCAAAATATTGTGACTGGTGACGAAACGTGGTGTTTCCAATATGATCCCCAAACGAAACGCCAAAGTGGTGAATGGAAAGGCACAAAACGAATCGAAACCCAAAAAATCACGCATGGAGAAGTCAAAAGTGAAGACAATGCTGATTTGTTTTTTATGGTATTGTCCACAAATTATTTGTCCCATCCGGCCAAAACGTTAATGCGGTATTCTACCTTGAAGTTTTGAAGCGTTTGCTGCGCCGTATTCGACGTGTTTGGCCCGAATACCGCGTAGATGAAAGTTGGCGTTTGTTGCACGATAATGCGCCGTCTTATCGATCGACACTTATGACCGATTATTTGACCAAATATCACATTTTAACCATTAACCGCTCCCAGTATTTACCTGATATGATAATGAGGACTTCTTCCGTTTCGGAAAAATGCATCTGCTCTTGAACGGAAAGCGTTATGCAGACGTAGAGGCCATTCAAAAGGCTTGCACCGGCATCTTCAGTGATGATACCGACTTTAGTCCAGTTCGTGGCAGACAATTGCGCTTGTTATCAAGTAGCGACGAATAATTATATATGTAAATATGTAAATGTTTTTTCTTTATTTCTATTCTAATTTTTCTGTTCTTAATTCTGGATTAACAGATTTCTTTTGTTTTTTGCTTGCTCCACTAATTTGTCACCTGTATGAATTATGTATTTTAAGTTTAATTAAATTAATTTAAAAAATTAATTTTAAGTTTTAATGCCCAATAAAATGCCATATGAACAAACAATTTGTATGCATATCTGAAATTTTATAGTTTTCAACATTTTTTACACGGTTTTTCGAAGTAAATATGGTTCTTTATTTCATCTTACACGGTTTTCAGGTACCATGGAACGTTTCCCCCATTTTCCCATAGGGAACGTCTCTTTTTTTACACGGATTTCTGAGGAACGTACCTACCTTGTAAAAAGAGGGTTAGGTGTACTTCAAAATCCAACACACTGATATAAATTATATTATTCGAAGAATAAGCAATGAGATAAGGTATTATCCAACATCATGACCAAGTAGTTTAATTTAATTAAATTCCCTTACCTGGTGATGCGGAAGTCATAATAACGACTATGTAGGCTAGTAGATAGCATGGACCGATATAATACACTTTTTGTTGTAAACCGCATTGTAGACTAGGAATCCAACCATTTAATACACCTCGTATGTATCAAGAGTTCAAGTTTTTAAAGTATTTTAAAGAATGACATTAATGAACACTATTACGCTGACGTCTCAGCCACAAATCGCGAAACCTGCTGACTTTAAAGAAGATTAGATATTTGTATAGAGAAGGTATCTCTTTATTCGTTCAATTTATTACAATAAGAAGGTATACGCAAAAGAAAGCTTCAAGATACCATTTAATTCAATCCTTAAGGACGATATTTTTGGCATAACGGAAGACGTCAAGTGGGGTTCTGCTCTAAGTAGCAAATCCATAAACCTTCTGGTAGACAGACCATTCCACTCCTTTAAGGTTTGTTCGATGCAGATTACAAGAACACCTCAAATCTTGAAACTATAGCAACAACCATTTCTAAAGTAAAAAAGAAACTAATTAATATTGTAGAGATTTTCACAGAGCACCTACCCGTTTTCATATAAATGGAAAAATTGTTTCGGCGGAATGCAGACCAAGCACGTAGAATGATGAGACACGGCAACATTACCTTTCCATATCGCTGATTTGTTACCAAATCCACTGATTTGCTCGAGGTTTAATTTGGTTATCACCCGGTTTTTACGCCTCCCCTGTTCAACCAACCAACAATCCACCTATAAGTTAATAATTCACTATGTTCAGACCGAAAATTTAAAAGATTAGATTAAATTAAGGCATTTCATAACCCAAAAGTGTTCTCACTGCCGATAGAAAGATCAAAAAACAGCTGTTATTGTCATTCAAGAATTCAAATCGCTTAATATATATCAAAAGAAAAGATTGTCATTTAGTATTTTGAAATAAAAGCCGTTTTTTTTAAGTTTTCCATATAATAGAAATAATGGATGCATTTTTTCATTTGTTAAGTCGCTTTTCAGGTGAAATTAGGTTCATTGCTTTAAAAAAAATTTGTTTGTTTACATTTTTTTCCCTTTGTAGTGCCTAAATCAGCTGTGATAATGTAACGGATTTCCAGTGCTGACAAGTAGATTGCGCAAAATCAGAGTCGCACAGAGAGATTTAGCGTGGATCAGTTTCAAATCATTTCATTGAAATGATTTGGAACTGTCATTTTTGTATGGCGAAATCTTGATAAATTTTTATGATTAGTGGGATAATCCATTCAACAGCCGAAATCGTGTGATTAAGTGTCGGTCTGAGCTTAGTACGTATGTATAATGTATTTTTGAAAGATTGACATCTTCGCACTCCCCTTAACAATCAATTGGTCCCATCGAATCTGAAAGTTGAAATAAGTCGTGTGCTTTCTGTCTTTTATCCAGCAAAAGACCTATTACCTGTTTCAAATTTCGTTTTTCTTATAAAAAACGCTAGGCTGTCAACACTTTCCAGCGAAATTGACAAACTTTCCTCCGTGGAAACGTATCGCATTGTTAAAAGTATGATATCAGATTCCATCGAGTGACAAAAATATTAAAGCGAATCATTTAATAAAGAGGTCTCACCTCAACAGGTAATATGGAGTCTTCAAATTCATATAGATTTATTGTTCGAATAAAGCATATGTTTTCACGAAATTTGCTAAGGCGTTCCTTTAAGTTGATTGACGAATGTTCATTCCTTTAAAACAGTACTTTATTTTATGACTGTTTTATGAAACAGTAAAACTCGTACATAACAGTATAACTTTTGAAGAATATTATGTTAAATTTTCATGGAGAAATATTAGGTTGTCAAAAAAGTCTCGCGGTATTTTCGCTAGTTGGCGCTGAAAGCGCGTAGTTCTAATTTTATTCGTCGCATCGGGTCATGCTAACACGTGTTTGATTGATTGTCGTTTCTTTTAAGTCGTTCGTGAGTTATAGCGTGCAAGCGTGGAGCAAAATAAAGAGAAAATACGGCATATTTTATAGTACTACTACGATAAAGGCAAAAATGCATCTCAAGCCGCTAATAAAATTTTTGCAGTTTATGGACCCGATAAAGTTTCCATTTCTATGGCACAACGATGGTCTCAACATTTTCGTTCTGGTGTAGAAGTGGTCGAAGATGCGCCACGCTCCGGAAGGCCTGTTTTCGAAAATTGCGATAAAATCGCTGAATTGGTCGAAAGAGACCGGCATAGTAGTCATTAAACCGTTATAAACCATTTGAAGAAGCTTGGAGTCACTAAGAAGCTCGATGTATGGGTGCCACACGAATTGATCCAATAAAAATGCCGCAAGACTTTTTTGACAACCCATTATTAAAAAATAAGTCAAGGGCAGCAGTTCCTCTGGTGCGCCCGGAAAAAATTGTGGTGCCCTTCTTAACTTGATCCTGAATCATCTGAAATCAAAATTATTTTTAATTTGTTGTTGTAAAATTAAAATATTTAAACAAAAATGAATAAAACCTTGTAAATTATGTATAGAAATAGTGTTAAAAATTTTGTTTCCTTCTAGGTGTTGACAATGCAAGCTAAAAGCCTAACTCTTCTAGATAGCTGAGTATACATACTTATGTATTCATATTACTATTTTTACTTTATTTATATTAAAGTTGTTTACACAAATTTCAACAACAAAAACATTTAAAACTTAATAAGCGACTTTCATACTCGTAGCGACTCATAAGCGGAACAATAAATAATTACTTAATTATGTATGAGTATATTTTATCAGTCGCATGCATACAATACACACATGTTTGTATGTATGCCTGTCTGCTCGCCAGCAATAATGAAAATGAAGGTGAACTCTATTGTGTGGCGTACGCTTGGAAGAGTTCATCGCGCCGCCGAGTGGAGAGCCACACCACCGCAAGTAAAAATAAAGCGAACAGAAAAGGAAATCACAACGACGCCGAATGTGAAGCTACAGCAACAAAGGCCAGAGGCAGCAACGGAAGACGCAGTGAGCAGAAATGTGTTTTACGTGGAGCGTTGGTGACGTGTGGTGTTTAGTGATGTTAAGTGAGCCGCACAGCTGGGCGATTAGCGTCACTGCGCGGTATTAAGCAGCCGCTTAGGTTTCTTCAAAACATTTTAAACAGTCAATTGACAGAGCCATACACTGAGACTGAGAGCGCACAATGAAATGAGTTGCTCAAAGCGAGTTGAAGTGTCAGCGAAGAGTAGTAAAGAATAGAGGTGGAGCGACCTGAATTTGATCACATAGTTTTTGAACACTCGATTCGTATATTTCATTTGCTTTCTGTTTTTGGTATATCACCAAACCACTAGCGTTGCCGGGCGCAAAATATTTAGCGTCTGGTGTCAACACTTGTCAAGCACATACATACATACATATGTACATACATACATAAGAAGGCAGCGAGCGACAGTAGTGCTAGCAAGCATCACAAATCAGCAGGAACATTGTTTTCATACAAACAGCGCTGATTACTGGTAGCGCGTATAGTAAATCGGTGAGCGGAGAAAAGCAAAAGAAAACGTAAAAGCAGTACTTCAAGCGCGCTCGCTACTCAATTACACAAGGCAACAGCCAAACGAAATTTGTGTGTATGTGCGGCGAAGCATTGACAGCGCCATCACTCACTCAGCTACCCATCACGATAACTGGGTTACTCAGACTGCGTTCACACGAGGACTCTTTGCAGCTCAGTATATTTTGGAATAGTTTATACGAGTGACACGAGTTGCGGTCTGAATTCCTATACTTACTCAATTCTCAGATTCTATTAAAAAATATTTTTCAATATCTAATTTTTATCCTTGTTCACTATTTCCTAAAATATTTCTATTGTATGACATTATATACATATGTATGTGTAATAATACTATAAAATTCAAGTTTCCGCCGGAACACAAACCGTGCCGCCCGGGATTCGTTGTCTCCTCGCCTACAAAAAACCGGTTAAACGACAAAAGTCTTCATGTGTGAACCGGCAGTCATCAGGCGGCAACTCAACCAGGTAGCCAGTCAATGCGCTCGCAGAGCCTGTGCTGGGAGCAGAGTGCACGTACACTTGCCGCGCTCGCAGCAATATATTTCAGTTGCAAACATATCTCCAAGCATATTTATGTAATTCATACGCTGAACACAATGGTTGCGACAGACGACAACCGACAGCTGTCAAATATTAAAATACACACGTTCTTATGGACACTGTTATTTTGTCAGCTGCACGGCTATGCGACGGTAGGCCGACAGTTGTCGTTCTCGTTAAATTTAAAATTTTCCTATATTTGCCTGCGACAGTAGGACGACAGCAGAGTTGACAGTAGAATGGAAGATAGAGAGATGAGGAAGAGTGGTGATGCCACTAATATGTAAAATGTGAAATTATTCACATCTCTTGCAAACTTGACGTTATTTTACAAATAAAAGCATAAAATAGCTCTATTATAGCTCTGTTATATCATTTGTAATAACAATTGATAATTTAAAACAAAAATATATACCTATTTACTTATTTTTTGCATAAAAACTTTCACTTTGAACAAAATATTAAAATTTCATTGAAGTGCGAGGTATTAGTATGGCCACAACGAAATTGTGTACATGCAAAATGGAGAGCTGTGTTGTCCTGTGTACATGCGTTCAGGTAGTAGGATGCACAACGCCGTTTTCAGTTCACTGTCGTGATGCAATGTTGTGTCGCAACCATTGTGTTCAGCGTATCAGTTGTATATGTTTACGCGTTTGTAGTTATCTCTCGTTGTGCTCATATTTGTATGTCGAAATTATTATACTCATATGCGCTCATCATAAACGTACTGGCGAACGGCTGTTGCTGCTTCCACCGACGGTCCAACTCTTATCTCATAATAATCATGTCGCATTGTCAAGATTTGCTTGCTTAGCTCCGTTAGTGGTGGTGAGGCTGCTGATGGTGTTGGTGGCTAATTATTTTGCTTTCTTTCTCCTATTTGTTCCTTACATGTATGTATGTATGTATGATACTCGTGTGTTTTAGTTGTTATGAATTATTTGTGGTTGTATACAGCTGCACTCATTGTAAATACACACATGTGGATTACATATTCTTGCTTTTGTGCTGATATTTACAAGTATATGAGTTTTTAGATACGAAATGTTTGTGGCACTCGAACAATCGCGATGAAATTTTGTAGATTAGTTTTTATCTCAGCGTTAGATGTAGAAAATTAATAACATCTTAGGGCGCTAGGAGTCTTCCGCGAAATTACACTCCGAAATTATTGTGAATAAACGAAAAATAATAGTGGTTCATGATACCCATGTATGACCGATTCTGCCTCCTTTTTTTACCTGAGAAAATAGAGAGATACTTACATTAAATAAAACAAGTAATGAAGTGCTAAGTTCGGGTGAAACGAAAATCATTATATACCCGGTTGCTCAATAAGTTTTGCCGTTTAATAAGAAAAACACAATTTTATGATTCAAAATACACTTTATTATTGAGTATAATCTCACTGAACATTAATTCACTTGCCTCAACGATCTCAAAACTATGGATCTCATCCCTGAATTGAGAATCGGGAAGGTCTGCAAAATACGTTTCAACAGCCGTTATGACCTCTTCATTTGATGAAAAACGCTTGCCACGTATGATATTTTTTGGGTTCTGGAAACAAATGGAAGTCGCTGGGGGCCAAATCTGTTGAATGCGGTTGATGCTCCAATAATTCGAACTTTAATTCATGGATTTGCACGGTACATTGTCCTGATTAAAAAGGATTTTTTTCTTCTGCGAAACGGGTCTTTTTTCACCAATTTTTTTCTTCAACTTATCTAAAAGGTTCCAATAATATTCCGAATTAATTGTTTTACCAGTTTTCAAGTAATACACAAACAAAATTCAATTCTAAAAAACTGATATTATAACCTTCTTGGCCGATTTCCGGACACGAACTCGTTTCGAAGCAGAACAATCAGGTACACACCACTCTTTATCCTTTTGTTTTGGTTCATCATGGCGATAGACCAAGTCTCATCCATAATGATGAATTGACGCACAAAATCCGCTATATCATTTTTAAAACACTCCAAATGTTGCTGAAAACGGCGCATTCGAATGTGTTTTTGTTCCATTGTTAGCGAATGCGACACCCATTGTGCACACAGCTTTTTGCAACCCAAATTTTCATTTAATATATGGCTTACGCTGCCTAATAAGGTGTGTAGAGCGTATCCTAAATCCCTTTCAGTCAATCGAAGATCTTCCAAAATCATATCGTGTATTTTGGCTTTCATTTCATCTTTCTACTGTTCTAATTGTATGTGAACAATCATTATTCACTTTTAAATTTCTTTTAGTGCTACATCTTCCAAAAATAAGAATTCTATCATGGCACATATGTTCATATGAAGGGTCTACCAACAAAACAAAAAAATTTTGGGCTAGTAGTTCTCTTATCGAACGACTAAACTTATTGAACAACCTGGTATGTAAGTTTGAAAATCTAATATGAAATCTTGCAGATATTTGCAGGTTAGAGCTCTTGAGGGTCTTTAAGTACATAATTTATTTTATTTATATTTGAAATTAATCGAAGTCGGCATCCTTCGCTACTTAATAGACAGTACTGATCGTTTTTGAAGTAGGTGAAAGAACTTTCTTCAACAAGTTTCAAGCTCGCAACAAGTGAGCCTACGAAACTGGAAAGATCAAACTTTGACTAACGCTAAATGATTATTTTTACTATTTAATTGTACTCAAGCAATCTAAACGTACATACATACATATTTATATACATACATACTGATTTTTCGATTTACATACATATTTATGAATGTGAAATTTCCCATTACGGACAGTTCTCATAGTCGGACATTTCTCATAATTGGACACATTTCATGTAAACAACATTTTCATTATTATTTTCACATAAAACTAATTCTTATAACCGGACAGGAATACGTTCCAATGAGCGGACATGGACGGTTTTTTGGTAATATTTCGTTAAAATTTTATCTAATAAACGTACCAAATTTCATAAAATTTTTGAAGGAAATTGTGTACAATTTATAGTTCAATTCAAACACATTGTCTTACTCTGGTGCCGTCTCGTTCGTGGTGGCTCAACGGAAACTGATGGGATAATTGTCACTCATTGATTCTTGGCAGACATTGGCTCGCAGTTAATAGTTCAATATTAATTTAGGTTTTAGTTGCAACTTCTGACTCTGAGAACGAGTATTAAACACTCGTTTTTACCATGCTCCCATATTAGGATAAAAACATTGCGACGATGGGTGTCCGGTTATGAGGACTTTCACAAGTACAAAGGCGCCAAAAACGATTTTTGTAATCAACGATTCTACCAACGTTCTATGACGTAAACGAAATTAATATTAATTGTAGTATTTTTTTATCTTCCTTTTAACTTCAGGGCCTCACTTAATCTTCTTCGCATGGAATCTGCAAGATTTTTTTAAGGTCGTCATTGCTTGAAATGTTTCTCTGTCTAATTTTTTGGTCAAGGTGTTTTCACAGATGCTCGATAAGGTAAGATCTGGGACAACGGGTGGTGATCCATAGTTTTTGTATTTGCATAACAATATACAAAACATATCCAAAATAATTTCCCTGAAGTTTGCAATCTCATGTACATACGCACGTACATACATACATACATATGCAGGTATGTATGTGTATTAGAGTGGGTCAATTTTTTTCATGACAAAGCGGTTATCAAAATCGTAAACTACGATGAATTCTAAGAAAATTTGCCCAAGAAACCATGGGTCTAAAATGAAAATCGAGCCTCCGGTTTTTAGCGAGAAAATTTCGTACATTGTATACTTGTAAAAAAAAAAATCCAATTCCTATTCCACTGTCGATTGTTTGCTTGTTTTGTAGCTATTGAAGCTAATTTGCTCAAATTTGGTATGTGATGTTGTATTTAAGCAGAAAATTTGACAGTACAGAAATTTTTTATAGGGGGCGTGGCACTGCCCACTTATGAGTTCATATGCATATCTCTGGAACCACCCCACCGATTTCGTTCAAATTTAAAATTTTTGAAAACACTAAAGATCGGAAATTTTAATAACTGTTGAAGGGAAACATCTTGAGTTTGGTATTCGGTGTTGTATTGCAGCCAGAAATTCGACAATATGAAAATTTTGGCATGTCACCGCCCACTTTTGAGTGCATATGTAAATCTCTGGAACTTCTTTATCGATTTCGACTAAATTTGGTACACATTTTAGATTGTACCTAGTTCGGTGAGATTATGAAAATGATTAAAATTGGGCAAAAACTACGGCCACCTCCCATATAACGGTATTTTTCTGTACGGTCACTGCTTTATGTTTTCGACTCAAACAAAAAAAAAAAAAAAATTAAAAGTTTCTCGTTAAAAACCGGAGGCTCCGTTTTGATTTTAGAGCCATGGTTTCTTTCTTTTTTTTCTTAGAATTCATCGTAGTTTACGATTTTGATAACCGCTTGGTGCATTTTTTTTGCTCCATACAAATTGACCCACTCTAATGTGTATAGCAATTTTTTGTAAATTCCAAGCTCTTCTGTTGATTCTGTGCAATGTTCAGACACTTATGGATTTACCCGATGTATCCACTATATCTTTTGATATTTGATTAGCACATTTGCTAACTTTGCAAAAAAAAACTATTTTGAATACACTACCAAATCGACGTCTGTTTTATCCCTTCTATTAAGTCTTTGAAATTAATTCTAATAACGGGGTTTCAATTTAATATTACACATAGTAATTCTCTATTTCTTCACATAACATGTTCTTAAATATGTATGTACATATGTACATAAATAGGTATGCATTTCCTTAACGCAAAACGAGGAAAACCCCCAGCAACTGACATTTTATCAACAATTCGGATAGAAGCGGAACAAAATGAGAATAGTCGTCGGTATATATGTATATACATACATACACATGTACGAATGCATGATATGTATATAGGCTGCACGCTCGTTTGTGTTGCCCACCAACAACAGCAAACACGTTGACAAGAGAAAAATGCGAGCGAATGCGACGTCATCGATGTTTTCGAAAAATGTAAACAAGTTTATTGTCTTCCACCAGTTAGCCGAGCTCGCTATTATATGAATATATGCGAACTATAATAACAAAAACAAAGTAAGCCAATGCTTGCAAACAAACAATTGAATAAACGAGCAAATTGCTGATAACAAAACGAGAAAAAAGTAGAATAATAATTTCACTTCATAAACACAAATTGTCGCTAAAAACCGAATAAACTATACTGAATTCGAAATTAATGCTAAATACCTATCGATATTTACGTATGCATGAGAATTTGATAAAAAGTTGGAAATGTTAGAAAGAAACTCGAAAACAAAAATATAAAAATTACAATTTAGCCAACGAAAATAGTGTAAGGGAACAACAACCAACAAGTAGCAGAACAATGTACATATGTATGTATGTATGTATGTATATAATTTTTAGCGAAAAACTGGTTAGATAATATGTATGTGCGTACCAGCATACACACAATAATATTAGTACATATATAAATGTAGATTTATATGTATATTTAGATACAAACGTACTTATACATGTTTGTATGTATGAATCTCTATCATATGTATCGCAGACGTCACAGCGAATCGCTAGCGATAGCAACAACGCTCAGTAGCCTCGTATCAGTTGGCGCAAAAGCTGGAATTAAATTATTAAATAAAATACAGACATAAATACATACATAGGGTACCAATGTACATACGTACACACAAATGCAAAACAAATAGCCCAAATCATAGGCCTCGACTATGATGCTGATTTTTTTCGCTTGTGGAAGCAAAAAGGGAGCAAAAACGGAGAAACCCAAGTCAGCGCTATTTCTGTTTACGGTTATGTGCAATACTTATGCAAGCATTTGCAATGTACTTAGCAAAACAAAGAAATTTAAATTTACAAACTTAAATTAAACATAACTTTAAAAGTCAAAGCGAAGCGAAGAGATGTAGACGAAGCTATAAACATCCAGAGAACACCAAATTCAAATATGTATGACAGTAAATTAAAAAAAAGTATAGTACTTATGTATGTATGTACTACTGTGTCCAAAAAATAAGGTGACATTTGAATTTAAACTGCGCGCGTCGAGGGATTTGGAGAATTATTATTTTTTAGGTTTGTAGAACTGTCAGTCACATTTATGTCAAATTTCATGTCAAAATATTCATTAGTGTTTGAGATACGTGTCGTTTTGTGAGCTGCTAAAATTGAGTTTTTCGTTTTTTCCGATGTCGAAATTTGTTGAGCAAAGAATTTGCATTAAATTTTTTTTACGGAATCAATTTTCTGCTGCGGATACGTTGAGGATGGTGCAGAAAACCTTTGGTGATGAGGCTATGTCTAAAAAAAATGTTTACAAGTGGTATAGTGAGTTCCAAGCCTGCCGTGAACGTGCCGAAGACGAAGAGCGTCCAGGGCGACCATCAACCTCAACCGACGAAGCTCACGTTCAACAAATCAAAGATTTGGTGTTGAAAGACCGTCGATTAACAATAAGAGACCTTGCTGATGATGTTGGCATATCAAAAGGCTCAGCCAATGCCATTTTGAAAGATATTTTGGGCCTCAAGCGCGTCAAATCTCGACTGGTACCGAAAACATTGAATTTTTTGGAAAAAAGGCGTCGCGTTGAAGGTGTGAAACGATGCTTTCCGACTACCAGGGTGTCATAAGATGCATTATAACTGGCGATGAGACTTGGATCTATGCTTACGACCCCGAAACAACTGATCAATCGAGCGAATATCGTGCCAAAAGAGAGCCGAGACCAAAAAAATCGCGCCAAAGTCGCTCAAAAATCAAGGTGATGTTGACTGTTTTCTTCGATAATCGTGGTGTTGTGCATTACTAATCCCTTCCAACCGGTCAAACAGTCAACAAGGAATATTATTTGAACGTTATGCGTCGTGCGCGAATTGTGGAAAGACATTTCTTGGTTTTTACACCACGATAATACACCATCCCATACTGCCCTCGTAATTCGTGATCATTTCGCCAAAAACTCAACCCCTTATCGTTCCGCAACCACCGTATACACCTGATCTGGCGCCTTGCGACTTCTGGCTGATCACCAAGCTCAAAAGACCGCTCCGGGGACACCGTTTTTATACGATAGAGGAGATTCCAGCCGCAGCGAAGACGGAACTGAAGTCCATCGCGGAAAGTGACTACAACCAGTGTTTTGAAGATTGGAGAATCCGTTGGCGTAAGTGCATTGCATCGGGAGGGGATTACTTTGAATTTTCAAAATAAATACAATGTCACCTTTTTGGGCACAGCTTCTGCAGACGGCGTCTGGTAAGTTTCCCAACCTTACAACATGCACGTCAATAGGGCAATGGCCTCTTGAAAGCCCCACAACTAGGAAGAAGGTAGCTTTACTGAGGGCAAAGAGATCGTTAAATTTCCTGCGATCAATCTTGGACCAAAAGACTTTTGCGACTGCGCAAGTACCGATGTTGGCCCATCGTTGGCCAAGCTTCCGCGTAGCCTAGCTATCCAGTAGTAGAACAAAACAGGTTGCGGGAGCACCGACCCGCTCCCATTATACTGATAATAGTTCTAGACTGCCTTTCCTTGCTAGCTCATCAGCTTTATAATAACCTGCGATTCCGCCATCTGTTCTGATATCTGAGTGAATTGTCACTTCTCTAAAGGAGGCCGCACACTGGAGCAGCAAATCTACTGCTACCTTGATGGCTACAATTTCAGCCTGATAGTCAGAAATTCTGAAACTGGAATTGATAGAGAGTTCCCGACACTAAATCCCTCCACCAATCTTCCCCCCCAGCTTTGACCCATCCTAAAAAAGCTCACTGCCCTTCTCCTCCCAAGGTTCCCGCATCGGTAGAAAAGAAGCCCCCAGAGTCCGACTTGGCGACTCCATGATCCAGATGATCCGGTATGCCGTCAAAGTGGGTGAGGATATCCGAGTGTTCAGATACGCGTTTTCTTAAGAACCCAGAGACATTGAGTCTAATAGCCACTTTTGGAGCCATACACCTTCCGGCGAAAGTTATTTTCGTTACTAGGCAACACCAAATCAGCTGTTTGTTTTGCGACGTTGCCTCGAAAAGTCATTTGATGAATTGCGAAAAAGTAAATTTTTTGCTCGCTCCAAAGTATTTACTCCTCACAATTTAAGTACATAGTTTGCAATCAATTCATAATCCCTCATTATCATCCCATTACATTTTCATTACCTAGAATGCTGGAAAATAAATGTTAAAATTACAAAAACAGCTGATTTTGACATTATGAATTAAAAGATATTTGACTATTATGGCTTTTCGACAATCCATACAACCTTACATATATAAATTAAGTTATGGCACCTATACATACATATATTTCAAATGTATGTATGTACGTAAATGTAATACTCGCTACAGCCTGTCACTAAACAGAATAAGCGATTGATACGATTGTGCACTGAATTACACCTAACTACAAACAAACACGCAGGCACGTATGTATGTATGTGTATATCCCACCCTTAAAACGACTGTTGTTACCAGTATTTGAACAGAATTATCAATTAAAATTGCAGGATATTTTGGTGAATTTTTTTCTGTAACAACGCAAAGAACCGGAAAAGAAGAAAAAATGCATAGAAAAAAAGAAACAGTGAAACCAGAAAATTAGACAAATATGCAAGGGCCAGGGAGCGAGAAAATCAGAAGTACAAGTAATGAGCACAAATATATGGATCAACGGCTGTACTCTTTAAGCTGAAGTTGTTCAAAAAAGTACAATGTGAAAACCGAATAACAGAACAACAGTAGATATAACCTCATACAATTATACATATGTATGTATATGTATCTATGTGAACATGTAGAAATTTGACGAGCCTAACTTCCGAAGTAAACATAAGTTAAGCCAAAGACCCCTTGTACAATGTAAAACTCAACAAAAAAATATTTTAAAAGTGACATAAATTTCAACTGCTTTCAAATTGTTATGCGTTTCGCTTAATATTACAAAAAAGCAACACAAAAAAAAAAAAACACTTAAAAAAAATTAAATTATTTAAAGAGAGAATGCCCATTTTAGGTAGTGTAAATGTCGACATAACAGCCAAGCGTCTTAACAGCATGAGAGAATATACATATAAAAATACAACAGAGTGAAGCAGTTCTCGAACGCGTGTGTGAGAACAGGTTTGCGAAGAGCGCACGCGCTCGCAAACTTGCTCTCTACTGCTCAGCCGATTATACTAAAGAGATAATTTTATGTTAAATATATATTAAATATACAGAACAGGCGGATGAGCGACTGTACGCTTACTGCTTAATTGCTTTTGTTTTACTTGTTTCTTTCAAATTTAAATTTTTCCATTTTTTTATACATGTTCGTTAACATGTATCATAAAATGTTTATTTTAGTAGTGCATTGTTGACGTGTAATTAAGTTTAGGGCAAGCAGAATGCCACGCGCTGAGGTAGGCGCGTAATGCTCGTATAGCCGTCACTCTACACACACACATAAACTGAAAATTAGTTGATGTTAAATATATTTCATAGGCAGATTTATATAAAATATATACATACATATGTATTCATGTACATATAAACAAATGATACATATGTACTTTGTAGTGTATGTACATATGTTTATCCAAGCGAAATTTGTTAATAAGAAAAATAATAACTTTTTACTATTTTCACGGTTTTCTCATCTCGCAAACGGTGTGTCTTATTTAACGCTTCAAATGCGGCACTTTTTTCGCGTTTTGATTTCAATTAAAGCGCTGTAAATTGCTTGAAAATTTGAATATGTAATGAGTAGGAATCTTTAATTATATTCGATTAGAGATCGTAAACAGCTGTGAACAGTGAACAATCTGCTTACTGCATTCTTCTGCCACACAAGCCATCTGCGATTAAAGTACGAATATGTGAACACACATCTATACATACATACACATGTACATACATACATTATATTTGTTTTGGTAACTTACATATACATACATATGTATGTCAGTGTATTTGTTTGCAGTTGCACTCTTAAGGAAAAGAGCGAGCACGAAAATCACAAGAGGACACATGGGAGCACACTTGCACACATACATTCATATGCATACATATACAAGGCAGTACTTATCTACAACAAGCAGCGGGGATTTTTAAAGTCATGGCCAATGCACTTTTAAAAAAGAATCAATGTGAAATTCAAATCTACTTGCATTTCTTCATATTTGCTTTCCACTTTCTTCCTAATTTAATAGATGGGAGCGAAGAAATGGAAATAAATCAGCACTGCAAGTAATAAAGCAGGGCGTATTTGCTAATGAAACAGCAATTTCACATAATAATGTTCGCATAGGCACATACATATGTCTTTACATACACATCTAATCTATTTTATTATATTATAAATTTGATAGAGACATTGTATTTAATATAAAAATTTATGTAAATACATACAATAATATGTTCGTGTAGATGTTAATGAATTATGCAAAGAAAACAAAACATAGTTATATAGAAGTATTTAAACCCAGTATAAGGGCATCTTATTCCAGAGACATCAAAAATTACAATTTAGCGTACTTTTTGTTTACCATTAAATAATTTTATTTTATAAAAGTAAAAATATAATATCATTAAATAAGGTTTCGACTTGATGTGACAGAAATTTAAAAACAAAAAAAAAAATTAATAATTTTAAAAGTAATGGCTGTTTGTGTTGGTCCAGTTCCCACCAATGTTCTTTGCTCTGAACACTACTAATACTTGAAAATTCATCTAAAATCATTATTAATAGCGGTCTCTAGAAAAAAGTTTCCATATTTTCGGAAAAATCGAAATTAAAAATCAGGAAGTAGTTTTTCATGTTTTCAAAAGAAGGAAAAACTCGTATAAATTTCTCCCGAGCGGCTTTTGAGCCACTGATTCAAAATATATAGTTTTAAGAAATACATATTTCAAGTTTTACACGAACGTAACAGTCCCGGAGATCCCTTATTAAGATCGAATAAATCGAAAAGTATTTGTCGGTTATATTCTGATTACCTCTAACTCCATAAACTAAAATGTGGTATATCTTTCTCTCACTTTTCTTCAATGTCTGACTTAAAAGAACGATTCCAGAAATATTTATTATTGTATGTTAAAGAATAGTGTCAATAGTACATATGTAAATAGCGGTGTCTAAGCCTATAAAGAAGATGATCAATATTGTACGGTGATGTTATATTCGAAATGAGTTTAAAAAAGTTCAATATGCAAAATATATCGTTTGAGGCTGCGACAAAACAAAGTATGTATGTATATAACAAGTAATCGAGAAGATCCCTGCTTCAGAAATTGAGGATTACAATCCGGTCATTGAGAAATGTTTGTCCAATTACTTTTTACAAAGAATATGCGCACAAATATTTCTCATCAAATGAAAAATTCTTCAGTAAAGATTTATTTTAATTTTAATAACATTATCAAAGTTCTTTTGTAAAAATTTTTGCAATTTTTCATTTTGTGCACATTTTTATATAATTAGAGAGCGTGTTTTACTGATAGAAGTATAATTTTGCGCCTAAAATGGATAAAATTGCTGTGCTAGCTATTCGTCGAATTGTTGAAAATGTCTAGCGTACATTAGCTTTACATAATTTTCAAGTCCCAAATAGACCGCTCGAAGTAATAGAAATATTGCTATTGTTCAAGAATTGAGACTGTCTCAAGCCACAATCTGGCGTATTTTAAGAAAAGATTAGGGCTTGCATCCATAAAAAATTGTTCTCACTCAAGAACCGAAGCCATTAGAATACCGTAAATGACATGAATTAGCTGAGTGGTGCAGTAAATGAACAAAACTTTCAATTCTGAAGCGAAGAAAATCTAAAAATAATTCATGAACAATCATTACATTCACCTAAATTAACAGCTTGGTGTGGTTGTTGGTCTGGTGAAATCATCGGTCCGTACTTCTTTCGAAATGAAGCTGGTGACGCCTTTACTGTCAATGTAGAACGGTATAGATCGATGAAAATAAATTTTTTATGAAGAAAAATGTGGAGATTCAATTATTTCAAGAAATTGCGACATTGAACGGTTATGATTAAACACCATTATACTACTTCTTTTTGTAGTTATTTGAAGTCATTGGGTTTTCGCATTAAACCAGACTTTAGAAGTCAGCGCTGTACGTATATTCATGATATACGACTTGATTTAGGGGGGAAAGTACCCGAAAATAGGGTTCACTAAATTCGTTCCTGGTGAAGAAGTCGTAAAGGCCATTGGAACGAAGTTATATTCAGAACTTATATTCATTAAACAACATTTGAATTTAGTGTTTTTTTGTTTTTTTTTTGAAAATAAATTAACATTTCTAATGGAGAACCCTTTTTATTAGCATAATCAAATTGAGATATGATAGCCGTTATACCTCAATAATAGTAATCGACATACTCCATTTCAATGAATTCACTTGCATAACAGTTTTGCTTTTTGTTGCCGGGCTTATCTCAACACATTGCGAGCAGAGGAATCGACTAATTGTAAAATTTAAATATATATATTTTTTAATAGAACATATATTTTAACTATTCATTTTAACTTTAGAATTGTAAATATATAAGTGTTTTATATGAAAATTTTACTTCTTTGCACGGATAATTTTAAATCTTAGTTAAATGTACAATAAGTAGTACTAACAGCACATTTTAATAGACGCTCACCCAAATATTGGGTAATTGTAGTCATACTTCTTATAAATTCGCTAAAACTCATTTATTTGAACATAGCGTTTACTTATCGGTCAAAAGAATCTCACAACCAGCAAGATATTCAATTAACATGTTATCAGTCTTTTTCATTTCAGATAACAGCTTACGTCGGCAGAAACATGCATTCATACATCAGTACACGCGTGTCCACACGCAAGCACTTTAGAATAACATAAGCAGATAAATACCAAATAAGCTGAAATCTAAAGTAATTTACAATTACAAATTAAATAAATCTCCCACAAATAAAAAAAAAATAATTACAAGAAGAACAGAAACTTAAAATTTGTATTTTAATATGACATTTGCCGATTATCAACCGTGTTAATAATTTTGTATGTAACTTTTACAGAAAATTACCAACATTTTCAGATTTCCTCTGTTTAGAGCGCTGGTTAATTTTTTTTTTTTTTTGAAGAATTTTTGGATTTGGTCATAAGATCTCTTCATTATTGACAAAGAGGTCCTTAAACTACAAAAATTTGTTTTCATAAAATATAATACATACCAAGGAAACTACCGTAATTTCAATTCATGAAGGCCATTAAAAGAAACAATGCATCACAAATAATACAAAAGAGTTATGTACCAGTTCTGGGCTACCGACAAAAAATCAACGCCCCCACTATTTACCGAAGGTTATCCTTTCATAATACGCAGAATTAAAATTGCTATACTGGCCTACCTGATATCTTTTAGATTATGTTGCATTTCTTCTGTCACCATGTCTTCATTTACGTATATTTATAAATAGCACCAGAACTTAAAAAATTATGCATTCCTGTGGAAACTGTCATACCGAAAGGAACCGAACTACCGCAAATAAAATACTATCTGCTAGAAAGATTTGTTAAAATGGGCTCTTGGCTTAACTTCAATTTCAAACCAATCGTCATCGATATGCCACCATTTAAGTATAATATATATCGAGGATCGGTGACAAAAGAAAGTTCTGCCGGCGTTATAGGGGATAATATTTCAAAACGTACTGCTAATATTAACCGTGACGATAACGCAAATCAAAATGAGAGCAGCCCAACGCCACAGTCGCCGCGCTCTGTGGAAAATTGCTCAGCTGAAAATAGCTCAGATGAGGATAGAGCATCCGACGCCAACATCGATCTTACTTCTCCACCCATTTTGGATACAAGAAAACTCAAGCTTTACCAGAATAAGGCCGCTGACAAAAATGCTGATCTTACACCATCTCCACCGAAAGTTGACAAATGGGAACGCATGCTAGATCAAGGTCTGTTAGCACTCAAACTGAGTATCGAAAGGGATCCTGATTTAACACCTCCGCCAGACGCGTACATTGAAAACTGGAAGGGAACGTGCGTTGAGACGAAGAAGGTGAATGGATATGGTACAGCTTGGGGCCAAAACGAAATTTAGGAAAATATTCTGAAATGTGACTGATTTTTTTTTTTTTGATAATCATGATTAACGGACAAAAATTAAAAACATACATATGTATTTATTTATTTATTGAATAAAAAATGGATTTTTTTGTGTTGTATAGTATATTGGATTTTATATTTTTGGCTTTATTTAGCTTTTTAACTTAGTTTTATTCAGATATTCAATATCTCAGTGTAGTATATTGTGAAGTTAAAGAGAAGGTTGGCTTGTGATTACTTTATAAATTGTGGTACTAAGAACTGTACCGAAAAGAAACTGCACACATTGTGTTATTTGTATCGTAACGGGTTTTATTAATTTTTTTCTTGTAACTTTTTTATTAATTATTGAACCCGTTTTTATCCACTTTTATTTGAAACGTTTCGTTTAATTCCCTTCATTAAATTCAGCACATCTTCTTTTGTTAAGCCATTTTTTTTTAATTCGTCGACGTTTTCGGCAACTCGATGATCCTTTTTCTAGTTCCGTTTGACAATTGCCCAGTATATCTCTTTTGGGCGAAATTCCGGAGCGTTTGGAGGGTTCTCCTCTTGATTTTATCAAAATTGGCACTGTTGTCCTTCAATAAAGCCAAAGTGGAATGAACATAGTATACTGTGGTTAAATCGGGCCAAAATAATGTTGACACGATGTGTTTCTTATAAAATGGTATTGGGCGACGGTTTAGACACTCCTTGTTATAATTGTCAGGCGACATGGCAGCTTTTGAGGAAAATGGAGTGATCGTAAGGCCGCAAAAGCAAATAGCCTGCCAGATGAGTATTTCCTCGCCAAATTTTTAAATTTCAATTGTTGACACTGACTGGTCCACAGTACCATCTTTTGATTTCATACACAATTGGAGATCTGATAATATTCTTAAGTCCATTTTTATGTTTCATCGTCCTTTACAATGCACTCAACAGAGTATTTTAGCAAACGATGGTATCGATGTACTATGTATCTACAGCAAGCACTTGTTTGATTGAGACATCTGACCCAACAAACTCATTCGCATGAAATTGATATCGGTCAGTAGCGGAAGACAGCTACTAGCATAGCTCTACAAAACTCGTACACATGAATGTACGCCTGTGTATATGCCATTATGTGGTATGTTCGCTTAATCTTGTGAATACATTAAACTAAAACTAAAAAACGTTAAATTAGTGGCCCCCTCAAACATATTTATTTATCAATAAAGCAATAACCTAAGTGAACGCTTAAGCAAACCTGCGCATGGACAACATACAAACATACATATGTATGTAAGGGTATATGTGTATACTTGCACTTGAGCGAGTAACAGAATGTCTAAATGTTATTTGCAAAAATTAATGAACTGTTTCATTGCCTTTGCTATGGCCAAAGAGAGCGTCACAGCATTGACGACACACATACACACATTCAAGCTAGTAAACGCAAGCCTGACGTTGTTGCTTACTCTCTTCTTATTATTGCCTACCAAAGCCAAAAGACTACAAAGATAATTCAGCAAGGGGAGGCGAAGATGTGACGTGGAAGGTTAGTCGCGCATAAATTTTTAGTGACGAAAGAAAGGTAACAAAAAAACTTGCCTATACGTTGATAAATAAGCAATGTAAGTATTCGAATTCACAGGCAGATGTTTGAATGCATTGCAGGTGTGTATATGTATGTATCTGTATACTATATGAGCCTAAAGCCGTAGCTGGACAGCAAATTAAAGCAAGTCGATGTTAAGATATAAAAGCTTATTAAAAGCAAAAAATAACTGCATATATATACACAGAAATATATATGTATACATATATATGCATAAATGTAGGTTTGCATGTACATAAGTATATACATAAGTATATTTACTTACACTTTTGCAAGCGTTTCTTCCTACCCTAATTACCAAACAAATCTAAAACATGTATAGCCAGCAGTGTGTAAATTCACAAGGAAACAAAAAAGTATTTGTTGTGTATGTTTGTATGTAACTGAAACTTATGTACATACATACATATATACACAAATATACACATATTTGTATGATTTGATGCATATTCCATTGCATGTGTGCACATGTGTGTTTTTGCCAAGTATGTTTATTAATTTATGTTATTTGGTAATTTCAATATGCCTGAAAATTAATTTTGTATTCCACTAAACCGTAAGTGTGTTTGAGTATGCACTTTGCCGTGCTCTCTTTGCACTCACTCAAATCGATTGCTCTTTGGCAATGGCAAACGCCGTTGTTCTTCGCTCGCCGCTTAACGCAGTAAAACAAGCATTTTTTAATTATACATCACTTGATTGCTTGATGGTTTTGTTATTGTATTTCGTTGTTATGATTATTATAGCTGCCCAGTTCATTTGACATTGCGCTACTCAATGTTCTAATCGCCCATCAACGCGCTTTCGTTACGAATTCAAGTATAACCGTCGCATTGTCTCAACGTTACAGTGGTTATCTATTACTTAATGCCAGCAATATGGAAAGTGGGGAAACGTGCGGGGCGTTTTAAGCGAAGCTACAACACTAATGTAACGACCAGTAGACTCCCTTTGGCGTCTGCATTATTGGGGCTGTTATTATACGAGTACACCCCTGATCAAACAGAAAGCGAACCATACAATCATTATACATACATACATTCCAACTACCTACATACAACAAATGCAACATGAGCGCTCTCTCGTGCTCTTTGCGGTCGACTGTTTATCTGCCTTGGCTGGTGCGACTTTATTGCCTCGCATTTGCAGCCATAGAGCTACACATATACTTATATTGAGATACATATGTATGTATGAACTATTGGCCTTACCCCAAAGTGTCTATAACGTCACATAGGTAAACGGTCCTCTGCTGTTGTTGGCAGTCGTCAGGCTGTTGATTCTGTTAGCGCTCTGTTATGGCGCTGTATATTGTTCAGCCTTCCGCCTGCTTGCCGTCTGTCAGTTGAAATCAGTCGGTTTGCCACAATCAGCCGAACTAAACAGCCAATTGACGGGTGTACTACAGCTCAGTTCACTGTGAACGTGAGAACCGTGTGGACGTGCTTGAAAATATACGCGGAACATTTGTTTTCACCACAAACACTAAACGCCAACTAACCAGCTAGCTAGAGCTCTATCTGTCTACTACAAAAGCAAAGAGACTCTCGCTTACATGAAAAGCAAAAGCCACACACAGACTCACGGTATAAACGCAGAGGCAAACAGGAGAAAAACAACAACAAACAAATGCATTACTAGCGAATGAACTGTAGTAGTAATGGCAATAGCTGAACTGTAACTGAACAACATAATCATAATTAATTAATTGTGTGTTGATAACAATAGCTACAACAACAAAACATGTTAAATAGTATACATTAAAGTTGTGTAAATTTCATAATAAATTTTTGTAAAATTAATTAAGTGCATAATTGTTAAAATTATTGACAAATATTATACGCAAGGATTTGCAATAAAAACAACAGAAACAAAAAACTAAAAGAAAGCAAAAATTAAAAATTTGTGTTAATAATATTTTGTATATACTACATTCAGAGCGTTTGTGCAATTGCTTAAAACGTATTAACAGCAATTAAAGAAATTACATTAAGAAATAAACTAAATAACATAAATCAAACATTTGCAAAACATTAAAAAACCAAAGCGTGAAAATTCAAAAGGCCGTGGATTATTTTGAATTTTCAACGTTTTTAATAAATGCATGTTAGTAATTAAAAAATAATAATAATTTTACAACATAAACAATTTAAGTAATTGTGAAAAATTCAAGTGCATTTTAAAAACTCAAATATATAATAAAGAAGTAGGTGCATACATACATACATACTTATTTTGGTGATTCAATTATTGACTGCTAATGAAGTGACTAAACGTGCATTACATTTTAGCAGCCACAGAGCACAACCACAACCATACCTATTTGCAGATAAATAGTGGGCTTGTGTTTTATTTGCATAACATTAAATTATAAATACAACAACAACTCTGTGGAAATTTTGGCAGCAAATTTTTGTGAAACTGAAAAGTGCAATGAACCACAAGCGTGTAAATTGAACAGAGCACACCATTAAAAAATTAAAAGTGATCAAGGAGCTAAAAATTTATATCTCATTAAAATTGTATTATAAAAAAAATGTGCAAATATATGAGTATTTACATATGTAATTTAAATTAAAATTGAATAAATAAAATTGTCTGTGACAAAACATTACAGACACACACACACACACAAAAGGCCAAAGCTAAAAGCAAGACAAATCAGCAATCTGCCACAGTTGCAGCAACAGCAAAACAAAAAAATAATTAAGTGGAAATAAATTGTGGTTTGCCTTGCAACAGACAAGAGAAGCAGAAGCACCAGCGGCGACGGCGACGGTGACGGCAGCCAACTAACAACAAATTGCAATTGCAGTGATCTATCAAAACAACAAACACATAAAAAGCCAAACGTTACAACAAACACGCAGGCAAGAACACACACGCGGCAGCCAAGTGGTTGAACAAGTTTTTCTGCGCTCTTAAATAGATGTGTAACACTCTTGAGTTAAATGTACACGTAAAAGGTGCACAATACAAGCCAAAAATAACAAAAACAAAACAATAAAAAATAGAAATCTCTAAGTATAAGAAATGATAAATAATTTGCAAGAAAAAGACTAAACAGTGAGTCTAGAAAAACCTGGCATATCTTTTTTGAAAGACACTTAAGTTGCCCTTAGCAAACACATTCACACGTACATATAAACAATAGCAGTGGCGAAAATTTTCTCAAAACTTACAACAAGTCCACTCAAAAGGGTGAAGTCTGTGACTTGGTGGCAAATTACCACACGCTACGTTACTCAACTCCAGTTTCACCACACTTAACGCGACGCCAGTCACCACACAGCGCACAAGCGTAGCACAGCGGTAGAGCAGAAATTTTGTGCGAGAAATTCAATTAAAACCCAAAGCGAGTAAGAAGTGGACACAACAACAAAGCAATAAACAAACATAAAGCGAGCGAGAAACTCTTACGAAGGTGAAGCAACAACACTTGTAGTTGTTGTTGTATATTAATCTACACGGAATTAAAGGAAAGGCGCGCAACAAAAGTAACAGCAACAAGTAAAAGCAAAATGACCTTGCCGACAACAACAACAGTGAACGGTTGCGACGACGATTCCGATATGTTTGGTCCGCCACGTTCCTCGCCCATCGGCTATCATCATCATCGCTCGCGTGTGCCCATGATATCGCCAAAGCTGCGTCAACGCGAGGAACGCAAACGCATATTGCAATTGTGTGCGCACAAGTTGGAGCGCATCAAGGATTCGGAGACGAATCTCCGGCGTAGCGTGTGCATCAATAATACGTATTGTCGTCTAACCGACGAGCTGCGGCGGGAGAAACAGTCACGCTACCTAGCGAATTTGCCGAGGTGAGTACGAGTGAAGTGGAGTTACCGATACTTACGCTACGTATGTACGTGTGTATGTGCGTATGCCTGTATGAATGTGTATACGATTGTATACTGTGTGTTCGTAAGAAGAATGATTGAGACGCGAAATAGCAGTAAATAGCCTTATAAAGGCAAGTGATTAATTACGTAGTATGTGTGTATATACATACATATGTTGTATGTATTTATGTATGTATGTACATAAATATAAAGAACATATGTATGTATAAGTAAAAACTGAATTAAATTAATTCAGTTTAATCAAAGACTAATTAAATTAATTAAGAATTGTAAATAAATATAAATATCTCAATCAGATGACGTCATCATATTTTTAGTTCATTAAAACTGCAAGCAAAAATAGTGTTTAATGAACCCTCCTAGCTGCGCACAAGTAGCTTATCATAAAGCCTTAGCTGCACACCCCCTCCAATGTAGGAGCTTGGCATATTTTATTGTGGAAAATTGTGCGGTCGTGCATAAATCCATACATATGTACATATGTGTGTATATATGTACAACATTACTACAAATTGATGTACCTTTGCATATGCGACGAGACGCTCAACGTTGGGCCAACGTGAATACGCATTTTCCAATAAGCTAGCTCATCGCTATATGTATGTATAATAACGCCAGCACTACAAGTGCTGATGACTTATTCAGTATTTTTATCAGCAACGAAAAGTGTGCACACAAATAACCACACAAACAACAACCACAACAGGCCCAACATCTATGTATCTGCTGCGAACTATAAAATGCGGATATTCGCCACACTGACTGAATCGACTTGAGCAGATACAGCGCCGCGCTCACTCAGCGGCCTGCCGTTTGCTGCCTGGCTGGCCTGTTTGACCGAGCCACGTGTCACTGCGCCTGCATTGCCCATATGGCGTACTGTTGTTGTTGTTGTTAATATTATTTTTGTTGCTGTCGTTTACGCCGTGCGACAATTAACAACTCGCGCGCACAAGTCCGCGGAGCAATAATATAGTAATATAAAAAGTACCCATCTCATATTTGGCTGTAGCCAGCAGCTCGGAGCGTACGATTCGTTTCGTTCTGCGAAAATTAATTGAATTGCCGAAGCGTAAAACCGTTTTTTCCTCTTTTCTTCAAGTTCTCATTCCGTTGATTTGTTTAAGATTTTGTGTGTCTTCTTTGATTATTGGGTATTCTGAGTGATTTTTTCCTCTTTTTTTTGCTTTTATATGCCATTTTGCTACTATTACCATTTCTTACATTTTTATTCCGTTGTTTCGTCGATTATGCGGACATTGATTTAATGTCCTACTACTAATGCGCATGAAAGTTTGGCTTCCTGTGCGGAAAGCTGCGGTTGCTGTTGCTCCGCTCACTCTCTATGGCTTGGTGGTTCACACACTTAATTGCGATAATTATGTACAAATACTACATATATGTATGTATGTATATGTGTATATGTATGCATGTGTGTGAATGAAGATTTTCGTCACTGATTTGTATCCAAGATATAGTTTTATAAAAAGCAAAGATTATCAATAGTGAATTAAAAATGTTTTAAATAAGTATTTAATGTTTATTTTCTTTGTACATTTGGAATTACCGTTACAGTTTTACTACTATCAATATTGAAAAAAAAACGCTCCCTTTAACTTGAATTAATTTATATTACTTTTTGTTTTAATAATCTTAAGCAACACTTTCTCAGAAATATTTAAAAACATTTAAAACGACATACACAAGCATACATGCACCCGACATGTGACTTTGGCTTTGTTATACTTTTATACACATATTTATTTTTAGCACAATTCGTAATTTTAGTGGGAATTCCTCATTTTGCTACACGGAAAATCACACACTATGTACATACAAGCTAGTTTGATGAATTCTTGCAATTTAATTTATTTATACATTCATACATACATACATACGTGTACATACAAACACTATTTAATTGAACTGAACTGCTGATACATACATGTCTACATACATAGTATATGCATTCACATATGTAAATGTGCGGCTGGTTTTCTACATAAGAAATTAGCTATTTTTATATACATACATACATACTTACTACGTATGTACATGTGTAATGTGGCCTAACGCTTAATAGTGTGTAAAAATAATGCAAATTGATAAGGAATTTCTATTACGAACTAAATGTAGACAAATGTAAACACCAAAGCGAATTTTAATGAAAACTCAAAAATCTATGTACATAGACATACATATGTATATCAAAAAAGTGTGCAACTCAACTATAAAAATTATTTTAAAAATAATATTTATTAAAATAATTTGCGCATTCTCAAATTCCAACTCAAAACTATATTTTCTAAGATTTCCAACTAATTTGTGATACTGTGCAAATATTTACAAAAATATAATAAAAAAATGGAAATAGTTTATACGAAATTACAAAGTTTTACTTAACCCAAAAATGTGTTAAAATCAGACACGTTGATAATTTACACATTTTACATCGAAAAAAACAACTACGAGTTTGCTACATTCCTAGCAAAGCAAAAGTTTCGTCAAACTTGTTAACTTCCTGTTTTCTTTTTAATAATTCTTGCCCACCTTACTATGTGTTCGTACGGAGTTTGTGGTTTTTAAATAGCAGTTGGCAGTTGGAATACTTCTTTGCACAAGTTTTCTACATACTTATTTCTGCTAACGCCTCAATTACCACACACATACACACACTTCTTCTAAGGACCCTACAAGAACAGCGATTTAATTTGATTTTACATTTTTTTTTTATTTCTACAGTGCTCGTTCTCATGCTTTGCGTTGCTTTTGGAAAATAAATCTATCATAGCTGAAAATTCTCATAACTTATGACAGTAAATATATCGCAAATAAAAAAATATATTTATATAAATATGTTTTGTACACCTCCTATTTGCCTTTTACACAGTTTTACTGTTTTTTGCAAGTGTTTTTAATTTTAAGTATGTACTTTTTTTGCAATAAACCCAAAATTCCATTTGTAAGTACAGGACGAATACGAGGGCTGCTATATATATTTCTGGACCTAATAATGAAAATAGGCATATTTATCAACGAAAATGTTTTTTTTTTGTTTTTTTTTTTTCGTTGGATTTGGTTCGTCTTGGAAGACCCACACGGTCGATTGCTGTTTTGTTTCAGGCTCATACGCATAGATCCATGATTTGAAGCACCGCGATCGTATTTTTTCAGCATTTCTTTACACCAATCCACACGAGCCTTTTTTTGAGCGATTGTCAAATTGTGCGGGATCCAACGAGAACAAACCTTTTTTACGGCCAGGTGTTCATGCAATATCGAATGTATGCTGGTAGGAGAAATGCATAGGCATGCCTCTATCTGAAGGTATGTTACATGACGGTCTTGCATTATCAGTTCACGTACGGCATCGATGTTTTCTGGCACAACGGCTGTTTTTGGACGACCTTCACGGAATTCGTCTTTGAGCGAGCGTCGGCCACGATTGAATTCGTTGTAACAGTTTTTCACAGTGCTATAGGATGGTGCTTCATAGCCATACAAAGATTTTAGTTCATCGATGCACTCTTGTGTGATAATCCACGTCGAAAGTTGTGAAAAATGATCGCACGAAAATGTTCACAAGTTAATTCCATTTTTTGAATTTTTAATTCCCTGTTCCGAGATGAATTTTTTAATTTCCTGTAAATAAAACAGTTCACGATTAAATGACAAAACGTTCTGAGTGATGTTATGCCAAAAAATGTCAAACTTTCCAATGGAAATGTCAGATTGCACCTGGCAACACTTAGTGTTGCCTAGTTCAAAACTATATATAGCAACCTATGTAGATACATTTGCAAGTAAAATGAGATTTTTTACACGTTTTTTTTTTGCAAGAATTATTTATTAAATTGGTTTCAATAATCAGTTTTATATGAAAATCTGATTTTTTTGCACGAGTGAGTTACTGTCCCAGTTAACCGTACAAGATCAAGTGTAAATGTAAAAAAAAAAATAATGAAAAAATTAATTATGAAACAATTTTTTCACTTGATTCCATGTTGGCACTCTTAAGCATTATAAGTTGTAGATGTACCTTTTTAACAGAGACAGTCAAATGACAACTAAATTGAACGTCACGACCGATTTAACAAGTGTGAGTGCATTTGTGAACCCAGCAACAGTTACTTGTAGAGGCTCGACTTCCAAATACATACATACATGTATGTACACAGAAGTCAATTAATACAATTTGGCATCCAAACAGTGAAACAAGGTACGCCAGTAACAACAAATCAAATTCAGAAGCACGAAGCAAACGAAAAATACGTTAATAAAGATAAATCCGCGCATGAAAATATTAATATACATATGTGTGCATGTTTGTACACGATTAAAGGAGTGTGTGCATATGCTTGACTGTGAAAAAAGCAAAGCGCAAACAGGAAAATGTCGAAAAAATAAAAAGTGAAAGCATTCTATTATAACAGAAAAGCCACACTGCATACTCTACAACAATCACTTAATGTAAAAAGTGTAAAAAGCATAAGCACAGAAAACGGAAAATCCATACCAAACAACAACAACCGAACTGTGTGCAATACATCAAAAAAACATCAACAACAGTAGGGCTGCATAGTATATGCACTTGCCACAGCCAAAAAAGTGGTCAACATATTTAATATGTAATTGCAGCAATACATACACGCGCGTAAGCATATAAAAATTGAAATGCAGCAACTTACATACATATGTACATATAAATTTTAAAAATATAATATGTATGTATCTGTAAATAAAAAACTGTGCGCACTTATTCTTTGTCTTTTGTAAAAATAAATAAACTGTCTCGCAACTGGAGAAAAAAGAAAGCAAAAAGTGCAGAAAAGCTTAAAAAGTAGGAACTGATCCAAAAAATAAATAAGGAAGCGTACCTACCGAATATTTTACATACATATATTGCATTGTTTTCGAATAATGGCATTTTAAATATTCCTCTTGGATTTCTAGTTTTATCAAGTCATGTACATATCTCAACTTGCGCTCAAGGAAAAGCATAAAAACCACGAAAACAATATTTAAGTTCACACATATTCACATTCCTTTATAAAAAATCGAACAGTTCGAAATCTTACAGAAGCTTATTTTTGTGGAGCTTCACACGGTACTTAAGTAAAAAATTGCGACCTTGTATTAAATATTGAGGGATATTTTCACTGATTGGTGACCTGTGAAAATACATACGGATATGAAACACAAAATAAACATGTGTGCATACTTACCGTGCGATTCTGTACTGTGATACAGTCTCAAGTCTCTAAATTTGATTGAGATTTTAAGTTAGAGACAATTTTTGAGACTTGAGACGATTTTGCTATTCTGTAAGTGACAGTCACAAAATCTATTACATTTCATTATTCAGAGATGTTTTTACACTTGAATGAAAATAAATAAGTCGATAACAAATATTAAATTTTCTATAACATAGTCAAAAAACATAATTATCAATAAAAATAAAAATATATGTATGTTGAATTTGTTTCATAATATTTACGAAATTTATGTAAAATTAATTTATTTTTAATATTTTCGTGTTTGAGTAGCTTACAAAATATAAAAAAACGACAATCAATTAATATCTATGATGATTTCTATTCAGTTACTCAAAATGGCAGACAAGAGTTCTTTTTAGTTTTGTGACCTGCTAACTGCCAGATCTCAAATTTGAGGCAATATTTTGTGACTAACGCTAGAGACTGTTTAGTGAATAGTAACTAGTCACAAATTGAGATTTTACCTCAAAATTACTCAAATAGAGACTATAGACTATAGAATGGTTGAAGAATTAGATACACACATACTCGTATATACATATAGTACATATGTATATACATATGTTTATAAATACTGTGCAGAAACGTATCGAAATTTTTGCGCTTTTGATTCAGCTTATAGCTTGAGTTATTCTAAGCGTCTTCGTAGCCGTCAACATCGTCGATATATTTAAAAGAGCATAAATTCAGGCCAAGCTCAAGCCAACGGCAAAGCATATAAGCAAATAGACATACATACATGTGTACGTGTTTTTAACCTGCCTTTAGCGACATGACTTTACATACAAACATATAAACTTGCGAGTAAGTCTATGCATGCATACATACATACATATATGGGGCTTGACGTGTCGGCAAAGTCGTTCATGCAAAATTACTAGTGTATATACACATGCGCGTATTTACATAAATATACATATACAAACATTTGTATGTATGTATATAGCTATGTTACTCCACAGAACAGCGGGATTTCATTTAAGCACAAGTCAAAGCAATAAAAGCAACCACAACCATTATAACAAACGCTAAGCTGCAAGCATTGAAAAGCGGTAGTGCACCGGCAAAGCGTGGTAAAAATAAGCAAAACGAAAAAAGTCAATTTCATAAGCATTTGCTACATACATATGTACATACATATATAAGTATGTGTGAATGAATGTAAAATAGAGATGAACAGTTGCATACGAGTATGTGTGCAGGCAAAATGAGAATCATAGCGACAAAAGTGTGTAAAGGCATTGAAATTATTGTGTGGTTACTGAAATAAGAGCGAAGAAAGCCGAATGCAAGTATTCTCAGTAACATTATCTTCCCAGTTTCAAACTAGTCATTTGTAATTAGGTATAATTTTTTAAATTTATTTAATTAAGTACTTTACAAGCAACTGATTAATATTGCAGGTTTAAGTGATTACAACATACTATTCATGTAGTAAATAATACAACCAATCAAATGTGGGTGCAATTGCAAATGTGTTTTTGTACGTCTATGTATGTATGTATGTATGTATATACATATATACATACATATGTACATAAATTTTGCGTAAATAACTCAAACAATAAATAACAGGCTTGACCCTCAGTAGCGAGTGTGCGTGTTGCAATGCTTATAAAAGAGCAGTGAAATAACAAAAACAAAAAATACATAAAATTGGCAGAGTGGCACACAACAGATATTATGCGATAAGCCAACAATAACAATAGCTTATAAGAGAAACGCCAAAATGATCACGTTCCACTTGGCGAAAACGACAACAAATGTAGTGACACACAGCAAAACATAAATACATCTCCAAATAATACACACATACAAATATGTACATATGTATGTATACACATACACAAAGAAAACGATAAATTGCTTCTAACAAAGTTTCTGCTGTTATTGTTGTTCTTCACGTTGATGATGTAGTGCAAAGCCACACCACACACACACACACACAGTCAACCTCTAGTCAAGCGCTCAACTAAGCAATAAGGCAGCCACAGCGAATGCGACCAAGCAGCCAGACAAGCAACCATTCATCATTCCACTA
Source organism: Bactrocera correcta (assembly GCA_027475135.1). Taxonomy (NCBI): domain Eukaryota; kingdom Metazoa; phylum Arthropoda; class Insecta; order Diptera; family Tephritidae; genus Bactrocera; species Bactrocera correcta. The sequence continues at coordinate 83,679,755 of CM050326.1, forward strand.
CGCTTAGGCAGCGAGTTGCTCGCACAACTGTCTGTAAATACCTTTTTATACCTTACACATTTATTGTACATACTTATGTACAATACATAACATATATGCATGCTTGTACATATTAACACAATTGCGCAACTACCGACTTGGTCGCCACACAAGCAACACTAAAATCTGTGCGCCCCAATAACTGTGCACTGACAGTATTTGTTGTTTTTGTACTCGGTCCAAGCGTAGGGCGTAGCAAATAAGTGCGCGGCGTGGCGCGGCGGCGGTACGTTGTAGTGCCCTTTGTGGCGTCAAAGAAACCTGCTGCCGCGCTCCGAGTCATTCTAGATTTGTGAAACGCTGCTTGGGCTTAACAACCAAACTGAACTAAGTTGAACTGTAGTCTAAGTACACACATCTGCATATATTATACATACATACATATATGTAGACATTTGTTGCTGTCTTTCGGTTTGTGCGCTTGTGTGGATGTTGGCCGTTTGTGGGTAAGCAAGCGGCGCTCAATAACAGTCGTTCGCAGCTCCACACATCACACATTAGCGCGTAAGTCACATATGGTACATACATACATACAATGTGTGCATGTATACGTCACTGGCACTTCACACAAGCGCGTGTGCGCTCATATGCTTTGAAGTACTTTCCAAGTGCTCGCGTGCCGTTTTAACTCTAGCTATGCCGAGGTGCGGCTGCGTTTTGCTTGTCGCCCCACTGCTTGTTGCAAACGTGAGTCTGTCGCTGCATGCAACGTGTTTTCGGATTTGTCTAAAATTTTGCACTTTTCCCAATACCTGATAACAAGAGCATTCGTCGGGCATATTAAATTATGCTTCCTCAAAACGCTCAGCATTTGTTGCATACCTGCACACATACAAACACATATGTACACTTACATGCATATACATACATATGTACATATGTATGTCGATTTAAAATGGTTTTTATTTCCTTGCTCAGGTTTTTTATTAATACACATGTTATAATTTTATTATTTTTTATTACCTATCTTTAACTTCATATTCGCCTTTGTGCGGTTGGCCTAGCAATATACCGTTAGTTTTTATTTCGTATTAGTCGCATTTATCGTGGACTCTCACTGTGCACCATTTCGTGGTATGTATTCACAAACACGCCACTTGACTCGGCCAAAACTCAAATCCGCGCATCCAATACTCATACATATGTATGTATGTATGTATGTATATGTGTATGCGTATCTCACTTGTTGTAAGTCAGCTCAGCACGCTTTGGCGCAGCATCATAAATAAATTATTTTCAATCGCTTTCTTTGCAATTTCCTTTTATATTTCTTTTGTGTGGGCTCCATCTGCGCGTTTTCGCAAATCTTTCGCACTTGCTCCAATACTGTCATTATGTGTTTTGTGTATGTCACTGTGCTCCGCCGCCCACACATTGCTTGGCAGTACGAGATGACAGTGTTTATCCGCTTCGCTCCTCATCAAAAATCCGCTTTTGTTTCTTCTTCTTCAAATGTATGTACAAAGCGCTTCCTATTCCGTAAGTTTTTTTAGTTTTGTATATTTTTTTGTATCAAACTCCTCGCTTTGCTCAGCTTTTTCACGCTACACACCCCCAAATGTTACAGCATACGCCCCCACATGCCTGTCGGCTGCACCCAAGCTCGCTCGCTTCACAACCCGCAGCAACGTGCTCAGCGCAGCTGCCTTGGAAGCTTACTTAAAAAATTGTTACACTTCACCCATTGCATTTGCGTTGTTTCGCAGTTAGCAGCAACGCAAGTGTTTTAAAAGTTTTCCGTGCTTTCAAAGCGTGCCAAGACGAAGGGTGCTTTTGTCTTACAACTTTCCCTTTTCCTGTTTGTCTATTTTTCTACGCGCCCACTTGCTTCAGCTTTAATACTTTTCATATATTTAATATGGAACAGCTTAAGAAGTATTACAAATTTTCTAGAACCTTTAAAAGCTCGGTATCTTCAAATAACGATTGCTGAATACTTTTGCAATTTTTCTTCCAAAGTTAATCAGCTCTTCCAGCACCGTAATTAGCCCTTAAGCTCATAAATCATATGTTCTTATGCGCCTACAAATGACGCTAGCGGCCTAGTGACTTCAGACCTCCATCGCTGCTTTGCTTACAACGGTCAGCGTAAACTGGCAGAGCTGCCAAGGCTAGCGTAAGTGAAGTGTGTTATTTAACTCACCCAGCGTTAATGTTTCACAAGTCGAGCATCCTCGCTGTCTGCTTGTCTGTTGCATGCTTGCCACTGCTGAAGTGACAACTAATTGATTGATGACCACAATAGATATTGAAGTATACAGAGGCGTTGCTGATTAGGACACTTTAGTTAGACATGTGGTAGTCAACTCGAGGCGTGGCGCTGCCTGCTGGCATGTTCATTACACAGCTTTGTCAGCACTTCTTAGCAACACTGCTGAAGCTCCACTTACATTTTATTTTATTTGTGGCTGTAACACGTTAGTTCATTGCTTCCGTTGATACAAGTGGATCTGCATTAGCCGCAGACAGAGTGTTTGCCAACAACGACAACAAGTCTTGCATTATAGAAAGTTATATTACATAATACCGTCTCTATTTTTCCGCAAAAAAAAATTACAATTGGCTTTATATATCACTGCACAACGAGTTTGGCAGTTCAAGTAGTGCGCTTCCATTTCGGCATAGTTTGCACACGATAGCATACTAAAAAAAATTCTGCCCACTTTTTACGTCGCCATATTTGTGCAACATAAAATGATTTGTGCTGTTGTTGTTTGAATGGCTTACGATTTTTTCGGACTTTATATTCTTGTTTTGGGCGCTAAACGAGTTCAAATAAAATTTCTGCTTCCACTTTTTACTCGCAACTATTTTTTGTGCAAACAAAATAAAATGGAATTGCTGTCTGCTGTTTGTTGTTTCGAAAGGCGATGCTGTGTGGGCTGATCGTTACGTGGTAGCAGATGTGTCGCGCTGTTGCATGACTGTCTCGCAACTCAGTTGCCACTCAATATTATGTTAGTTTGTTTTACTTGGTTTCAACGAAAGCTGCAGCAAAGCCGCGACTAGCTCGTGCCTTTTACATTATATTCGGCCATTCAATTGTCTAGCTGCCTGCCACAGTGAACGCTGACCGCCACTTTAAGCCGTTTTTTTGCACACACTTAATATTATAACCAGCCACTACAACTATTTAAAACTAGATGTGAATGACTATGTATTACTGCCACTTAGTTCTTGCCAAATTTTGACTTGCGGTGCTTCATTCGCCTTTACCTTTTCTGCACGTTGGGGGTAGTTCCCTTTTTGCGCCACTAACTTGTTTGTTAAGCTGCGACGCGATTGCTATATTGGCTTTCCGGCCAATTTACTCACACACACATTATGGCGGTAATTTCGTTGCGTTGGCTGTGGAACGTGGTTTTAATTCCTATATTGCTCTTTGGAAATGGCACGCGATTTAGAAGCAGAGCTAAGAATTTTTTTTTCAATAAAGAAACACAACTATGAAACCAAAATTGTAAAATTCAAATCATTATTTTCTTATAAATAATATTTATATTATTTCTGAAAAGTATTTTGTATGCGCTTGAAATCACAGCCTTGCCGATGCTTTCAGCGCAATCGGCAACCACTGAGTTGCTTGGCCAGTTGCTCGTTTAACCGATTGCTCACTTTTTGTTTATGAGGATTATTTACAATGTTGTTGTTACTACGGTTTCGCTTTATCATGGCATTGGTTTTGTTTTTGTTTCTCCGCGGTTTGTTTTTGCAACGTTGCCTGCTGACTTTGACTTTGCCGAGTGTGTTTGTGCGCGCGTGTGTGTTTTTGCGCTACGACAAGGCAATCAAATGGAAAATAAAAACCTTAAGTGCATATGTGCAACTGTGTGTGTGCAAATGTATGCAAGCAATCGTCTTTCTTGCTGCCTCAACAACTTCTTTGTTAGTTTGTTGTTGCGTTTGTAGCATTACACCATCAATACTCAGCGCTTGCATGCAAGACTGCTGTTCGTTGTTTGAACCGTTGCTCTTTAGTGCGTTTTCTTGCTTGCTACTAAATATAATATATTTTATTATTTTGTCTCATATGTACAGTTGTGTTCAAAATAATTGGAGTGCATCACAATATAAAATACAAAGTTATTTTTTTTATTTATTTTTTAACCACGAATTGTTCATTTTAAGCACTTTTAAATTTTTAGTAATACTCAGTAAACGAAAAATATATAAGTTATTTAAATAAAAACCTCAATAATTCGCTGTTCAAAATAATAGAAGTTCAAACCAAAATGCAATAAAACAAATAATAAATTTAAGAAATGGAAATTATGACTCGTATATAAGTTACTTCAATTAATATTTAGCCGAATAACCGCAATTTGTTTATTAATGCAGCACATCTGCGGCGCATGGAATCGATCAGATCACGACACCTTTTCAGCGGGATTTGCTGCCATGCCTCGTGGACTGTGCTCCATAATTCTTCTTGTATTTGGTCTACGGTCAGCAACACCTTTTTTAATATCTGCCCATAGGTTTTTAAATGGAATTAAAGTCAGGCGACTGAGCAAGCCACGACATAACCTCAACTTTATTGACCCGAAGCCATTCCGTTGCAGATTTACTTGTATGTTCGGATCGTTATTTTGCTGAAACAACCACTTTAATGATATATTCCATTCCGCGTATGGCAGCATAACTTTTTTCCATACATCCAAATACACGTACTGATCCATAGTTTCTTTTATCAGATGGATGGTCCACGAGCGTTGTACGAGAAACTTCCCCACTTTGCACCACCATGTTTAACGGTCTTAAGAGTGTATTGCGGATTATATTCCGTATTTGGTGGACGACGGATATACTGTCTACACCCTGTGCCACCAAATAAAACTACCTTGCATTCGTCTGTCCGCAAAATATTTCCCAGTTGTCAGTTGACATGTTCCTTGGTAAATTGAAGCCGTGCTCCACTTTTCGCGGACTATGAACTTTTACGTCACTAACATCAAGATCTAGACGTTTCTTTATTCCTCTAGACGACGCTTTGGGATCTTTTTAGACGACTGGAATATTCGTCGATTGATTTCTTTAGTAGTTTTGCGTTTTCGTCTTTCGGCTCTTTGTAGGACGGGGCATTTAATATCATTTGATGATAGCACCCGTGTATTTCTTTAATTTCTTTATAAGTTTTCCCGTTTTTTCTAAGATTTTTACTGATTTCACGCTTTTTGTCGCTGCAATGTTTTTCTCTGCCCATTAATTAAAATAAATGACTTATCCTTTAAAAATCCCATCCTTTAAAACATCTATCCGGTTTTATTTTTTTTTTATTTTTTTTTTTAGTTTTTTACAGATTTTGTTTAAATAAAAATGTTTTATACCACTTGGTAGCTCACACTCCTATTTTTGGGAACAGCGAAATTCATTTACCGACACAGATTTGTACTCATTTCATTGCAAATAATGTAAAAAACTGACGTACATACATATGTACATACATAAGTATTTGTGTTTTACTCGCGGAATACCGTTAGAAATATTTCTTGAAGAGTGCTTGACGTTCATGTTCTGACATGATAAACTTTTTGGATTAAATATTTTTCTTAGGGGCACTCCTATTATTTTAAACACAGCTGTACATGTGTTCGCCTCTTTCACCACATGAAATTTGCACTAAAAACTGCAAATAAAATATTTTCGGTAGGGTGTGCAGCAAAATACATACATACATACATAATCTAAAGACAAATTACCACAACGAACGCAAATGCAATGAGATAACATGAAATTGTGTCATACTTTGCTTTGCGCCAAGCTATTTGAATATACACACTTGCTACAAACGGAACATGGCGCCACTTTCACATTGTGCTGTGGCATATCAAGAGCTTTGCGTCATTACAATACTGTTGCTTACATATATATACATATATATGTATATAAATGTGTATGTTATGTATCCACAAAAACGGTGCGATGCCACTGTGCCACAGCGATTGGTGGCACAACACACACACACAGGCATGCCTAACTAATTACATTTAGTTGACCAGCAATTTACCGCTTGCAGCCACTACCGCTCGTCATTGAATATGTATGTAAGTATGTATGTATGTATGTTGATTAATAAGCCGTCGGATTGTCAGCTGGCTAGCAGTTTGTGTGGCCGCTAACAATTTGTAGCGCTGTTAACACGCACCTTTCAGACATCTTCACTTTCTGCTTTGCTTCTTTCTGCATCCATGAGCGATACTCAACACTGCACATTCACCTTTGCAAGTGCTGATGCAACCTTGCGTTGGCAGCTCCATTTTTAGACAAGATAGTCGTCATTGCTGCTGGAAAGTCGCTGACGACTTTGATAGTTATTATTAGATCAGGGCAAATTGTTGTTACAACCTGTTGCAAATTGAAACGAAAACACAGAAAAGAAAAGAAGAAAAATTGTAAATGTAGTTGAGTATAAATGCAATTTCTTATAAACGTATGGAAAGACATATGAACATATGTATATAGGAACAATAAGCCCACATCAAATAAATGTCAAAAACGAAGATGATTGAAAAAAATTTGTTTTGTTAAACTTATTTCTGTATATTATGTACAATGTGTTTGTACTTTTGACGTTTAAATTTTCTATTACACTTGCTTACTTTCTCCGCTTTAACTCGGATTTTTCAATTTCTTTCTTGCGCCATCAGCCCCGTTATAAATTACTATGAAAGCTTTCGTTTTCACACGCTATCCAACGCTGGAACCAGGCTAAGTCCAGCTTCCACATTTCTCCTATGCGCATAGCCTCTTAGAACTGTGCCACTTTTGCTTATCAGCCTGTCTACTTGCTCGCTTACAGGCACTTCAATTAGGGGTGTGCGTAAGTATGTGTTGCCCATTTTCTCATAAATTGTGTTAATCACTTGCGATTGCGCTTACAATCCGCTTTAACTCGTTTTATTGTTGTTGTTAATTTTTTGTAATTAAACTCTGCCGCAAAAACCGCCTTTTTCCAATCTATTTTTCTGCATTTTTCATTTAAATTCGTATTTTTCCTTCCGTTTAGCTTCCGTGTTTTTGTACTCTTGCAACCAGTTGCTGCAGAGTATTATAGTTTTGTTCACCTAACTGTTGTATGTATCACCTAAAACTAAGCGATATGTACATATATTATAAATGATCATGGTGACGAGAAAAGTTGAAATCCGGTTGACTGTCTGTCTGTCCGTGCAAGCTGTAACTTGAGTAAAAATTGAGATATCTTGATGAAACTTGGCATGCAAGTTTCTTAGTAAAAAAAAGATTGGAGTTCTTAGATGAGCGTAATCGGACACCTGCCACGCCCACAAATCGCTATTAGCCGAAAACCTATAAAGTGCCATAACACTCACCCTCAACATGGTTTAATTAATAGGACCGGGGTAAAAAATTACGAAGGCTGGCAAAAACCCACTTTTCAGGTTTAAAATCCTACATAGTGTGGGACCCAAATCGATGAAAATCCCGTTCATCCCTGTTCAAACTTTTTTAATGCGCGTAAGTAAAATAACGAAATGCACCCAAGACGCACAAATTTCAATTTCAAATTCTACTTGATTCTTTTACTTACCACAAATCAAGTAGCAATTAATGCATATAACAGGATTAAATTTTGCACGAATAATGCCTTTATGAGCAAAAATTGTACAAATCCAACAAAAACTGTTCAAGCGCCTAGGTACCGAATATTTGGATCCCAATACCTATAGTTGACTTTTGATCGAAAATATCGGTCAATTGTGAGATATATAATTGCAATTCAGGGATAGTACTTCTCTGCCAATGGTATGTCCGTATGTTAAAAATGGAAACTTGACCTATCCCTCATATAACTAATATCAGGATTTTCGAACATCCGGCTTACTTTACTTCATGTGAATGCTTTTGTAGTACATATGTGGCATGTTAATAGTATGTGGTATTGGGAAAAATAGATAAAATCTGGTCGATAATTCTTCAACTTACATATTCTACATATTATGGTGTTTGTTTTTGTAAGAAACCTTATGTGTCTCTCAGTATAGGAGTTATATAAGTATACCTATGTATAATATAAAATTGCTTGGATTTCCAACCTCAGATTGACGTTTTACACCATAAAGTATTTTCATGGCTTTGATTTTTGCAAGTTGTTCAGTTGCACCCAAACTTAGTCCTTCCTTACTTGTTGTCTTTTCTTTTTTTTTTTTTTTTTTTAATTTTTTTTTCAAGTTCACTGATCTCCTGCGGTTGCCATATGCACTTATAATGCAAAATAAATCATGACCAGTTATGAGAAAAAAGGCAGGACACATTTTTTCGTTGCTCACACAAAGAATGCTAATTTTAAGCATTGAATGATGTATGTACTCATTCAAATTAATTTATTGAACTTGTGCATTTAAACTTCCTATTACAAAAATTAAAAAAGCATATGTACATATGTATGCACTGATTTCAGTAATCGTTATTTAAAAAAAAATTATTACAACGATAAATGTCGGCAATGCAGTTTATTTGTGTGTTGCCACTGAATATTAAACAAAAAATATTCTGAGTATAATATTTTGACTCATTTTTAATTACAAAAAAATTTAATATTATGAGTGAAATTATTTAACTCGTTTTTAATCAACAAATTAAACTTACAAATTCGCTCGATTTTTCAATTTCAAAAAAAAATAAATTTGGTTAGTGAAATACTAGTTTAACTCACTTTTAATGGCACAAAAAAAATTTAATGAAATTTTAAAATTAAATATTCCGAGTGAAATATTTGAGCTTTTGAAAAATATTATTTTTTAATTAAAAATAATATTGAATTATGTGTGAAATATTTTAACTCACTTTTAATAACAAAACATTCTGAGTGAAAAATTTTAATTCGTGTTTAATCAACAGCAAAAATTAAAACTCGCTTGTTTTTCTAATTCCCAAAAAATTAAATATTCTGAGTGAAATATTTGAACTTTAAACTTTTGAAAATATACTTATTTTTTATTTAAAATTTTTTTTTTTAATATTATGAGTGTAATAGTTTAACTTGTAATGACAAAAATAAAATAAATATTTTGAGTGAAATATTTGAACATTTGAAATTTTTTTAATAAAAAAAAAATATACTAAATATTATGAGTAAAATATTTCAGCACACATTAAATTTAAATATTATTATTTCATTGAACTTAATTAGTTAAGGGGTGAGTTGTTTTTGGATAAAATAAAAATTTACAACAAATATTTTAAAACAGCGAAGCTTTTTTAATTTAATAAAATAGCGACTTCAGGAAAATGCTCTCCAGATTTTAAAGAAAAACAGCAGTTAACAACATTTAAAACATAAAAGCCTTAGATCAAATTCACTAGAGATACAGTGATCACCAGTTTAAAAAAGTTTTGGGAGGCGATTACATTAAGTTAAAAACGCTTATAATTCCGATACTATTTGTAAGATTTATTTAAAAATTTCATAAATAATAATGAAAAATTTTGCATATATATATATATATATATTTTTTTTAATTCCGACTACCCTAATCCCTTAAATATACTCAAAACCTAAATATTAATTTTTTAAACGAGTGTGAGTTGCAAGAATGCTCAAAATTTGGTTGTCTGAAAACTCAATATTACCTGCACCGGCAGCACCGCCGACATCCATAGTGTATCCACATAATATTTCCAAACAAATACAAATATATGTATAGTACGCATATGTATCTGTGTATGGAACTATGTTTGCGCTTTTGTATGATTTCCTTTGACGCTGCATGCATACGAGAACCATCCGTAGCTCAAAATTACACTATATACTCATGTTATTGCTGACGCTTATAGCTTTGCGGTTTAACACAGTACCAAGGGTACATGCTAGCTGGCTAAAACTAGGTGTCTCACATACAAACGCACACACATGCATGCCACAAATATGAATATTATACACATACATACATATGTAAAGTTGTGCGGAAATCCATACATACATAATACTTATGTATGTATATATACATACATAAAACGGACAAACGCGTACGCTCACTTGCATTTGTGATGAGACTTTGGGAAACAGTTGGCGCTTATTTGCTTATATTTTGCGAAACATACATTTATTTGTAGCTGTTTGTGTGTGTGTCGGCAGTGCACGTAAATTATGAGCATTTATGTGTGCCTTCTGCCTTGTTATCTTGCTGCTTGTTACAATACGCTTACGGTACTTCACACTTTGCTTTTATTTTAACAACAACATTGATTCTATGCCAAAACTACAACAAAAAAAAAACAAAAATAAAACAAAAATAAAATCATAGTAACAGAGCAAAACTGCAATTTGCAGCTGAGAGTGCAGCACACATGCGCACGCAATGACATGCCACAAATGCATGTGTATGCATGCAGTTAAAAGCGAGCTACGCAGTCACTTAGCTGGCACAAAAGACAATTTGCCAACTGGCAAATAAGTTGTAGACCGCAAGTCAAGCCCAAGCCACTCTGCCAGCAAGCGGAGAACTTTACTCACACTGACAGTCATCAGTCGTTGCAAACAATCAACAAAGACACATTAATAACAACACCAACAAACAGCAAAATAGTATATTATTTTCAATGTTTTTTATGGCTGCAACTTTTAGTTTTTTTTTTAAGAAGCACGTGTGTGTGTAAGCGTGTAATGGCAATAAGGCTAAAGTAGCAAAGGTAGCATGTACCATACATACACATACATACATACATATAACGTATGCACTGCATTGAAAGGAAGTTGTGTTTGCTGCACTCGGCGTTGAAGTGTCCAAACAACAATATAACGTAAGCTGACTCCATATCATCTGCCTGCTTGCCGCCCTGACAAATACGCTGGGTGTGCGCTTTGAAATACTTTTCTGCTGCAAGTCAACTTACTGTTATGTGGCAAACTCGGCGCAACGCTTAGACTTAGCTCGCTTTACTAGTCCAATGCGCCTGTGGCAAATGTCACAATATCGTAACTACCTTTGCATGCAACTTTACACATTTTTTACGTTTTCTTACCTGAAGTTGGAAATAAGTTTGTCGGAAATTTTGGCATAAAATGATGCTCTCTGTTACGCTGGTTCAATTGAAAACTCGGATTTCCGACTAAAATATTTTAAAGTAAAAGACGTAAATCAATTGAACACCGTGTCAAGATATTTTACTAGAAAAGTGTGCCACAAACAAAGCTGAAAGCAAAAATGAAAATTGCAGTCTTCCAAATTATAAAATTTTACGCACCAAATCTCTTATAACGGCCAGCAACAGTTACTAGCAGTGAACAAACTTCCTAGCTTAAAACAAAAATTATGCCGAAAACTCAAAACCACATTCCATTCAAAATCGAGCGTTCTCAAATTGAACATTTTTCTTAACTCTTTGATTTTGTTTTCTACTCCAACACAATTGCACGCCAACAAAAGACAAAGTGTATGATATTAAAAAATGTGAGATAACTCACATAATGCAAAACTATTCATTGCCGAGCCAAATTAAAATTTCGTCATTCTTTTGTGCATAGCAACAGTCAATTGAAAGCGGAGAGTGGTAAAAAAGCCAACCGAAAACACAAAACACAAAACACAAACAACAACAATGCTGCAAACTGCCAGCCAACGCTTCCACAATCGAGCCATTTAGGCCGTACAACTACAAGATTCATGCTGGCGCTACTCAATGCAGAAGCAGCAGCAGCAGCAGCAGCATTCAATAACAGGTAGCACTAACTTTACTGCGTCCCCTTCCATTACTGCGCTGTTGCTTACGAGTATTTCATCCACTTTAGGCATTAACCAATTTGTGCATTTTTGTACGTTGCGACAGTGCCGCCGTGAAGCGCTTTTCATGGCTCTTCTTTACGTAATACATACCAACTGCTTGCACACACAAATTTACATGTATTTATACTAGAAGCAGCACAAATAGACTGTTCAACACCTAGGCTGTCATAGCCACTGAGGTAGACGTAAGTATGTATGTATATGTGTGTGTGTTTACCACGGCTATCTTGGTTTTTGTTGTTGTTGAATTTGTCGTTATTGGCTCTTTTTCATTACTACGCTAGCAAACAAAACTTTTCGTTTCGGTAGTTTGGTTAGCTAGCAATGCTCAACAAGGTTGGACTGTTGTGTTGGTACCGTTATTCAAAAAACGCGCTCATAGCAAATGGCAACTTTCTTCACACAATTCTGCTGCTCGAAGTATCTATGAAGTACATACATACATACATACATACATATATACACACATACATACATACATACCTACATACATTTGTATGTAGAATGCACGTACCAAGGCTCCTGCCGCAATATTTACCTTTTGACTCTGCTGCTGGTGGTGACGGCAGTGCTGCTAAGTTTATTTTTGCTTCTAATTTACTTGAGCACGACCATTGGCTACTGCCCCTTCACTGCGATGACTTACTAGGCTATTGAGCTCTGAAGTAAGAGTATGAATACAATGATGTACATATGTATGTGTGCGTGCATTTTAAGCCATTTTCACATTTCTGCTTTACCTTCCTAGTCTCCAAGTAACGTTATTTTGCTTTTAGTTTACTTTGTTGGTGGCTCACTTGTGCGGCATGTAATAGTGAATTGCGGCACAAATAAAAGTTTCGTAGCTACGGACAAATCGGGACGTGGTGCTGAAAGTGGCGTATGATACTTGTATTTTTGCTTTTAATATCATTTCCGAATGTAACTTTATGTTTTATCTAGAAAAGCATCATTACACTTATGTGAGTACTGAGCAAATAAGCTACTTTACAGCTTTGAGCAGCAAGCAATAACGCTTAACTCCCTACTTTTAGCCTTTTAATACATACATACATACTCGTATATGTATGATGCATAATATGAACGCATATATGACAACTTTTGATTAAATATTTCTCGAGGCGAAATACCACGTTTTAGTTATATAGGGGCTAGGCCAAGTTTTTCCTCAAATTAATTTTGCTATTTTTGGCACAAGGATACACTGTTATGAGTAAAACATGCTCTTATATTTTCATTGGGATAACTCACATATTGGCCGATATATGCGGTACAAAGCCACCCGGGAGTTCGAAAGTCCTTATATTATGTATGTATATTTCGAACTAAGGGATGTATTGGTCCGATTCAACATATTTTTGACATATAGACATAACATTATAAGAGAAAGATTATCCCATAATTGCAGTTATTTATATCACACATTGACCGACATTTTCGATCAAAAGTCAACTATAGGTACCAGGGTCTAAATATTCGGTACCTAGGGGCTTGAACAGTTTTTATTGCCTTTAAACAATTTCTGTCATAAGATAGCACATACTAAAGACATTATTTGTGCAAAGTCTTAACCCGTCATATTAATTGTTTCTTGATTTGCGTATTGGAAACTGAACTAATCAAGTGAAATTTAAAATTACCCTTATATGGGAAATAGGCGTTGTTGTTGTCCATTTTCGTAGAATAAAAGAAGAATCCCACATACTAAATTTTGTCGAAAACGTTTGGTCGGGTCCCTAAAACTGGGATTCCCCAAAAAAATGCGCGGCGCCACGCCCATCGTCCAATTTTCACACCGGCTGCCATGAAGCTCTCTCATACCATCTCGATAGTAAAATTTAATGTCTCTGACGTATTTAGTTATTGATTTATCGCGCTTTTTATTAGTACCGTTATATGGCGAGAGAGCGGGCTATCCTCAGATTTCATACATTTTTATACTGTAGTACGATAGACAGTACTGCAAATTACATTTAATTTTTTAGAAGGCGGGGATCGTTCACCTTTTCCAAAACTTTTTTTTTCTCAATTTTTATTCAATTTTTTAACAGCTTCCTTTGGACGACAGACCATCCACCGGATTTCTTTTTTCGTCATTCCTAATCATTTATCTATCTATATATATAAATATATATATGTAGGTATATAACCCTATATCTAACTCGCTTAGTTTTATTACTTGCAACAACAAATTTAGTTCAAAATATTTTTATCATGGCACTAAAATGCTCGTTTAAAGCACATCCATTAAGAAATTGTTTTTCAAAACTTATTTGATGCAATGTACTTATGTGTGTACATATATACATGCATATACTGTATTTGTTGACTGGATTGTAATAATTTCATCAAAACGGAATAGTAATAGACGCGTGGACACATGGCCACAAAACAACAACCTATGTAATATTCCTCTGTTCATACGCAACACATTTACAAGCAATTACGTTGCAAAAGGCAGATCATGCTGTTAATACCATAACAAAACATACACCATCAGCCACGCCTACTTGCAACGCCTGCCATTAGCAGCAGTACCAATGCCGAGGGAGAGAGTGAGAGCAGCAGCAAATGCTATAGAAAAGCATTATGAAAAAAAAAAATATGGAAAATAAACTTGAAATGCAAGCCGCCGTTATAATACGTTTGTGGCATGTGCCTTGATGCGTCGCTGCGTGGCAGCTATATGGCAACAACAAAAATGTGCCACTGCAATATTAATGCAGAGAGCAAATGCGTTTCAGTAAAAAGTGGCAAACTCTGTAAAAGCCAAAGCAACAACAATAGCAATAAATAAATATGGCATACAATAACAAATGCGTAGAGAGAGGAGGGCAAGGCAATCCACTAAAGCAGCAAAATATTCATATTACACGCTATTTTAGTAGGCGAGCGCGCAACGCACAAACATACATACAAGTCGCCCCAACTCATCACATAAATACATACCCGCATAATACTTATGTATGTACATTTGAATTCTCAATTGGCCGTTTAACACACTTCCCTTTTCTTGGCATTACATGCCACTTGTATACCAACCACCGCACAAACCCCACATCGTTGCATTAAACAACAATCCACTCCGGATTACTCCACTCTATAGCATTCCATTTGATTTCATTTTATTTTGCTTTAACGCTGCCGACGGCATTGGGCCGAACATGCCACTAGCGACAAACATTGCTGATTGCTGCTGACTATTAGCTTCCCTTTTTGTGTGGTACTCTTTCCTTTGCTTGCTTGTTGCTTTTGCGCGCATTTTACATGTGCTATTTGAAATATGCTTATTGCATTTTTTTTTTTTTCGTTTTGCCCATTGATCGGTGTTCTGTATGAGCACGATGGCTTGGACTTCGGTTTGTAAAAACAATATGTACAAAGTTGCTATGTCAATAGCTGTTTGTCCATCGTCATTCGCTTCCTACATTGACTGTCCGTCTGTTCGTGAATTTATATCCGCACTCATCTGCCTCGCACACACACACACGCGCTACGTAATAAAACAATTGAACCTGACACTGTGGTTTGCAACTCGCCCAGAAATTGTGGGTATTTTGCATAATAATTTCTATAAGTTGACACTTTTGTACACATATACACAATTACTATTGTTTTTTTTTTTTTTCTTATTTTATTTTTTTTATTTTTTTATTTTGTTTTTTTTTTTTTATTTTTTTATTTTTTTTTTTTTATTTTTTTTTTTTATTTTTTTTTTTGTAACTGTGTCTTTCAGCTTAGACGACAGTTGACGAAATGAAGTGCTGCTATTTAATTAACGTCAGCAAGGAAAAATTTTGTAAATAGTCTAATGCTAAATACACTGATAAACGCAACAAATCAATGAATATATAAACATAGTAACAGTGCTTGAAAGTTGAGCCCGTTGAGTTAATAGTGTAGGCGCAAACTTTTATTCTTATGAAAAAAAGCTCAAAATGTTAAAGTAAAAATATAGCAAAATTAAACTGTCAACTGCAAGTCACTGATAAAAGTTACAGGCTGGCACACACATTTATGTTGTTGGCATAGACGCTTAATAGGCAGACATGAAAATTATACGGATAAAATGCTTTGTCCACTGATTCGTACATACATATTGCTGTATTTGAGAAAATGAAAAACTTGTGCGTTTATTGTCGCGCATTGAAAACCCTACCAAAGTGTCCCAAGCGCTATTTTCACTGTCCAATAGTTAAAAATATTCATGCCATAAAAGACATGTATGTTTGTATGCATTAATCTGCGTCAAGTATATGCTTTTATATACTTATGTGCGCATATACATAAGTATAAAAAGCACAATTTTAATATAAGTTCAAGTGCGAACCCGTTTCAATGCACACAGCTACTTAAATATACATAAATACATATGTACGTACATATATACATTAAAATGTGCATCTAAATATATGTACATATGTATATGCACACATTTGCAGACCAGCCACAATAAAATACTTGTGTACTTAATTATAGTATATACGCATATGGAAATTTATAAATACCTCTGAGAGCAAAGTACGTGTATCTTGCAGTTCATTTAAATATTGATATGAAGGTAGACTTTTGTTTTGCATGACTATCAGAGCGTTTTGCGAGACGCACATACCGACCGACATATGTATACATACATACATGACTACTCTTACTTATAGCCCATATTTTCAATATTTCCATCTTGCAGTAACGCTAAATTTATAGGCATACGGGCATACATACATTAGTTATATATGTATGTGCGCTCCATAAAGTCAAGCAACAAATATGACAACTTGTTGTCACGCTTTTTACGCAATTAATCATAAAAAATATGCATATAATTTCTTTCTTTCAGAGTAACAAAGTGTGTAGTTACCACGTCGTTGTACGCACAAACGCGGTGGCGTATAAGTAACCTTAATTAATGAGCACGAACAAAGCAAAATACTCGCTATACGAGTATTCTCATATACACATACATACATTGTATACGCTATATGTGTGTTGCCAGCACGAAGAAAGCTGATAAGTGACAAAATACTGATGTATACGAAATCACAGAATATTTTACTTTATTGAATCAAAGTCAGAAAAAAGGCTTCTAAAAATTAATAATCTGAACAGTAATGTATTTGTACTGTTTACTCAATAAAGAGTACAAATACTTTACTTTACTGCTTAGCTCTCAGTGCATGCTTTTCAGGTTGTTTTTATTTCACTGCTATTAAATATTTAAATAAAATTTTTTATTATTTCCTAGTTATTTATGTAAATTTAAAGTATTTTTAAGAAGAAATTAAAAAAAAAAAAAAAAAAAAACAACAAAATTAAAAAATGTATTTTTAATAATTTTATTATAATTAAAAATCTTTTTTAATTACATTTTTTTTTTTTAATATTTCAAAAACAAATTGTTCATTAATTTTATTTTAGTTCTGACATTAGCGTATATCTACATAAATACATACATACATAGTATGTATATATGTGTATTACATTTCTAGGCACATAAATACGGCGATCATTTGCTTACTTGACTGTTCCTAAATATGCTAAACAGTTTTCACTTTTCAAACACACGCAAATTTTTCATGTACATATGTATGTACATACATATATAGCACTAGTAAGATCTATATTTAATTATATTTGCATTTACATACTATACATTTCTATACACATAACGCCCCAGCTAGTCAAGCAATCAAACCGCACCTTTAACTGCCAAATAAAATATGTAAAAGCTGTTGATACAAACAAAAAGCAGTAAGAAAAAAGCATTAACTGAAAATCCAAAAACAAAAAGCAGAAAACTTTTTCTGTTTAGCCAAATGAAGTTTTGTCATTAATATATATTTCAATCAGCCAATACTGTGCGCTGTTGGCTCATTGTTACATCGCGACTCATTCGCCAACTTAATCAGTCAGCCATTCAAGCATTCATTCATTAAATTGGCCCGTTCCTATTATTACTGAATTGTTGGCAGCAATATTACTATTTGAGCTGTGGTACAGTTATTGCTTTGTTAATGACTTGTGCGCTGCTAATGTACTGCCGTTAGTTGGTTTTGTAGCCCCACACAGCGCTTGACCATTTCAAGCTATTTGCAACTATAATTCGTATGAGAGTCTGGGTGAAATTGTACGCTAATTATTTGTTGATATAGTAACTACAAATTGCTAGTATCAAAGATAATATATTAAATGAGACATTTATTCAATCATTGAAAAAAAAAATAATTGTGGCTGTGCTTGAAAAAATGCAGATTTGGTGATTTTCACAAGTCCTGAAGGTTAGCCAAAATGCTTAAAACATACAGATATTATGTATAAAGATATGTACATATCTATTGATTTGTATGTATGTATGTACATGCTTGATTGCATTAACAGCAATATCAATAACAATGTTTGCAGCATTTGCTTGGCAACGCTTCATTGAAACGTGTGGCCTGCTGAAAACTGTTAAATTGTTATTTTGCTTTCTCCTTCGTTCATTGGCTTACAAGCGTTCAAACGCTCTTTTTTGTTGCTGTGCAGAATTTCACTTTCTACGGCGCTAAATAGAAGATTAGACAAGAAAAAATTTATGCATTTCTTTTAGCAACTATGTGTTCAGTTTATATGGAAGCTATATGCTATAGTAATTCGATCTGAACAATTTTTTTCGCAGATTATTTTATTACCTTAAGCAGTAATTCATGTGAAATTTTGTGAAGATACCACGTAAAATGCGAAGGGTTTCCCTACAAGCCCTTTATTCCGATCATTCGGTTTGTATGGAAGCGATATGCTATACTAAGCCGATCTGAACAATTTCCGAGATTACATTATTTCTATTAACAATAACTTTATACCAAAATTTTTTTGAAGATACCACGTAAAATGCGGAAGTTTCCTACAAGTATTTATTCCGATCATTCGGTTTGTATGGCAGCGATATGCTATACTAAGCCGATCTGAACAGCTTCTTCCGATATTACATTATTTCTATTAACAAGAACTCATACCAAAATTCGTGAAGATATATCGTCAAATGAGGAAGTTTCCCATGCAAGTATTTGATTCCGATCGTTCAGTTTGTATGGCAGCTATATGCTATAGTTAACCGATCTGAACAATTTCTTTGGAGCTTACGTTATTATCTTAGAAAATAACATGTGCCAACTTTTGTGAAGATACATTGTCAAATGTGAAAGTTTTCCATACAAGAACTTGATTCCGATCGTTCAGTTTGTATGGCATATTTTTTATAGTGGTCCGATATCGGCAGTTCCGACAAATGAGCTTCTTGCACTTGCCACTCATGCACACTATGATAACCACACAGCCGCCAGGCCAGAAACTTTATGTAGCTTCTTCGCTCCAACGACTAACTGCGCGGCTTTTAAGTCCCTGCCGTTCACTGTCTACACTTGCTTACCATATCTAACCAAATAATAAGCAGATGTGATTGTAATTGCTATCCCATCTACAAGTATATTTGTTGTAGTCCTGACGAAATGTAATGTATGCGCGCCCAATAGCGCCTACTGCCATAAGAATCCACAGGAGGCAACTGTCCATTCAGTGCTGGCTTCGGCCAGCCACTGTGACTTTTTAACATATGCATACATACATACAAACATTCACATCACACACATACACAGATGCAAGTATTTTTTCTGATTTCCTTCTATTCTATTACGAATGTGCTTTCAACGTTGTCTATCCACATACATACATACATACATATGTACATATCTGTCATTCTGTCCGTCTGGTGTTTTTTGCTATTTTAGTTTTCAACTGTTGCAGCAACGTGTTTGTAGATACATACATATGTAAGTATCTGTGCGATCTGAGCAATATCTGAATGTAGGCATTGTCTGCTGCTGCCAACAATCATCACAATATCCCTATGTGCCTCCCCAACAGCCAACCTCCAGCTAGTGGCGTGGCAGGCACTGTGCTGTCTGTAGCTGTTGCTCTTGGCGGCGCTCAATTTTCATTTCGCTTTATTATTCAAATGAATTTTCGCTTTAGCGCAGTTAGTGTTTTTATTTACGACGCGCCGAGAGTGGCGGTGAAAAAGAAGACAGTCGAACGAGACAAATTATACATACATAAATACATTGTATGTATGTATCTACATGCAAACGGCTTTATAGTAATCAAGTTAAGTATGTGGTAGTCGTTGGTTGGTGATTTGGTTGAATGGCTGGTTAAATGTGTGTCTGCAGCAAGCTTTGTATGCGAGCACACAAACTTTCAAACAGCTGAGCGTAAGCACGCTTGTGTGTGGTTAGTTATGTCGTTCGCAGCTTGGTTATCAGCTTGCTTATACATTTAGCTGTGGCATAAAATCAAAAGCAGCAGTCATAATTTTGATGTACGAAAATTATTATTTTTTGTCTTATTTTCGCTGTAATATTCAAATTATATTCAAGTAAATGTGGCTGTTCAAAGCTTACACACAGCACAAAGCACTGGAAGCGCGTACTAAAAACGCTTGGTAACTCTTATTTTACTTCCCTGTCATTCCACACAGTGTTCCACTCTTCCATGACCCCGTGGAGTCGCCGCACAGGCATTAATAACAGTCCACATTATTAACAGCTAATTCAACACATTATCAAACGTATTTACTTACTGCTTGTGCTGGTTGTGTGTCTGTTACCTTTCCGAGGCACTTTGCGCTTTCAAGTCTGTTCAAGCAAATTATTTAAATGTTTACAAGCTAGTGGCTGACCACCAGCCAGGCCGCTGTCGGCTAAATAATAGTAAGCAGCGCAACTTATCTTACAGCGCTAGATTGCAATTGTTTTATTGTTGTTATTGCAACAATTACGCTCAGTAGTATGTGGGCAGCCTTTATTATCTAATTGATTTCGACGTAACCACAACACACATATGTATGTAAATGTATGTAAATGTAAGAACGTATATATGTATGTATGTATGTATGTAAGTGCAGATTACATGTGCTGCCACATATTTACATACATATGTGCGTGTGTAGCAGATAAAACAGATTGTAACCACCTTATTAACAAGTGTATTTCTAAGCTCAGAACACAACGCAGAACAACAATAAGTGCGAAAATAATAAAAACAATAAATAAAACAGAAACAAGCACGAATGTGGTTACATTAGTTCCTTGTTGAGCAAATTCGTAAAAATATACTATTCACCTATCACATTCTTATAATCATACATACATATGTACATACATACATATGTACATACAGTACATATGTATTTAGTCTGCATGTACGATGTATGTATGTATGTTTTCGCGACCGCCATAGATTCAAAGCAAATTCAGTTCATGCTAAGAACGTAATAAGCGAAAAACACAAACGAAAGCCAAACAATAATAGACCGCACTATTAATAATAACAACAACAATACCCTATGAATGAGTTGTTTGTTTGTGAAAAATAGGCTAATAGGACGTTGTAAAAAATTTTTGTAAAGAATATCTAGAATTGAACTAACTATTTATGAACGAGTTTGTAGTTACTGTGAAAAAATAAACATACATATGTACATACTTACATACATACATATATACGAATACACATCCATGCAACGTTGCAAGTGCATTATACATACTTATATAGGCAGTAATCTAGTATATCACAGCAGTGACATAAATTGATTTCGACATAACTGGCTTAAGATGAGAAAATTAAGTAAAATTTTCAAAATAATTAAAAAAAATATTTATGTAAATGTAAATAAATAAATGTAAAAAAAGTTATATAAAGAATAAAAGTAATAAACAATTAAAGAAATTCTGACATATTAAAAAAGTAATATATTAAAAAAAAAAATATTTAATAAAAATAATAACAAAATAAAATAAAAATTATCAAATTAAGAAAGAAAATTTCTAACGAATGAAAAAATATAAAATAATTAAAAACTTATTAATTAAAAAAAAAGAGTATGGTACAGTATTGAAATATTCAAATAAAATTGAAAAAAATAAGAAATCGTAAATTTTATTTCTTAATAGTTTTTAATTTTGTTCTTAGCAAATATTTCTATAAATACATAATACATAGGCGTTAGCGCACGCAAAACGACCCAAAAGACAGACAATTTAATAGTACAACTATCAAAAAAAGTACTGAAATAATCCCATCAAAAATCATTAAAGGTTTAGATCTGCAATTATCCACAAAAAAATGTGCATAGGCGCCTCTTAAAAGTCTCACTAAGAGGTTGTCGTCCCGCATACAAACCGATGATTTTGGTAAAACACAAAGACTAGCGTTTGAAATTCTCTAAATAGCATCTAAGGCTAATTAGTAAATGGAAAACCGTTCTATTCAGTGATCAGTCAAATTTTTACTCTATGGGCAGTGATTTACATACACATGTAGATAGAGACTCTACATTCGGCATATATGTATGTATACTATTTAACCCTTAATAAATCACTACATCCGCCACTTAACATACAATTTACAGTTATAAGCCCTCAATAAAAGTTATAGATAATGCATTGTAACGACCGTTACCTTCCCGCAACGCAAACATTGATTCACGTTGGCTTTATAGTGTTTATCTAATAAGTGCGGTGCCACCGAAAAAAAAATAAATAAAAGAAGATTACAAAAAAATGCTTTCCCACGCTAGCTAAGCGAACCGCCGTTAGCTTACATACATATGTACATATGCACCTACATACAACACTAACAATCGCGCACGTTTACCAACAATCACCCCCTCCGAATGCGTAACAATAAATAAACGCCCAAGCAATTGAAAATGTAACAACAAGCAATCAGCACTTGCTAACTAAAAAATTGAACGTACTATTTCGAGCTAGTGCTTCGGTGCAAACAAATACATCGTATACACACTTGTATGTACATATGTATGTAAGTATGTATGTACAAACTTTTATTTGCTTGCATATCGTTAAAGTCAAGCAAATAGAAAACCAAATTCGATAGTATCTCACATAAGCGCGTGTGTGTGTACATTCACACAACAATTCGGATTAATTTATCAAAAAGCAAACATTGTTATAAACTGACTAAATGCCTGAGCCGGTGAACGCTGCCTGTGCACTTCCTCAGCGCCGCGCCGCAACAAGCAGGCTATCTGTGCAAGTACATGCTCTTCACACTTTTCACCGCTGTCGACGCACACCAGCATCAAAGCAACGGCATAAATTCAACATTAGCCTAATAAAAAATCAACATCGCGAGCAAGAGCGCAGCGAGCAGTGCCCCGACACACCGTTGCGTTGCGGCGCAGCATAAAATAGTCCCCAACGCGCCAATACAACGAGCGCAATCGGTGAAAAAATGTACAAAAACAAAAAAAAAAACAGCAAACGATAACAACAAGAACAGCTCCATAGAGCGCTGTCTGACCAATGTTGTTAAAAGCTAAATAAAACAACAACAAGGAAACCAACAACGAAGGCACGGTAAAACCAAAAGCAACCAAATAAAACACATAAAAGAATAACCGAACCGTAAAATAAACAAAAGCAAAAACACTTTGCTACGCGCTCAGAGCAATAAGTAAACAAAAACAATAACAACGCCAGTAGCAACAGTAGATCATTAACAATTATGTACATATGTATGTACGAAAATTTATGCCATACATGGATTGCATGTATACAACAACAATATTATCTGTTGGCTGTGTGTATTAAACGAATGCTTCTCATGAGCACGCTCTGTTGTGCTCCGCTAAACGAAAAGCGCTTTGACACTGCTCCACAACCCACTCTGCAATATGCGCTGCCACTGAGAGTGTGAGAGCACTCACGTGCGAAATCAAGGCAAAGAACAAACGCAAAAAAAGCAAAATCACGCTCCAAACAACTGCTGGCGCGAGCATGAGTGTGTGAGTGCGCAGAGATAATTTATTGGGAAAAGTGCAGGTAGGCAAGCGGTGTGCGAATTAGTGAAAACAACAAAAGCAGCTAAAAAATCAAACACACAAATAATTTACATATATACGTATATGTGGATGTTTGTATATAAGAAAAATGGAAGTAAATATCAACTGACTCGACTTTGTTTTAAAAGCTTGCTATTTACATCTGATGTTATGTGCTGATGGGCTGCATGACTGTTATTGCTAATCTGTTTTTTTTTTGCCTTGTTGTGCATTTACATATAAGGGGTATTCTCTTGCTCTTGCCATAGCCATGCACAATAGTCATTTACAATAAAATGACCGAATCAGCCGTTCATATATCACTAGATTCTGCAATGGGTGCTCTCGTGCCCTTGTATATTTCGGTATAAGATTTTTGCAATCTGCAATCTTGCAACAGCAAGAGAATCCCCCTATAGTTTTTGTTGCTCAGTTAACGACTGTTATGCATGTGCAATGAATGATGAAAACATTTTGCAACAGGTTGAACGTTCGATTAGGCCGCCACTGATACAATAATACCATGGTCAAATAAATATGTATGTATGTGTTCGAATTTGATAGTATGTATACAAGTGTGTGCGCGTATGCACTATATAAAATGGGTGGCTTACATTTTTGTAAAGCTAAGAGCGGAGTGAGTAAATGTTAGCTTGGTTGTGTAGTTAACACTATGTTTTGTGTTCTGTTATTGTTTACAAGTATTACCCGCTTGCTTACCTTCGATGGGATATAGTGCTGTAATATTGAGAATTTATTTACTATGTACATATGTATTTATTTACGAAGTCAGAATTAAAATTTTAATTTATAAAAGAAACGACAGAAGGATAAGAAGTAAGATGACTTGATTGTCAAATTTTGTTTGCCAAAGTGGTGAAAATTAATAGAAATTAAATAAGAAAAAATATTGATCGGATAAAACGTATAGTATAAGAAGATATTAATTTATTCCAATCCACGAAAAACATTTGAAATTAAATAAAAATATTCTTAGTAGTAATTCAATAACATTGAGTGTGTGTTTTCACTCCATTAGTAAAATAAAATTACTTTCTTATACACATACAGACATACATACATACATATGTATAGTATAGTAAATACATATATCGTAAATACTGTACATGTAGGTACATCCATACATACATATTTTTCCTTATAAACTTTGTTTATTCGCTATAATTTCAATACAGCAATCAATATGCGCAATTAGTATAGCATTTTTCAAATAATTAATTTCATTTATTACTTTACGCATTGTTTACGGCAACTGCCAGCGAAATATATGCCATACACTTATACACTTGCAAGTCACTCAATGACAAGCGTGCGCTTGCCACAATGCCACTGTCGTTTGACGCTTCCCAACAGACTGCAAATATTTTCATTAAGCTTACATACATATTTAAAAATTTTCCCTAATAAAAAAATTAAAAAAAAAAGAAAATTTATGAAAATATAAATAAATATGTAGTTTTTTAAAAATAATTTGAATTTTTTAAATTCGTATTTTCATACTTTTCTACATTTTATTGCAACTGAGCTGGTAATTAATAAAAACCCATCTCTGAGTAATTAATAAAAACCTATTTTCAAACGCAAAAATCGATTATCATTCAACTTTGGTGCGTTGGGCATAAATTTATGCGCTTAATCGCACAATCTCATATACTACATGCTTAAATGTTTATTTACCACTTCATATTTATTCACTCTCTATGCCGCACGTTAAAAAAACTTTTACTCTTAGTCTGTTAGTAGATTTAGTTTTTTTGTTGTAGTTGAAACTGCCAGTCAACAGGAAGGCTATCGAAATACATTACATACATACGAGTATGTTTTAGCCTAAATTTGATAAATACGTTGGATTACACGAGGGACGCTCGTTCGTATGTGTACATACATGCATACATATATATGTAATATACCGCAAAACTCAAAATTAATTTGAAATAATTAATTGGCGTACGCTTATAAGAGCAAAATGTTGGCTATAATTCATAAAAAATTTTCCCGATACCTGGAACTAGGCGCTCTACGAAATACGCGATATTACATTAAATTACATGTATATGTTTGTGTAAAGATGTGCACATAGGGCAGAATTCTCAGTATTTAATACTTCATATTAATATTAATGAAAGCCAACTCGGGCTTGACTTTGAAGCAATTGAAAACAAGTTGCTCACGTTAGCATTACATACATACATAGTATTTACAAATGTATGTATGTCTGTATGTATATACATGAATAGTACACGCTGTTAACGCTTAACACCAATAAAAATGGCAACTCGCGAGCATTGAGAGGCTACAATAAACTATAGAGGGTTTCTTAACTGTTCCGTCTATTTGCTCGCGTGTGCTTATATTTAAACAAATACATACAAGTATATTTGTACATTGTATATGCATATATTTTTTAAAAGTTTATGAACTCGTGCCGTTGACATGATATGTAAAAGCTAATGCATACATACATACATACATATACTTATTTACATACCAACAAATTAAGATATTGTATATAAAATAGAATAGCACTCGATTTCGTAAAAAATCTTTTATAAAAGTATTTTATAATTACAGTGTTAAAAAATTATTGACCAGAAGATTTTATTTGACACATACAATTATTTTAATAATTTCAATAGGATGTGAAAAATTTCGTTTCATAAGCGATCTTTTTCGTGCACTTAAGAAAAAATACTAATTTCATTTTTATTGATATACATATGTACATATGTATGGAGTATGTAATATACATATTTATATTTATGATTTCTGTAAGAGCTTTCAAACCATATTTATTTAAATGGCTAATTTCTTCAAATTTTGTTTGTTGTGTTTTCAGTTTCTTAACTTAATAAGTACATTAAATCACTTCGCAGATTTCACTAAAATGCCAAACTCTATGACTTTTATGCCACTCTCACAATTTTCTCACTGCCGCCTTGGCGATTTAGTGCATATTTTCATACTTGCTTTCTTCATTTTCTCTTTGCTACTTTTTGAATTCATGTATGTATGTTTCTATGTATGTATTTTTGAGGTCATTTCTGTGGCCGCTGCACTTTCAGGCAAACATACCCTCTTGGTTAGGCTTTAATGTCATGCAAAACATGACCAGTAATAAAAAAGTTTCAAATAGCAAACGCGTCAGATGTACATATGTACATATGTACATACTTCTGGTATATGCTGGCTGGTGCCCTGAAAATTATGGCCTTTTTCCACGCTTGGGTATGCTCACATACTTACACATGTACATATAAATTTATTGTATGGCGTATTTGCCGTTTACTTTTGTTGTCTGTTTCTACTTAATCGAACTCTAACCGCTAGGACGCTTGTGCTGTGTGTGGAAGCAGAAGTATAACATGAAAGTTATCTGCAAGTGCGTACCAACATGCACTTGCATACATACATAAATGTAGGCAAGATCAATTGTACTTAACAAATTTAGAATGTGGTTTATTAATTAAAACTGATTTAAAAGATACAAAGAAACGATTTATGTAATATTAAAATTAATCCAGCCTTCTCTTGCCGCACGTACACTTCTTATTCGTTCTCGCGTCTTACTTCTCTTGCTCGTCTTTCTCGTCTTGATGGTACTCTTCTTCTTCTTCTCTATGCTGCCATATCGTTTCATTCCCACATAAATATAGTGTGTATATGTTAACTTATATTTGTGCGTTTATATTATTGTGGAATTTCGA
This sequence comes from Bactrocera correcta, assembly GCA_027475135.1. Classification (NCBI taxonomy): domain Eukaryota; kingdom Metazoa; phylum Arthropoda; class Insecta; order Diptera; family Tephritidae; genus Bactrocera; species Bactrocera correcta. Next base: position 83,707,141 of record CM050326.1, read on the forward strand.
ATGCTTCATTCGTAAGCACTGTTTAAACATACATATGTACGTATGTACATGTTTGTAAGGTTACAAATTATATAGGTATTTATTAATTGTAGCACCCGTGGGCACACGTTCATGTGAGCTAAAACAACAACAATATTAAAAAAAATATATGTATGTTGAAATACTTAAATAAAAAATTAGAAATTATTAAAAATAATTTTTTTGTTAATATTTTGCAAGAAGTTAAGTTTACTTATAAGTGACAACTTTTTCTAAATAGTTTCTCATATAACAGAAGTAAACTTTTCAGCCAACTGCATTAAGTCTTGTTAATAAATACTTCGACTTAATAAATACACACATACTTTTATGTGTTATTTGTATGTATTAGTGAAACACATATACAATCATGTACATTTGTTAGTAAATATGCGTAACCACAAGTGCGAGTAGTTAGCTACGCATAAACCGCTACCAACGATATTTAATGGCATTAACAGCAGCATAGCCAAACCAATAAAAGCAACAGCAAACTCAATAAAAGAAAATACACGAATAACATCAGCTGGAAGCACTTCGAAGCCACCAATGTAGTGAAACTTATTTGCAAGAGAAAAAATGTAAAATAAAATAAATATACTATAAAATTGACACACAGCCAACCAAAACAGCTGGCATTAACTGCGCCACCCACACTAGCATACACAACGGCGCAGAAAAGTGTTAAAAAGACAGTGCAAACGCGTAGTGAGAAGCGCAAATAACAGTTAGCTGGTATAAAACTCTATATACGCGTGCGAAGCTACATTAAAGTTAACTTGTATAAATGTGTGTGTGCGTAGTTTGTGTAGAAGAGTGACATGAAGCCCGGCGAATAGTCACTACATGCAAGCAAGCGGCGTGAGCGTTGTGGAATATGTTCAAGTTGCTGTTGAGGAAAAAACTTGCACGTTACGTATACGCCACGACGCACTCATATAAATGAACACATTTATAGGCATATACATACATATGTATGTACATAATATATGTAGATATACATATGTATATGTGTGTAAAGCGCATATTAGCTAGCTTTCGTTTATTTGCTGGTGTGCAAACTTGAGTACTCACATCTGTAGATTTTATTTGGCACGTGTAAGAGTCACCATGGCCACTCGATCGTTGCTTGCGTGCATAGCGTTCACTTATACAAGCAGACATATACATACATACATATATATATGCACAGACGCGTGTGGCCATATGGAACTTGTATGGTAATCATTGCCGGTGCTTAACTAGTAGTTTATTTCGCTCAAGCGACATAAGATTGTGTATGTTGAAGTATTTGTATTAAATTTCATATTTGTTGCCAAATTGTTGCTGTTATTGTGTTTTTTTTAATTTAGTTGCATTAGTTGTGCGGAACACTGAAGTGTATGTAGTGAAGTTAATATCTGCTAATAAACAAATATCCACACATAAATTTGCATAAATTGCATTTTATCAATACCAATGCCTAGAAGAAAGATTTTGTGTGACTTTTTTATAAAAAAAATTGCAAACAATTGTTCAGTTCAAAAAATCGTATTTCAAATGCGAAACTAATAATAAAATATCGAAAAATGTCTCAGCTAATTAACTGAATACAAATAATAAGGTTGCAAAAAATTTAAGTAATTCTGCATTAAAATTTTTTTTTCAATTTTTTTCTATAAAATATAAAAAAAACATATTTGGCAATACATTTTAATCAAGCATAAGAGACCTTAAATTTTAGCCTAGTATATTAATTTATAGTATGTATGTATATTTATGTTTATATTAGCATTTGTTGCGTTTGCCTTATTTTCGATCTCTCATTACTTTAATATTTTGTTTTTGCGATATAACAATGCCGTTTTTCACAAGTAAATAAATGTACGCTGTTCATTCACTCATATCTCTGTAGTAGATAGCAAAAATTAGGACGCTTCCCTGCCACTACTGTTGCAATGATACATAATCGTGTTGTTGCGATTTTTTAGTTCAAGGTTAATGCGATACTTTTTCTTCTGCTTTTGTTCTTGATTATTTTTGGTTCTCTGTTTTTCGCTGTTAGCATTAGGCAAAACTCGTTTCGCGTTTCTAATGCTAAGTTACTGCATATACATATGTACATACATATGTACATATATACTATTTAGAACAAAAATTACAACATATTAGCCATTGTTGTCTGTAACTGCTGAACTACTAAATTTTGACGCTTTTGTTGCCATATTTGTTCACTATAGTATTTGTATTGTTGTCGCTGACTCTGCCCCAAAGCTTTGCTGTGTATTACCTACAAATATCGAAAATATGCTTCATATTATTATAACCTAAATTTGTTTTTGGCATTCTCTACGTTTGCACGCACATCGAAGCCTTTGATTACTAAGCTATTTGCTTAACGCCTTTCTTGCACCTCCTTTATTTTTATTGCAGTGATGCAGCCCTCAAAGTCACATACAAGCTGATTAATGAGTCAATCAAAACATTTATTCTTTGAATCACTTTGAAACTACCTTCATCTGCCGGTAATTTGGGTATTCTCATTTGAATTCGTTGCTCGTCACCCATTCGCCTTCGGACTACTGTACACGCTCGAATATGCACGAATGTGACCGTTACTTCGGTAGCAACCAACACGCGTTGTTTCCTTTTTCAATACACTTCGCTTTCATTTCATTCACTTTCTTTTCCTCTTTTGCTTTTTGAAGGTTTCACTTGTTGTTGATATTGCCGACTTTTTCTCTTGTTGTTGGTTGTGCATTCTTTTCGAACTACTTTTTGCTTGGTATATTCTTGATTTTTGAGTTGACAGGCATGACAAGCATGCATATATGTATAGTATGTAGTTATGTATGTACTTACAAACATACTTATATACATATATACTTAAAATGGTTCGTGTGTGAATTAATTTTCAATTTTTTATATTTATGTTCTTGGATTCTTGTTTTACAGTAACTTAGGCGAGTAACTTATCACACTGACAGGCGTTCGTTATAAACTTTCGATACTTTTGAAGCGAGCAGTCAGTTCTCATCACATATTACTTTACTTATTTTTTTTTTAAATTAAATTCGCTTTTAAATTAATATCTATAGTATGTATCTTGATGGGACTTGCTTGCTTTGTTCGTATACAAAAAATATGTAATATTGTTGTTCGCTGGCATATGTATTTATCTTTATTAGTAGTATTAGTTAGTAAGTGTGTAGATTTTGAACTTTCATTTTTATTTGGCATTTCTCTAATACTTCTATGTGACACATACGCTTCATTATTTTACTTATTAATGAAGTTTACGCTTCTCGCTTATGTTTACTTGCGCGCTCTTTATTGTTGTCGTTTGGTTGTTGATTTTGTGGCCGCTGTGCTATGGGCTGTCTTTATTCAGTGTGGCACAAGTATTTATTGTATAAAAAGACTTGTACAATATTTGACGACATAAACAGAGCAACGAAGGCAACGTTGATAACACTTTCCACTCATATTACACACACTCGCATTCACACATAAGTAGTGCCCAATTCACTGCTTCTCGTATACTTATGTATATTTTATTTGGGGATAGATGGCATTCGCTATATGCACTTCGTCGAATAGAACAAATTGTGAAAATTAGATGAATTTTTAGCGCATGGCAGCAACAGCTTGAAGTAATTAAGTTTGTTTCCGAAATGCTAACTCTCACTAGGTTTTCTGCTTCTTCAAAATCGTTTATTAACCCCAAAAATCCCCAAAAAAAAACAGCAGAAGTAAGCTCAAGTCGAGAGCGTAAAAAGCAGAGAGAGAGTAGCTAGTTTTTGCTAGGGAAATTTCTACTAACAAAATAGCTGCTGTCATATGAAAAATCAGCCTGTGTAAACAAGCGATATTTAACGTGTTTGCTTTGATTTTGTTCATCATAAAGTTTTGGATTTTGTTAATAATTATATTGATTACTTTTCAAGTGTCAAATGCGCTCTCTTTGTCAATTTTCGCATTATTCTTCTTCCTGATAGCTAGTAGCTACTACTTATGTATATAAGTACACGCTTAACACTTGACAGCATTCAATTGAAAAGTAAGTTTTAATTGAAGTTAAGCCTTTAAAAATGTAGCTGATTTATCTATATTATATTATATATCGAGAAAGCGTTTTGATTTATTGCCGGTCAGACGAACACATCTTCGAAACTATAAAAGGATTAAATACTTTGGATGCTAACTTGGTTATTATAAACTGTTTATGATTTCCTAACTGCTATAAGAGTAGTTACTAGCCACATCGGTTATTCTCTCAATACCTGCAAATTTCAATGTCTTGCCTTTTTAAGTGTGGATATACATACATACATATAGGCATGGATCTAATTAATTCTTACTGATTTACTTTATGTTTATTATCTGCAATTTTGGTAGTGAATATTTTGTTATTTTATTTTGCTATGGCAGCAAACCAGAAACAACCGAAACCACAACCACAACCGCAAACATCAAAAACAAAACCACCTCACCGTTTATAATAAGCTTAATTATTATTATGCTTTTGCACTCAACCCACTCACACTCACGCACACACATACACCAAGGCGACGACCTAATTTCTTTGCTCTGCACTTTGCTGTGCTTAAACACGCGCACCACCGCACTACACCGCCAAACTACCAACCGTCCAACCAAGCAAACGAGAAGCGAGGCAACGAGTGTACGTGCATTTCATCATTCGATGGCGGTGTCTAATTGTATGCCACAGCGTATTTCAGGCATAAATGGCGCTTTACAAGGGGATTTCCTTATCACGATTCAGTCGTAAAGGCAAATTCGTACACACAAACCTGCAGCTTCTTTTCCGCTACTAATACTACATAAAATACACTACAATAAACATTTGAATTCTATATAAAGTAATTTTTAATTTCTATTACGAATAAAAATAGTTAATTTATTTAAAATAAATAAAAATAACTAAAATATAAATTAATTTAAAAATCATAAATAACGAATAAAAAATAATTTATTTAATTTAAATTACATTAAAAATAAATATTTTTTTAAATTTTTTTTTTTCATTTTTATTTTTTTTATTTTTTTTTTTTTTAAACCTGATACTTGGAATTAATTTTTTTAAATACAATTTTAATTAAAAAAACATTATTTTTAAAATGAATTTTTAATCCTAAATACCGTACTGAAAAAATACTAATCCCACGCTAAAAATTTAAGAAGAAATTGTTTTGGAATTTACATGTTATGTTTGAGTACTCCGCGTTCTACCAACTATCTTTTGAAAATAAATCTTACATTCATATATTTAATACAATATCAACATATCAACACACAGGGTTTGTCTGGATAGTAATAGGACTGATTTTGTTCCTCGCGACTGTACTTCGGAGCGTGCGTGCACCGACTTGATTCGGTAGAGGCTTACGCTAACGCTTTTCGGCACATTAGGCCTTTTTGGAGGGCCGGGAAGAGGTCGCTGATGAAGACCGTGCAACTTCGACAAACACCGGCATTGTGACTCGTGTACGCAAATTTTTGAACTCAGACTGTCGACTAAGTATTCGTTTAATTGCCTAAATATTAAATTTATCAAAATGTGTGGTTCATTACATTGTGACGGAGCACTTGAACATGAGCAAAGAGTGCGCGAATATAGTCCCAAAAGTGCTCACTGACGGGCAGAAATTGCGGTGAGTGGAAGTGTGTCAAGAAAATTTTAACATGTGTGAAAGTGACCCCCAATTTTTGGATAACGTAATCACAGGTGACGAGTCATGCATCTTTGGGTATGATCCCTACTTTTTTGTGTCCTTGCCTGATAAGGCCCATGAAAGGCAAGCATTTTGAGACGACAGTGAGCTATCCCGAAGAATACCTTCTGTGACGCCTTCAATGCTTAGAAATCGCGCTGACTGCGAAAGTTTTTTTTAAAGAATTGTAACGAAATTTTTAAATCGACTCAGCTCTATTACTCTCCCGATAAACCATGTTTTCGTAATCTAGTTTATATTTTTAACCTTTAATTAAAATGTTTCATTTAGAAATCAGTAAAATTCAAAATGTTCATTGAATCACACAATTTGCAACCCATATCTAGAGTGCGCTTCCCCATTACTTTGGACCGAGTGATGCGGGCTGCGGGGTTTTGGGATGCTAACCAAGTTACTTGTTATTTGTTGCTATGCTATGTATGTTTGTACGTATGTGTGGTCGTACCTTTATGCAATATTTTGCAATAGGTACACAGCTACACGACTCTTTTCTCCATGCAATGTCTTAGCTAGAGTGCGCTCGATGCCAAGGCAGAGAAACAAAATATGCTCTAGCCTCCACTTAATATTTGTGCCACTACGTAAGAGCTGATATGCGTATTTGTGTGTGACTAAGCTTATGTCAACATTGCTATCCGTACTATAGTTTGTGGCATAAAGCTGCTTGCTTGACTTCCCTATGTATTATCGTGGCGCTTCCGCTACGTGCGCTTATACGTTACGAATTTTTGCGCAAATGAGCACAGAAGTGAAGCGATTTAATACAAAAAAATATGTACTTATTAGCATTCTGCGAGAAAGTGACTTCACGTGATCTTGAAACGAATTTTCGCATAGCGTTTGATGCGCCACTGCTGATAGCAGACTTTAAGTACGCGTTCAATTTGCATAAGCGTTTTTATTCAGCTTAATAAGGATGTATAACGGAATTGAACACAAAATCAACAATTTATATTTATTATTTCATAATACAACTTCCTGAATGTGTAGTTGTTTTAAGTAAATATATTCGATTTAAGCTCCAGCTCTAATTTTCACAGTAAGTGTGTCTTTCTTTTGCATACGAGTATTTCACCTTTAACCTCTTCTTCTTCGCGCTTAACTGCATTAGAAACACATTATGGCTGCAATAAAAAGCCATAAGTCTTTCTATCATTAATGGTCTTTGCATAAAACGAATCGTAAATTCCATATAAATGCACCTGCGCCACCGGCAACCACTATGCACACCGGCGGTTATTTACAGCGCACTCTGCGCAGGCATCACTACTTTTATGGCCTCACAATCATATTAGCCGTACCGCACAACCATAATGTATTGCCGACGATAAGTGCTACTATGTTTCATTGTGCACCTTCTACTGCTTCAGTAGCACAAATCAAAACCAACTACTGACTATTGCTACCGCTCGTATTTTAATGTCAATTAAAAACTTACCGCTCGTGTGACTATTTAATAATCGTTGCGCTAAAAAGAGTATAACAATGTGCCCACATACGCATGAAAGTGTTTAATAGTTAGCTTACTATACTTCTCTAGCTTTCACACCTAACCTGCGTCTTAAGTATACGCGTAAACCATTGCAACGCCACGCCGATTTTTTATTGCTATTTATTTTCATCACTTCTTATAGCGCCCTTATCCCTTGAGTTTGCTCCTACTAGACACACAAGACACAACTCTTCAACGCGTTGATGGCTTGCCTGTTGTTGTGTGTCTGTTTACATTTTTCTCGTTACTCTTTTTATGCACAGCTTTTCACCGTCTACAACCTCTTCCATTGTTGCGCTCTGCGCAGAGAAGCCAGTCTCCGCTATTCAACGCTCACTATGTTTGCTGACTCTGCGCTCGCGAAATTTACTTTTCTCATTATGTGTGACTCTGCCGTTTATCGCGTAATATTAATTGAGCTCAACATAAGTATTTTGGCGCTTTGTGAGTTCCCCAAGCCGGACGTGAAGGAATCAGAGCGTTAAGGTTATATCATTTTGTGTCGCCCAAACTTAATGCACAGAAATTTTTGAAAAACATATGTGTGGACCCTCAAAGCGCCCATCTGCTTTAGCACAAATTCACCGATACGTCTTTGTGCTAATCGGCTGTATCTACCAGTTTATCAATGCAATGATATCGTATGTCCATGTTTGTGATGCCCTTGTCGCACTATAACTCTCTCTCTTCCTCTCTACCTGTCAGTTTCGTCGTTGTGAGTTTAGTTTTTGTTCGTCCGAAGTAGCACCTGTTGGCAAGAGTTATTCTGCGTTAGATTTCCAGGCTGACATTGTTGGTGGTGTTGATAATGGTTCCAAGATAGACGAAATTATTTACGACTTCAAAGTTATAACTATCAACAGTGACGTGAGAACCAAGCCGCGAGTGTGACGACTGTTTGTTTGGTTCTTCCTCTTACCCTCGTTCACCACCAGACTCATTTGCTTTGCTTCCTTATGCAGTCTGAAGAAAGCAGAACAACGGTGCGGGTGTTGAGGCTAATGATATCAATATCATCGGCGTACGCCAGCAGCTGTACACTTTTATAAAAGATTGTACCTGCTCGATTAATATCTGCAGCTCGAACTATTTTCTCCAGCAGCAGATTGAAGAAGTCATAGGGAGTCGGCTTGTCTGAAACCTCGTTTGGTTTCGAGCCGCTCGGTTAAGTCCTTCCCGATCCTGACGGAGCTTTTGGTATTGCTCAACGTCAGCTTACACAGCCGTATTGGTTTTATGGGGACACGAAATTCAGACATCGCGATCCAAATCCTAACTTACTATTACTAATTACTAAAAAATAGAATTGTTGTGTTAATCTATTTTATGTTATGTTATGCTATCACCATTACTTACAATACATGTTTTCACCTTGTCGTTACAGATCTGATATCAAACCCGAGAGTGCACGCGATAATATTTTTAATCCATACAATAGCTGCGGCATTGACAACTCCAATCATCAGCCATCGAACAAATCTGTCTGCAATGAAGTCACCAACTCTGCATCCAACAACAATTCTCTCAACCATCTACGTAGTCACGGCAGCACGGAGTGCAGCAACGGCTGTGAACAGGACTTCAACGGCGATGAAAATAATCTCAACTGCAACAACAGCAACAAACTACACTCGTCCACCAACGCCGATATTGCCAACTCATCGTCTCTGAGCGTCGACGTCAACAGCAGAAACATCTCCACCAACCCTACCGCCATCACCTCACATGCGACTGCCAACCATACTACCGCCAACAATGCCTCTTCCACCGCTTGCACGCACAGTACCACCTTCAACAGCACCAACAACACCGTCACTGCTCATTCGTCAACTCTTTGCACCTCTGCCGGCCACACTACACACACACGGAAACGTCAACTCTGTAGCAGCAATCTCGACAATGACCTAGAAATACTCGACCGTGAACTGAACGCAATCAATGCACCAATGCCACTCATTGACCCAGAGATCACACAAGGTGCTGAACAGCTCGAGAAAGCTATCTCGTCCCGGAAGCGTTTACGCAGCGAGGACGAAAGTGATCGTTTAGTGCGCGAAGCACTTTCCCAATTCTACATACCGCAGCAGCGTCTCATTTCCGCCATCGAAGATTGCCCACTGGACGTAGTCAGCGTCGGAGGCGGTATGGGCGTCGGTGTAGGCTTGGGACTAGGCATGGGTGTCGGAGTGAGCATGGGTATGGGGCCAATGTCACCGAGTAAACGTCAAAAGCTCGGTAATGGCGCTAACGAGCTCGAGCTCGAATTCGATCTGAATCAGAATCAAAAGGATTTTGAGGTAATTATGGACGCACTGCGTTTGGGCACGCCTAGTCCAACACCGAGTGTGGGCAGCGACTCATGTGGCCAGGCAGCGATGATGAGTGAATCGGCCAGTGTGTTCCACAATCTGGTGGTCACCTCATTGGAGACATGAAGGTATCAGTAAAAGGCAGAAAACTTGCGAATTGCGCAGGAATAGTGGACAAGAGAGAGATTTGAGATTAGGCGTTGAGCGTTGAGCGTAGCGTACGAAAACTAAACAGGTGTTAAAAATCAAACGCCGCACGCTAACAGCCTATTCACACTGTGAATTTATGCGGGTTGAATGCAATTTATGCAAATAAAAAGCATTTTTTTCCAACGCATTGTTAAGTAAATTTAATATTTATGTTAGTTAAAGAACATTCTGAAATTTAAAATGACGTTAAAGTGGGGGCGGAAACGTACGTACATAATTTATATTACAAAAAATTTGGTCAAACACAAAATAAGTGTGAACACGCCACAATTTTGTTGTAACTAAAATAGGCAAAGTGAAAAACCCATAATTTTAAGATTTAGCTTAACACATTTTTTACAAATATGATCAATATTTATGCAAGTAAAAGGCATAACAAAAAGCATATACAAGTGCATATAAACATATAATTATACAACATTATATATGTACATATGTACGTACATAAGTTAGGTATTAAAACAAACTAAATCAAAGAAAATGTAGTCAAACAGCAGACAGCAGGCATACGTACTCATATATGTATGTATGATTGTAGCGTAAACGAGTCATGTGACAGTAACATACTTATGTAGAGATCACGAACGTAAAGTGACTTAAGCAGCTAGTGAAGAGCAGAAAGTGTTTGCATTTAATAACACTTTTTCCAAATTGCGCTTTTTCATTTAAAAACACAATCACAACAGCTTAACTGAATTGAGATTATGCTTTAACTATTATAATTGCTCAGCTCACAAGTTAATTTTTGTTAGAGTAGACTTAAAAAATTTTGCCAAAATACTTTAAAAGCTTATATAACCGTTAAGTAGATTTCTGCAAAATGCAAAAAGATGTCAGTTTCCTAGTCGAAATGTAAACAAAGTAATTCTTTTATAAAAACACGGTTTCACACGGCACACTGACTATGACAAGGCAAATCAACGTCGGTCGGTAAATGAAAAAGCGAAAAAAAAAACATTTACAACAGCAACTCTAAAAAGTAGAAGTGATCTTTCGCCGTCATTTGCCTCACGACCAATGTTATAGAATAACCGTTTTTCGTTTCTTGATATATGCGCCTTCTTTATCCAAAAATTTCCTTACGAAAACAAAATTAAAAAAAAAAAGTATTATAAACTAAAAAAATGTTGCTAAATTTCCATAAAGTACACATAAATATGTGCTCTTATGTAAATTATTACACAAACTAGTTTTCGAGAGCACTGTATTTTTTCTTTTTTTTTTTTACAACTATTTTTTGTTTTTTATTTTTTTCGTTATTCTCATAAATTTACTATATGCCACTATTATGTCTATTTTTTAATTCTAATTGTTTACCTTTACTGTAATATATTCTTTGACTGGCAGCAAATTTACAACGCTTTAGCAAATTTCAAAATAAATTCGCCGTCACTTTGTTCAACAAGCAACTCGTTTCAAGACCCCAACTTACACATCTACATATCTTCGAAACATGCAAAGAAGTTTGATGGCAAAGCAAAAGAAATCAATAAATTTTAATTTCAAAAGTGCAATTAAAATTTTTTTATAAAACAAATTTTAGAAATACAAATAAATGCAAATTATACACAAAAACACCGTTAAGCCTAGACTTGCAAATAGAAACAAATAAAAAATGTAAGCAATTGTGAGCTTTTACAAATTTTGTGTTAACATTGTTAATAGAGAAATGGCATGCCTCGTTGTAATATTTTGAAGAAAAAAAAAACAGATTTATAATAAAAATTCCAGAAAAACGGTTTGAAGATTTGTTTATTTCAAATAATGGCTGTGATAGTATTATTAAGTTAGTATTAGTAAGCAAACAGGCAAAATAAAAGGCAAATCAAACAGAAAAAAGTAGTAAAGTGTAAAAACAAAAACAATTGTAAAAATAAAAACAGCACAACAAAAAATTTAAAGAAAAATAATAATTTAAGTAAATCTTTAGATTTAATTTACATTTAAATATTGAAACTTATGAAAAATAAATACAAAAAGCAAAATACTTAGTTTTTTAAGATAAACAGTACACAAACTCAAGTATTATAAGTAAAAACATAAAAAGCAAAAAAAAAACACGCAAAGGCAACCATGTGAACTCAAATAAAATGAAAAATACTTTTTTTTATTCATTTAGCTTGTTACACCTTTACAAAACTCTGCAAAACAAAAGAAATGATGGTTTCAGCTCTTTATTTCGTATAAAATTTTTAACTAAAACACTATTTGCAGCATAAAAATATTGTTAAAAAGTACAGGGAAAGGTTAAAAAATGCACATGCAAAATTGTAAAACATTGGTGTACAAAATAGTATTTATTTTTGTTTTGTTGGCTTAACGCTGAGCAACTCCTGTGTATCTACAACGTGAAACGGTTTCTTTTGCGGCATATAAACTAACATTTTAGTTGCAATTTATTAAACTTTTGTGTTCCCATTTTGTACGAAAATACAAAAAAAAAATCTTTAATGTTTTTATAATTGTTTGCATATTTTTCTGAATTGAAAAATAAAATTTGTTCACTATTTTTTCTTGTTTCTATTACCTTTAAGTTAAACTGCAATGCAAAATTAATGCATAAAAAACTAAAAAAAAAAAATAAAGTACACAAACTACATTATTAAAAAGAAGTTTCTTAGCTGTTACTATCTAGTTATAGTTTTAATTTTCTTTTTTATTAAACATACATACATATATATGCATAAATGCTATTATTATCATTACAGTTATTGCATAAATAATTAACTTGTAATTACTTATAATGTAGAACAAATAAACTGCATAAAGTTTACTTTCATCATAAAGAGAAAATCTAAACAAATTTACAAAAACATACGCAACATACAATTACAAAAAAATGAAAAAAAAAATAAATAAAAGTATTGAAATATTTGTAAAAAAAAATGTTATTTTTATTTATTTCTATTGCGGCATTGTTGCTCTTTAGAAGATCGCTTTACTTATCGTTGTTCTGGTAGCACATTGATTTTGGCGCATAATTTGGGCTAATTTTATTTTCGCATTTGCTTTCGTGGCGATTTAGAAATGCTTGACTATAGTTAGCAGTTTTAGCATGAACTTTCTTTGTCTTTCTTCTCTCGCTTTTTTGTCGGGCTTTAAACTAAGCAGCTTTTTATCTCATTGCTTTTAAACTTTCAGCACTGCATGTTGCTTATTCTAAAGTGGGTACTTGATGCTACACAAATATATGTACATTAGCTAGTGTGTATTTTTCCATATTCACATTGCAGTTGTTTAGTGATAGTTTTCTGCAATTTTAATTACACCAGCACTTTCGTTTTAATCGACTTTCTATACTACTTTTACGAATGGAATTGTTCTCCGGTTTAAAGTTGATTTGCCTTCGACAATATGCGACCAAATTAACGCCCCAAAACTTATTTCACGCATAGGATCTGAATCCATACCATACACGCTTATGATGCATATATCCATTTTAACCGCAAGAATCAAAATTATTCCCCAAAGAGAGAGAATATCTCTTTTTTTAATTTCTTCTATAGAACTATTACTGAGCATGTCTATTACGATTTGTAGCTCAACTCCACATCAGTTGCAATTTTACATTGATATTATCGATAGGTACTCAACCTGTCAACAATTTGTACATTAAGTTGTTTAGTACAACTATTTTGTGTTACTATCGTAATTTCGATTCATTAATCTAGGTACCTTTGTAATCCGAATTCTGATTCATAATTTTCTAAAATTCTTTCCTTATAATTCAGTAACTCGTTTCGAAACTGTATAGCTGCTATTCATTACGCCAAATATAATACTAAGCACATTTGTTATAATTGCATTATTTTTGCAATATGTTCAATGAGCTTAATTTCTGGTATTGTAATGAACTTTCTCTCAGAGCTGCCGAACTGTTTCATATGTATTCCAGGTACGATTTACTGGCAACTGCAATATCGGATTAATGGCACAACCAAACCGATCTAAGGAAAGAAAAATTCTAAAGGCGCCAGTTTAATTTGAATATCAGCAACAACAAAACCTACAAGCAAGTTTTTTCCCATTTTAAAGGAAATATTCGTACACCAGAGCGGTTAAAAGAAAAAAAAACTTATCTACACATGTTTATAAGTATGTATATAAAATGATTTTTGTTGTATTTCAGTCAGTCAGTTTATAAACATTACTCTTAGATATTGACAGCTTACATTTATTGATGAAAATATAGGGATATTATGAAATAATTTTTGCAATAACACGAAGTCCGATTTTCATAAAAACTGTGAAATCTAGGTAAAATGTGCATCAAGTCTGTTTTGAAATTCTCAATCAAGAACTTTGTTCTCCGATACTTTCTCTATATTGTATATACTTGAACTAGTCCTTCAGTTTTTTGAGATATCGATCTGAAATTTTGCCCTCGCCCTTTTCTCCTTTCATTAGTCAGAACTACCGATAGCGAACCACTACAGCAAATAGCTGCTATACACACTGAATAATCCAAATAAAGTGCTTGTATGACCCGTATATCAGTTTGACTTCCTATAATTTTCTTTCTTTTTATAACGTCAGAGCCGAACATAATACATATGTATGCAACTGAAAAAGTTGGCGTAATCTGTAATTCTATATATCTTAGTATCATCAACGTCTAACGAAAATAAAATTATTACGAAGAAATTGTGTCAACATATTGCATAAAATTATAAAAAAAACTTTTTAAACTGTTATCGAAATCGATTATATTTCATAAGCAAATATCAACTACCAAAAAATATCGTGTTTTATGAGATAATTATATTTTGAATCTTGAAGATCAAACGAAAAAAAACATATTTATTTTATGTTTGTATGTATGCATTACATCAATTTAATATACAATATACAACCAAAACATTTACAAATTTCCAATTTAATGTCAATTTTTTTCTGATAAATATTTTAAGGTACTTTATAACGTATATATATTCAAGTATATGTACTATAAACTTGGGATTTGTAAATTTTTGCACAGTAAAACGTATTTTATATAGTTATATGTATATCTTCAATAATATATATACTTATAATAAGTTTAAACAAGTTGAAAAAGGCAGTGCTTTTTATTACAAAAACTAAAAATTGTTAAATTCAATATCATTTGCTTTAGTGTGATACAATAGTAAAAATTATTAACAAGGAATATCTAAAAGAGAGCATTAGAAATTAAATCATATATACATAAAGACTATAAGTAAGCATATTAATTTTATACAATTTATTAAAGTGTTTATGTGTAATTTTTACTAATCGTAAGTGTAATTAATAAATACATAAGCCATTATGTAGTTAAGCTAACATTTTACAAAAATAAATAGTGTATAAAAGTTTTAGCAATCGAAAATAAAACGAACAAAATCAAGACATGACAATGTGTACAAAAAAATTAAGGTAAAACATTAAAAACTAGCATTAATGGAACAAAAATTGTAGTTTTGAAAATAAAGAACAAAGCAAGTCCATTAACGTATTTTAAATCAAAGTCAGTTTATTCGAATATAAAATTACCTTTCGTATCTCGTGAGTCTTCAATAAATGCGATCTATCTTACTATAGGGGTATTCAGACCAGCCTTGATAATTCGTTAGTCGTTATTCGGTAGTTTTTTACATGTATTTTATTTTTGTAAAATTAACAGACTATCGTTCTACCGAGTAACGAACTATCCATCTGGCAAGCTTGATAACACCGGTCAACACGATTTTTGGGTCTGACATCTACATGTTAAATTTTAGTTTCTCCTATGACAAAAATAAGGAAAAAAAATTTTTTTCCAGTTAAAGTTTGATTTTGTAGAAATTAGAGCATTTTTTCGATTTTTAAGCAGAAATGACTGATTTTTATATTTTTTTTCTACAATTTCACTATAGATTATAATTAGTAAACTTTTTTTTTAGATACGAGAGTCGTTTTTATTCAAGATGTGTGATAAACAATAATGCATAAATGTAAAATAACAAGAAATTACTGTCTAAAAGTGAATATTTTTTGTATTTCTTTTATGGTCATATGAGCTCTCTCGTATTAAACCCAAAATAAAAATCTCCCATCATATTTTCGTTGTACTGCCCTTGATATCGACGTTCAAAGCCCTATCACATCTTGGTGAAAACGTTCTCCTTGCTCCTCCGAGTAGGCCCCCATGTTGTCTTTAAATTCTTCCAGATGAGAATGTAGCATATGAAGTTTAAGAGACATTCTGCAGCCCATAATTTTGAAGCTTTTAAGCATTTTTTCAACCAATTCTGCATAGTTACTAGCTCAATGATTCCTCAGAAAACCACCAACTACTGCTTTAAAACTTTCCCAGGCTCGTTTTTCACGAGCATTGAGAAGCTTCGTAAAGAAAAGAGTGATGACTCTTCATTATTTGTTTCATTTGCGGTCCTACGAAAATACCTCCTTAACTTTAGCTTCAGATAATTTCGGGAAAAATCCCTTTAAATATTCGAACGTTTCAGAGTTTGGATCCAGTGCTTTTACGAATTGCTTCATTAACCCTAATTTTATATGTAGCGGGGTGTTTTCGGGCTCTACGATTGGTTCCGACTTTACGTTATGTTTTCCAATCTTAAATTCGACGCGATCAGGCCATTTACGTTGTTGATAATTTACTGAGTCAGCTCTGCTGTCCCATAAACAAAGGTGACAAGGGTATTTTGTATATCCACCTTGCATTCCCATAAGAAAACCAACCATTTTAAAATCACCGATTACTGGCCATTGGTATTCTGTGTATTTTAATTTTTCTAGTATGATTTTTACACTATCATAACTTTCTTTCAACAATACAGAGTGTGTAGAGGAAGACTTGGCAATACATTTCCGTTATGGAGCAGAACTGCTTTTAAGCTTTTCGAAGAGCTATCGATAAAAAGCCGCCATTCAGATGCTACGAATGGTATTCCAATTTCATTAAATAAATCAGTTACGTTGTTGCAGTAACAAATACCGGCTTCTTTTGTGAAAAAAACATGAAAAGTTTTATGACGCTCTCTTTGATCAGTTATATTTACATCATCTTCAACTAAGTTCCATTGCTTTAATCGTGAACATAATATTTCTGCTTTACTTTTGGGTAAGTTCAGGTCTCGCACCAAATCATTAAATTCACTTCAGCTAATAAGATGTGGCCCAAAACTTTGCGACTTTGTTATGAAATCACTACCATCAGTGTTGGTTAGTGGTGCACTGGATCCTGTTGAACTTTGTGGCGGTTGAACTTCAGAGTTATCTGATCTTGAACGTACCGGTACAGGCAAATTTTCATCATGAGGTATCAGAGATGATGATGAAGGAATATCTGGCAAAAAAATCTTTTCTGCATTTTCACCAGATCGACGCTTACTTGGGTTAACCATACAAAAATAACAGTCATGGACATGATCACTAGGTTCTTTCCAAATCCTTGGCACCGCAAACTTCATGTGTCGATTTTCTCCTCGGTACCAAGCTAGAAATAACATACACGGGTGTAATTTAAAATTTCTCCTCAATTTTAAAGATCATAAATTTTGATTTCTTACCTTCTAAAGTATTTTTACAATTAACGCAGGCGAAGTGAGGTACCCAATTTTCATTTTGATTACAGACTTTTAGGTTAAAATAGGCTTCATAGGCTTCGCAAAGTTTCAAATTTGTTGATAAAGCAAATTTTTTACTTCTAATTTTAATAAATTCACCGCAAATAAAACAGAATGAATCAACATCACTTTTGCACTGACTTGATGCCATTTTTAACTGAGTATTACACTAATATTGTTGTTACAGCTATAATAAACAAGTTAAGGGGTTACATACGTCCAGAATTAAAAAAAAATAATAATTTTTTTTAGGTTATTAGTCTTTATAGTTTTAGGCGTATTTCTGTGAAAGTCGATTGTAAAAATTCCCCATTTATACAAAATTATGGTAGAAAATCAGAGCGCCTGACGAGAGTTTAATGCACACAGGTAGCTGTCCTTCGTTTGAGGCACATGAAGGTTTAAACGCGTTTTTCTCGAAGCTACTTTTCGCGGCACGGTCTGCATGATAACTCATACAGTTTTTAACATTTTTTGATGCGATTTTTCTTTTTAATATTCGAAAATGTTTTCTCTATAGTCTTTCGAGCCGGATTTTCGATATTTTTTATAAAAAAATTTTATAAACATAATTATAGTGTGACATTTATGACGTAAAACGCATACTTTTTTTCTAAATTCCGTATTTGGAAAAATTTTCGAAATTAAAAAATTCGGCTCGACAGACTATAGAAGAATTTTTTTATTTTTACCGATCCATCAACATTTCAAGGATAAATGATGCAGACCGTGGAGCAACTTTTTTTCATTGTACTTTGGGTCACGTGATATTTTATGTACTAATTTTTGTAAAGAAAAATTAAAATACATTTTTTTATAAACGTATATGCGCGCAGATGAAGAACAAAAGAGGGCGGGCGCCGTCCGTTGGTCCCTTTTGTTAATTATGTGTGGTGTCATCATGCGTGTTGTGTGTTGGTATACTGTTTACTTTCTGGTTAATCAAATTGCTGCCATCTTTGATTTATGAAATAAATTAAAATATACTTATCGATGTAGATCAGCCCAAAGCAAACTTAAAGAACTAAAGATTAATATTTAAGTGTTTTTCAATGTCTAGAATCAGAATTCAAGCATGAGAACAGAAACCCAAAAAAAACAATTTTTTTTGTTGACCTGTGTAATTGATTCGTTACTCAGTAATATCACATCAGATGTTCTCCTGCTCCTCTGTACATCAATTTAAAATACTTACCAGTAATAAATTTGATCTGCTCCACATAATTTTCAATTAAATGGCTGACAATTTTTGATTTTGCACTTTGTTGAGGCATTTTTACTCTTTAATAAAATTTAATCAGCTGTTTCGGAATAAAATTTACCATACTACAGAGGTAGAACTAAAAGTATGTTCACACTTAAGCCTTTTAACGAAGTATCAACTAACGAATTACCAAATTAACAGGCTTCGGTCTGAATTCCCCTTATGGTACAACTTAGAAACTTTGAAAACAATGAAAAGAACACGGCAGAGAACCTATTACATGTATATACATACATATGTATGACGAACCGAGTCGATTTAGCCATGACTGACTGTCCGTCCGTATGTCCGTCTCTCTGTACATCCTAGTCTCTCAGTTTTTGAGACATCGAATTGAAAATTTGCCCTCATACTTTTCACCCCAATAAACTGCTAATTTGTCGGAACCGTCGACCACTATATAATATAAAAAAGAGAATCGCAAAACCAAAAGCGAGTCGTCGAAGGACTTCTGCGGCAAATTAGAAAAGACAACCGAAGTAGCTAGGTTTAGGAAACTACTATCCAAGCACCCAAGAATGTATCTCTAAGCTAATACGTAAAAACTGTGGAGAATGGAATAGTTGCAGTGAGGAATCACTGCAAAACCTATTCGACACGCATTTTTCAAGGTGTATGGACACTCCTATGATGAAGGACAGAATTGATTGGGCATTGAACTGCTTTTAACTGTTTAAATTCCATGGTATGCGTATTTTCCCCAGCCATGATGCCGAATGTATCAACAGTGCTGGTACCAACCTGATGACAATATATAAAGAATAAATTAAGGCTCAGTTACATGCTTATCCTTTGAAGAGAGGGGGAGTCTTATTCATAGCAAAGGAGGGCAAAGGAGTCCCAATTTATTCGCAAGAATTTAGTATAGAATATAGGCCAATAGTCTAACCTCACACTCGAACACACTTGAAAAGATTTCAGATGCCTACATTAGAATAATATTCCATCGGCTCCATATACGCACATCCTATTTGGAAGAGTAAATAAAGAATTTTCAAAATAAATACAATGTCACCTTATTTTTTGGACACAGTAGTATTGTACTTTATGTGACTCTCCCACGTTTCAAATCTTGCTAAAAAAGGGTAGGTGTAGGCGCAGGGGCACACGAAACTTTTAACATTGCCTAAGACAATGGTGCAAATTGCGAAGAATTTTTTTACATACAAATTAAACGATCGGAATCAATGCTTCTATGCAAATCCCTTTCATTTTACGGGATATCTATGAAATTTTGTCAAGGCAACGGTAAAATTTTGAAAGCAATTTGTCAGATCAGATCTTTATAGGATATAGCTGCCATACAAACTAACCGATCAAAATCAAGTTCTTTTAAAGAATCTTTTTTGTGAAGGATATTACTCGTATTAGATTAACTAAATTTGATTGGAAATTGAGGAATGCACTGCGCCCTGTGGTGTACTGTGTCCTCTCCTGTTGTTACAACACTTCGTTTAACTCAGTTGTCTCAAAAAAGACTTAGTAAAGCACCTGCGTTAATGGCTGTAATGTGTTCTCTTACCGGTTTTAATTGCCCGATTTCCTGACACCTTCTTTTTTTGATTGCGGGGAAATCTAGGAATAAGTGCTCTTGTGTCTCTGCACTGTGGTCGGAAAAGCCACATTGATTCGTGAAACAGTTCCCTAACCCGTGCAGATGGCACCGCAGCCTGCAGTGTCTTGTATAAAATCCCACAAGCTGCCTTAGTCTGTCTCTGGGAAGAGCGATTAGTTTCTTGAACCATTTTGTATCGTACTCTCCTAGAAGGATACTAATGGAGGCTACGGAATATAAGTATTTGCATTCTAGAGGATTCACTTATCCCTAGCTTCGAGATTTTTGGATGTGAATCCGGTGATTTGCTACACGTCATGACAATTACCCCAAACATACCGCTCGTATTACACAATCTTTTTTGAAAAATAACAGAATTCGGGTGGTGGAGTGGGCAGCTCAGTCGCCCGATATGAATCCTTTTGAAAATTTATGGGCGATTGTTAAAAAATGTCTAATTGTTCAAAGAGAAACACCGAAAATCACAGATGCACTCTGGACTCAAGTTGAACAAGTTTGGAACAGCTTTTTCCGGAAATTTTAGATAATCTAATTAACTTCATACCTGATCGTATTAAAACAGTCATAAAAGCTAAATGCGGTCCCACAAGTCCTCAATTGCCACTTTACCTCTAAGTTCGAATAATATTCACATGAATTGTATTACTTTATATCTACTATAGCCACAAGAGATTATTAAATGAAGCCCTTTAAAAAGCTTTTGATTACATATACTTTACTTTTCATAAAACAAAATTTTGTTTGAACGTTTATTTTTCTAAATATCAGCAGCAATGCACTATTTCTAACTATACGTAAACACTTCTTGAACTCACTTTAGTACTCGCAAAGCTGTCCCTGAGTGGTTTACTAGGTGAGCCGGAATGTGCTCCTCTCTCTTCTGTAGTAAGGTTGGAAAAATACTGTCCGCACCTGGCGCTTTAAACTTGGTGAATGTATTGATAGCCATCATAACGAGTTGTTGGTGAAAATGCCTTTACTCTAACGGGTCTGGTCTATAATCAGTTGTTGGGATTACTTCATTTACGAAGTGTTTACAGAGTTTCCACCCTGTCTTTCAGCTGGCTCGGTGTGTGTTATCTGGTTGATTAATATTCAGCTTTGCTTCTACAGCTCCTTTGGCGAGTGCCTTATGTACCCTTAAAGTACCTAGAGTTGTGGAGACATCTTCACAAAACTTCCTGAAGTTATCTCTCTTAGCAGTTCTTTTCTTCATACTGAATGTACATAGTAAGACTTGATTAATTGATTTATTGATAAACGAGGAATGCACCAAGGTCTATTGTGCCCTCTTCTAAATCACAAAGACTCACCTAGCCCTAACATATTAATAAAGTCCAATCCAGTCGACGAGTTCATCATTGGTTACATTCCGCTAGGCTATTCAGCCGTACTCTGCTCTCGTGCACCAGTACTGTTTTGATTTCATAGGAGGAGATTGCTTTAAGTGCAAGCAGCACTTATCGCTAAGTATTGTTATACGTTCGGTGTGATAGTTGCGTTGGAGTTTTATTTCCATGCACCGACTTATGGGAAAGACGTCTGCCTGAAAAAAGCTCGAAAACCTCCCATTGGTATGGAGAGTTTGGTGCGTAGTCCCTGCGGCCTCTACACCGATTTCCTCCGACATTTTTGAGCCGTCAGTGTACCACTTGAATGTACTATCCCTAAGCAGTAGCTCGAGAGTGGAATCATTCCATTCAACCTTGTTGTCAAGGGCAACCTTGAACTTCTTGGTGAAGTTAACGCTTTTGGTAATGCTGTCCTTTGAGAAAAGGGCCAATGATATAGTACCACTTAATTCTTTCATCCGAGTCTTTTGAGGCTATGCCACCGCCCCCACACTTTATTATCGGTCGCATAATCATGGAGTACAACCACCTAACGATCCTTGGCTTGCAATCCCAAGATTTTCCAGCCAGCCGATTGCTAACCATTAGACTTTAGGTCAGGTCCAGAATGGGACGATGGGCGTCATATAAGAGTTGATGTTTAACTCAACTCCACTATACCACCCTTTTGCCAGGTTTAAACCTCTTTGTATTAAGTCACAGAGAGTGTTCTAAAATTTTCCTCCGGCTGTAATAACAATGTCATCCGCGTAACCTTGACAGTGGATCCCATTGTCAGTTACAAATACAAGTAGGCCGTCTACGACAAGACTCCATAACCGGACTCCACCCTGGGGACAGCCAATTGTAGTACCGAGACAAATCCTTGTAGTGATATTAGCGCACCGGTGCTAGCACATTCCTTTTCTCCAGTGCCTTGGCTGCTCTTGTGAGCTGTCTAGGGAGGCGCAAAGCAATACTTTCCTCCTATCTCCGAAGTTAGCTGGTACGTAGCAGTATTTATTGATCTGCCTGCTCTGTAAGCATGCTGATTCCCATACAGAGGTGCAATTGTCAGTCCCTTCCACTTTATTTTATAATTCACGATCTTTTTCATACTTTTTAGTAAAAAGGAAGATGGACTAATTGGAATGAATTTTTTCCTCTGAATAGTCCCTCCTTCCTACCCTGGGGTATAAAGATCACTCCCTGTTGTAAGAGTGCTGGAAAATACCGCTCTATCCCGGATACTTGAATTTCTCGAACGAAGCGAGATGGCTTTTGTTCGACTACGGGTAGGCACTGGTCTTTCCGAATTCTTTTCGGCAAAAGTGCCGTAGCTTTTTCTTCCACGTTGCTCGTATACGTCCCATCGCATCTTTTAATCACTAATACTCTGTTCACAGCTGTAGTACGTTAACTTACATGCATTTAACTCTCAGATTTCCCTGAACTTACCCCCATCGGTGTTTTCAGGCGTCTGGGGAGCCAAGAATCGATAAAATGATGATTACGTGTAAACCATCCACTGGGAGACCAGTCCATTTGCTAGGTGTTTGAATAGAGTAACATCAAGTACCTCTTCTCTAACTCTACTACTGACCTTCACTTAGATCTTTTGTTACAAATTCTGAAAGACATAGATAATTAATGTCTTTCCTTAGCGCCACGCAGACTCTGGGTCTATCGCAGGAAATATCTCAAATTACTTTTCGTTTTTTATCTGTGTGTTCACAGGGCTATTCAGTCTGCATAGGTACCACGGATATTCCACCCAAAAGCTCTAGAGTTGGTGAATCTGCCTGAGTGACTCCCAGAGCAGCCTTTTCCTTGACCTTGTCGTCTTTAACTTCATCGGCCTTCTTGTTCCAGGCGATGTCTCGTTTTGGCGGATTTTTCTGAATGACTGATTGTCAATACCAACATTCAGTGGTATTTTCTCACCCTCCTGGTACAAAGTTCTTATGCTTTCCACATCACTAGCTTTGGAGCAGTCTCACCCAGCCAGGATGCTGTCTCCTACTCGCTGTAGTCTATTAAGAGTAGACGTGATCTGAAAAACATACCCGAGAAGGACAGGACATGTTCCAAGCCTTTAAGCACCAGATCCATAAGGATCTCTAGGGTGGTCAACATCTCGGCTTTCATGGGTCAGCTAGAAAGTTTTTGGACAATACCGCCTCTCTGATGCTTTTGAGGGCAGCAGAGTAACTGCCTACGCTACCAAACACCGCTTGCGATGGCCTTTCGTTTTTTAAAGCCGCTTATAGATGAAAGTGCTCTTTGTCAGGAGCAGTTGGCGTAATTTGCCCTACTTGTTGCTTTTCAGCGGCCGCGGGTTTTTATCCTAGACCGGACCTGTTTATGCGGGACATCACGCAACACTCAGTAGTTTGAGGTGAGTCCTTGTCCTCTATACCTGTCCAGAGTTAATGTCCTTGCTTCGCTAAGAGATTTGCCCTTCCTCAAGTGCCTGAGGAACCATTTTACACTGATTTCGCTCTTATCAACTCTCATTCAGACATCGAAATCTCCTACACAACCGTCCGCTGACAACTGTACTGGTTTCTTTCTCCGACTCCATTTTTTACCCCCTCTTGCACGGTTATGGCAAGATCGATTGCCCACCGTGCTTTTATTCAATGGTGAGATTTTTGGATTTTCTCCAGCCTCAGACTTTTGTTTGGTGGTTGTGGTTATTGCCCACTCCGACCATACTTGTGGAGGGGAGCTCTTTATCGCTGTCGAATTTCTCGAAGAGAGATCTCTCCACCAAATTCACCATTTCGTGACGCCTTTTTACACCAGCCGCTTCTGGTGTTCGAGGCAATCCCTCTTTGCGCGTTTGATGGCGTAGACGCCCCTGCTTCTTTGGCTTCCTTAGGTCGTTGAGACAAATATCCCAGTCTGGTTCATATAGGAGAACTGATAGTTCGCCGCACCAGAGCGCCGTAGCGGAATAAAGATCCGTTACTTCCCAAGACAACCCAGTATTGGAAAGTAGCCGTTCATATACCCCGGATTAAGAAATGTTTTCCGGAAATTTTCGTATGCCTGCGCTTTTCAAACTCGGTTTTTTGGGATAGCCTTTAACTCTTTCAGCAATGCGCTTTCAATTACATCTAGGCTTGGAAACTGGAAGAAATCATATGGAGCCATGTCTGTGGTATTGTTCTTGGTCAATGGAAATCACCTACACTCTTGAACACCCTTCGTTTAATGACCAACAAGATAATCCAAGAAATAGATCAGTATCCCTTACAGTGTCAAAAACTTACGCTCAGAGCCATCAAAGCAGAGAAAGCAAGAATTCATTTATGAAAATGATAATATATAAACTAATGTTTAGGATTATTTCCGCTAGTTTTAAATTTATTTAAATATTGAAGTTCTGGTGCATAGGAGTCCTCTCTTCTCTCATCTCTAATTTCTGGCATTGAGGACTTTACCCTCTGGTAAATTAATTATTTAACAATTTGGTGCCTACTGTGGAAACAAATATTTTCAAATTTCTTTTCGTAATTGCGGTTATGTGGTTTCACGGCGGATCTCAATTGGTGCTATCGGCAGTGAAAGCGATGAAATACATTTGCACATTCTCGGAATATGACATTGAAAGTCGTGATGTGTTTGACATGGAGAACCATTTCATCTGGTTGGAGGAGCCAAGTTCATCGAAATGGGACCACAGGTGCACTTTTGAAATCAGTAGATGAGCTTTATACTACGGCAGGAAGCAGGCTTAATCATCTCATCGCATCGTAAATGGTTGAATTTAATGTCACTAACTGCATGCTCAATTGCCCCATTGGATGGCCATTTGGTTGATCTCAAATTTGATAGGAACATGTGCAAATGGACGCGTGCATTTGCCTGTAGAGAAGCATCGCAGCGAGCGCCTCGAGTTCTGCGTCGTCTAGTAAACTTTTGAAGCTATATCGACGAAAATCTGACGTCATGGTAGAAATTGTAGGTGCGACCACCATCAATACTCGAGTGAAAGGCAATCTTAAGTTCAGTATGAGATCAACAAACACTAATCATTGCTAATAGTCCCCCACAGGACGCATTCACAAGGCCAAATTAGGACATGATCAACGATTTCCTATTATTTTACCATAATCAACACCTTTGATCAAACTTTTACTGCATCAGGTACATGAAAGTACAATGTACAATCTGAATTCTGAGTGCCAGGCAAACAGTCAAAAGTTTCATCCATAACTGTGAAAGGTTAACAGTAATCGACATCAGATGAGATGAACTTTCCTTCTGTGACGTCGGCATACACGTCGGCATACACGTCACAGAAGGAAAGTTCATCTCATCTGGTGTCGATTACTGTTAACCTTTCATACTACGAATCGGAACAAAGCGCTATCAAAACGTATCTCGCAATATTCGTTGCATGGTCACATTGAGGTGGTTAATGACGGCACAAGCCTTTTTAGATGTCTTTAATCGTTTCTCCAGCCGAAGCGGTCCATCTCGGGATATATATAGTGATAACGGTGCAGCGTTTTGATACCAACCGATTCCTGAAGGAAGATCTTGCAGCAGGCAGGGTAAGAATAATCAGCGATCGTTAGCAAATTCGCTAACACATTGACAGACTTAGTGGAATTTGAAGCAATTCTAACAATTTTGCGTACTGATTGTTCAGTTAGGGCTTTCTTTTTTCTATTTCATCCGCGCGCCGCATCAGTGAAGCTGCCCTGAAATCCGCTAAGCACCATTTCACACGCTGCGTTGGTGCACAGGTCATACGGTATAATCAACTGCTGCTACTGGTCGTAAGAATAGAAGTCTGTATCAATTCCCGTCCTATTGCAATACTCTTCGGCGATCATGAAGAGAAACTTGCATTAACGCCTTCTGATTTCCTGATTCGAGTAGCCACTACTGGCGGTCACTTAACCAGATATCAAGCATATTCCTACCAAAAGACTGAAAGAATGACAAATGCAACAAGAATTTTGAAAGCGTTGCAGTATTTAACCATTCTGCAGACTCGAAACATCGTCCTATTGCTAGAGAAAGAGGATTTCGAGTCGACCTATTCCACCGGGCAGTACGTTTATGATTATTTAGGTTTTAAGCTGAATTTCTAATAATATTAAGTCTTATATCTGGCAATACTGTTTTACCTAAGCTTTCTTTTCGTAATCCTATTTTATCATTAATTTCAGTTTTTTATTATATTTGTTTATTTATATTTCAAAGCTATTTTAAATTCCATTGTACTTCTATAAATATCGGAGGACATGTATATACGAGTCCTCCCTTCTCTTATTATAACTCTCTCTCTCTGGTTTGGTGTCAAAGAAAGAGTCGTATGAACGCAATAAAACAATGAGAACTCTCCGGGTTGCACTATGGTCGATTTCATTGGCCAAAAATTAAAGTTTGAAATTTGCCACTGTTTGTATCAAAGCTATTTCTAACAAAACCAATTTATGTCTTACAATAAAATAAATTGCAATATAAAATCGTGTTTAATCGCCATTAATCGAAATGAATATTGTGAAGAAAGATATAAGCTAAATAACAAAGTGGTTTTTAATGGGTTGTCAAAAAAGTCTTCCGGTATTTTTATTGAATCAATTCGTGTGGCACCCATACATCGAGCTTCTTAGTGACTCCAAACTTCCTCAAATGGTTTAAATGGTTTGATGACTATTATGTCGGTCTCTTTCGACCACTTCAGCGATTTTATCCTTCCGGAGCGTGGCGCATCTTCGACCACCTCTACACCAGAACGAAAACGTTGAAACCATCGTTGTGCGGTGGAAATGGAAGCTGTATCGGGTCCATAAACTGCACAAATTTTATTGGCGGCTTGAGATGCTTTTATGCTTTTATCGTTGTAGTACTATAAAATATGCCGAATTTTCTCTTTATTTTGATCCATGTTTGCGACGCTATAACTCACGAACGACTTAAAAGAAACGACAATCAATCAAACGCGTGTTAGCGTGAAATGAGCTTTCCAAAAAGGTATAGCATGACCCGATGCGACGAATAAAACTAGAACTACGCGCTTTCAGCGCCAACTAGCGAAAATACCGCAAGACTTTTTGGACAACCTAATACATAATAATATGTCGTTTTATTGTTTGAGAACTATTGTTTTATAAGTGCAGTTATCCTGAGCAAATAAAGGTCTCAAAATCTGATATTGAAGTTGAGATAAAAAAAAATTATTGGACCACACTGCGTCACGAATGTAATTAATAAACGCAATGAGTCCTCTAATTATAATACCTATTATTAATAGGAACATGTGGCTTTGACGGTTCTGAGCAGAGCGAATATAAGCAGAAATTTTAAAATAATAATTTGGAAGACAATAATTTATTTGTCACGGCATATGAGTTAGTTTGTTGTGAGCAAAAAAAAAATAAAAATAAAACATTATATACTTACAGAAATTAAAAACCTTGAAAGTTCTTGAATGTTACTGAACTTGTAGTTTGATTTTAAAGAATGAATACCGAGTACAGGTAAAACTGCTACAACGCGGTGAATAGGTTCCCGAAAAACTCCGCGTCATAGGAGACTCTAACTCCATACAAAAATCAAAGTTTGGTTCTAAAGGAAAAAAAAATTCAATAAAATATTGGAATTTGTATAGTAAATATAATATAATTTTGTGTATTTATAGAACACACTTACATATTATTTTATTTAATAAGATTCCATTTATTAAAGAAAAACAAAATAAAATAAAATAAAATTTCAATTCTACGTAAAGTATTCAAGTTAAAAGATTTAATAGATTAGAGCTAAAATAGAACGATAACTTACTACTCCTTCTGATCACTTAGTATGATTTGTTTCGAACATTTTGTTCGTACTAGTTCAAAATCTATGCTTGATCCACTATTAGATTCGGGCATCCTTTCGACGATTATTAGTTTGAAAAAATCGTGCATTAAAGGTTTTTGCTCTTATTTCGCAAATCTTTATAAATTCCTTGATACGAAACTAAATTGTTTTGAAGATATCGTTTAAATATTTCTGCTCTGTCACTATAAGGGTCGTTCTCCGAAAATTTTCTATTCTTCTAACTGCTTTGCCATATTTAAAACTTTCTCGATATTTTTAGTGAAAAGTTTTTATTTTCAACATCAGAAAGATCGCCAGAGCTACATATGTACCTCCCAACTGATTCTTCATTTGTCATTGTCACTAAATCTGCTTTGTTTATTTCGTCGTCCGCAATTAATTCTTGAATATCAGCCATTGTTATTTTATCAAATCCATCACCTTCTACTGAATGCGCCAATCTCACTATGTTCCTATATTCATCTTTTATTGGTGTTGAAACAATGCCCTGAACGTCTATTTTCGGGTTTAGTGCTTTCCTGCCAGCTTTTAGTGTTGAAGGACGAATGTCTTTAAGTGATGCATCAACAATTTCAACGGAATCAAAGTATGGACAAAATGTAAAGAATTTTATTTGGGCAAGAAACCTTTTTCAAATTAAAATAGTAAATATTTGAAAAAATGTTCGTAAATATCGCGTCGTAAGAGTAGCGTTGTAAAAAAATGTCCGCATTTTGGGAACCGCGTTGGAGCGAAAACGCGTTATAGGAAACCGCGTTGTAGGAGGTTTTCCTATACTTCAATTTTTTCGCTGTGCTGGTTGTGTATAATTTCTCGGAGTTGTTGTTGATGGTTGTAACATGTAACGGCATCAATGTTTGTGGATTGCGAAAAATTAATTCATTTAGGACCAGATATAGGCATATTATTTCAAGAATGCTCATAATCTGTCAAGATGTGGCCGTTTTCTAAGATTTGGGGTGGAGCGTTATTTTCATGAATCGTTTCACATTGTGTTGATTTATCGTTTAATATTTTGATAGTACAATTATCAGTGGGTTCTGATTTACAATTAAAATTACTGAACAAATTCTTACATTTTGAAACTCTTTGATAATTATTACATTTTGCTATCTTAGGATTTAAATTAATTTTGCCATGCTTTTGTGATAAAGGGTGGTAATATAAGGGGTATAAATAGTCCACATTTAGTTTCGAGTGGGGATGGTAAACACGATTCCGATTCTACTCGAGAATCGATTCCGATTCTACTCGAGAATCAAGTTTTCACGTAAAATAATCGGAATCGATCTTCAATAGTCGAAGTCGATTAAGAATCGATTCTTGACATTCGACTTTACTATTAATTAAGTGACTAAGCGATTCTTAATTCTTAACGATAAATTTATTAAATGGCACCTAGCGCTGTACGGATTTACTTAAAAAAAAAAACAACGGGTCGAATGTCCAGTGCCACCAATGTAGAAAGCAATTAAAATATAATAATATTACGTATAGCTTAATCAAACATCCCGAAAAATCACATAAACTTTCCTTAACTGCTTCTTATTCTAATCAAAATCGCACATTGAGTGAAAAAGAGAGTGACGATGAAATAATAAGTGTCTCACAACCTAAAAAGGTAAATATGTAGGTTTGTATTTATAACCTTCAAATATATACTGTTTTTCTTGTAATTTTTTATATTTAAATGCCAGTTATTGTATTATATCATTTAATGCTTCATTTCTAACAATTATTCATTCCATTTATGCCTTGTAATTTAATAAATAAATTTTTGTCCTATTAATTTAAAATCGTTAAAAATCGAAATAATCGATTCTTGCGCTCGATTAATCGATTCTTAGAATCGAAAAATATAAAAAAATAATCATCCCTAGTTTCGAGTATTGGGTATTTGGGTCAAACTATGACAAGTGGTCCATGAAAATTACGATAATCTCCGATTTTGAAAATTAGCAGCTCATTAGGAAGGGGACTAGACGCATACGCAGTGATATAAATATTTCGTACAAATTATTTTTTTTTGTTAAAGTTATTGAAGGTTGAAATTTAGCGCACAATAAAATTGTAAAATTATTTTCTCATAAACTACTGGAGATAAATCGATGAAATTTTGTCAAGTCAAAGAAAAATGTTTGTGCCATATTATAAATATTTTTTCGTAGTCCCTTTATTTAAATAATAATATTTTACATAATTTTTTGTTAAACAATTAAAATTTTTTTGAAGTGTTTTTCACGCTAAAAAATTGAAAAGTATGTGACACAACGCGGAAAATAGTCACCTTTACTAATTTACAAAAAAATGTTTTTTCATTCATACCATTCCAAAAATATTGAATTTTTTGTCCTCCTACCTCTCTTAAAACGTATGGCACATCGATCGTTGCTCGCGACATCTGTGCCGCAAGAAAAGCATCAGCGCATTCCTTTTGCGCAAAATCGGAAATTTTTCGAAATTTTCATGGACCACTTGACGTGGTTTTAATTATAGCCGGTTCTGTGTAACAAATATGGATGTCAGAATATTACAATATATTAATTAATGGATCCAACTCCTCATAGTTTATTAATTCGTGCACATCATTCAAATTAGGTGTGCCAGAGTAAAAATTTTTGTTTTTCGCAAAATTAATAGTATTTGTTATTTTTAGCTTTAGAATCGAGAGTTTCAATTATCCTGTACTTGCCTTTACTTGAATTTTAACTTTATGAATAATCCTCCTTCATTGGTCGTTACTGTCTTACCGTTGTCTTCCTTTACAATATGATTCGCGTATTTCCTTACGTTTTTATTATGCCTGTGCGTTTTCGAAAATATCAAGTCTCCTGGATTATAAGCCAGATGCCGTCGATTGTGATTAGAATATCGCAACACTCTTTCCTGGTTTCGTTGTAGTCGTTCTTAGATATCGGGATACCCCTTTTGAAACAAAACCCCAAAACTTTCGAGAGTTCAATAATTATACTGTGTGTACGCTCAACTTGTAGAATGGAACGCTGACGTTTTGGTGTGCGTTATTTTTAATCGTTTGTAAATTTGTTGGGCACAGATGCTGGTAAATGATAAGTCGTTTTCAGTCATTAAAAATTTTGCGTCTGGGTATGTTTGTGAAAGTATCTCGTCGACGTATTTGTATGTATCTTTCCTTGAAGGTATTTGTCTAAAGTGGCAAAATTTTAAGTATTTTTCAGTTGAGCTAATGTATAAGTATGTTATCGCTTATGTAGAATAAATCTAAGCGTATGTAATCGCCTACTTTGTTTGGTAATGGTGCTGAACCTATTGTTTGTTTAATTGGTCGTATCTGAGCGAGATTTCCTATGCGTTATTTTTGTAGCTTCTGTCTATGTGTGCTTTGTATGATTTCTTTTTGTTGTTCGATTTCGGTAATGTCGTCCACCAATTTTTGCGCTAGTACAATCGAAACAGTTGGAAATGTGTCGATAATGTCATTTTCGACGTAAATTAACAATTACTCGTCTATTTGCAGAGCATTATTTATCTTTGGTCTAATTACATTTTTACTCTGTCCAATAGCTCAGTTTTAGTGTTAAAGAAAAGTGTATGCCTACTGTTAGAAAAAATATTTTGCGAAGATACTTGGGTAGGGTTTACATTTGATTGTTTTATAATGATTTGATTTTTAAAGCAATTTAATGATTGCTTCACATCTTTGATTTTTTTGTATAGGAGAGCTTTTTGCTGAATGTTGGAAATTATCAGAATTATATGTGTTATTAATTTGTTGGCGGAAAAGTGCATCAGCAACATCGTTCTGATGTTCAGGTTTGTAACTGATTTTAGCGCCGTATTCTTCGATGAAATTTTTCCATTTCTTTAATTTTGTATTGAGGTTTTTTTATGAAATAGCGAAAATTAAGTTTCTGTAAAGCCCATACAATTGCAAGTAACACTTTCTCATTTGTTGAGTAATTCTGTTCGGTTTGGCTGAGTGTTCGTGAAATAAATGATATTGTGACAGTGATGTAGGAGTGGGAAAATCTTTTATAGCTTGTATTTTTACTGTACCGACAGTGATGTTATTGTATTTAATTATGTGCCCCAAATATTCTACAGAGCCTTGAAAGAAGTATGACTTTTCATCAGAAATCTTCATGTTAGCTTGATATATAAGGGGTATTCCATACCAAATCGACCACTTTTGAACCCGACCCCTTTAGATTTTGCGGAAATTTATCCATCCTTTTCTACCCTTTGAAAAACATTTTTGAGAATTTTTTCAAAATTTTTTGTCCAACTTCAAAAAAGTTATGAATTTAAAAAAAAATGGCTTTTTTATTTTCAAATAGCCATTTTGTAGAAATTGACTTTTGGGGACCATTTTTTTTTTTAATTTTTGTTATTAAATGAACTTTTCGAAAAAATTCACGAAAAAAATTTAACAAGATTATATTAATATTAATTATATAAAATAATCGGGTTTTTCGTCATTTTTTGTAAGCTCGCCATTATTTGGAAGTTCGCCATTTTTTTTTTCCTCAAAAAAACTTCAATTAATTTGACAACTATCCCTGCTAATCCCGGAGTGGGCCGATTTTTTTCATATTTGTTTTATCTATTTAAAAAAAAAAATGTCAAATTTTCAAAAATGAAAAAAAAATTTTCCCGTAAACTTTATTTCTGTCATTTTTATAAATTTAGTTGGAAAAGGATCGCCGATACTGCATTTAGTGCTTATATAAGTAGTTATTTGTTGCTCCAGTGTCGATTAGGATATTAACTGCTTTACCCGCATTCCTGCAGTGGCGTTGAAGACACGGCAATTTATTCACTCGCTTGAACAAAGCCTGTTTTGTATTCTGAGTCCTTCGGATTGTGGCTATAAAAAGTGCCGCTGGTATACATATTTGCCGAGAATTAATGTTCTTACAGCTTCCTGGTTCGCATATTCTTTCATAGCTGATGGATATCCTAAGTTATCCATCTTCACTTTATTAAGGGCAAGATTAAGTGTGCAATGGAACTTCGCCAGAGTCCTACTTCCTCATTTTATTCTTTTCATTTCTTCGAGCAGCACATACAGAGGTCTTTGATCCACACAAGTGTAATCGAGACGATTTATTACGGAATAGAAGTTGAATTTGTTCTTGTGGTTTATTAAAATATCGACGGCCTCTCCATGAATTTTGGAATGTACAATCGAGAGTGCCGTGTAGTACGTGAGTGTAGTAGCGTAATTCTTGATGTTCTCCATGTGTGTCCAAGACTGGTACGGTTTTGAAGATTTCGAGGTTTATTTGTAAATCGTCTATGATGTTTGGTGTACAGTCCTGGCCTTAGTTGGTGACTGTGAAGTTAGGTTTTGCGTAGATTTCGAACGAATTCAATCTCTGTTGTGTTTCAGTGAGTGTTATGGTTAGAGCAGCGATTTGTGCTCTCAAGCTTGGGATTTTTTGCGTTGTCATTTCGTAGTTCATATCCAATGATAAATGTGATAAATTAAATCTTTCTTGTCAACTTCTCGTGAATACAACGTGTTGTGATGGTCAATGGTAAAACGTAGCTTATATATCAAAACCCATCGGTTATTTTTTCCAGATTTTTCAAGAAAATGTTTTTTCTTTGTTGTATTTTAAGCTCCGTTTTCAAAGATCTAGTGCTGGGAGTCTTTCTTCCCGTGAATTTTTTCCTACCATTTTCTTCAGTGGATAGAGAAAGCTTAAAGACCGGTTTGAGGCCCCCGTTTACAAACGGTTAGTTTGTTGTGAGTAAAAGATTATATACTATATATTATTATTATTTTTTTTTTGGGCAGTGCACTTAGTTTCGTGTTGCCGGTTTTATTAATATCTCTTCTTACAGCTATTCATACTTATGATGATGATTAATACTTTCTAAAACTAAAATAGTTTTGTTACACTTATCAGCTTATCTCTGCTGCACTTTGGATTGAAGAGTTTTCATGTTTGTTCAGATTAAGTGTGATATTAATTTAGGCTATTTTTGGGGTCGCTAGCTATCACGAATTTGTAAAAACTCCAGACCTTCACCGTCCTGTTCGAATTCAATTTCAAAAGCAATCAGTTCAATCAACCCTTAATGCACTAGATTTACTCTAGATCCTGCAAGGGATTCACGTTTAAAATATTCCTGATATTATCTTCCTTCGTCAGTTCATAAAATTTTAATTTCCGCTCCCGATGTTATTCAATATGCACTAGTTTCAATTGGAGAGCGCTCAAAAGAATCTGCTGAGTCAAGCAATAAGGACTTAAGATGAACCGACTCCATCATACACGAAAGAACTAACGGGTCACTACAAATCAGGACTTGCTAAAACGATTACTTTTCATCTTAGATCCTTTCATCACCAATCTATCATGCAAAAGTAAATAAATTTTATTAATATCAGTTTTAGTTGAATAATACTCCTATTCAAAAAATTCTTTTTTCGTTTATCAACTTTTTTAATTTAATATAATTAATTAAAATTCGTGGAGTTTCACTTTCATATAGGCAGTGGAAGTATTTTTGGCCGCTGATTTCATACAAGGCCAACCACAGTGCGCTGGTAAATTAATTATTTAACAATTAAATTTAAAACAAATTTAATAAAAAAGTTAAAAAAAAGGATAAAAATGTATGTTAGCTAGAATTTGAAATTAGGCATAATATTTAATGTTGCAAAAGAAACTGTGCTGTATAATTTGAAGCAGCGACCTATCTGGGCGTTTATGACGCTAAGTGCTGGGGTGGTGCTGTCCACTTTACTAAAGCCGTGTTGGTGTTCGGCTTGACTAAGATGAAGTGTGAAGAGTGGAACTAGCAAGACCTTAAAGCCTAAATAATTAGAGTTATTGGGAGATAAGGCTCTCCTATATTGGCAGGCTCGACACCGGCCGCCTTAAGATGTAACGGTGGCCTTACTGCGGCATAGGGCGCTGTCGTAGCGGAATTTAAGTTTCCCCTGAAGGAATAAAAAAAAACCGCGGAAACAAGATGAACAACAACATCAACACAAGAAGAAAGACAAACGAGAAGCAAGGATTATACTCCTTCTCTCACGAAGCTGACTTGGGAGAAAAGCAATAAAAACAAACCAGCACTGGCTCAGATGTCTCGGGAGATCGCTGATAAAAGGACGCATAGCGATACAAGCAAACACGAATCCGAACAACATTCGAGCAAACAGAGGCAAGATGAGGCACAAAGAGAGAAAAACTCAACCGAATGAGTATTGAACGCAGAAGCAGACTAAGCGACTCGAGCTCTAATATAAGCAAACAGAACGAAAAAAGAAACAACACGAACGACTCTCACCAATGTTGACGACCTCAGACCTCGATTTAGAATCACATCGCCAACTTGGAGTTACAGAGCAAATGGTCCAAAGAACCACAACACTGAATAAGAACGTCCTAGCGTTGACTGCCTTAGACTTCCGCAAAGAGAATATTCGCCGAGAAGGCACCGTCAGTAAGAGGAACGATGGATAGAGGTTTTTCTTCAGAGTAGACGATGTAGAAGGCTCGAGGGCACACATTTCACACCTTCAGATAAAATAAGAGCCAGGGGAGCACATAGAGGGCAAAGAATCTCGCTTCCAAGAGAAAGAAATAACACTAAGCACAGGAGGCACAGAGGAGCAAAAGTCACCGATCAAGGACGTCCAGGAGATGATCCAAAAAAAAAACAGGAACTGAGTGGAGATAAGATATCTCAAGAATCTTGAAAATGGTATGAACCCAGAATCTACCCGATTCCAAGTTAAAAAAACTGGTCAAATATAGTAAAACAAGCTGTCGAAAAAGCCAAGGCAACTAGAGGGGTCGACTATTCCGAAGCCACAAGCTATAAGGCCTAGTCAGAGTCATAGGCTATACGAGTAGTCAGAGTGGCAGTACTTTCGAAGGCCTTCCCTAAAGAGTTTCTGTCTCCGGAATGCTGACTGAGATCCAAGAGACAGTAATGTACGAAACGCTCAAAGGCTGGAAAAGATCATTAGTGTTCTAAGGTGGGATGTTCAGACCAGGGTTCCTTATTGCCGCCTACATAGACAACAACGGGTTTAGGCAAAAAGTTAACCTCGAAAAATGGTGAAGAAATACCACCCACGCAAAACGTAACAATTTTTCTCCCTGGGAGTGCGAATAAGGTGCAAGCATACGCGTTGGGCTTGCTGCAGGTCCAAAACGAAAGTCTGAAAACCCATCACAGGAAATAAGTCCAGGACAAAGGCACTTGTCAAAAGCTAAGTCTCTGTATACACGACGAGTGGTTCACCGCAATAAATATTAACCGCTTCAGATTGAACTACAGTTTCGGAAGCATACTAGCCAAAACATGGAGGTCAGGAACTCAGAAAGGGGAACCACAATAATAACACATGGATGTTACAGTTACGATTGAACATAGCGCAGAAGCGAACGCAGTCCCACAGGCAACGGCATAGAAGGGAATCATTCAGCCAGCGGGAAAAGGGACTGAAGACGAAGTCCCCTCAAGGAAGGAACTCGAGGCAACTAGTCTAAATCTTGGAAAGACGCAAACCAACAGTGAAGACCTGGTGCTTTCAGATATCTAGGAACAAACTAGTGAGGGCAAATGACACCTGTCATCAAAATAACCCAGATCAACCTACATCATGCTATTGTCATCTCGGCGATGAGAACTAACATAATAGCCTCGGCATAGTTCGGGCACAGATACCATAGACGTACAAAGATCAGGTAAGAGGGATAAAAGATAAATCCACAAT
This sequence comes from Bactrocera correcta, assembly GCA_027475135.1. NCBI lineage: Eukaryota > Metazoa > Arthropoda > Insecta > Diptera > Tephritidae > Bactrocera > Bactrocera correcta. The sequence continues at coordinate 83,744,236 of CM050326.1, forward strand.
AATAATATGGGATCTTACCTGCGAGAACTCTAGAACTTGCATAATATTATAAAGAGATATAGACTGTATGGCAATACAACTAACCACTAAGAAGGAAGGAAGGAAGACAGAAATTGTAGTAGCATCGGCTTTTTTCCCTGGAAACACAAACTCAACACCACCTCCAGAAGAAAATCTGAAAATACTGCCAGAAGGAACTTCTCCCTCTGATAATAGACTGCGTTGCAAATGCGCACAATGTAACGTGAGGTAGCACCAACAACAACGCCGGAGGTGAGTTCAGAGAAGGCACATCATAGAGAAGGCAGAAAACGTACACTATTATTCGTCAACATGGAACTCTTTTGAGAATTGTGTAAAAATTTAAATGCTTATTTAAAGCAAATCAGAATAGAAACAGCTGAGCTCAATCCATCCACATCCATTTTAATACTGAAGTCTTAGGATGGTACACTAAAGCCAACTCCATTGCTATCCTCTTACTCTTTTATTTACGTGCTAACTTCTGTTATCAGCTCCGACAATGGAATGTGCCCTGCTGCATGCACACTATCAAATTTGTATTTTAAGTGTATATGGACTGCCAATCATAGCGCGATCCTAGATTTTTATGTATGAAGTGACATTTGATGGGCTTTAGGCTACCTTTATGATGAACCTAATACTAAAGTGCAAGCAGTTATACATGTTGTAAACGTTGCTATCCTTACTCCTTAATTGAAGTAGGTATTAATTTCGAGTATATGCTGCTCCAAATTTTTTGTAAAAATCTTTATAAATCTCTCTACTAAAAGCCCATGCATTCAAATTTACAACCGTTATAAATAAAGCAAACATGTTATAATCACAAGTCGATGCATCGAATAGCAAACACCGATGTTTCCGGTTTTTTTTTTATCCCTAGCGCTTGGGTCCATGAATGAAAATGTTTTTGTAGTAATATTTACTACATTTGGGCTTCAGCAATTCGACTGCCATATTGATTTGTGACGCTGAATATGCTAATTGAGACAAATGTTTGTAGTATTTGCGTGTGACATATTTACATGCATATGCAGATATATACATATGGCAGAGGGCTAGCTTGGGTACTGTGGGGGTCAGCAGATGGCGGATAGTTGAACGGCCTCCTGATAAGAAGGTTAGCTGCGAATATTCAATAAGCAGTCCCCGACCAAAGCAGTTGAGGTGGAGGGTGTAGCCTTCAAAGCTGCATCTGCCCGACGAAGTCTTTGTGATGTGGAAAATCGACACCGCCCATAAATAGGTGTCAAACCAACAAAAAACCCGGAAGCGTCTGACTCAGAGTGAACGGCTTACTGAGCAGCGTCTGTCTCCAGGTTTGGAGCGGCTGAGCAAATCACCTTCCAGTAGGTATAAAATGGTACGGGTAAGATACCGGAACAAATAAAAACATGTCTGCGAGTACTAAGAGTAGTAAAGTTCAATGCAGGGTGTAAAAAGCCCAGTGCAAGCAGGATCTCGGCCGTCGATATCCAGCGTATCAGATAATGCTACAAGTATGGTTGATAGCGCAATAATAGACCCCTTTAAGCGAGGGTCAAAGTTAGCTCGAACACCAGAAAAGGTTCTTTTCATGGAAAGGCCTGTACGGGCATGGAAAGGCCCTCGCTACAAGTACTAAGCACACCTGCAGTGAAAACTGTGCAAACGGGTAGGGATTATATGGCAGAGCTAGGGGATAGCATCAGAAGTTTGATGCGTCCACCTCAACGTTCTATTAATATTAGCATACAAGAACTTATAAGTGCACAAGAGCAAAATGCAAGCTCTAGAAAAGAAACTGAGTAGCTAACCTTGCTAAAATCATGACAGAAGCAACGCCTAAAAGAATGCCAATCGGAAAACGCCACCAAAAAAGAGCAAAACATCCGGTCGAGTGGAGATGATAAAAAACAGAATTGAAGGCAAAATAGAGATGGGCCCATCCAATGAATAAATAAAAGAAACGCTAAAGGATGGAAATTGGATGATAGTCAAAAACAAAGGGAGGAAATCATCAAAGGTCATTCGCAGGCCCCTCCGAAACCGGATCCGCTGGTGATCACGAAAACTGGGGGCATGTCTTGTAGTGAGATTTTACAAGCGGTTAAAACACAGGAAACTCTCCAAAATTTGAGCGAAAACGTGTCGCGTATCAAAAAAACTGTCAAAGGAGAGGTTCTGCTGGAGCTAGTGTGAGATCAAAGAGGAAACAGAAATGGATACAAGGAAGAAATTTGTAAAGTTCTAGGCAACAAGGTGGAAATAACAGTTTCACCTCACGAGAAAGTAATAGAAATTCGGGACTTAGACGATGTTACTACAAAGGAGGATGTAGTTCAAGTAATTCGGTCGCAGCTAAAAGAACTCAATGTAGAAAAGAGTTCTATTAGAAATAATCCTGCATACGCTGGAACAGAAACAGCAGTTTTAATCCTCCCAGAGAAAGAGGCAAGGCGTCTACTAGACGCAGGAAAAATCAAGATCGACTGGGTTGTATGCAGAATACGGAAAACTGCGAACTTTAAAAAATGCTATGGATGCCTCGAATATGGCTGCACAAGTGCACAAACCCAGAAGATCGAGGTGGATGCACGGTTCCAAAAAGTATTTTGCCGTTGTGACACTGGATATTAAAAAAGCATTCAACTCCTCTAGTTGAGCTCACATAATGAAAACACTAGAGGCCCTTAAAACGCCAACGTTCCTTCTGCGTATCATAAATAGCTACCTCTCGATCCGAGTACTGCTCTATGACACGGATGAAGTGGTAAATCGGTATGAAGTTACTGGTGGAGTACCACAAGGATCGGTGCTAGGCCCACTCCTATGGAACATCCTCTAGGATGGAATCCTTCGGCTTTCAACACCAAAGGAAATGGAAATAATAGGATGAACTACAAAACAAACATAGAGAACGACGGCGGCGCGAGTTAACACGGCTTTAAGTCGAATAATTGCTAATACAGGCGGGCCAAGTCAGAGCTATTATTGGCAAAAGTGACTTATTGGGAAAAGTGACTCAGCCAATAGTCATGTATGCAGCACCAATGTGGGATAATGCGTTAAAGCAAAAAACGTATGCGAAGCCAGTAAGGTCCTTATTTCGGTTAGGTGCACTTAGAGTTGCCAACGCCTTCCGTACGGTGTCTTACGAAGCCGCAGGAGTGATTTCAAGCATAATGACACCTGAAATAATGGCTTGTGAGTTAAAGAGAGTGTACACTGTACAGTAAAAGCAAAAATAACGGCAAGCTTCTAAGAGCAAGAGAGCGCGAGGAAACAAGACAGCAGAGTCTAAAAGAATGGCAATCTATGTGGGATTCAGCGCCCAAAGGACGATGAACGCACAGGTTGATTGAATTTATCCTTCGATTTGGGTTTCAAACTTATTATTGCGAGATAAATACAGTACAAATTATGAAACAAAAATTATCAATTCCAATTTTTAGGTAAACAAAGTGGTTTTAATCGAAAAGTCAACCATATACATGCATTACATAGTGGCTCATTTTATTAAAAATTCAAACAGAAAATTCCTTTTACATTGCATGTTTCATAACGTACGCTTTTTTCATCATCCAGAAGATTCCCGAATCTTTCTACCAACCATCCGATTAGATCATCGATTTCGTTTTCTTTTAAAAGACTTGCTTTTTGTGTGAGCAACACACTCAATTGGTAACCATCCAAAACTTCTTGAGAAAAACGAGCTTCCAAATCTTCTTTGATGGTATCCAGCAGGTATGTAGACCGACACTGTAGTAATCTTCGCAAGTTTTCACGTCGTAATTTTTGCGTTTCGTTTGTCGACCACATATTCTCGGTTTCGCTTCGTCAACATCGAGTTTTTCCGCCATTTTCTTGGCTTCTGAATAAATCAATCGGAAAATGTCATCAACTTTTCCCTCTTTTTTTCCCACGTGGCAAGCAGCGTCCCAATCATTTTTGATGCCTTCGCAAAATCAATTGCTTCCTTTTGAAGAACTACGCTGAGCGGATGGGTGTGCGATAGAATGTCGCTGAGACGAAGAGCCCGACGATAAATTCTAACTCGCACAAAGCCGATATGAGAATTGTTGCTTTGCCTGCTGTTTCTCTGTTCTTCCACTCACTGATTTTTGACAGAGCTTCGATGATCAACGGTAACTTCGCAACAAATTGAAGGACAGCATCGTGCCTCTCTACCCATCTTGTTTCACACAACTGGACAATTTTTTCCCCAAGTATCTTTGCTGCAGTCACACATTTTGGAAATGAGTTCTTGAAGAACTTGTTGACTTTCTCGTATGGCACTGGCAACGTTTTCGATTAATCATACTTTCGCTGACTTTGAATTACTGTTGTTGAGTTTGTGAGAGACTGACGCTTGGTGACACCACGAACTACGAAAAACATATAGACACGATGCCACTTGCAACTATCGAACGCCCCATTAATTCGATATCTCTGCGGGCATATATGTACTTATTTCTCATACTTTACTCAAGACTTCGACTCTTTCTCAATTCAGAATTTCGTACTTCCGCTGTATAACTTATGCGATTTACAAAACATTTTTTAAATATTTCTTATGTTTGATAATATAACATAATTTCATATATGAATATGTTTGCATGTATGCTATTCATGTATATATTCTTATGAGATACTATCATAATACCCTAAAAAACTTAATATATTAAAACAATATGGAGGATGGAGTCATGTGTAGAAGTTCACGCAAGTGAGAAAAGTTCTCTGATCGCCATTCACTTGGGAGTGGCCAGAAACGATTCTTTTACATATGACTCAAGCAGCTCACGACTTCCGGTCTTTGACCAAGTATCCTCTGGGTAGCCTAAGAACATCCGTTTGAATTCGAGCTAAAGTGAGAAGGCGAAAAATCCCCTCCGCAGGGTTGTGCGTTGGGTTTGGGACCCGCCACGTAAAAAGTCATACCAATGAAAAAACAACAACAGCCTCGGATGAGTGACCCCCTTTTGATGACGACCTTGGAGAACGAAATAAGGACTACGAATTGAGGGCATGCACCTGGAATGTCCGGTTCCTTAATTGGGAAGGTGCCGCTGCCCAGCTGATTGATGTCCTCGTGAAAATAAAGGCTGACATCACCGCCGTCCAAGAAATGCGATGGACGGGACAAAGACAGAGACAAGTAGGTCCTTGTGGCATTTACTACAGTGGCCATATAAAGGAGCGCAAGTTTGGTGTTGGATTCGTGGTGGGAGAGAGACTCCGTCACCGAGTACTATCATTCACTCCTATGAATGAACGTCTAGCCACAATCCGCATCAAAGCGAGGTTCTTCAACATATCGCTGATTTGCGCCCACGCCCCGATGGAAGAGAAAGACGATGTGACCAAAGATGCCTTTTATGAGTGCTTGGAGCGCACTTATGAGAGATGCCCCCGCCACGATGTCAAAATCGTGCTTGGCGAGTTTAACGCCAGGGTGGGCAAAGAAGGTGTCTTTGGCACTACGGTCGGTAAATTCAACCTCCACGACGAAACATCCCCAAATGGGTTGAGGCTGATCGACTTCGCCGGGGCCCGAAATATGGTTATCTGTAGTACTAGATTCCAGCATAAGAAGATTCATCAAGCTACCTGGCAATCTCCGGATCGAAAAACCACCAACCAGATCGATCATGTTGTGATAGACGGAAGACACGTCTCCAGTGTTTTAGATGTGCGTGCGCTCCGAGGTCCTAACATCGACTCGGACCACTATATTGTTGCACCCAAAAGATTCGCACCCGCCTCTGTGCAGGAAAAAACGCACGTCAACAAACACAAGGAAGGTTCGACGTCGAGAAGCTGCAATCACAACAGACAGTCGAACGATTTTCTACTCGGCTTGCACTCCTGCTCTCTGAGAGCACTAGTCAACAACTCGGTATAAGAGAACTGTGGGACGGAATTTCAAACTCCTTACATACAGCTGCAACTGAAACCATTGGTTTTCGGAAAGTGCAAAAGAACAGCCGGTACGACGAGGAGTACCGTGTCGCAGCGGAGAGAAAACAGGCTGCCTACCTCGCAACGTTACGTGCGTGAATACGAAGATCTTGATAAGCTGGCCGACAGGGGTAATGCTCGAAAATTCTACGAAAAGATGCGGCGACTTACAGAAGGTTTCAAGACCGAGGCGAACCCGATTCCCCAATCGATGACGATGGAGCAGACGTTCCATTGCCCGACCAAGAAGAAGTTGGAATAGCAATTACCCGTCTGAAGAACAACAAAGCAGCGGGACCCGATGGATTGCCGGCCGAACTATTCAAACACGGCGGCGAAGTGGTAAGGAGCATGCATCAGCTTCTTTATAAAGTATTGTCGGGCGAAAGCATGCCCAACGATTAGAATTTAAGCGTGCTATGCCCAATCCACAAAAAAGGAGACCCCACAATCTACGCCAACTACCGTGGGATAAGCCATCAACATCGCATATAAGGTTCTATCGAGCGTATTGTGTGAGAGATTAAAGCCCACCGTCAACAAACTGATTGGACCTTATCAGTGTGGCTTTAGACCTGGCAAATCAACAACCGACCAGATATTCACCATGCGTCAAATCTTGGAAAAGACCCGTGAAAGGAGAATCGACAAACACCACCTCTTCGTCGATTTCAAAGCTGCTTTCGACAGCACGAAAAGGGAGCTGCCTCTATGCCGCGATGTCTGAATTTGGTATCCCCGCAAAACTAATACGGCTGTGTAAACTGACGTTGAGCAACACCCAAAGCTCCGTCAGAATCGGGAAGGACCTCTCCGAGCCGTTTGATACCAAAGGAGATTTCAGACAAGGCGACTCCCTATCGTGCGACTTCTTCAATCTGTTGCTGGAGAAAATAGTTCGAACTGCAGAACTTAATCGAGCAGGTACAATCTTTTATAAGAGTGTACAGCTGCTGGCGTATGCCGATGATATTGATATCATCGGCCTCAACACCTGCGCCGTTAGTTCTGCTTTCTCCCGACTGAAAAAGGAAGCGACGCAAATGGGTCCGGCAGTGAACGAAGACAAGACGAAATATCTCCTGTCATCAAACAAACAGTCGTCGCACTCGCGACTTGGCTCTCACGTCACTGTTGACAGTCATAACTTTGAAGTTGTAGATAATTTTAAGAACCAGCATTAACACCACCAACAATGTCAGACTGGAAATCCAACGCAGGATTACTCTTGCCAACAGGTGCTACTTCGGACTAAGTAGGCAATTGAAATTGATTGACGAACAAAAACCAAACTCTATAAGTCGCTTGGACGATGACAACAACCCATGAGTCGACCTTAAGAGTTTTCAAGAGAAAGGTTCTGCGAAAGATTTACGGTCCTTTGCGCATTGGTCACGGCGAATATCGCATTCGATGGAACGATGAGCTGTACGAGATGTACGACGGCATTGACATAGTCAGCGAATTAAAAGACAGCGGCTACGCTGGCTAGGTCATGTTGTCCGGATGGACGAAAACACTCCAGCTCTGAAAGTATTCATCCAGTACCCGCCGGTGGAAGCAGAGGGAGAGGAAGACCTCCACTCTGTTGGAAGGACCAAGTGGAGAAGGACCTGGCTTCGCTTGGAATATCCAATTAGCACCACGTATCAAAAAAAAGAAACGACTGGTGCGCTGTTGTTGACTCGGCTATAATCGCGTAACTGGTGTCAACGCCAATTAAGAAAAAAATTACAACAATATTATATGTAAATCACATTTCATCATTTAAATTTTTATACGCAGCACCAATTCACCTAATATGGCACCGTGCGACTTCTTCCTTTTCGGAAAAATGCATTTGTCCATGAAAGGAAAACGTTATGCAGACGTAGAGGTCATTCAAAAGGCTTGCACCGGCCAACGAGGGAAATCACTCGTTCGAAATGGGTTTGGGCCGTACAAAAAGCTGTACAAAAGCGGAAGGAGACTATTTTGTGTAAAATAAATTGATTTTGCCGAAAAAACCATTTGTTCTGTTTTTTTAAGTCCTGTTTACTTTGGAATGCACCTTGTACAAAACTAAAATATCTTTATTTCTCTTTTATTTATACAATTTATTTCTTAAGCCTAGTTACAAAGTTGCATCTTACATTCCAAGAAGTGCAGAGCTTAGGTGTTAGATGATGTGCAGTCTAATTCTACTTAAAGCGTGCCAAAAGTTATAGTTGGTGGCCGTTTCCTAATTGACGATGTGTCAATAACATATTTGACACATTCGTTTTATAATGAAATTATATACTTATTGTTAACTTTAAACATAAGTGCTGTTGGTGACGTTAACTTGTCTTTTGCGACGATGGCAAACGCTAAAAATTATAAATTGAACAATTTCTGATGTTTCCTTTAGAAGGGAAAAGTGTCAACATCGCAAACTCGCAAAGCACAGAATAAAGTGGCAACATAGCTCTTGTCATTAACATACTATATTCGTTGGCGAAGCGTTACAGCGGCAAGGGAAGCGTTGACAATCGGCGTTCGTTTGTTTTTGTTTTCGGTACAGCTCGGATTTTCTACCAACAACACAATGCTTTGTCGTCGCGTCAGTCCTTCGACACATTGACTCTTTGGCATAACATGAGCTTCGGCCACTGGTTGTCCGTGAAAGATAGTAACATATTTACATACAAAGTTTTGTGTGGACAAATTTACTGAAAATATTCAATTCTGATATTTTCGTGGAGTGGCAAAATACGCTAATAATTTTCTGCGGTGAAACACGCTCATCCAAAACAGTACCCTTCGAAAAATTAAATATCGTAAATGAAATATCGAAAAAAGGACCGCACCATGAACCTTTTCTATGATAAAAGTATGTTCTCTGGCTCTAAATTCAGAAGCTTCCGTGAAAACATATCATCGATACCAGAATCATTTAGAAGACTCCTTAATGCTAGAAGACAACAAATACACAACAAATTAAAAATAACAAGCGATTATTTTCTATTTTTTTTTATTTTGCTCAAGACACACTTTCCGAGATCCACAACAAGTATCCCAAAAAGACATAGGGAAGGTCAAAGCCCCACTAACCGATACATGGACGTTAGATAAAAAGATAATCGGCTACAGATCGGTACGTTGGGCAATAAACTCTGTTAAGAAATACAATTCGGCCGAAATAGATGGAATATGGCCAGCTTCAGAATAAAAACAACATTTAATATCCGTAATGGTGCACATCATGAGAGAAAGATGACATGAAGAAAGCAAGCGCATTCTCAAACCGGAAAAAGGACTACACTGGAAAATAGTATATTATATAGATACTCAAAACAACTAATAGACAACAAAAGAAGATTTACACATATTATTTTCTTTATCAAAAATAACCTAAGAATATTAACAAGATTTATTACAGGGTACTGCAGACTGCGCACACATGTGCACAGGATAGGAAATGAGTTCTGAAGAAATACGCAACTTCTGTGAATTAAAACCCGAGACACCAGTGAATATATTATTGGAATTCGACGCAGTGACTGGCTAACTCGGAAAATATAAAGGAGTTTCACCACTGCCGTTAAATTTTAGTTAAGTTGAGACGACCCCTTCTTTGCTCTGGTCGGCTCTGAACGCATAGCCTCATAGGGCGTTTGTCAACACTGTTGCTGTTGTTAGGGTTACCATATCCGTCTCTGTCAAAATTATTCCCGTTGCGTTGTAATACCGACTATACTTAAAACTATTACTAAGCTGCTACAATTCATTATATCATTCATTAACATCTTTTTTCACATATTTTTCGGACGGTCCAATTTTTTTTTTAATAAAAAAAAATAACAATATTATTAAGGGTCTCAACTGAGATGCGGTTACGCTCGTTATAGCAGAAACAGTGGAGAACAGACTCTGTGTTCTTATTGCTTTGATTAATTGACATCCTATGCGTGGCTCGCAAATTCAAACGTCCAAGTAGACTAAAACGCTGTGATGCTCAGTTTTTTCACGCACTCACCAATTCAGGAGGAAACCAGGAAATCAGTGCATTTTTTCACGAAAATCAGGGAATCAGTGCTGAAGGTCAAAATTAGGGAATCCCCAGACAAAACAGGGAATATGGTAACCTTAGCTCTTGTCGATTTCAATTATTAAGTATATTATCCTGGTTTGTAGGCGAAGCTGTTACAACGGCAAGGGAAGCGATTTTCTTTTTTTAATAGTAGGGGGAAGCATCAAAAGCCGAAGTAAGGAACTTTAATCCCTAAACCATAAAGGCATTATTTCGTGGGATGGACAGGATATTTAAGTTTTTCCCTTGTATTTGAGAATCGAGGGCAATAAAATAGTACATGTTCGGAGTATATATACCCTGTACACGTCGAACAGTATCGACTAATGTCATAGTGGAGAAATCTGTCCACTAAGTATTTGGGTCAGATGAAAGTTTAGGTCCCCATGTCGTCTGTCTATCCACGTGTGGATGTCCAGTATAAGTCGATGGGTCCTCTTTTTTCTCTCCTCTGTTCTTGGCCATACTGTTTTAGACGCTGATAGCTGATATAATCCCTCGAGCTCATCTCCCTGGATGTCAATAGGCGGCATGCTTCATACTTCAGCAGCGTCGATTAATATAGTCCGGAAAGCACTTATTACTCGAATTGCAAAAAGCCTATACACTGCAATAATTTTTTAAGCGTGCGCTTTTATATTCATTGCCTGCATCCATTCTGGTGCTGCGTACAGTATTACGGAAGTAACCTCGCACTCTCCTGTAGTGTATTTGTTCTTCTACCTTCCTGGTACTTATGAGTAAAACTTCAGGTTTTTGTTCCACCAGTTCCAGACTGACAGAAAAGAACCAATGCCGTAGATCATTTACGCACTCATTGCATTGGTTTCTTAGGTTGACTAATTGTGTTGCCACTGCTACCATCATAAGATCGACTGCTTCACATGGGCGAATATACAGGGGATATACATATTTTGTAAGTTGCTATGCTCGTCCCAGCGCATCAATTACCGAATAGGAAGATTTTCTTTTAAGACCGATCATAATAGCGGGTGATTTTAATGCTTGGTCAAATGCATGGTGCATCAGATGTAAAAACCGCCGAGGGCGGTTAATTCAAGAATACCTGAGTCAAACGCACCTAATAATATTGAACCCCAGAACACAAAATACGTACCAAAAAGGGAATAAGGGATCTATTATTGACATTATATTTGCAAATGATTCGCTTAGCAGGCACATTAAGTGAAGTGAAGATCATATGGCAAGCCCGAACTTCTTAGCAGAAACACTTCCCGAAACCGAAGATGGAAGCAACAGGAGTTCGACGCAGACTTGTTTGACTTAGTCACAGCATGTGATGCAACAATATGTAGAACATCACATCACAACAAACGGCAACTGGTGGAATGAAGAAATTTCCACGCTGAAAAAGCCTTGTCACTCAGTCAGACGGCGTCTACAGCCTAACCGGAGGGATAAGAATGAAAATCGCCTTAGAGAAAAATATAAAAGCACCATAAAGCTCCTGAAGTCGGCAATTCTTCTTCTTCTTTACTGGCGCAGACACCGCTTACGCGATTATAGCCGAGTTAACAACAGCGCGCCAGTCGTTTCTTCTCTTCGCTACGTGGCGCCAATTGGATATTCCAAGCGAAGCCAGATCTTTCTCCACTTGGTCCTTCCAACAGAGTGGAGGTCTTCCTCTTCCTCTGCTTCCCCCGGTACTGGGATAGAGCTGGATTTTTCGTCCATCGAAAACTTTCAGCAGCGTAGAGCTGTCTTTTAGTTCCGATCATGACAATGTCGTGTATACCTAGACTCATCGTTCACGAATGCGATACTCGCCGTGGTCAATGAGTAAAGGACCATAAATCTTTCGCAGAACGTAAAAATATTTTTAGCTTACTCGTCGAGATGAGGGAGTTTCACCCTGCCAGCTCGGCAGGAGAAATCTTAACTGTTGTGTTTGAACAGAGCTGAGCATGGAATAAAGATTATGCTCAGAACTATATATTGCTTTTACAGACGTATGTTAGCTCTTTGGCTTGTAGTTTTATACGTTTATATGCAAACATACATATGTATGTATAGTATGTATACAATTTGTGTACATTTATGATTACGGATGCAATTGAATACATTTGAATTAAATTTCTTTTTCAAAGCAATACTCGCGGTTAATGTAAAACTTGCTAACACTTATATTTTTTAAAATATTCCCGATTAAATATTAAAAAATGTGTGTCAATAACACATAGTACTTCTCAATGTTTCATAAAACTTTTTCGCATTTTTCACTTTGTATATTTAAATATACATTCTAAACATTAAAATAAGTTCATGTTTTGTTATTTTCTAGCTAAATTTATTAATTCAAAAATTTATCGTTGAGGGGGTTAGATTGTTTACGAACGTTGCCACATCTTAAGCTCCAAATATGACGGATTGTTTAACGACAGCGTTTTCTTTGTTTGCATTTTCGCATGATTCTTTTTTCTTTATTAGCTGTTGTATAAAAACATTCTTTCCAACATTTTATATATAATATAGATATAATTGAAAATGTAAAGTACTCCTGTCAGGGTTGGAGGCCTTCGGTCGGGTCAATACCCGCGATAACTTAAGTACTTTATTATTTTATTACGTAATATCATTATATAATATTACACTTAGTTGTTTATTAAATTTAAATAAGAAAGTATCTATATGTTTCTTTTATTCTCATTTTAATTTGAAATATAATTTTAAACACACTTGTTTTTATTGGAACTAAGATTACTAAATAAAGAAAGAGGAATTATAGCGAAAAAGAGAAATTTCAGCGAATTGCTCACATATTCTTATTATCATATGGCAGCGCCCCATTCGTTCATAATTGTTAGCACTATAATGATGCTCACTACGAGTCATTGTAGAAACGTACAAGTAACAAAAGAATCATATGGTCGTCAACAGCTGATCGAAATAGTTGATTTTTCGGCACAGGAATTTAAATAAAAGGACTTAAAAATGGTAAGAGGTTGCAGTATAAGCGCGTTATCGATATTTTTTGGGTGTTAAGTTCCCCCGGGAAGGCTTATTTTCACCCATATAATATATATGTCGGAGAAGGCTCATTGATTTCCATTTTCAACAACACTCACATATACAGTGGGCTAATAATTTAAACAAAAATATACATATTCTTCAAATATTTTTAGTAAAATAGAAAAGTTTTACCAATATTTTGATACAATAAATAAAATTTTAATCAAGGTACATTTAATCTTTATGAATTTTAATAAGCAAAATATATTTGAAAATTTATCAAAAACGTTCTTAAAATAATAAATTGTATAGCATAACACGGCCACACACTGTTGCCCTTTTTAAGGCATTTGACCGTTTTAGTAGTAGAATATTTAGGAAACCTTAATGAAGTGCCTGGCCTTTTGACCTGAGTCTCCCTCATTCTATGGAATTCTTAATTTAATTTCTGTCATTCTAAAAGCTTTCGTCTGCGTATGTATGGGTGAAAATGATAGGATTTGTTACTAGTACCCTGCAAGACGGGTAGCTGTTAGCAAACGTGTAAGCGACTTGTTATTATTCACTTTTGCATTCGTTAAAATATTTGTTACTTTTGTTCAGAGAGTGGGAAAAAAGTAATGGTTATCTCGCGCTAACCAATGGCAAATATCGCATGCTGCCTTGTTCTAACAGAATGCAAACATTTGTTAGCAAAGCTCTTCACAGTATGTTATGGGTAACAAATTATTTTGTTAGCGCGTAGCTTACCTATGTGTTATGGATAACAAAAAGTATATGTTACCCGAATATCTGTTAGTGTTACTCTTTTGGTTATCAGTTTGTTACCTATAACATATAAACATGTTAGGAGAAATAAGCAGTAACAAGATTATCTGTTACCCATTTGTTACTTCTAGCAAATTCAATTCTTTTAAATAAAATGCATTTTTTTATTATTTCGCTTCATTTAATAATAAAATCAAAATAATCAAATATTTACTTAAACTAATAATTTGTTTATTATTATTATTACATTCGGCAGAAAAACAATAAAAATTAAGTTTATTTCAGTATAAAGTTATAATTCTAAAAATTCATGTTTGTAAAAGTAAAATTAGAAACTTCAACTTAAAACTAATATATATACTTAAGTAATAATAAGAAAACTTATATTAATTTTGCCTTAAGTTAATGCTTTTTTGCTTAAAACGCCACAATCGTTTTAAGGCCACAAATCTCCGGAGATCCCCACAGATAGTGTTTTTATCCTTGTTAAAAAATTTATCTAAAATGAAGCGTTATAAGTTAAGGCATTCAAATATATATCACTAAAAAGACCTACCAAAAACTAACCCTACGCACTTTAGCTTTAGTAGGGATTCCTTGCGTCCCTCTAAATTGTAATGGTACATTACACCGTCGAAAAACATACAGTACGCTGTCCACACGGCCTTTTGCGCCCTTTGACTTCAATATTAGCCGCATCTGTTATAAAGAAAAAATCGCATAATATTTAAAGGCAAAATATTTACCATAGGATCCGTGCTTTCCATTTGTGAATGCTTGTCTTCCACGAAGCGCACATAGTCTTCCGACGACATGGGCAATTTCGAAGCGAGCTCCACGTAATGCTCGTCGTCCAAGTCACCGGTGATGCGGCTAATTGAATGGTTCGTCTTTGGCGCGGCATTCTCGCAATGATTTACTCTGTGCCTGCATCTCGGCCTTTTCTGGCATCTAGAAAATTAAAATAAACAAATTAGCTTATGTTTTAATTTGGTAATGTAATACTGCGTTACTTACTTTGTCTGTTAGGGACTTTTTAATGGCAGTAAGACGGGTCTCAATGGCATCCAGCTTCTGAATTATATCTGAAAAACATAAATATATTTTTATAAAGCAAATACTAATATGCTTATATATTAATACATTATACCTGCATGGCCGCCAGACGATGGTTCTACTGGAGGAGCGCAAACGAGATTGTAAGATATTTTTTTTAACACTTTATCTGTAAAAAACTCTTATTAAAAAATGAAAAATATTCATGTTCAATACAACCTCTATGGGGGCTCAACGGTTGTGAGCATTCCACTTCGGAATCCATTCCTTCCACGAGGTCTTCGAAATTCATTCTATGAAAAATCATAAAAAACGTGATGAATGAGTGGAACTAAAAGAATTTTATCATCTATAGGTATGGAAAAATACTTGTATTTATTATCTTACCTACTTAAAACTACCTCATTTTCTGAAACTTTACCTACAAGTATACCTAAATCTGCAGAAACAAATTGTTTAAAAAATATCCTCTTTTGAAAAGACACTCCTCGTTTGCTTGAAGCAAGCTTGAAAAAGTAGAACGAGACTATTATTTAATTTTAATTTTTTAAAATCCTGCTTCGAAGCAGAAATGCGCATATGTATGTACTTATATTCGAACTGTGTTCACATTTTTCATTATGAAACACTAATGCTGTTTTTATTTTTAACAATTTTAGATATTCTGCATACGAATAGATATCTTGTACGAAAAAATTAACATTTTTAATTATAGGTGAGGTTCTCCAGTTCAAGAATATACATATATAAGTAGTTATACTCGCGGGAATATTCGAGATATTTGCGTTTAAAGCTGAAAATTACCACCTTTGAAGAAGGTATTTTTCGACTTAAAATTAATTTTACACTTATGTATATTTTTATGTCCATATGTATGTGTCGTTCGCATAAAGCGGAGAACGGTTATCATAAAGAAGGTTCACGGCGCGGAGACCGTAAAAATATTTTTTGCTAACTCGGTCGAGCTGGAGGAGTTTCACCACAGACACATTATAAGCGTGTTTCACCACGAAAATCGCAGAATTGAGCATTTTCAGTGTTAAATGAGAAACATAATGCTAATTTCAATGTAAAGAAATGTACGCCTACAGATTCGTTTATTTTCTATGCGAAAACTACTCTGCTTATAATTTATAGATCGAGAACACATAGGTGTGTATTTTAAAATTTACCTATTTTATGATGT
Organism: Bactrocera correcta; assembly: GCA_027475135.1. NCBI lineage: Eukaryota > Metazoa > Arthropoda > Insecta > Diptera > Tephritidae > Bactrocera > Bactrocera correcta. The sequence continues at coordinate 83,760,231 of CM050326.1, forward strand.
ATTCCATAAAATCTTTGCAAGTAAATATTACTACCTAAATATACATTTTATATGGGTTTGACAGGTCATTTATGTATTTATATACAAAAAATACATGTGCTCTTATATAATTATGAGTGCATGTAAACAAATGTGACAGACTATAGAGATGTTTGTAAATTTGTCAAAATACAACATACATATGTATATACATACATATGTATGTAAATATGTACACTCAATGCTTCATTCGAAATCTGCGTTGACACGGACAACCAATGGCGAAGCTCGTGTTTTTTGCTTTCATGACAAACGACATCTGTCAAATATTAAAATACACACGTTCTTATGGACACTGTTATTTTGACAGCTGCACGACTACACGACGGTAGGCCGACAGTTGTCGTTCTCGCTAACTTCAATATTCTTCTATATTTGCCAACGACAGTAGGACGACAGTAGAGTTGACAGTAGAATTGAAGATAGAGAGATGAAGAAGAGTGGTGATGCCACTAAGATGTAAAATGTAAAATTATTCACAGCTCTTACAAACTTGACGTTATTTTACAAATAAAAGCATAAAATAGCTCTATTATATCATTTGCAATAACAATTGATAATTTTAAAGAAAAATATATACCTATTTGTTGGTAGAAAATCCGAGCTGTGTCGAAAAACTAAGCGAACGATGGCCGATTGTCACCGCTTGCCTTGCCGCTATAACCGCTTCAACAAACTTGCGTAAATATGTATGAAGGTATATGAGCGTGCATACATATCGACGCAGATTTTTGCAAGCAACGGAAAAATATTTTAGAATTGACAAATATTATAAATCGACAACTGCTATGTTGCCACTTTTGTCACTCCGTGTTTTTCTGCGTTTTGCAAGTTTGCATCAAAAAGTTGTTCAATTTATGATTTTTAGCCATACACATACACACACTCATTGTTTCATTCGAAAACTTCGTTGTCACGGACAACCAATGGCCGAACTTCACGTTTTTTCAAAAAGGCACCGCTCCCCTTGCCGCTGAAACAACTTCGCCTACAAACCCTTAAAACAAAAATTTCTAGGTATTTCAAAAAACAAATCGTGAGTTGCAGCAAGATATAATATAGCCTGTAAAGAGTGATGAGGGAGGGATTTGATTTTTATTTAAGCGGAGTACTACTTAACCGGGATTGACTGTACACATAAATCAGAGGAATATTGAATATTTTCTTTGAAACATTTGTTGAATAGAAAATCGACAAATAAACAATGTTGTCAATTTTATTCTAATATATTTTAATTACTTAATTTTGAGGGGTTGACACTTTTTCCTTCTCATACATATCAGAAATATATTCAATTTATGATTTTTAGCTTTTTAAATCGTCGCGAAAAGACGCTTGTAGGCAAAGCATGCTCGGGGAGATGTAATGGCGTCTGCTTTTGTGAAAAGCTTAGTACGCAGCTCTCAAGAAACGTAAAAACTTCATATAAAAAAACGCTTAAGAAACGGTCCAGAAACGTTCCTGCGATAAAGTTACTTGTGCTAGTACGCAGCTCTCAAGAAATCTAGTACTAATTTTTAATACTTTTTTTCAATAAAATGTGAATATGGCAAACCTGGTTTTGCGAAGAAACATCAAATCAACAATTGTTTCTTGAGGGAAATTCGAAGTAATCGTCAAATTCATCCTAAATTAGTTGAAATCATTATTATAAAGTATATTCCATTTTGAAATGTTGTATAAAACCAACCAATCATCAACAACATTCCTTAAATCTCAATGAAAATATTTGTGTTACCATACACATACATACATACATGCATACGCACAAAGTTTGTTTACTTTGTTTATTCTCTCTTGCTCTTCTAATGTGGATCATTCACAATGCGTAACCAGCTGTCAAAATTACTTCAGAAATAATGTATTTTTGTTCTTGAGCAATTCTTGAGCTGTACCAACCTGAATCGAATATGCTTGTTGAAAGTACGTTTGCGTTAATGATTGAAAATTTTGTTGTTGTGTAATTTAATATAAATTTTGACGTCAGCACTTGACCTTTTTTATGTTTTTAAACGGGGGTTTTTAATAAATGATAAGCGAACAAAAGAGCAACATACATCTGTAATAGCAATGTATATTTCTGAGCATAATTTTCATTGAATGCTCAGCTCTGTTCGCTTAGCACTGTTAAATTTTCTCCTCCTCAGCCAAAAGTGGTGAAATGCACTAATAGGACTTTGTTGCTCTTGACAGTTCACACGCCTGTCCGCAATTGAACCTTCTCTAATATTATACGTTCTCTGCCCACACCCAACGCAACGAATCCAGAGGCGTGTAATAAAACGTTTTTTAACAAAGGCATTTACAATAATTGTGAAGATTTTTCTAGTTTAATATATGAGTATATTTGGAGAAAGCATATAGCGAATAATTTTGGAACATACTTAGTTATAAGCCGTAAAACCTGATTTTATTACAACGGAAAATTTATTTCAAATGATATTTGTTTCCTGCATTTGAGGTTTCATTTACTTTTATTGTTTTCAATCGTTTGGATGTGGTAACACTTATTATTTGACAACTTGTAATGAGGTGTAAAGTGCTGAACACATAGAGAGCGACACGACATGGCAGCACAACAGTGAAATGTAAATGGCGTCAAGAATGTTTCTACATGAACATTTGTAAGAAGGCAGCGACATAACACCGGTATGCCGGCATGTACAGAAGACAACTCAGCTGTCCAATGTGCATGTACACAATTTCGTTGTGGCCATACTAAAACCTTGCACTTCAATGAAATTTTAATATTTTGTGCAAAGTTTATAATGCAAAAAAAAAGTAAATAGGTAAATTTATTTGTTTTAAATTATCAATTATTATTACAAATGATATAACGCAGCTACTTAATGCTTTTATTTGTAAAATAACGTCAGGTTTGTTAGAGCTTTGAACGATTTTACATTTTATATATTAGTGGCATCACTCCTCTCTACTGTCGTCGGCAAATTTAAGTATATTTTGAAGTTAGCGAGAGCGACAACTGAGAGCCTGCAGCAGTGTAGTCGTGCAGCTGTCTAAATAACTGTGTCCTTAAGAACGTATGTATTTTAATATTTGACAGATGTCGCTTGCAGTCTTTCACGCTCAATGTGTTTAGCACTTAAGTGTATAAAAAGTGCATACTATGAAAGAAAAAATTACTGGAAATCGAGAATTTTCAAAATTTTCAACTTTAAATGCAAATATCTCGAAAACTATGCGTTTGCCGCGGCTAATCTGGAGCTTGAGCCCTATTCAACCATAACACTTTTAACCCGAAATCGTGGGATATTAAACTAAAGTTCAATTTAATGATAATAATATAATTTTTTTAACGTTATTTCTCAAATATTTTTTTATAATAAAAGAAAAATATTGAATGCTACTTTATCTAATAAACCGATAGTGAAATGAACAAATTTATTGTGAAAACCCATATTGCCAAATGAACTCTATTATCTGATTACAGCAAAACGATAGCAACTCTGCTTTTATAGAAAGCGGTAAACTCAGCTGAAAATAAAACAGCTTTGGAACACGTCAGGTATTTCAACCGCTGTCATTTTGCTCATAGATATCAGTTGGTATAAAAGTTGTGAAAGTTCTAGTATTTATTGGTGTAATCTTCCTTATTTCGATATTTTCTGTATTGAATATTTTAATAATAAAAGGTAGCTTCAATAGAATTAATTAAATATTTTCTCGTTTTTTAAATTTTTTAATCTAACCTTACATGTTTTTTATTTCCTGCCTCCTGCCAAAAAAACACTTATTGTAAATTATGGTAAATCAACGAGACAGTTAGCCAGCTGGTGGAGAACTTAAGAATATACAGACTTTTTCCTAATAAGTATACGTCAGCACCGGCAAAAAGTCAACATGTTAGGCGACACAAGTATCAAAAATGATACTTCAAACCGACAGCGGAGTACCACGTCATTAACATATATTTTACACTTATTTTTAACCGCCTGCCTGCTGGTATTGGCTAGCAGCCACATATCTGGCACCAATGCTGCGGCTGTAATGTCTGTTGATCTAGGAACAGAATGGATGAAAGTTGGTGTAGTTTCTGCCGGCGTACCAATGGAAATAGCACTTAATAAGGAATCGAAACGTAAAACACCCGCTTTATTAGCATTTCGTGATGGTATACGCACATTTGGTGAAGATGGTATGACTGTCGGCATACGTGAACCGGCTGCAGCTTATGGCTATTTACTCGATTTGTTAGGCAAGACAATAGACAATCCAATTGTTGATTTGTACAGGTGGGTAAATTACGAAGTAAAGTAATTAAAAATTACGATATTCTATTATAAGTGTTAGTGGCAATGAGTTATATTAATATTATAAATTTATAGGAAACGTTTCCCCTATTATGAAATTATTGGAGATCCCGAGCGCAACACAGTAATTTTTAGAAAAAGTGATTCGGAGCAGTTTTCTATTGAAGAGTTAATTGCGCAAATACTTGTTAAAGCTAAGGAGTTCGCACAAGATTCCACTTCTCAGGTTATAACCGAATGCGTTCTTACGGTTCCCGGGTATTTCGGGCAGGCAGAACGTGAAGCTTTGTTGACTGCTGCTGAATTGGCTAATCTAAAAGTTTTGCAACTGATCAATGACTATACTGCAGTAGCCCTTAACTATGGAGTATTTCACCGGGCAGAAATTAATGAGACTGCGCAATACTTTATTTTCTATGACATGGGGGCATACAAAACATCGGCAGCCGTGGTCAGTTATCAGTTAATGAAGGACAAAGTAACAAAAGAAACGAATCCGGTTATACAGGTGTTAGGTGTGGGTTACGATCGCACTTTGGGTGGACTAGAGCTTCAACTTCGTCTTCGTGACTATTTAGCTGCTGAATTCAATGCCATGAAGAAAACAGAGACTGATGTAACAACTAGCCCACGTGCACTTGCCAAACTATTCAAAGAGGCGGGCCGTGTTAAGAATGTTCTTTCAGCGAATAATGATCATTTTGCTCAAATAGAGAATTTACTAGAAGATCTAGATTTTAAACTGCAAGTAACTCGTGAAAAATTAGAGGAACTCGGTGCAGATTTATGGCCAAGAGTTGTGAAACCACTTGAACAAGCACTCTCCGCCTCAGGACTTTCCTTGGATACTATTTCCCAAGTTATAATTTTTGGTGGTGGTACACGTGTACCTAAAGTTCAAGAAATCCTAAAGCAAGCCATTAAACAAGATTTGGGTAAGAGCTTAAATGCTGACGAGGCCGCAACTATGGGAGCAGTATACAAAGCAGCAGATTTAGCTACTGGATTCAAAGTAAAAAAATTCATTGTAAAGGACGCTGTTTTATTCCCAATTCAAGTTACTTTCGAACGCGATCCTGGGGATGGCAGTGCAGTGCGTCAAGTAAAGCGTGTACTCTTTAGCCAAATGAACTCTTATCCGCAGAAAAAGGTTATTACTTTCAACAAGCATACCGAAGACTTTGACTTTAATGTTCATTATGGCGACTTAAGTCATTTATCTGCCCAAGAAATTTCCTATATTGGTTCATTGAACATATCTCGCGTGGAATTGGTAAAAGTGAAGGAGCTTATTGAGAAACACCAAAATGATGTAATTGAATCTAAGGGTATTAAGGCTTACTTTACCTTAGATGATTCAGGCATATTCCATTGTGCTGGTGTGGAATATGTTTATGAAAAACAGAAGGAAGACGAAGGAACATTAGCTAAGCTTGGCAGCACCATAAGCAAACTTTTCTCAAAAGATGATGCAAAAGACACCGAAAATAGTGAGGGTGAAGATGCTGAAAAGCTAGATCCGAAAAAAACTAAAGGTGAAACAGCTGAAAAGGAAGAAAAAGATTCTCAAAGCGCCAATAAAACTGAGGAAACTAAATCAGACGACGAAAAAGACAAAAGTGTTAAAAATGCCACTATTAAATTAGTTACAATTAAAGAGCCTGTGGAACATAAAATAACACAACTCGTCTCCATCCCCCTAACAGGTGATTCATATGAAAAATCTGTAGAAAAATTGTCGTCCATAAATGCTGCTGAATCCATCCGCAATCGCTTAGAGTCGGCTTTGAATGCACTTGAATCACATGTAATTGAAATACAACAAAAATTAGACGAAGAAGAGTATGCTTCCTGTGCTTCGTCAGAAGAAAAAGAAAAAATTCTTGAATTGTGCTCGACAATATCCGATTGGCTTTATGAGGATCATGAAAATCCCACTCCGGAAATATATGAGGAACGTTTAAAAGAGTTGAAAGAACTTACAAATGTCTTCTTTTCACGTCATTGGGAACACTCGGAACGTCCAGAAGCATTGAAGGCACTGGATGGTATGATCGATGGCGCAAAGAAATTTCTTGACAGTGCTAAAAACTTAACCAAAGAATCAAATCCTGAGAAAGATGTATTCACACAAGTCGAAATCGAAACACTCAGCAAAGTGATAAGCGAAACCAGTGACTGGAAGAAGTCTGAAAACAAGGCTCAACAGCAACTACAACGCCATGATGAAGTTCGCTTGACAGTTAAAGACATTACCGATAAAATGTCATTACTTGACCGCGAGGTAAAATATATGGTTAACAAACTAAAAATCTGGAAGCCGAAAGTAAAGCCAACTAAAAAACCTAAAAAAGACAACAAAACTGAAGCCTCCGAGAAAAATAGTGAAGAGGAGAGTACGTCTGGTGCCAATAATGAAGAACAAACAAGAGAGGAAGAACCTGAATCTGAAAACACAGTAAATGAGAAAGTAGATCAGACCGAAGATAAGGAAGATAAGACAACAGAAAAACCGCCAAATGCGGAAGAACACACTCCGCGCTCCGATTTGTAAGAGTTTGAGAGCTGAACAGTATGTGATAGTTCATATATATAGAGACCAATTGCAGGTCTAATAGTGCTAAGTGAATGACTGCATCAAACTCAACAACTTTTTAGTATACAGCACTTTACAATTTATTATAAAGAAAACAAAGTAAGCATTTTCCATTCCACCCTAAATCCGTTTAAAATGTCGAAATAGACGTATCTCTACAACTAAGCTAGATTGTTTACGTATGTATTTCTCAAATGTATCTTAAATATCTTCTTAAACTCACCTGTCGCTGTAGATAACATTAAAAGATAGTTATCTGAGCTATTTTTTATGCAGAAGGGGTCTGTGCACTATAAAACATAAAAAGCACATTTAGTTTAATTTTTATATTCTCGTGCTATGTTTCTAAGTTATTATAAAATTAATGTTCAGAAAGAGAAAAATATATGTCTGGATATTTATGAATACTTTTTGACCATTCTGTAATTTGAATTACAATAATTTATTTTGAATGATGTGTTTATAGCAACAAATTTAAAAATATGTGTACATACAAAAAGATAAATCTGCAATTTTAATTGAATTGGAAGGTCTTAAAATATATAAATATTAAAAGTTCAATTTCATACTCGGGCTTAAAAAGCTACCAGGTCAATAGTGACGGATTGTATGTCCCAATGTTTATTTATGGAGAACACTTTCAATATATATTTATTACCGAATTTATTAAGTATTTAATATTTTCAAAACCAAAATAGATCTTAATTTTTTAATTAAAAATTTTCAGCTTTTGATTTAATTTGGGCGGAATTTAAAAGTTTTTCGTAGTGGTAACCCTATCAGAAAGTTTAAAAATTATATATTAATATAAAAATTAAATAAAGTTTCGTGATAATTAACAGTTTAATTAAGACATGTTAATATAATTTTTATGTCACCATTCTATTACATATAATGTTATAAACTATTTATAATGGAATTGTCACAATTAATAAAACTGCAGGTGTTCTTAACTGCTTTACTTACTTTTATGGAACATTGTTGAAAAAGCCGTGAAATGTCACCAATGAAAAAATAATTCATCAATGTTGCCGTATTACTATTGCAACATGACTTTCCCAGGAAGTCAATCCATGGAAAAAGTAGCACCGAAAGCTACTCGTACACGCCATGCAATTCATAACACCTTTGAACAATCGCTCGAACACAAGAGTTTCGTTTAGAATTGTCAATTGGACCTTAAGCACCACATAAAAACTTGAACAGAAATCTGTGGTAGAGCTGTTCGGCAACTATATGGCGGTCATAGTTATAGCCATGTAAAATTTCTTTAATTATAATGAACAGTACATCATACAACAGTACATCATATTAGGGGGATTCTCTTGCTCTTGCAAGATTGCAGATTGCAAAAATCCTATACCGAAATATACAAGGGCACGAGAGCACCCATTGCAGAATCTAGCGTTATATGAACGGCTAATTCGGTCAATTTATTGCACATTGCTATTGTGAATTGCCGCACCTTCTGCATTCATTCTTAACAAAAAAAAGCTAACAAATCTTTACACTTTACATTTACATTACATTCCTCAACAATTTAACGTCAAATTATGTATTTAAGTAAAATGACAGCTAGCACAGAGTTGCAGTTATTTTTTTACGTTTCATTGCACGAAAATAAAAACGGGTCTGATATATTTTACAGCCCTTGCAAATATTTTTTGCGTGTGTTTGTTGTTGTGCCGTTGCATTAGGTAGAAAAATCAGTAATTCGTGCGCCGTGCAAGGGTTTTGTAAGAGCAAGAGAATACCCCTATTTATATAGTAGCTCAGATATTTATATAGTAAAAAAATATTTTATATTTAAAATAATTATAAAAGTATAATGTAGTTCAAACTATTTTTTAATAATAAGCTTTAAAAGGCAAAAAAACAAATGTAGTTTTTCTCTTAAAGAAGGGAATTAGTATTTCTTCAATATGGTAAGGCCGAAGTTGCGTCGCAATTGTTGTCTCCGTATTCTCCTTTTGGTAATTTTTTGTCTTCCTTCTTTCACTTTGCTTCTTGTATTTGTTGGCGAAAGTGATTTTTCGGTTTGGTTAATTTTCACAGCTTTGTGAATCTTATGTGCTCTTATAAATAGAAACTTTGGTTTGCGTGTGTGGATAATTGACTATGAAAAGCTTTTTCAGAAAAATATGTTAATTTAATTATAATAGAACTTTGAATTTCAATTGGTGAAGAAATATTGAAAAAAAAAGATATATAAAAAGTGTATGAACAATGGAAATAGAATCCCGTACGATGTGAGGGATAGATGTTGGGAGTCTGGTTAAGAGACATCGTAAGCGGTATTGCAGTGCGAAGGGATTGGTAGACCAATGTGGCCAATTCCAAGTTAATGCTCAGTAATTTCCTTCGATTCGCTTCGATTTCTTCATTGCAATTTTCCCTTGTCACAATGTACATTTCATGTCGTCGTTTATCGTTTCTTATACTTTCGTACTCTGGTGGTCGATTTTGAGTTCTTGTTTTATTAAATTCACTTCATACAATTTTATGGCCAGAAAAAGTCAAATGTGCGAACATAAAATTATTGTAGAAAAAGAGGAAAATTTATAATTTACGAAAAGTGTGAAATATTTGTAAATTTTAGTGTTTTCGTGTGATTAGAATAAAAAAGTATTAAAAAAAATTATATTTAAAAGTGAAATCCGCCCCAATTTTACCTGAAACAACGATTTCAAACGACTCTTACTGCGCAGTCGACAGAGATACAAACGCTAAGGTTGACGCTGACGTTGCTTGTGACGACAGTTACGGTTTTGGTGAAAAAGTGCAGTGTACCTGAATGCCCTTTACACACGTATTTTCAGTGGATCCCGCTGCTGCGTTCCTTTTTGCTTGAATTTGGCAACAGATTTGTGCTTTCGTTTCGTCGGCGCAAATCGAATCGTCAAAGGTACACTGCGTAATACTCGAGAAGCGAACAGACACGAGCTTCCCAGCATCAGTAGTCAGTGCGTTTACAATTTAGAAGCAAACATTAAATTTAAAAATACCAATTAAAAGCGATGAAAGAAAAGCAAACTAACTGTCTATAGTTTCAGCATCAGCTGAAATAACATCATCCAGATTCAAGACAACACCAATAAACAGTAGACGAAGAGTTTTAGCGGAAAGGAGTGTCTCTGACACCCCCCTTAGTGGTGTATTTCAAAGTCTATAGTTGGTATATCCAACTGAATTGCACAACAAGAGGTAAACGTGCACACGCTGACAGTTTCGAGATGGCTTGTTTGAACACATTAAAATTGGAAATAAAAACACTGGAAAAAATATTTAACAAAAACCACGAGCGCTTTCAGATACTGAATTCCAGTGTCGACGAATTGACATGTCGCTTCATTGGCAAAAATGGCAAGCGATATGATATTCACGCAAATATTACGGTAAGTAATGTTCATCAATATAAGAATATATTTGGATAAACATAAATGAATTTAAACAGTTGGGTTTTAGAATAGCATCGCCCGATTTCGAACTTAAAATGGGTATGTCCAGTTAGAGTAGTATAGTATATACATATGTATACAGTTGCCGCTAACTTATGCTTTTTTTTTTTAGATATTTGCATTTAAAGTTCAAATAAGTGAAAAAAATTATTTATACCAATACCAAAGTTATTTTTTTGATGCGCGTCCGAAGGCCGCTCACGCAATAAGGAGTTTTACACGAAAAAAACTTAAAACATCCCATGTTGGATCCACCAGGGTTATTTTTTTGAAGCCAAAGGCCGCCAACGCCAAAAAGAGTATTAAAGGGGTATTCTAGTCTAGAAATCAAATTTTAGGCAGTTTTTTGAATTTTATTTAAAAAAAAAACCAAAAAATATTTTTACTATCCATTTTTTATGGTGTTTTTATTGATATCTTAAAAATACAGAAAAAAAAACTTTATAAAAAAATATTAAAAATCAAAATAATTAGAGGAGGGAGAGACAGGTGTAAAAATATGGCGCATTCTGGTGACATTGATCCTGACTCTCCTGTTGGTCTAAAAAAAATCGATAGAAATTCTTAATCCATAAGGATGCTGCTATAGTCCCTACCTCAGGGAACACGAAATTTTTTTTTTTTTGAAAATTGACGACTGCTTGAAAATAAAAATCATTTTTAACGCTTTATTTGAAATTCCTGAATTTTTTTAAAATATGAAAAACAAAAATTTTGACACGATGCTGGTAGGAACGATAAAGGATTATATAAAGAAGGTTCACACAAAATTTCAAATAAATCGGTTGTATAGAACTTGAGATACCGGTACCTTGTGGAAAAAAGTAGTTTCGAGAAAAACGCGTTTAAAAAAGTGAGTCAAACCGAACCGGGCTAGGTACTGCGTCACTAAAGTAACTGTAGCTATTAAAATAATTTTAATTTTTAAAAATCTTTTGGAGGATATGTTCTTAAGGGTCTAAACTTTAAATATATAAAAAAAAAAATCAAATTTTTCAAAATTCTAGAATAGAATATCCCCTTAAGCTAAAAAAACCTTAACGCACCCCAGTGGCAGGTAATAAAAAGATTTGTTCAAAAGGCAACTGCAAAAATCCCTTTTTGGGGTATAATATATTTTCTTTATTTTCTTTTTAATTCATTTACAAAAATTTATTACTTGAGACTGCAACCTTTTAGACGTTGTTAAATAAATAGACTTGAAAATAAATTTAATATTGATATAAACCTATTTTTGCACTATACATATAATATAAAAAAATAGTAGTGTTAGTGGACATAAAAAAGCAAAATAAAAGTGTAAAACTAATTTTAAATCGAAAAAGTCCGTACTTCAAATAGTGGTAATTTTCAACTTTAAACAGCGGCTACAACTATATATATTTTTGATCTAGAGAATCTCTATTCGACCATATTGATTTTCCCAAAATCCCGTGACGGTATAGATACTAAAGTTTTCCCCCTACAATTGATCAGACTGGGAATCAACCTGCCTAGTAGTCCATTGACCATAGAGGTACTTGTGGCGTTGTGAAAAATGAAGTGTGAATGGAGCGTGGAACTAAAGAAAATTCTTGGGGCGGGAACTGCTTTATGAAAGTGAAGTTAGCGATCATGAAAGTATCCTTTTACAGATAAACTATTTTCGCTAGTACTGAAAACTATTTTTAATTAACGAAACTATGCAAAAACTTTCGAAAATTAAAACTCTGTTATTCCAAAGGTTTAACGTGGTGACCATCCCGCTGCTGTAATGATTTAGTGTGGAGTTTCTTTAAAGGCTCTAAATCTTTTCATTTGTGCTTTAGAAGGCGGGGTTAAAGAGTTAAACAATACTTTCATCGATTGAGAGCATTGAATTTTCCAGCAAGATTCTGCTCCATCACAGTTTCTTCAGAAAAATTCCTCGTCTAATAGCTGCGGATTAATCGTCTGGAAGACCATATTGTTAATCACGGGATTACAGTTGTGACCAGAGCCCTCTCGAATACCTAACAGAAATTTGCAGAATCTCAAAAAAGGTTCGGATCGAGCAACGACGTCAATGCCAGTAGAAAGTAGACAGTTATGCGGAAGCAAAATGAGTATTTCCAATAAATTTGTACATCGTGCATAATTAAATAAAATTAACTTTATTAAAAAATTTATTCTATTTTCACTCTTATAACGGCCTGAATAAGATTTTGCAACATCTAAATATATATCCCCTTTTGATCCTTGCAAATTGCAATAAAAGCAAGAGCTTAAAATTGAATTATTTTATTTATATTATTAATTCAGTTTGAATTTTATTTATTCTATTTTCATTTTTATAACGGCTTGAAATAAGATTTTGCAACATCTAAAAATATATCCCTTTTTGATCCTTGCAAATTGCAATAAAAGCAAGAGCTTAAAATTGAATTATTTTATTTATGTATGTTATTAATTCAGTTTGAGCTCATATTATATTGGACTAAAGAGAATGAATATTAGTTGCTTTTTGCTTTAAAATTAATATCACAACTCTTTTCATCGATTTCGTCGGATTGTTACCCTATTGCAAAATGTTGAATATTGAAAATATAAATACTGGATTTACACTGTCGGCGAGACTTGCTCTGGTGGTATTTTTTATGTGCTCATACCTGCCAAGAAGTTTAGGAATGGGAGAATCATTGAAGGAGTCAGCTTTCTTTACGGATAAGCTCACGGAAGTTTGGTGAAGAAGCTATTAAGGTAGAAGTAGAGGCACCTTGATCTTACCTACCTTGCATTCCATATTAGTTCTAGTCTAACCAGACAGATCGAGAAATTTCTAAGGTTAAAGAGGTTAAAAGAATGTGTTTTTCCGCTTTGCTATCATTAGCATGAAAATATCTTGCAGGAACAGTAGCTCTATCTCCATGCAATTTTACTCGACTGTCCCGTAATTGCGAAATCAAAGTTAAATACCAAAAAAGGTCAAAAACCACAATCATCTGGTTGTACCAGAGGGAATTCAAGTTAAAATCTTAGCAGGTTAGTAATGGGTTCAAGGTGTTTTGTCGCAACTAAATTTTAGGGAGTTTTTCTATGTGACACCAGAATATGAAGAATTGGTCTAATTACATAGAACGAAGCGCTGAACTAAATTAGAACGACATTACATTTCCTTCACAGGAGATCAATGAATACCTTATTGGAGTTAAATCCACTGAATGACTTTCTATAAGTTAAACCAATACCAATTACATAATAAAAAGTCGAGTTACCTTTATAAAGCACAATAAAGCTTGGACATTTGTGTTAATTATAGATGTGTTAAAAAATTGCTTACATTATCTGTTCACCACATAGATAACAGGTGGGGTAACATAGCCTCAGTTTTTGTGATTGCCTCTTCATTGCTGCTAAGTTTATTTACAAGGAGCATTCTCTTGATTTCTGAAAAATGAAAATGTCACAGGGGGCCAAATTTAGAGAATACAATGGATGCAGAAACAAATTGAAGTCCAATTTAAGAAGTTTTGATGCGTATTCATTGATTAGTGACACGGTTGTCTTGGTGAAACAGCACTTTATTTTTCTTCGACTATAGCCGTTTTTTCGCAATTGTCCTTCAAGAGCTACAAAAGTTCTGCATTTTTCCTTTCGAAGAAAGTCGATAAATATTATATCAAGTACTAAAACATTGATGCCATAACTTTGCCAACCGACTTTTGTGTCCTTCCACACTTTGGGGTCGGTTCATCATGCGCAGTCCACTCACTGACTGTTGATTTGACCCCGGTGTGAAAGGATGGAGTCATGTTAAATTCATTGTTACATATCGACGCAAAAATTCCATTTATTAAAGCTTTAAATCCTCCTCAGAATTATTCATTTACAACATATTTTCAGTACGATCTTTTAATATCTTTAAAGTCGAAGTCCCTCGAACAACTTCACTTTACGCGCATCTGAAGTTATTTTGGGGACTTTTTTGACGTTTTTGTCGGTAAAAGCCTCTCGGATTTTATCCGGCCAAGGGCTGTTTTTTCGGCGATCTAACCCCGTTTGGATCGGTGAGAGTTAATTTAAGTTTGTCCACTGCCATCATCGTCTTCGGTGGTCATTTTGCTTCGTTCAAATTTACCAAACCACTTTTCAACGATTGATTTCCCTGGTGCGGAGGCCAAAAATGTTGATAAACGCAAACCTTTATTTAACATTATTTTTTTCCAAAAAAGCAGTGCACACTAATTTCTTTTTAACCAATTTTTTGTAAAATAATATAAGTAGCTTCATCTAAAATGCTACATCTCATAAACAGTTCGATAGCTGTCAATTTGTACACGGATTCTTCAAAGGTAGGGGCTGACTAAATATGGACTTAATGTTAGTATACATCTACAGTCATGGACAGAAAAATAACACACTTTCGAAATAAGTTTTCAGATTTATTAAGTAAGTAAATCGTAACAATTTTTCACGTTAGTGTATGGCTTGACTTCCACAACTTATAACGGTAAGCGCCATTATCATGCTTACTTTTGTTGTTGTTACTCCTTTCACTCGGAAGTAACAAAATTTGATTGGACAATGAAATAGCACACTTTTAGTTATTTGTACAAATATTCATTATTAATTAACAATCGTGCAAAAAATACGCTGTTTTGATTATACATATGTATGTATATATAAAAAAATTAACATATTTAAAAAATGGGCAGAAATGTGGATTGTACTCTGAAAAAATATTTGAACGCACAAGAAAAGGCAAAAATCCAACTAAGATAGCTGAAACTATGAGTTGTTTGAGAAAAATGATATTCATCCAACTCTTTTTTACACGGTAGATACGTTCCTCGGAAATCCGTGTAAAAAAAGAGGCGTTTCTTATAGTAAAATGGGGGATACGTTCCATGTTATCTGAAAACCGTGTATGATAAAATAACGAACTATTTACTTCGAAAAACTGTGAAAAAAATGTTGAAAACTCTAAAATAACAGATATGCATACAAATTGTATTTTAAAAAACATAATTCATACAGGTGAAAAATTGGTAGAGCAAGCAAAAAACAAAAGAAATGTGTTAATCCAGAATTAAGAACAGAAAAATTTTAATAGAAATAAAGAAAAAATATTAACATACATAGCAACGTATTTATTCGTCGCTACTTGATAATACTTGCGATTAACTGGACTAAAGTCGGCAACATCACTGGAGATATTTCAATTGTCGGACTACTTTCCGAAAGGGTTTGCGCCGTCGACTTTTTTAGAAAAAAAAAGTTTCTCAACCGTGTAATTCAAATCCGTGTAAAAAGAAACCGAAAAAAGAGTTGGGTGTACAACGAAATCATTTTTATTAAAAGTGATCCAAATTTGATCAAAAATAAAAAAAAACTGCAAAGCTATTGGAAGTGAATCAACGAAATTAATTAATAGAGTCATCTCGAAAAGCAAGGCTGATTCGTTTAAATCATCCCGAGATTTTATGGCGAAAATAAACAACGAATTTGGGTTTAACGTATCCAGTAGACTTGTACGAAGACGTCTAAATGATGGTTAGTTGTATGGACGAATGAGAAAAAAACACATCTGTCAAAAAAAGCAAAAGAGCCTCAAATTTTAGAAAAGGGTTCTGTTGAGCAATGAATTTAAGGTGGACTGTATCGGATACGATCGAACTCCAGATACACTACAAAACTGTTAAGCATGGCGGAGCGTTTTCCTGTTACGGTGTTTGACTATTGGTAAGGATAGATGGCAGTATGGACCAATTTGCATACCTAAACATTCTCAAATATACCATGGAACCATTCGATTTGAACCCGATGCCAGTGAATTGGATTTTTATGCATGACAATGATCCAAAGCACGCAGCTTAAAGTGTGAAGGCTGGCTCGCTGCAGAAAGTATTGAAAATTTATGGAACGATGTTAGGATACAGATTGCCAAGAAAATTTTAAAAAATGCGGAATAACTTTGGACTGGATTGATTCCAGGCATGGTACGCAATCCCACAAAGGAGGTGTTAAATAGTAGTGGAGAGCTTGCCCCGACGATTGATAGATGAGGAATGCACCGCGACTTTAAGTCAATAATACTTATTAAATTGCTAATAAATTGATTTAATTTCCGCAGAACCGCCCCACCGTGTTATTTCTGGGTCTAGACCTAAACACGCAATTAATTAAAAAAATGAATCATTGTATTTTAAAGAACTGTTGAATAATTTTTTTTTTAATAACTCATTTATTTCTCACTTTATGTGATGCTATTGATTGTTTATATCAAAAATGTACATCTTTTTATTACATGTTTTATGTATATGTACATACATCAGCCTACGAACTTTTCAGCCCACCTGTTACACGAGATTTGGACATATGTAATCAACATTGAAAGTAATGAAATGTAATATATTAATATAGGCTAAGTGAGCATGGCATGGAAAATACGTACTTTAAGTATATAAGAAGTAAAACACGCATGGACACTAAGAATAAAATATTTCCAAGGAACCCTCTGTGTTCATGTGTTGTATTCGTCTTTATGTATTTATATAGGTAAATCTATCTATATATGTATATATATTTATCTACATATATATATATCTATTTTCATTCATATTTGTATATATACTGTGTCCAGTTTGATCTAAATTAAAAAAAAAATATGATAGTTTATATTTCAACACAATTCATATACTTATATAAAAAGTATTGTTATAATTTCCGTAAAATACCAAATGGAAAATTATTTTCTCAATGTCAATTAATTATAGCAATCATTTTCAAACCTTTACAATACAATTTTTGACTTAATTTGTAAATAATATTTTCGAAACATTGATTAGTTTATTGAAATATATATTTAAATCATAGCTACAGCAATTCGTCGCCGGATCTCACAGTATGGATATATGCATAGTTTCATATACATACATATACATATATATGTATGCATGCATATACATATTTATTATATTATGGAGTGATAATAAAACGTCCCACTAAATATTATTTTACCCGTTAATTTACTTCTTAATTTGCTCTCTAGACTTAATTGTTCTCTCTCTGCTACATAGCTCTGTTGCTAACGCTCCTTGACATTGCACTCTATTCTTTAGTCGTATGATATCTATACACATCACATTCAGTCTGAACCGAAACCTCAATCTCTCACTGCCTCACTGGTTACAGACTTTTGTATGCAGCTTTTTATTGTTTTTAATTTTTACGATTTCTATTCCAATGCAGGCTTTTACACATCGATTTACACATAAGCAAAAAAGGTGACATTGTCTACATTTTGGGTTATCCTTTACATGTCCCTGATACTAACTGCAAATCGTACCAACATTTTTAAATATATATTTATATCCAAACGTACATAATCTTCCAACTTACTCTATTTTACCCCTTCCTTGTAGGCCTTTATGGATTGTTTCAGTGTATGTGTGCAGCCTTGCTGCTATTTTTTGTTTTGTCTCTACGTTCTTTTTGTGGGTGTTATTTACATGTTGTTTCTCTTAGCCTGGTGTTTTTCGCTCGTCTTTTACAGTTAATATTTTCGACAGATGTGTTGTGTTATTTTTTTCTGCTTCTTACAGGCTTTATTGTTGTAGTGGCTTTTGTTTTTTGTGTTGCGGCGTTTAATAAATTATGATTCGTTGCACTTTCTGCCTCGGTCCGGTTCAATGCTCCAATAAAAGGTTAAATTACTTTGCACGTTTTTTACTTTTGTTTTCTCTTGCTCTGGTCTGGTTTTGTTTGTGTCCTCATTCCTGCTCCAAAGCACCATCTTCCATCTGAATTTTTAGTATATACTTAGACTCGTTTATAAATTTTAACTATAGTTTTTGAACATATTTGCATAATTTAATACTCTTATACGTTCTCGTATACGAAGTATGTGTGTGGTGCTTTATAATTTTTTTATAACTGGAATTTTGTAATTTGAGTACAGCGTTTAAGTTAAACGGTCAAAAATGATGGAATTCCTTACGCTTAATTAGTATGTTAGCTGAAATCTTAAACAACTGTTTTTCTTACGAAGGAAGCACTTGAACAATTACATAGAGTGCAATCTAGAGGAATTTATCAATGCACAGTGATGAAGCAGTGTACAATATTTCTCCGAGTAGTGTACTGTTTGTTAAGGGGGTATTATACTCTAGAAATCAAATTTTGGGCAGTTTTTTGAATTTTATTAAAAAAAAAAACCAAAAATATTTCTACTATCCATTTTTTATGGTGTTTTTATTGATATCTTAAGAATACAGAAAAAAAATTTTACAAAAAAAATATTAAAAATTAAAATAATTAGAGGTGGGGGAAGAGACAGGTGTAAAAAAATGGCGCATCCTGGTGACATTGATCCTGACTCTCCTGGTGGTTTGAAAAAAAATCAAAACAAATTCTTAATCAGTAAGGATGCTGTTATAGTCCGGGAACACGAATTTTTTTTTTTTGAAAATGGCGACTGCCTGAAAATAAAAATCATTTTTTACGCTTTTTTTTTTAATTCCTGAATTTTTTTTAAATATTAAAAACAAAAATTTTAACACGATGCTGGTAGGAACGATAAAGGATTATAAAGGGTGATTTTTTAAGAGCTTGATAACTTTTTTAAAAAAAAAAACGCATAAAATGCAAAATCTCATCGGTTCTTTATTTGAAACGTTAGATTGGTTCATGACATTTACTTTTTGAAGATAATTTCATTTAAATGTTGACCGCGGCTGCGTCTTAGGTGGTCCATTCGGAAAGTCCAATTTTGGGCAACTTTTTCGAGCATTTCGGCCGGAATAGCCCGAATTTCTTCGGAAATGTTGTCTTCCAAAGCTGGAATAGTTGCTGGCTTATTTCTGTAGACTTTAGACTTGACGTAGCCCCACAAAAAATAGTCGAATCCATGTGGTCGAATAACACAAACCCAATTGCTGCGAACGGCGACGAATCGACATTTCACGGTCTTCAGCCACACTCTCAGAAACAGACGCAATATTCTCTTCTGTACGCACTGTACGCATTCGTGTGGTTGGTTTAATGTCCAATAAAGTAAACTGAGTGCGAAACTTGGTCACAATCGCATTAATTGTTTGCTCACTTGGTCGATTATGTAGACCATAAATCGGACGTAAAGCGCGAAACACATTTCGAACCGAACACTGATTTTGGTAATAAAATTCAATGATTTGCAAGCGTTGCTCGTTAGTAAGTCTATTCATGATGAAATGTCAAAGCATACTGAGCATCTTTCTCTTTGACACCATGTCTGAAATCCCACGTAATCTGTCAAATACTAATGCATGAAAATCCTAACCTCAAAAAAATCACCCGTTATAAAGAAGGTTCATACAAAATTTCAAGTAAATCGGTCGTATAGAACTTGAGATAATGCCGGTACCGTGTGGAAAAAGTAGTTTCGAAAAAAACGCTTTTAAAGTTTAGGAGACAATTCTAGTGAGCACGGATGCCCCCTCACAAAATCGGCTGTATCTCCGAAAATAAGTCGAATTTTAAAAATTTTATTATATTATTTTTGAAAGTCTAAACTTTAAATATATGAAAAAAATCGAATTTTTCAAATTTCTAGAGTAGAATACCCCCTTAAGCAGAAGCTAGATTATTATCGTCAATTTCGCCTGGCCAAGATTGGGTATTTTACAGCACTAGAGCGAAAAATCATTAGTCAAAGGTTCCAATTGAATATAGCATTATGACCGGCGTCTCACCAATGACTTGTGTATTATCATCACTCCAAAGACAATTTCTATTATTAACGTACCAATTCAACCAAAACTGAGCTTCATCGCTGAACAAAATTTTCTTCTAATGGAATAACCAGCTCTGTTTATTAGGAGTTGACAGATCAAACTGAGTATAAATCATGGATGACATGAACCAAATTTTTTGATTCGAGGAGGCGCTGCCAAAGTTCACATTTTTTAGAACATTTGATGGTGCCACAAAAGGAATAAATGTGTTTTGATGTTTGTATTGTATTTCATGGGTATTTTCCGGTTTCCATTACATATAATATATAAAGTTAAAATTAGCTTAACAAGCCGTATTTTCGGCCCAAATACATATTTGTACATATATATTTTAATCACAAAGAATTTTCAAAGTTAATTTTTAAAACTCAATAAAACTAAATATTTTAATATTTCAACACATACAATTTAAGTAACCTAAACCGTATCCTTACTTATTTCTTATATACTTAATATTCAAATGTCTTTCGATAATTTATACGAAATTCAAAGTTAAGGGGCTATACCAGTGTGACACTCTAATTTTTTTTTTTTACTTTTTTCGATAGTTTATATATTCAAAAATATCCCGTGAAATCGGCAAGGTCGTATCTTGAAAAGTTTTTGAATGGCAGCGTTCTAAACAGCCACGGCTCAGAGGTGCAAACATACATACATATGTATGTATGTATATAATAAGTGAAACTTTAAACGCGTTTTTCTCGAAACGACATTTTTCAAAATTGCTGGCATCATAACAATAAAACGCAACGAGAAGTTGCCCGACCGACTTCAAATTAAAACTAGGTGTAGTTGAATACATTTGCTATATAATGGACTACGATCTGTTTGATTGGTTGAAAATTTTCAATTTTTCATTAAAAAAAACGTCAATTTTTTTCGTAAAAAAAAAAAAAAAAAAAACGATTTTTTTTTCAAAATTACGGAATTTTTTATTTTTTGATATTTTTCAAAGATCGTAGTTCACTGTATAGAAAATATACATATTTAGGTTTAATAAACATTTTGAATTTTTTTGTTTCGGCAACTCATTCAACCGGAATCATGCCAGCAGTTGAGGCACTTTTTTTTCGGCACTTCCGCAGACAGCACATAACTCCGTTATTTTTCGTTATATTTTTGTGAAAAAAAAATGTTTAATAGCTAAAAATATACTTTATTACGTCCATAGAACGTTGAAACATTCAATCTAGAACTTTCTTTTAAAAAATTCACGAAAATCGCCTAAATTTTCGTGCGTTACACTGGTATAGCCCCTTAAAATAACATTTGCAGGGAATTTTAACCAAAATATACATATGTGTATATTCGTTGAGATTTAAAATAGCTGCTCTTTATAAAACAGAAATATATAAAATCGTATATCTCGTACAGCTCATCGTTCCATCGAATGCGATATTCGCCGTGGCCAACGCGCAAAGGACCATAAATCTTTCGCAGAACTTTTCTCTCCAAAACTCGCAACGTCGACTCATTCGTGGTTGATATCGTCCAAGCCTCTGCACCATATAGCAGGACGGGAATTATGAGCGACTTATAGGGTTTGGTTTTTGTTTGTCGAGAGAGGACTTTGCTTCTCAATTGCCTACTCAGTCCGAAGTAGCACCTGTTGGCAAGAGTTATCCTGCTTTGGATTTCTAGGTCTGACATTGTTGGTGGTGTTTGCGCTGGTTCCAAGATAGACGAAATTATCTACGAGTACAACCTCAAAGTAATGATTGCCAACAGTGACGTGAGTGCCAAGTCGCGAGTGCGACGACTGTTTGATGACAGAAGATATTTTGTCTCGCCCTCGTTCACTGCCAGACCGATTCTGATGGTGTTGCTCAACGTCAGTTTACACAGCCATATTTGTTTTGCGGGGATACCAGATTCAGACATGCGGCAATAGAGGCAGTTCGTTTTCGTGCTGTCGAAATCAATGAAGAGGTAGTGTGTGTCGATTCTTCTTTCACGGGTCTTTTCTAAAATTGTATATGCATGGTGAATATCTGGTCGATTGTTGATTTTACAAGTCTAAAGCCACACTGATAAGGTCCAATCAATTTGTTGACGGTAGGCTTTAATCTTTCACATAAAACGCTCGATAGGACCTTATACGCCACGCTGAGGAGGCTTATCTCACTGTAGTTGGCGCAGATTATGGGGTCTCCCTTTTTGTGGATTGGGCAGAGCACACTTAAATTCCAATCATTGGGCATGCTTTCGTCCGACCATATTTTGCAAAGAAGCTGATGCATGCTTCTTATCAGCTCTTCGCTGCCGTGTTTGAATAGCTCGGCCGTTAATCCATCGGGTTCCGCTGCTTTGTTGTTCTTCAGACGGATAATTGCTATTCGAACTTCTTCATGGTCGGGCAAAGGAACGTCTGCTCCTTCGTCATCGATTGGGGAATCGAGTTTGCCTTCTCTTGGCGTTATACTCTCATAGGTGAGCTCTTTGTTGAATAATTTCAATCTGTCATGTCTTTCTGTACTTCAGAAAGACAAGCTTAAACTAATAATTATTTTTATGTGATATTTGGCACATAGTTACTGACAGTCATAAGAACCTAGAAGATAAGTATTTCGACCAATAAGTTTTCGCACGATTTACGATATTTACTTCAAACAATGAGTGAGTAGTGTCCAGCTGCTTTGTGTACCAAGTCGGATTTACTTGAATCCTTGGATTGAGAAAATAACATCAATCAGTTAGGGAAATCGTCAGCAATGATATAGATGATTTTATTTGTCATTAAATTGTCAAATTTTAGTTATTTTAGGTAATACGAAATGATTCACTACAAAAGTCCAATTAAATATAATGACTGTTTAACAATTACCACGTAAGTGACATGTGTATTATTTTTATGCGGAAATAATATAAGCGACATATAATGAAATAACTGTAAGTATGATTCTCCTAAACGAACATAGTAGGTAAACTATGTGTTTATATAAAATAATGAATGTGTTTTTGAAAATGGGACAAAAAATGGCTACTGTTTCTTATGGGGAGAGAAGATGGCAAACGTGTATGTAATGATATGCACAGCTATTTATAACTATCTTTGGATTTTGAAAGAAAAAAACTGTCATATTTATAAGTTTATACTCACCTAGTTGCACAGGGAAAACCCGCAATAAAGATTGGCTTTTTATAAAATCAGCCACATTCAGTATCCTTCTGCTTCAATAAAGCTTTTTGCACGGTCCAAAACCATGTCGAACAAGTGATTTCCCTCGTTGGCCGGTATGGCCGCCAGTATGCCGGTGCAAGCCTTTTGAATGGCCTCTATGTCTGCATAACGCTTTCCTTTCATGGGCAAATGCATTTTTCCAAAAAGGAAAAAGTCACACGGTACCATACCAGGTGAATATGAGGAGTGGTTAAAATGTGATTTTTGGTCAAATAATGGGTCACAAATCGTCGATCGAATGTTGGATTCTGAGCAATTCTTGGTCGTCAGTCAATTTGTGCGGAACAAACCGTGCACACACCTTTCGTAAGCCCAAATGTTCGGTGCGATAAATCGATGTTTTGGATATGTTCAATTTCATTTCAGTGGTTTTCAATGATGATTTCGGCTGATTTTTGATGAATTCACTCACAGTTTCGATGGAATTTCCGGTGATCACGGATTTGGTTTGAGCCAGATGTTGATTGTCATTCATGTCCTCACGACCACTTTGAAAACGTTGAAACCACTCGCGCACTCTGCTACGGGATGGGCAATTATCGCCATAAACTTGTTTCATCAATTGAAACGTTTCTATAAAAGTTTTACCAATTTTAAAACAAAATTTAAAGTGTGCTCTTTGGTCGGAGCTCATTTCCACACCGATAACATAAACATACTGTCACTTAAAACGCAATAACTTCACTTCCAATCGATGAAATGTCATGAAATTCTCACTGGACAGTCGATAAAGATAGCAGATTCTACCGCACTAGTCAACATATAGATGGCGCTACGAAGGGCGCTAGATTTAAAAAGTCCTGTTTACTTTGAACATCACCTTGTATTGTGGCTCGAACTCAAAGAAATCCGTCAATCAACATTCATTTACACTTTAAAATATACCGTCTGTAAAATTCGATTTTTTGGCGGCTATTGTTTAATCTTCAGAATCAAATTTTTAAGAGAGATTCGACGGACAACAGTTATTCTAAGTTCTCAGGTTATTTGAAAAAAATCGCCTTTTTCTCTAAAACTTTGAACAATAAACCGAATATTTTGAGTGCTTTTCGCTACTGCTTGACCATAATCTGTGGCTGGTTTACCATTGTTTTGTGTTACATGATAATATTATTATAGCAATTATGTTATATAATATATTTATTCTTACGTGCGATAAAATATATTTCAACGTTGAGATAATAATTTATAAATTTATAAAGTCGCATGACAAACGTATAGTAAACGTATCAAGTTTTATAACGATTAAACCGCCAACAACCGCTGAGAATGTGAAACACCTAATATCCGACAGATATCAAGGTTTCAACTCACTTAAGGTCATAAATATACTCGCTTCTTTTTGTATTTCAGTTGTAATTTGTAGAAAATTGTGAATTATATATTTGGTATGGCCATGTAATAATTTGAATACTGAAGCACTTTACATATTTTTCTTAATAGACTACTAGATAAGCTGAAGTCTTTCTTTCGGACACTTTTTAAAATGAAATTATGGCTTTATTCGTCGACATATTTTCGTTCAACGTTAAGGGATTTGTATCGGTCAATCTTCTTGAGTCTGCAATTGATGAAATAATCAAATATTGCAAATACCGGTTAGATAGTGTGAGCTTTGAGACTTTCCAGATATCAACCTTCTTCAGTCTGCAATAGATGAAGTAATCCCCCAGGGCTCAAATATTGCAAATGCGGTGATTGGGAAACTAGTGCATAGGGTAATTTGCCATAACATTTGCGTTGCATCAACCCCACCTTTTTCATTGTAAAGACAAACAGCTGGAGTGGCATAAATTTTTACAGTATTCCAGTTAAATATATTTTTTGTGGCTCTGAAGTAATTTGAAAAAATGCTGCCGAGTGTTCTTTCATTAAGACCAGGTCTTTTCAGAAAATATACTTTACAGTCAAATGGACTAACTGGATTGTTGTAATTATCTTATTTTATCAGAGTTAGGGTATATACATATGTCCCAATATTACTAATTTTTTTTCTATGCGTATCATTCTTGTCCAATTTCTCCTTCGCGAAACTTTACATTAATATTTTTTTTTTACTTAAGAGATCAACATCTATTGTGTTCTCGAACAGAAGTAAAGGACCTGTATTTACTTTATAATTACCCCTAAACAATTATATTTTTATCGCCATGTTTTTGGGTTTTAAATAATGAATTCGGCACTTACATACAGTGCATCACAAAAATAAGTATGCACTGTGCCTATACGTTTTTTTTTTTTTTGAGAAAAAAATGCCTCAGAGCAAATATCAATATCCATTTTTTTCAGTTATTTCATATTTTAATTAAAATCAGTAGCAAAAAACAGATAATTTTTAAGATTAGAGAAAAAATTTTTAAAAAGCTAAAAATTACGTCCCTACAGTATACATATATGCAATAATAATGCTTTCCAAAAAAAGTTTCAACGGTTTATTTTTGAGCTTTGATGGGCCGTTAATATTTTATTGGATAGCCTTTGGATTTTTTTATTGCATTCAATCGGGATGACATGGACTTTACCAGTTTTTAGGTCACTGAAGTTGGAATCTTGCCCCCTTCTTCGATTAAAGCAGCTTTCAAAGATTCTTTGCTGGTTATTAAGTGTCTTGTGATTGTTCTATCTAAATAATCCCACAAATATTCGATAGGGTGCACATCAGGAGGTTGAGCTGGTGTTTTTAATTGTTTGGATGTTTTGTAAAGTAGCCATTCCTTAACAATGTGAGCGGTGTGTTTTGGATCATTGTCGTGTTGGAAGATAAATGATCATTTAAGTTCCAATTTGGCCGCACTTTCGTTTAAATTCGATATTAATATATTAAGGTAATCATATTTGTCCATTGTATGCTCAATGAATACCAGATTCCCTACAGCTGCCACCTCCATACCATGAGCGACTCACCACCATGTTTTACCATGGCAGCCATATTCCGTGGATCAAGCTCTGTATTAACTTTTCTCCATACTTTTTGATGTCCATCTGAGCCAAAAAATATAATACTCACTTTTATCTGAGAAAATAACAGAATTCCAGAAATGTTCTCTATGTTTACTTTCGTGCTTTCACAAACTTCAATCTTGTTTTTTTAATGTTGCTTATGAATGGCTTTTTACGGTCATTACGACCATGGTACGTATAACCAGCATCATATAGCAGTCGACAAATAGTTTGGGGATCGTAAGTTTTACTAATCTCATTTTTGATTTCAGTACGTACTTTTGGTGGACTTTTCTTCGGATTAGCCTGTATCTTGTGTGTGATAATATGCCGCTCCTTGGAATCAAATATTTTTGGTCGTCCAGATCTTTCCTTATTTTTTGTATTTTTCTACTATTTTTTGAATAGTAGAATTACTTTTTTTCCAATTTGCCTCTGACTTTTGTTTTCTTTATATAGTTTTATAATAACATCTTTCAAATCTTGTAACAGTTCCTTGCCGGGCTGCTCCATGATCAACATGTAATTGCAATTATCGATGAAATTTAAAGAAAACTTTGGAGAATTATTATTTTATAAAAAAAAAACAACTACTTATTGCTTCAGAAACATATGAACACTGTGTATCAATCGAAACCATACTGAAATGGTAAACTGCATACATATTTATGTGACGTGATTTTCGATTTTTACTGAGTAAATCTAACGTAACTGTCATATACGTGAAGACAATATTATGAGTAATTGTTTTTGTAAAAAACAAAAAAAATATATTTTTTTTATTTTGCAAATAAATTGACTTTTTTTAGCAATTTAGTGCATATTTATTTCTGTGATAACACTGTATGTAAGTTAAAACGTTAACGATTGTACCGAAACCTTTACAAATAAAAAAGTTTCCGTATGAGAGTTTGATTTTGATCGGTCAGTTTGTACGGTAATAATATTTTATAGTGGTCTGATATGAACAATTTGTTCGGAGATTATATCGTTGCCGTGAATAATAATACATGGCAAATTTTGCGAATATATATTGTTTTTAAATAAAAAATTTTCGAAATTTTATTATTATTTTAAAATTATATTTTTTTGTGACTACATTAGCTTTTCCGTTATTTCTAAAACCGTTAGCCTCCGCACGTGTTTGTTTCAGTATTTGCGGTAGTTTCGTTTGAGTAAGTTGTGAAAATAAGTAAAGTTGAACATGGTGTTGCCAATAGAAAATAAAGCAGAAATAGTAGCTTTACATAAAAATAAATTATCCAAACGTCAAATAGCTCGTGAAATGGGTATAAGTGATTGGAGCGTGCGCAATAAAACATAATTTAAAAATTATACGAATTTTAAAAAAAAAGGGTAAAAAAAACCTCGTCATGAACGACAAATTAAACGGATGTGCATTAGTGATCGCTTTCTTTGCTGGAACAATTAATGCAACGTTTTACAAAACCCCTTAAGGTTCAATGCAGAATGTCCTGAATAATCTTGGATTACGAGAGCGACGTCCGGCCAAAAAGCCCCTTCTCATTGCACGAATGAAAAATCAGCGACAAATTAGGGAAAGTCACACAAAACTTTGATTACATCAGATTGCGGGGAAAAGTTATTTTTTCCGACGAATCCAAATTTAAATTTTTTTGGACCCGACGGAAATGCCACAGTGCGTCGTAGCGGGAAAGGGGGGCGTATTTTGAAAAGCTGTGTTTTGCCCACAGTAAAGCATTCGCCCCTATAACCAAGTTTGGTATTGGGTAGCTAATTATTCTAAAAGTATCTGTGAATGCCGAAAAATACATTAGGGAAATTTTTAGAGAAGGCGTTTTGCCAACTACTTTAACAGCTGTCCGAACACACCCAAAAAGTTTATTTTCCCCAAAGATTCAGCTCCTTGCCATAGAGCCACAACGGTAACTAAAGCATAAAAATATTGAAATACATTTTTCAATAATTCATTACAAACACTTAAATAAATAGAGTTTTTTAGAATTGAGTCTCTCACGTGGCCAGGAAACAGTCCAGATCTAAATCCAATTCGGAACTGCTGGCATTATATGGACAAAAGGATAAAAGAAAAGCGTCCAAAAAGTCTAAAAGAAATGGAAAAAATTATTAAAATTGTGTGGAATGAAGAAATTAACAAAAATTATCTTCAATGTTTGTTTGCCTAAACGAATAGCCGTGGTTATTAGGAGGAGGGAGGAGGGGGGTTTCTACAAAAAAATAAGAATATTTTTGTCCAAAAAATTTTATTTTGATTTGTTATGTATTCTAATGCTAAATACAGATCATTTCAAACATAAAATATGTATGTAAATACCTAGATTCCAGCATTAGAAGATTCAACAAGCTGTCTCTGCATCGAAAAACTACCAACCAGATCGATCATGCTGTGATAGACGGAAGACACGTCTCCAGTGTTTTAGATGTGCGTGCGATCCGAGGTCCTAACATCGACTCGAACCACTGTCTTGTTGCAGCCAAAATTCGCATCCGCCTCTGTGCAGCAAAAAACGCACGCCAACAAACACAAGGATGGTTCGACGTCGAGAAGCTGCAATCACAACAGACAGCCGAACGTTTTTCTACTCGGCTTGCCCTCCTGCTCTCTGAGAGCACTCGTCAACAACTCGGTATAAGGGAACTGTGGAACGGCCTTTCAAACTCCTTACGTACAGCTGCAACCGAAACCATTGGTTTTCGAAAAATGCAAAAGAACAGCTGGTACGACGAAGAGTGTTGTGTCGCGGTGGAGAGAAAACAGACTGCCTACCTCGCAACGTTACAATCGACCACAACATGTGCGGGATGGGATAGATACCGAGAGTTGAAGAGGAAAGCGAGACGCATTTGCAGAAAGAAAAAGAAAGAGGCCGAAATGCGTGAGTATGAAGAACTTGATAAGCTGGCCGACAGGGGTGATGTTCGAAAATTCTACGAAAAAATACGGCGGCTTGCAGAAGGTTTCAAGACCGGAGCATACTCTTGTAGAACCCCCAAAGGTGATCTAGTCACCGATGACCAGAGCATACTTAAATTATGGAGGGAACACTTCTCCAGACTGCTGAATGGCAGTGAAAGCACAACACCGGGAGAAGGCGAACCCAATTCCCCAATCGATGACGATGGAGCAGACGTTCCATTGCCCGATGAAGAAGTTCGAATAGCAATTACACGTCTGAAGAACAACAAAGCAGCGGGACCCGATGGATTACCGACCGAACTATTAAAACGAAGAACTGATTAGGAGCATGCATCAGTTTCTTTGTAATCCATCAAAAAGGAGACCCCACAATCTGCGCCAACTACCGTGGGATTAACCTCCTCAACATCGCATATAAGGTTCTATCGAACGTATTGTGTGAAATATTAATGCCCACTGTCAACAAACTGATTGGACCTTATCAGTGTGGCTTTAGACCTGGCAAATCAACAACCGACCAGATATTCACCATGCGCCAAATCTTGGAAAAGACCGGTGAAAGGAGAAGCGACACACACCACCTCTTCGTCGATTTCAAAGCTACTTTCGACAGCACGAAAAGGAGCTGCCTTTATGCCGCGATGTCTGAATTTGGTATCCCCGCAAAACTAATACGGCTGTGTAAACTGACGTTGAGCAACATCCAAAGCTCCGTCAGGATCGGGAAGGCCCTCTCCGAGCCGTTCGATACCAAACGAGTTTTCAGACAAGGCGATTTCCTATCGTGCGACTTTTTTTTTAAATAAATGTTAAACCTTTGAAAAATATCAAGCCGTTTTTTTTATTGACTTTTTAAATTTAAAGTTTTATATGGCCCACCCGTTATGTATACTGTGCTTCATCAGGATAGCACACTTCGGAACAAATAAAGCTACAATTCTATAATTATTAGCGATTATTAACGAATAATTTTTATACCAAATAAAACAACAATTAGTACAACTCTTTTTTTTACATGGTAGATACGTTCCTCAGAAATCCGTAAAAAAAAAGTAAAAAAAAAAGAGGCGTTTCCTATAGTAAAATGGGGGATACGTTCCATGTCATCTGAAAACCGTGTAAGATGAAATAAAGAGCTATATTTACTTCGAAAAACCGTGTAAAAAATGTTGAAAACTCTAAAATATCAGATATGCATACAAATTGTATTTTAAAATACATAATTCATACAGGTGAATTGGTAGATTAAGCAAAAAACAAAAGAAATCTGTTAATCCAGAATTAAAAACAGAAAAATTAGAATAGAAATAAGGAAAATTAGTTACATAGCTACATAATTATTCGCCGCTACTTGATAATAAACGCAATTGTTTGCGACGAACTGGACTGAATTCGGTATCATCGCTGGAGATATCCATTTCAGCAATGTAAATACCATGCGAACAAAATGTGTAGGTAAGGGTTATCGAATAAGTGGATTTCCCAGTTACTACTATGTATGTTTATTTCAACAATGGTGCTAAGTGTGGTAAAAACAAACATAATTACAAAACGGTGATTTTGAAACCGTACTAGATTAAAAGTTTTTTACAAAAAAATTGTTTTTTCAACCGTGTAAAAAAAGAGTTGGGTGTACTTTTTCTTTTTACCATATTTTTAATAGTATCTTTTCGAAATCATCAATAAAAATGTATAAAGTTAGGTTACATTTCATAGCGCAATTTACAATTTGTATTAACTAATTTAAACTTCTGTATATTATTTTAATAATGAGTCAATCCCACCTTGTTGAGAATGATTTCAAAGATCCCATTGGGTAGTGAATCTTACAATTTTCAATATAATTTATAATTCCTCTTTAGTGAAATACTGCAAGTCAGACTCAAAAACTTTGCGAGCTAACCATCCACACAGCATTTCTATTCCGTTGATGTTAGGTGAATAAGGTGTCCACTTCATTAAATAGGCATAAATATCCGGACAGTGTGAATTTTGCAATTCGCACGTACCTTATTAGAAGATGGCTCCAAATATATATATGTAGTCGGTCCAACTTGTGTTCCTCCTACCGAAGATCTTAGCTATAATCGACCCTTCCAAAATTTGTTTGTTGTTCTAAAATTACAACATAGCTTCAATCAGACTTTAAGGCCATATGCAAAATGTAATCGTATTTATTTTCGGTAGTTTTTTGTTGAAAAAATGGTTTCAAATATGCAGCATTCGTTAGCACTCTTACTCACAGTATGTAACCTCACTTTAACACCAATATTTGCGTGGATTTTGGCGGCCGATTCATTGGAGGTTGATGATTTTCTCAAAGATTTTGCTACCTTTTTTCATGAAATATGAAAAGAATTAGAAAACAAAAAAATATGTTCCATAACTGTAAATTCATAACAAAAAATATCAGAAAATTTGTATTTAGGCTATATTTTCACAAATTTTTAATACCATGAGTTATTTTTTAATAATATATTTATAACTGGTTTTTCAATAGGTACGGTACAAAAGTAGACCGACAGGGAAAACCAACGACGTCATATTTTTCCGCTCTTTTGACATTCCTCTTAAGTAAGGTTTGTTTGTCATTTCATCATGGAAAGATATACTATCCAATAACGAGTGAAAATGTTTAAATTTTAATACGAAATTTGGGGTCAGTGGCCTCACCTTTAAGAACGGGTTTTTCAATAAGAGCGCTACAAAATTTTTTTTAATAAAACTAAAATTGGGTTCAAGGTCTGGTCTTCTGGCAAGCGTAACCGTGGTGGCCATGCAAAAGAAATCGATTCCATACATAATGAAATCGAATGAACTTTCACAGGAATAAAGAATTTCATTGACATCCCAAACCGTTTTTGATTTATTAAAAAAAAAAAAAAAAAAACGTCTGTAACGATCTTATTCCAATTCATATCACCTCTTTTGCTAATTATGCGATTTTCGAAGATAGGGCGTAAAAGATTGAGCGTAGCGTTTGCTGTATGGCACGTAGCGCCGTCCTGTGCCCCAAATGCGACAATTCTGCTTGTTAACGTAAACGCTTTCGGTAAAATTGACCATCTTCGGTTCTTTTTTCAATATTTCCCAGTTTTCTTCTAGTGAATAGTGACCCATTTCGTAAATTTTAGACTTTTTACTGAATATCTGTCACTTTCCGAATGGTATTTGACGTTTCCAATGTCGAAATATAGATAATTCAAATTTAAAACGCTAGATGGCCCACCCGTTACAAATTGAATACCGTTCAAAACAGTATAGTACGAAAAATTCACCTTCTTTTCACACACATTTCAGATTCGAAGTTGGTCCTTAAATTTGTGGTGTGAATATTGATAATAACATCACATAACTTCACACACACGAGCTATTTTTATTATGCTATTCATAGTCGCTATGACTTTTATTTTTCGCTTACTTAATTAATATCTAATTTTTAATGATTTATATCCTTTTTTTGCTTACTTTCAGGAAACGTATCCATCCTCGCCGCCCGTTTGGTTTGCAGAGAGTGAAGAGACAAGCGTAACAAATGCCGTACAAATACTTAGCAATACGAATGGACGTGATAATCATGTTATAAATCAGGTGAGTGAACTTTGTAGCGAATTTACACCGACCACCACTATCGCCTAGTTAAACATCATGGTCACAGCTGTACCACCGGCAAAGCAAATGGTTTTACATACAAAAACATATAGTAAATATGCTTGTATGTAGTGTGTAGAATATAGAATAGCGACCATTAGTAATAGTCTAACAGCAAAATCAACAATATTGCGTTGGTGTTTAATCTCCTTTTTTATTTAATCCGTGCGTTTGTTTGTTTTATCAGTTTGATGTACTCTTCGCTTGACGCTTTTGTAATGAATTTATGCACCTGTTGTTTACCCTTGTTTCTTGGTTCGTCCGTAGGTTGGCATATTACTACGTGAACTGTGCCGCCTGCACAATGTCCCACTGCCACCCGATATCGATAACCTCACAATACCGTTTCAATTGCCACCCCCAAGTGCGTCACCATTGCATCAGCAGCCGGCAGCGCAGCATCAGATCGAGGACATCGATTCGGATCAAGATGATGTAGAAGATCTTATATGCGAGAGCGAGCAGGAGAGTGAGGGCGACGAGGATCTACCATTGGAAATGGACGACGGACGCAGCGCGAATAAAGTTGAGGTAATTTTACACAAATACAATAAAATATTTACATGAATGCACTTGACTGATTTTTTTGTTTCGCAGAAGGATGAAATGGAAGTGGAACATCTGGCCACATTAGAAAGACTACGACAAAGTCAAAGACAAGACTATTTAAAGGTGAGTTGAATATATATGTACGAGTATAAGTATATACACATGTATTTCTATACATATATGTATATACATACATACATATACAAGGTTTGTTCCAAAGTAAACAGGGCTTTTTGAATCTAGCGCCCCTGGTGGCGCCATATATATGTCGATTGGTCTGTTTTATCTTTATCGATTGTCCAGTGAGAATTTTATGACTTTTCCCGTTGAAATTTATGGAAACGGAATTGAACATCGCATTTTGACCGAACATTTGGGCTTACGAAAGGTGTGTGCACGGTTTGTTCCGCACAAATTGACTGACGACCAAAAATTGTTCAGAATCCAACATTCGATCGACGCTTGTGACCGATTATTTGACCGAGCAAGAAGCTGTAGTGAAGCAGGAGGAGACTATTTTGATTAAAATAAATTGATTTTGTCGAAAAAACTATTTGTTCGTATTTTTATGGGGCTATACCAGTGTGACGCATGAAAAATTAAGCGATTTTCGTAATTTTTTTTAAAGAAAGTACGCGATTGAACATATTTAAACTTCTTTGAACGTAATAAGGTATATTTTTAGCTATATTTTAAGATTTTTTTTTTTACAAAAATGTTGAAAAATAACGGAGTTATGGGCTGTCTTCGGAGGGACCAAAAAAAAGTGCCCCAACTGCTGGCATGATTCCGGCGGAATGAGTAGCTGAAATCAAAAAATTTGAAAAGTTTATTAAACTTAAAGATATTTTCTATACAATGGCCTACGATCTTTGAAAAATATCGAAAATTAACAAAATGGCGTAATTTTGAAAAAAAGAAATCGTTTTTTAGGTGAAAAATGGTCGTTTTTTAATGCCAAATTGACAATTTTCAACCAATCAAAAAGATCGTAGGTCATTGTTTAGCAAATGTATTCAAAAATACTCAGTTTTAATTTTAAGACGATCGGTCAACTTCTCGTTGAGTTATGATGTCAGCAATTTTGAAAAATGTCGTTTCGAGAAAAACGCGCTTAAAGTTTCACTTATATTAGGTTGTCAAAAAAGTCTTGCGGTATTTTCGCTAGTTGGCGCTGAAAGCGCTAGTTCTAGTTTTATTCGTCGCATCAGTCATGCTATACCTTTTTTGGAAAGCTCATTTCAATAATGTTTGTCCTCTAAAAAAAAAAATATTTTTTTAAAGTGTCACACAAGTATAGCCCCTTAAGTCCTGTTTACTTTGGAAGATACCTTGCATGTACTTTGTATCTTTAGCAAATCAGCAAATACGAGAATTTCGTCTAACGAATAAGATATAATTGACTATGCTAAAAGTGAATATAAAAGAGATTGAGAATATTTATAGAATAGCTGAGCAGTTTCGCCATATCCCAACGTCTGAATATAAATCGGCCTCCTTCCGCTACTGAAATCGTTTTATTTTTATCGGTAGGACCTACCATGCATTAAAATAACAAGTTTATAATATTTTTATAATTTAAAATGTAATATGAAACACAGGTCATTTAAACAAATTTTTTATGGGGTTGGTCACCGTTCACTTATAGGAGTAGTTATAACATATCTACTTTTCTTCTTAGTCGATTTGAAATTAGTTTGGTTTGCACCACTGCATAAATACTATGTTTACTTCCGATATAACGCCGAAATGAAGATCTTAAGAATTCTTTTATTTTACATTGTGGTATTCTTCTAAGCAACATTACTTGCAGTATAAGTAAAGACGATCGAAAATGCAAGCAATCGGTCCATTTGACCTCTAATATATAAATACTCGCACATACGTATACATACGATTAATCATTACAAATTGCGATTGTACATAGCTTAATGCTCGACAATACTTAAACTTGTTTTGGTTTGTTTGTTTCTCTCATCAAAACGCAAATCTGAAGAGTATTTCTCCCTGTCATTACCAGTGCATTATAATTTTCTAGAAAGCTGATTCAGTTTGTCAATAAGAACGTTTAGCTATTATATGATATCAGACTTTGTCTAACCCTATTCTTTTTTGTTATTGTTTCAAAAATAATAACAGTTATATTGTTGTCTAGTGAGTAATATACAATTGAATTTTATTTTATGGTCTAATTAGTTACTTTTACAATTTATCCATAATGCGATGAAACAGAATCGTTTTGATTTCATGGACCCAGCTGTTTTAAGAACGGACTTTCTTTTTATGACTTTTATTAGCTTCACCTGTTATATATACATATGTTTAAGACAGACTCATTTGGATTCGATTTTGACCCACTTTAAATGAAAAGATTCAATATAATCTGATAAAGAATACCGGGATAAAACATTTTCCTTACACAATCTTTGTATGAGAGCAAATGAGACAATCGTAGCGTATTAATAAATATAGTTTTAAAAGCCTAAAAAGAAAACTTTTACAAAATATCTAATAAAAATAAAAATCCCCGTCGGCCTATTAACGTTTCAAAAGTATCGTTACTAAATTCACAGAAATCAACCAGAAACTTCTACTCCACAATTAAAATTATCAGAATCAACCATATGTGAGAGCAAAGCAACTTTATTGGAAACTAGAGGTTTAGGATGCAAGAATTTCTTTATTAGCCGCTAAAGTCATTAAAATTAATGATTGTTCCGGTGAAACTTTGATACGTTTTGTGTTGTTAGTAGAAAATTTCTTAAAGGTAAAGGGAGTTACCACAAAATTCTTTTGCAAAATATGCTGTCAAACTTTAAGGCTGTAACAACAAATATGTGTATCAGGTTACCCTATCTCGGATCATTTGGGGAAATTACACTGAGGAACAGAAATGGCGGTTCCACCAATATCTAAAAGTTATAAAAAAGTAACAATTACTGCTGGCCCTTAAAAAGAGAAGAAGAAAAGAGAAGGAAAACTTATAAAAAAAAGAAAACTGACATTAGTGTTCATATGTTGTTATTTTGTTTCATGTTTTTCAATTTTTAATAAATATTTAAACTAATCTTTCTAAAAATATTTTTTTTTTTTTTTCATTATATTGCAGGGTTCTGTTTCTGGTTCCGTTCAAGCAACCGATCGTCTCATGAAAGAGCTACGTGACATCTACCGTTCCGATTCTTTTAAGAGTAATATGTACTCCATAGAGTTAGTAAACGATTCGATATACGAGTGGAATATACGCCTGAAATCTGTTGATCCTGACAGCCCGCTACACAACGACTTGGTCATGCTCAAAGAGAAGGAAGGGAAAGACAGCATATTGCTGAATATTATTTTCAAAGAAACCTATCCATTTGAGCCGCCATTTGTACGAGTAGTGCATCCTATAATATCGGGTGTGTTGTATATATGAATTTCTAATAAACCATTGAACATTTGTTATTTTCATGTCACGCTTTTTTAGGTGGCTATGTACTCGTAGGCGGTGCCATATGTATGGAACTGCTGACAAAACAGGGCTGGAGCTCCGCTTACACTGTGGAAGCTGTCATCATGCAAATTGCCGCAACTCTCGTGAAGGGTAAAGCCAGAATACAATTTGGCGCTACAAAGGTAAGTTTCATATTATTATTATAAAGATTTCGCTATTTTGTTTTTTGTTGCGGAATTCCTAAATTCCAACTTTAGGCATTATCGCAGGGTCAGTACAGCTTGGCGCGTGCACAGCAGAGCTTTAAATCCCTGGTGCAAATACACGAGAAAAATGGTGAGCAATTGGGATATTTTTTTTACAATTTTTTATAATTTTATGTTTTTTTTTTTGCAGGGTGGTTCACACCGCCAAAAGAAGATGGCTAAAAATGCATTAACGGCATCATCTCTTTCTCTACCCTAAATAGCGAGTAATTCATGCATATTGATATACATTTTTATCATTTCCTTGGTTAAAAAAAAACGCAAAATAATTATATCTTATAAATATACTTAAATTATAGTTGATATAAAACGCAAAAAAATCTATCCATGTATACATAAAAGGCACTACACATATAAGAGGACTAGAAAAAGTTAGTAAAAACGTAAAGTATAAGCAAATAATTATAACAATGATCACATTTGGCAGGAAAGCGCAAATATTACTAGTGTAGTTCTAAAACCACTTTGTAAATCAACACAATTGGAACAGTAACATATTTACTTGGTAAATGACCACATGCGAAGTGTATGAGAATCCAATACTAGACATTTGTATATGAACTGAAGGTTTTTGAACACAGGATATATTGATTTACCTTTGTCAAAAGACCGTATGCTATTTAGATATTTTACGTATGTACTTATGTATGTAAATGCATGTCTAAACTAAATGTGTGTCTATTTTGGGTGTAAAAATAAGCGTCTACATTAATGAAAAACAACTATGCTAGGCCTTGTTGCAGTTGTGAAAAGAAAAATTTGCATAAATTAAATATTTAGTTGCATTTATACAGATGTGTCAGGATATGTTTAGTTCCAATTACACTCAAATAGAAGAGAGAATTTATGTTCCGCAAAATTTAACGCACTACCGTAGGTTAGGGGATGTATATTATAATACCAAACGTTTGTGGAAATATTTATTTAAATAATTTTTAAAATATAAAATAATAAAGTAATTACAAAATGCCACATCATTTATATAGAAATATTGCTTGTGAATAAATTTCGTTTAAAAGAAATGACTATAGTTTAATTTACCAGTTCTATTTTTACAAAACAACTAAGCTAAAAAATTACAAAAAAGAGAACTCTAAACTGCTTTAAACGATCACATACAATTGAAGAGAACATTTAAATCTTACATTTGTGATTATGAAATCGAAAATTGTCGAAAGACTTTTGTTTTTTTTTTTTGGTATTTTTTTTTCTGATAGAACCTCAACACAGTCGGCACCATAGAATTCTAAATGCTTCAAGTTTACATTGATTCAAGAACAATCCTCCCCGTAGTATTCACTTAAGCTATTTGTGGATTATTACATTAAAAACTAGATACACATTATTGTATTAAATTTTCCTTATAAGCAGTATTGCAAATACTAAATACCACTGGAAATAAGAAACAAAATTTAAAGTTTATTAATTTTTTTTTTTAGATTTTTGTCAAACAAATTATGGGAATTTTATTTATTCGTATGTTTTGTTTTCATTTCAATCAGTGGTCTCGCGTGTGTTATGTCCGATTTATGGTTTTCTCTTTTGTGTTTCTTTTCCTACTGAATACAAATATCTCATTCAGAAGTCTAGTAAATAATCATAAATAACGTGTCCATATTAATCAAGTTTTTATGTTTGCTAAGAACTACAATAAAATACGTACAACAATTGCAATACAAAAACAATGAAGTTTAATCGTAATTGAAATATTTAATAATGATTAAATTAAAGTGATCCAAATTGCACCAATAAGAAATGTAAACACCGTATAATCATTAAAAATTATTTAATTATTATTTAAGTTTGTATTGTATATTCATCAAAATCACATCCATACCATGTGAACATACATGCTGACAAATGATTATGCGCTGGTAGTTATACTAAGAAGTTCTGTAGGTACACCCACAATACATGTTGTTAAAAAGGCTAGTTGTAAGATCGCTATCATTTAAGTATTTATAAATTACTTGAAATGATAAACGAACTTTCTATTCAGTTCAGGTTAAATATCAACAAAATAATGGGCGTACAACTACATAGGTAGCTACGTATACTATGTACCATATGCATATGCTAAGAATTTGTAGCGTGTAGTGTATGTTAAGATACACATACATACATATAGTATATATTGTATTTTAAAATGTCGAAGTAAATATAATAATTACCTATATAATACATTGAATACCCACATATAAATAATATAGCTGCATTATTATTAATATTACAAATATATTTTACAGTATATGATATGTGAATTATTTCATTGATAAAAATATTAATGCGACAACATTACTTAAGTTAAAGTACATGAACGTGAATAAATTACGGAACGGATTATCCAACTTTCAAACGCATCTATGTATATTTCATTCCTTACCTCTTTCAACACAATGTAAATTCTTCCAACATATTAAAGAGTTTCGCCGGTCTTGTAAGGGCACGTCAAGGGTGAAGGCACAGTTCTATATATGTATATTCTTATAAAAATTACGGCGCGGCTACTTACAATGTCAAATTTATATTGTTTTGAGACGAAGTTGGTTTCATAGATTTTCAATAGAGATACAGTTTTGGAGCAAAGCATTTTTTCTTCGAAAACGACGTTGGTGTAATATCCTTAATGTTGCTGCCGAGTTGCCTTAACAAAGTTCCCCATATTTTTAGAAATAAAACTAATCAAATGTTTTAAAATACTTATCTCTATTTATTTTCATTACAGCATGACCCATGGAAGTTTGAGTGTCAGTCGGTATTTAATTTACACACAATATATTTACACTATTTGATGACATTCTAATGCTATACTGTCAGAATTGACGACTCCTTTGCTTGAGCAGACTGTTTTAGTTGATCATTATCGGCTTTCACAAAACGTATCATCTCATCAATGCTATCAGAACCTTCTGTAGCAGTTTGAAGTAATTCTAGACACCCCTGTAGTTCTAGTAAATCGTAGGTTAGGTTGACTTCTCGACGTAACACACCAGCTAATCTTATAAAATCTTTGCCTATTACACCAGTGAATTCATGAAACTTCGATCCATAAACATCCAACAATATCGTTGCAACATCAATCATGACGCGCATAAATCGATGTTCTCCAATGTGTTGACATATGAATGATATGATCCGTGAGAGAAATTCATGGCTTCGTCCGGCTAATGCACGATGTAAGCCTTTGCGATGTATGAGCTCTTGCATAACACTGACTGTCACTTCAGGGTTACGTCGCTTAATATATTGTTTCATTACAGTGTCCAAACATTTTACATACTCGTACTTTCGCAACATTTGATCATAATTTTGTAATTTTTGAATGTCGCCAGAACGGATTTCATGATCTACTTTAACTGAAGTTAAGGGTGAAGGTTTGTTAGTTGACCTCTTAGTTATTTCGTCTTTATTACGATCTACCTCCATATTTTGGATTGAAATTAGACCATCAACCATGCCAGCAACAACCGTCTGATCCCCTGGTGCTACACCAAGACTTAGTACAGCATTTGGGAAATCAAGCGTATGTACAGTCTGATAAGTGGCAACATCATAGATCTTAACATGGCGATCCAAACTGCCTGATAACAAACGTTTGCCATTGGAACCAAGACGTAGACTTGTTATTGTTTTATGGTGCTGTGAAATTTTCGTGAGAAGTCGACATCCTGCAAAAGCGTCCCAAACACACATTTCGGTACCGCCGGCGCTGATAAAAATACCACCCGTAGGTAGAAATAGTAATGATTCAACAGGACTGCCATGATCGATACTGTATGAAATTTGTTGCGTACGAGTGTCGTACATCTTTATTTTACCATCATAACCACCTGATATTAATGTATCTGGTGACATGGGATTTATTGCTCCGGCTCTTATGTAGTCTTCATGTTCAGCAAACGTCAATGTAGCCTTTTCAGATGCAATATCCCATAACTTTACAGTACGATCATCTGAAAAACTTGCAATATGCAGCAAATCTTGTGTAAACTGCGCGCGATGTACTGGACCTCTGTGTCCCTTAAACAACCGCAAGACATTTTTGCTAGAGGGGTCAAAAAGTTTTACCAAACCTTGCTCATCACCTGCCACAAGTAAGCGACCATCTTGTCGAAAAGTTCCTCCGTAAGCAGTTTCTTGAAATCGTGATAAATTCTTTACAACTAATTTCGTAATGGGATTGTAAATTTGTACGCGTACAGAGCAAGTCACAGCAAAATAATGCGGCTCAATAGGACTGAAGTCTACATAGTCGATCGCACCAAACTCTTTCACAAGTGTAGGCACCTAAGAAAGCAATAACAAATACTCTTGTTTAATATTTGACTGTTTATTGTAAACTGCAATCTTACACTCAATTGTTTCCAGTATAAAGTATCGGGCGTGACAACTTTACCAGTTTTTAGGTACTTTTTAGTGTTCAATCGTTTAAACTGAGACATTTTTGCACTTAATAGACCACTATTAATTCAATTTGTTAATAAATCCACCAAACAAATAAACTAATACAAAGTTTTGACTTTTTGCTGCACGTGTAGTCTGTTCACATTTCGCGTTGCCACTTAATAAATATATAAATAAATAATACCGGAATAAAAGTGCTTTCACAAAATTATTATTTATATGCTCAAATTAAATATTAAGTTCATTTTGTATATATTTTTTCAGTGAATGCCTATCGACAAAATGATTAATAACATTTAAAATATATTTTTTTACTAACATTGTTTACATGGTACAAGGGTTTAGACATTATTGTGAATGCATTATGTCTCTCTGTGGTGTTTTAATTTGACACTTCGGTAACTAAACCAGAGAACATAACATGACATACTATACGTCAGGGATATCCCTGTACTATACGTTCTCCGACTAAACATATGAGATTGTTATTGATGCACGTCATCTTTGAGAGAATAATATATTGGTATTACAACGTTTATTAAGAAATAAGAAATCAAAATGGTAAGTTAAGAGGAAAATATT
The DNA here is from genome assembly GCA_027475135.1 of Bactrocera correcta. NCBI lineage: Eukaryota > Metazoa > Arthropoda > Insecta > Diptera > Tephritidae > Bactrocera > Bactrocera correcta. The sequence goes on from CM050326.1 coordinate 83,802,255, forward strand.
TATTACGTTACTCCGAGTTAATTAAATCTGTTTCCATAGAGTGCATTATTCAACTTTCAAAGTTTGCTATCAGTGATTTTACTTCTCATATGCACTTGTGCATATTTGCGATCTCTATTTCCTAGCATTATGGACCGCAATAAGACGGGGTAAGTTAAACTCATGCAAAGATTAAGGAAGAGTACATGTAATAAAAAAATTTATTGCAGCGTGCTTGGTGTTTTTTGGAAGTTGGCAAGAATAGGAGAACGAAAGTCGCCTTATGTTGCGGTGGCATGCGTGGTTATGGCAATCTCCATATTGTTTTGGACGTGATACTAGCAATACAAATATTTTTGTTTAACTGTTGAGTCGAGATTTGTTAGCAATAAATATAATTTTTTGTAATTTTGTTGTATAACATGATTTATATTAAATTTGGATTATGTGTTTGTGTGACAAGGATTAAGATATGCAAATAACTAATTCGGGTTAGGTCTACGGTAGGCTGCGATTTAGAATAGCATCCCCTCATTTCGGAGTTAAAATGGGTATGTACATATACATATATAGTAGATATAGATATATATTATATAAATATATGTATATAGTATAGTATACATACATATATATGTATATAGTTGCCGCTGACTTATGTTTTTTGAGATATTTGCATTTAAAGTTCAAAAAATCAACTATTTAAAATGCGTGTTTCTCCGATTTATAATGCATTTTACAATTATATTTTTAACTTTTATATCCACTAACACTTCATTAATTCCTTTCTAATCATTTATTTTATTTTAACTTTGTACATACATCTATATATGTACATATGTATATAAAAGAAAGTTGTGTTAGTTACACCATTTATAACTGAAGAACGGCTGAACCGATTAGGCTGAAAATTGGTGGGGAGATAACTTAGAACCAATGTAAGGACATAGGACACCTCTTATCTCTTTATGTCAAAATTTAATACAACTCATAAATACAAAACTTATATTTCAAATAATAAGCATTTACTCATATCATTAAGGAAACATTTGAATATATGCATACAATTTTAAAGATTCTTCCTCAACAATAATACAATTGTTAAGTATTTGGAATAGTAGAAAAGAACTGCAACCAAAAACGCAGTGAAATAGATTATAACTGGTGCAGAAATCAGTCGTTGAGTATGTATTATACCCATCCCAAAAGATTGATGTCATAACCTTTCCAGCCGACTTTTTAGTCTTTCCTCGTTTGAGATTCGTTCATCATGTGCAGTCCACTAGAATGACTCTCGATTGGACTCCAGTGGGAAATAACGGAGCTATGTTTCTATTGTCCCACTTCTTCTTTTTTACTTTCGAAGACACCGCTTACGCGATTATAGCCGAGTCAACAACAGCGTGCCAGTCGTTTCTTCTCTTCGCTACGTGGCGCCAATCGGATATTCCAAGCGAAGCCAGGTCCTTCTCCACCTGGTCCTTCCAACGGAGTGGAGGACACAAAAATTCGTTTTTGTTACGATTAAAGAACACTCAAACACTTCTCAGAATCAGTTATTCGTTGTTTTTGATGGATTATGAACTTGCGAGGCAACCACTTTGCACAGAGCTTTCGCCTCTTTAGAGCATCATGTTGTTGTTGCTGTTGTTGTTGTTTTGACGGAATACCTAGTCCCCGTTAGGATGGTAAGGGGCACTTATGTTGTCGTCGACGTCATTTACGGGAGGCCCAAGAAACGTGGTGTTTCGACGGGGTCGGACCATAGGGAGGAGGCTGTTAGATGAGTAGGGTTTGAGCAAAGAGGTGGTCAGTATCATGCGGAGACTCATTGCATGCAGTTTAGAGCATCATTGTCCTCGGTGCTCATTTCGCCTGTTTCCAGATTAGCAAATATCTTTTCAACGGTGGATTTCCCCGAGCCCAAATTAAACAGTATTTTCCCTCAAAAAGCAATGATTTATTAACACACGAAATGCTTTATGATCCATTTTTTTCTTCACAAAAATGCTATATCTTATTAACTAATAGTTATAATCCAACTAAAAGAAATCATAAAGATGTTAGTAGTCCTCTAGTAGTTATATATACTTACGTGTATATATATATTACATATAGTTATATTTCTATGTATTTTTGACCTTGTGTCATGATGTCTGTTTGAGCTCCTACGACCGCAGGAATCCTTCATTGGCCGCTTGTGGCGTGGCAGTGCGCGAACTTGGTGCAGACTATGCAGTCGTAGAGGCTAATGTCACAGTAATGCGTTAGCAGCATAGGGCCACGTAAATGAAACCAATGGAATGTGTTCCAAGTAAACAGCTATCTCTCCGACCCTTCTCGCTTCTTTTCTGCACGGAACCTAACACTCCTTCACTAAATCCACTGCGATCATATTCGCGAACTGAGCGAAAGAGGTCAGACTGGACCTTAACATTGCTGTCGATGACGTTAAAGTTCTGACTATCAATGATCCTAAAAATTGGGTGTAACACTAGAGAGCCTGTGCTCCTTCACTCTTCATACGATAGCGATACGCAACAAATCCTCAAGTCGCTAGACAGCATATCATGAGGAAAAGTCAAAGAAACATTATTGTCAACATGCAAGGCAATCGGTCGGCCGCCCCATAACTATGCCGCACCAATATGGTCGTCTGGATGTAGTGCAAGTGACACAAGCGAAAAAGCATCAGATGTGTTAGAACACCGCACTGCAGACTATAAAGAAACACATTTTAATGTCTTGAAGAGCATAACGAACTTTTCTCTAATCAGTTTCTGTTGGGCTATTCTCGCAGCAATACCGAGCCGCTTCCTAGGGACATCAAAAGGTCTTTCCTAGACTACGTCGACCAAATTAGACAATACGCCGACCAGACTTCGGACGCAACTCACTTCAGTCACGCACCAAGAACCATTCACAGTGGAGCTATTAACACCTTCACCGAGTACCTTTCAGTGAATGGCGTGCATGGAGTCAAACCACCAGCTTTTTTTTAACGCGAAAAAACGAGAGTATTTTTAGTTTAAGCTAATTATTTTTGGCTGTGCTTAGTTTTTGTTTATTATTAATACTAAGTTAAACTCTTATAATATATGCCTTGAATTCTATAATAAAACTTTTTATTATTGTATTAAAGACTGCATTGTAATAAACACTTTAATAGTGATAGAGTTGCTGTTTACTTATTTTTGACGCTCACTGTATATAATAATTGTAGCATTTATGCTTGTATAAGTTTATTTAATTTAAGTATTCGCTCATTCCCCAATCAATTTTGTATAATTTTTCCGCAAACTAACAATATTAAACTAAATATTAATTTTTTGGAAAAATGTATTAAATTACTTTGAAAATGTAATTTATTTTTATAATTTAACACAACCGCCTTAATACTCGCTCTACTAAATTTAATTTAATTTTAATAAAAATTCACCTCTTCAACTACAACAAGCACCCACACCAAATAACCCAAATATCCAGAGAACACATGGAATGAACGACCAAGGCCATCGGACAGTGAACAAACTAAAATGTCCATTGATGAACTCAGACTACAAGACGTACAAGAATACGAACAAAAGAATCAAGAACTTTATGTCCAAGAATACCCTGACTATGATCAACATCAGTATCAGATTAATAATGAACTGGGCGAAGCACCAACCGATCAAAATGAACTTAAGTTTGACGAAAATTTTCAGTTACTAGCCCCGGAAAAAAAATATATATATGTATAGTATATGCGAGTACAATATCCGACAAAACTATGTATACCCCAGCACATTTTATATTGTTCTTTGAATATTTTTTTCAAAAGTTCAACAATTAAAAAATTGTACATACGGTAAGTGCACACTGCAATAACGGTATGATATTTACCGTTGGCTTTTATTTTGCTTGCAGAATGTGCACTTGTTGATGATCAGTTGAACTTTGCAGGCGACAAAATTATGTATACCGTGGCAATATTTATGCGTAGCGCTTCTTTGCGTAAATAGTTTTTGCAAATATTTAGAAACAAACTCGACAAAGGTAAAATTTCATGATTTTATACTCGATAAAAGTGTTTGGGTAAATAATACAAAGATTTTATTTAGTGAAATGCGAAGATCTGCAAAAATAAGCGTTGACATGCGAAAATTGATTGTTCATGATCATTTAGATGGGATGGGGTACAGAAAAATTGCAAACAAATATTCTAAAAGCAAGGCCACAATCCAAAAAGTGATAAAAAATTACCAAAAAAATGGTGGGCTAGAGAGTACTCCAAGATCAGGCCGCCCTAGAGTAACTACAGTGCACGAGGAGACATAAATAGTGAGAGAAGTGAAAAAAGATCGGACTGTATCAGTCCGATTTATCAAGCAGAGCCTTCAAATAGATGTTTCCGAGCGAACAATTCAACGAAGAATTCGAGAAGACTGGTATTCCAGCCACTACAAGATTAAAACCCGTTCATCAGCAAGAAAAATTTAAAGGCACTATTGGAGTTGGCAAAAAAAGAATTACAAACTGCCACCAATTTTTGGAAAAAAGTAATTTGAAGTAATGAAAGCAAATTTGAATTTAAAAATACTAAAGGACAGCAAAAAGTTTGGCGAAAGAGCCACGAGAAGCTTCAGAGTAAATGCATTCAAAGCACCATAAAGTTTGGAGGCGGAAATGTATTGGTTTGGGGTTGTTTTAGCTACAGTGGTCTCTCAAATCTCGTAATGATCGAAGGTAAAATGACGGGGAGTCTTATGTTCAAATGTTAAGTACCAATTTGCAGCCAGATACGCAAACAATGGGCATACAGGATAACTTCATGGCCGGCCCAAAGCCCCGACTTAAATCCCATTGAGCACTTATGGCAATATTTGGATGACAAGCTTGACCGATCTTCTTGTCGTTCAAATAAAGACGAGACTTTAATAAATTGAAAGACTCCTGGGAAAACATACCCTAATCACTTCTTCAAAACTTGGTTGACGCCATGCCTCGACGTCTATTGGCAGTTATTAATGTTTAGAGTGGCAACACTAAATATTGAAGCTCTAGTGTGAAGGTAACCTCAAAATTTATTAGGGTATACATACTTTTGTCGTTGCTAAGAATTTATCTTTATCACTAGCACTAAAATGCCGAAAATTAATGTATGTATGTAGTATACTCATAAACACAACAAAAAACCATGAAAAATTTAAACTTTACTTTTCAAAAGATATGATAATTTTCTTTTCAACTTTTAGTTTTGTCGGATACTATATATACAATTCCCGACAGACATCCCGTGCCCGTGGATGAAATACTTGGAAAACTAGGAAAAAAACCAGTACTTTATCACAATATACTTAGCTAGAGGTTTTTACCAGATAGAAATGGATCCGGTATCCAACCGGTCACTATGAATACTTTCGTATGCCATTCGGCTTAAAACCGCACCCGCTACATTCCAAAGGTGCATGAACAATATACTTCGACCATTGATTAACAAACATTATTTGGTTTTATTTGGATGATATAATTGTCTTTTCTACATATCTCGATGAACACCTGAACTCATTGCTGTTAGTTTTTGAAAAGTTGTCCGAAGCAAATTTAAATTTGCAATTACATAGATAAATTCGAGTTCCTAAAGGAAGCTACCTTTCTTGGTCACATCATAACACCTGATGGAATAAACCCGAATCTTCTCAAAGTCAAAGCAAAAGCCTCATATCCAATCCCAACTAAGGTCAAAGAAATTAGAGCATTTCTCGGAATGACTGGTTACTACTGCACTCGTAAATTTATTCCAAACTACGCCGATATAGCAAAACCAGTTATCTGAAAAATGAAGCAAAAATAGACACAAGGAACCAAGAATATTTGGAGGCATTCGAAAAATTAAAAACATTAATAACAAACGAACCAATTTTACAATTTTGAAAAAAAAAAACAAGAAAAAACGTTTACTTAGGCTGCACCGAAGCTAACGTACCCTTCACAGGTCCATTTCTTTTAGTAACTATGTGTTCAGTTTACTATATGAGTATATCGAAGCTGTATGCTATACTAACCCGACATGAACAATTTTTTCGGAGATTACATTGTTGCCTTGAAAAATAATCTATACCAAATTTTGTGAATATATCTAGTCAAATGCAAAAGTTTTCCATACAAGAACTTGATTCCGATCATTCAGTTTGTATGGCTGATATATGTTATAGTGGTTCGATATCTGCAGTTCCGACAAACGAGCAGCTTCTTGAAGAGAAAATGAGATTGGCAAAATTTCAAAACGATATCTTAAAAACTGAGGAGCTCGTTCATATACATATATATAGACAGACGGACATGGCTAAATCGACTCAGCTCAACATACTGATCATTTATATATACACTTTATAGGGTCTCCGACGCTTTCTTCTGGGTGTTACAAACTTCGTGACAAACTTAATATACCCTGTTCAGGGTATAAAAATTCGTACTAATTACAGACGCTAGCAACCTTACTTTTGGAGCGGTCCTTTCCCAAAACAATCACCCTATAACTTTTATAAGCAGAACATTAAATGACCATGAATTTAATTACAGCGCTATCGAAAAAGAATTACTCGTCATAGTTTGGGTCACTAAAACATTTCGTCATTACCTGCTGGGAAGACATTTCCAGATAGCTAGTGATCATCATCCTCTCAGGTGGTTACATACTCTCAAGGAACCAAATGCAAAGTTGCAAAGGTGGAGAGATAGACTGGCCGAGTTCGACTTTGATATTGACTTCATCAAAGCCAAACAGAATTTAATTGCCAACGCATTGTTCAGAATTAAGCTCGAGGGGAACCATTTTACTGAGGTCACCCAACATAGTACAGAAGAAGACAGTAGAGAATTTATTCAATTAACAAAAAAACCAATAAACTTATTCAAAAGGCAAATAATATTCATCAAATCAGAACAAAATAATGTAAAAGAAACAAATATTTTTGGAAATTCTTTAACCACAATTTTTTACGACAAAATGACAATTGAAAGTGCTAAACAATTTCTTCTTGACCATTCCATTTCAAAAAATATTGCAAAGTACATTAACAGCGATACCGATTTCGAAATCATCAGGCAGCTTATAGGGAGATTATTAACACTTTCTATAAGGTGATTCACAGCCTCATCCTACTTAAAAATATAAACTCATATACAGAATTTAAAGAAATAATACTTCAATCCCACGAAAAACTTTTACACCCAGGCATACCAAAAATTACCAATTATAAGAAAATCATTATTTCCCAAATAGCCAGTTATTAATTCAAAACATTATAAATGAATACAATGTGTGTAACTTGACCAAGACAGAACACAGAGACACTAAAATGCCATTTAAAATTACCCCCAGGGCAGAATATTGTCGCTTGAAGTCGTCTGAAGGAAAACATTACCTTAGTTGAATAGACACCTACTCGAAATTCGCCACTCTTGAACAATTATAACAAAGGATTGGATTAAATACAAAAATGCACTTATGCGTATTTTTAACCAACTGGGCAAACCTATACTGTTAAAAGCAAATAGGGACGATGCATTCTCCAGCCTTTCTTTTAAGCGATGGCTAGAAAGTGAAGGCAACTAAATACAGAAAAGACGGGAGTGGCAGATGTTGAAAGATTAGATAAGAAAATTCATTTAAAGAAAATAAAAATGTTAAACAAACCAACCCTGACAATTACAAAATAACTAACTATTACAAAACACAGCTTAAAAAACGAAAAAAAATTAATGAAATCCCAATTCCACAGGTTCCTGGCAAACATTAACGATATTATTCCTATTATTCACCATAGGCCCTGTTCAACAAATAAAAATAAACAACATTGATACCTATTACGGTTCCTTTTTTCTAGCAAGCCAGTTCAAAAGCCATCAGTGTACGAACACCATTGTTTAACAATCAACTTAACACAAATCACTGCATTAACGACATATTTTGGCAATAAAATTCACAACAATACAGACACACCTCGGATACAATATTTATACATTAAACTAATAAAAGAATTGAGTAGAATAACATTCAAGAAATAATTCAGAAGAAATTAAACGCGGTCACTGAAAATTCAATTACAAGGCATGAATTTAATGATGTAATAAAATTCGTTAATGATGGACTACAGATAATTAAACATTTTGAAAATAACAGAAACAATTGATACACTCGTTTACGAACTCATGCAAGCTATTGAGTATATTGAAGACTTGAAAAAGAACATGCAGCTTTCGCGACTGGGACTGTTTAGTCCAAAATTATTAAATTACGAAAAACTAAAAAACGTTAACAGCCATTTTATACCGGTTTCCAAATTCGAAATTATTAAATTTTTAGAACAAAATGTAATTATTACGTGGAACTTAACTGAAACCACCATCAAACAAGATTGTCAAAATTTAAATAACGACCTAAAGATAAATGGAAACCAAATTATAAAAGTAATTCAATGTAAAGTAGAAATTGAAAACATCATTTTAAGCGAAAATTATTTAAAACTAGAAATTGACTTATTGCCATTATATCCACCACCAAACCTAACTAAAATTAAAATGTTAAACTACGTGTGAAAGGAAAGCCTCCTCGAAATTTTCATATGAATGAAAACTGATCTGTCAAGCTGTTGAAGTGATAGTTCATTGTTTTCAATATACGGCATACTAATTAGCATTCCATAAGCAATATAGAGTCTCCACAGGCAATACACATAGCAATACAGTTAGTCTACAATAAATTTTTGTCTGTCGAGATGCCCCGTTAAATACATTGTTGATTTAATATATGTAGATCTATTTGGCCCTGTACAGTATTTGATTTAAATGAATATTTTCGAAGATATTACAGATTTAAAAATTGCGGGAGCGTGCCTATAAATAGCGCGTCGGAGGTCGTGGTTCTCCCTATAGCATTTTGAATCGGACGCGTTTATTACCGGAGCTCTCTAGCGAGAAATATTTAAACGGAAGCGATGAAGTATATGTGTACTACTCGTATTTCAAATTGATCCTCCCTCAAAAATAATACGATTGCTGAATATTTGGAATAGTAGAATAGGACTGCAATCAAATACTTAGTGCAATGGATTATAACTGGCTCAGTAATCAGTCGATGAATATTATACCACGTGCATCCCAAAAGATTGATGTCAAAACCTTGCCAGCCGACTTTGTCGTCTTTCTGCGAAACAGTTGTAATCTAACTAGAAATCATATACAAAGTGTGTTCCAAAATAAACAGGACTTTTTGAATCTAGCGCCCCCTGGTGGCGCTATCTATATGTGGATTGGAGTGTTAGAATCTGCTATCTTTATCAATTGTTCAGTGAGAATTTCATGATAGTATGTTTGTGTTATGGGTGCGAAAAGGAGATTGGTAAAACTTTTACCGAAACGTTTCAATTGATGAAACAAGTTTATGGAGATGATTGCCTATCACAGAGCAGAGCACACGCGTGGTTTCAACGCTTTCAAAGTGGTCGTGAGGACATAAATGACGATCACCATGTGGACCAATCAAAATCCGTGATTACCGGAAATTCCATTGAAACTGTGCGTGAATTCATCAAAAATCAGCCGAAATCATCATTGATAGAGTTAACCCAATACTAGACTATTTGCCTTTGATATCTATTCATATTTAAATCTTCATATTAATATTTCAATAAATACTTTGAAGAAACAGTTTATATTTACTTACAAATTTAATTCTTTAAATTTGTGCAATTTTATCTTTTCTGAAATGCGAAAAATCAAACTTTCAAAATTCTGTCCACCTGCAATAATTCCGCTTAATTGAACGTGGTTAATTGGTTTCCCCGCATAATTGATTAATAATATGTGTTTGTGAAAAATACCTTTAATTTCCCCGGTTATTTGCACAAAAAAAACTTCCGTTAAAAAAATTGTATCTAGCATCAGCAATTTAAATCGCTAAACTTTCCAGCTCAGTAGAGCTTGACGTGTACGACCGCAGCAGGAGAACTGGAGCCACCGAAACGGGGAGCGTGTTTATGAAGGTGGTCAAGAGAAACAATGGACCACCGTCAAGTGGTAGACCCTGTGCCTGTGTGTTGGTCAGAAACGATTTTAACGTTTCTCTTTTACCCAATTTCAACAGCGAGGATGTCGTCACTGCTATGCTCGTAGACAGTATGAAAAAATTCTGGCTTGTCTTGCCCTATATATCACATGACGACGAGGTAGGGCCATATCCGAACCTGCTGAGAAGAGCTCTGACGGAGGCCAAACAAATAAGAGCCGTAGCTATTGTATGCTCGGATATTAATTCTAAACACACCGTCTATGAAGGCTCTGATACTAATGCAAGATTTCGATTTTTAATAATTTTTTGAGACTGCTGGCAGGACGAAAACTTTAAAGTTAGGCTAGCCTATAGGGAAATTGCTCTTTTGATCTCAGATTGGAGAGTTCTAGATGACCATTCCCTCTCTAATCATAGATACATTGGCTTCAGTCTGAACACTTTGCACCCGGAGTGTAGAATGTATAGAAACTTTGGAAATACCGATGGGGATCTGTATTACAGGAAGTTTCGATCAGCTTTTCCCATCCCCCTCGACATGGAATCGATCCTCATGACCTCTGAAAACTTAGAAAGGTAAAGGAACGGAAGACTCTTCAACAAAACCCGTAGAGGATTTGTGACGATTGGACACAGTATAATTCAGCACTGGTTATGCTAGGAGGGAAGGTCTCCTCCATTGTCCAACCTTTGCAAGACTGATGCTGAAACATCTCAGTAATCTTACATTCCGCTAACCAGAAGACAAAGACGCTACTGATATTAGCCGTTTCAATAAATTATTGAAAGGCTCAAAGCGCTTTGTCGTTCTGTATGGGTCTTATGATCCGGTATATAGGAGTTTATAAGTACTACAACGGATCGGTGTTCTAAGATGTTCAAGTGAGGTTCTCCTTAGGATTGATCTTTTAACCAAACCTAACCTAACCTTAATTAACTTTTGTGAAAGTGAATGAAAATACTGGACATATCCAATGATATGAATTGTTTTTGTTCCTTAAATTTATTTTATTTTTTTAAACAATGATATTTAAATCTTATATCTACATATATACCGTCACCTGAAATGCAAAATAACGTAACAACATTTTCGGAAATTTACAGTGGCATGAATGAAACACGAAATAAAATGGAACATGAATGAAAAAATATTCTAATAAAAAATATTCTAAAATATTCTAAAACTGGTTTATATCTGAGCGCAGAACCTGAAAATGTTAAACATATGTAATATTATGTATGTAATTTGAAGTAGTGAAGCGTATTCAATAAGACACTAAATTTCGAATTTTTTTGATGATACGCTATTTTGCATTTCAGTTGACGATATATAAAAATGAAACCCGTTTTCCGTTGTCACGGCATCACGCGTAAATCGCTGGACCGATTTCGCTAATTCTTTTTTTGTTGTATTTTTTATTATTAGGAGAAGGTTCTTATGTAAGAAAAAATTACGAAAGTTGCCGGAAAACCCCTAAAAACAGCTCTTTTCTTATTCCCATACAAACGTTTTTTTTGTACTTACATATGTAAGTATGTATGTATGTACATATGTAGGTATAATTAAAATTAATGTTTATTTGTTAGTAACGGTAAGGCTCGAGAACGGCTGAACCAATCTTCATGACATTTTCAGAAGTTGTTCGATGTGGATCTGGAAAGGTTTAGAAATAAATCTTCATGACATTTTCAGAAGTTATTCGATGTGGATCTGGAAAGGTTCAGAAATAAACAAACCTTATACTTTTCATGAGAAAAGGTCGAAAAATTGGAAATTACCAAAAAGTAACTTTTTTCCATAAATTTTTTTTCTTTTGTTTTTGAATATTTTGATTTGTAAATTATTTGAATCGTTCAATTTCGGTCGCTTGCTTTTTTATTATTAATAATTCAGTGAAAACTTTAGGTTTGTTTAAGATGAAGTGATCAATTACAGATAGAAATTTGGTACGAAGCCACGAAGAGGTCCCGCTAATATCGGTCAGCGTTCTTTTTGCCATCAACGTATGGTACACCAAGGTACATGAACGAGTACTCCCAGGATGCGATGACATACGTGGGGAACTATGGATCGCAGTCAATCAGAAAGCGATAGTCACGATGTCACAGCACGACTTTTCAAACAACAGCTTCTATGTTTGATGGACTTTATCTTGAAGCAACGTATGTATGTTTATATGGTACTCTGTTGAGTTGCAAATAAGAGGTTTGCCGCACGCACATATTCTTCTTTGAATGGTGGATGGTGGTTACACCAGATCAAATTTATGATTATACGAAGTAATTAAAACCAATATGTTTCATGGACCTTGCGGACACCACAATCCCACTTAGTTTTGTTTGTCTGACAATAAATGCACGAAACATTATACACGTACTTTTCCTTCGGAAAAAGTACATTGCCGAAAACATTTTACATCGTATTCGCTAAGAATTGGAAATGGGCAAATTACGATCGTCTTGATAATGAGACGAAGTCGTGAATTATCCAGTGGAATTTCTAAATTATTTGTAGAGGTTTGGTATGCCGCAGCATCATTTGTGTCTCATAGTTGGATCTGTCATTATTATGTTTCGCAATCTTCATGCGCCGAAACTGTGCAGTGGAACCCGAGCTATCGATTGATTCTACAAATTCTTTTGTGTTCCAACGATTTGTCATTTCAGTTCAAACCTATTCAGTTCCCAGGTAAATTACATTTGAAATGATAATCAACAGGACACAAGCTTTGTCGCTAGAAGAGTGTGGCATAAATCTGGAAATGCGTTTTTCACACGGCCACTTATACGTGGCATGTTCACGAGTTCGAAACCCATCTTCTCTGTACATTTACGCACCAGAAAAGAAACCAAAAAAATTTTGTTTATCAAGCTGCGCTACATTAAAAAAATTTAGAAAAATCGCAAATAAATTATTTTCAACACAATATAAATTTAACTTTCTTTTCATTTCAAAACACTTAACTTCACGCAGGAAAACGGCTGCGGGGTCAGCTAGTACTCGTATCTATATATATAAAAGAAAGTTGTTGTTAGTTACACCAATTATAACTCAAGAACGGCTGAACCGATTTAATACCACTCATAAATTCAAGAATTATATTTCAAATCATAAGCATTTGTTCAAAATTCACGTTTGTAGGAATCATTTGAATATATGCGTACAATTTTAAACAGAGTCTTCTCAAAAATAAAACAATGCTAATTATTTGGAATAGAAGAAAAGAACTGCAACCAAATACCCAGTGAAATAGATTATTACACCACATTCATCCCGAAAGACTGATGTCATTACTTTTCCAGCCGACTTTTTCGATTTCCACGCCTAAGAACCGGTTCATCATGTGCAGTCCACTAGAATGGCTGTCGATTGGACTCCAGTGGGAAATGATGGAGCTATGTTTCTATCACTGACGAAAAATTTCGGCTTTATTCCGATTAGAGAGCACCTAACACTTCTCAGAATCAGTTATTCGTTGTTTTTGTTGTCATTTCGCCTGTTTCCAGTTTAGCGAATATCTTTTCAACGGTGGATTTCCCTAAGCCCAAATTCAACAGTATTTTCCCCAAAAAGCCAAATGCTTTCCAACTAATATAAATCATATACATAGATGTTAGTATTAGTATTATCTATGCATCAGCCACAGTGAAGCGTGGACGGGTCCTCTAGTACATATGTACATACAAGAAAGTCGTGTTAGTTACACCATTTATAACTCAAGAACGGCTGAACCGATTTGGCTGAAAATTGGTCGGGAGGTAGCTTAGGACTAGGGTATAGGCATAGGATACTTTATACCTCTTTATGTTAAAATTCAATACAATTCATATATACAAAAATATATATCTCCTTAACTAATAGTCATAATATTAATAATAGAAATCATTGGTATTAGTTAGTAGTATTAACTATGTATCAGCCGCAGTAAAACGTGGACGGATCCTTTAGTATAGTATATACATAAGTAGATTATCTTGGTGGCCTTTACGAGTATGTATCCAATTTAATGTTTGATAGCAATTCCCAAGGCTCAACAATGTAATAATATCACTAATGAATTTAGAGTCAAAATAAAGTCACTAATTTTCCATAGTTCTCAGATTAGAAAAAAAAAAAACAATTTAATAAATATCTTTGTATGGTGACTGAGTAGTTCGGCTGTTTTTGTACTGATTCTTTATGAGGAAAATCTAGCAAATCTTGACTACAAGAATGACGCCTTTAATCCTAAAAACCAACAGAAAGTTGAGAGCGTAAGAACTCCCAGCAGAAATTAGTGTTGTAAAGTCCTTCAACCGTTCTCAAATGTTTACATATGTATATAAGCGAGATTAAGACAATTTGTACTAACTTGAACTTTAAAACTTTGTTTTGTAATTGATAAAAATCAGTAATAATAAACAGTGCATCGATGAACTTAATTAAATTTTTTATGATGAAGCTCAATCAAGGTCCAGTGTTTATCAATGGTATGGTGAATTCAATTGAGGAGATCATTCCAAGACGAGTTTCGAGAAGGTCGTCCAAAATCAGTTACTATTCCGGAAACTATGGATGATGGGCGGAAACTGATATTGAAAGATCATCATGTGACCTATATGAGATATAGACAACTACAGTCACGTTGGATCCCACACAATTTGTCAATCGCTCAAAACAGGTACGTGTCGATTGTTCGAGAGAAATGTTAACAAAATACGATAGCGGTACTTCAAAACATGTCTATGATATCGTGACAGGTGATGAATTGTGAATATGAGCCCGGAAGTAAACAGAAGTCGACTGTATGGGTGTTTCAAGATGAGCCGAATCCAACAATTTTTTATAGAAACAATACCACTGTAAGAACGCAGAACACGGCAACGTAAACTCTCACACATCGACTGAAACAAATGCATTTTTGAGCACTGAAAACTTATTTGATATTTCCGAGGTCAACGTTCTTCGACACCTGAAGAGCCAGATAAAGCGTTCAAAAAGCATATTTTGGAGATACCTCAACTAGAGTGGCAAAGGTGCTTCGAAATTTCGTTCAAACGCATGCAAAAGTGTATAGATCTAAAAGAAAATGTTGAAAAACAATAAAGCGATTTTGATTAAAATTTGTTTTTGTTCTCGAATCTCGAAATGCAGCAACCTACGTAATGTAAAACATAAACTAATGCAAAGTTATAACTTCAATTGCTGTAATTCGGTTTATCAATACATAATTGAACTTGTTTCATAACTATAGAAAGTTTTAAATACATACATATATACTTACTTCTTCAAATGGGTTTTATAATATATTTGAAATAATAATAATTTATTATTATAAATTGGATGCAAACTTTAATGTATATAGTACATATACTGCCGCTCAACTGAATAGGTTCATGATCTCAGAGGTAGGAATTTATCAATAATTCCTAAACCAGTTTCCCGATTTACATAATTTTTTTTGTTTAATTTTTAAATCATATTAATATAAAATGTTGAAAAAGTTTTTTCAAAAACCTATTATTTATTCCTTATTTATTTTTTTTCTGAAAGGCTAACAAAATTAGTGATTTTTTTAGTTCATCTGAATAGGTTTAACCTAAAAAAATTAAAATTATGCAAGTAACTTAAGATAATTTTTATTTTTTTTTAACTTAGCTTGTACTTAAGTAAATTAAAAGTAATTTTTAATAAGTTTATTAATGGGTGAATCCACCGTTTTTCGATATAATGTCATATAAACGATCCGGAAGCGACCTATACAAATTTTGCAGTATTTGCAGCGAAATTGTTGTCCAGGACGGTTTAATTGTCGCAACTAAAGTTGCAACCCTCATACGTTTTCCATTATATTAAGGTCAGGTGAAAATGGGGGTTATTCGAGCAAATCCACATTGTGAGCTGTAATCCACTCTTTTACCACCCCACCTGTTTTAATAGAAGCGTTATCGTGCTGGTAAGTCTATTTGATATTGTGAAAAATATTGAAATAATGAGGAAACGCAGTCTGTATGATAGATATGTAGGTTTCCGTGTTATTTTTTAAGTAACAAATTGAAGGTCGCAAGTGCCGAAGACTGATACCGACCCCACACCATTACGTCTCCCTCACTGCTATGGCGACGGCTCAGGAATTGCGCAGCTCGCACAATATGCCTCCTGACTGCCGCAGAGATGGCGTGTTTGACTCCGCCTTTCATGTTTTTGCCATATTCTGCTTTGTTCCTCAAAAAGTTACTTATAACATTTTGGCTTTTTCCAATTTTTTGAGCGATTTTGCGATGGCTAAGACCACTTTCACGATAGGCTTCGATTTGGCCTCTTTCATACTCGGATAATTGTTCTCCGCGTCCCATTTTCCATTTAGTTTAAAGAAAATATATGACATTAAAAATTTATATCAAAAATATGTCGCTACACCGCCAAGTTTAATCACAAACTAAAAATCTTTCAGCTGAACCTATTCAGTTGAGCCAAAAAATTGCACAGAAATTAGCGAAACAAATAGAAAAATAGAATATGCCAAGTAACGGTACTTAGCAAACGGTTTTTTACTAGCGCACACTGATTGACACAAATAATGTATAATATGTGATGAAACTGCAAGCGAATTTATGTGAACCTATTCAGTTGATCGGCAGTGTACGTACATATGTGTGTACATACAGTCACGTTAATCTTAACTATTAAGTTGTAGTTTATTTGCGGGATAAGAATGATTTATTTATCTATATATATGTCGGAGATGTTTGATTTAGTTTCATTTTCACGCAGAAAGTTCTGTTCGTCTCTGAGGCACCACAAAAACTGACTGGTCACGCACATTCTGAGCTAACTCACACTACTCTTCTGCCCCTACGAACAGACCTTACTCAGCAGCAGAGTATGTTTCATTCCCTGAACTGCTGTGCGTTCTGAGAACCGTTAGCGACATCGTGTCGCCATTCAAAACTGTACATGCATGTACAACGATCCAACCAACCCTTCTATGCCACACATATACAGTGGGCTAATTTACCATTCTATGCCAAACATAAACAGTGGGCTAATTTACCATTCTACGACACGGCCTTCCTGACAAATCACACGTCCTCGTGTGTTAAATCTAGGACAAGATTTTCTCAGTCAAATTCCATTAACCATTTACTTCATTAACTTTTATTTATATAAAGTTTACATTTTTATACAAAACAATCAAATTGTTTTCACAATACCATCACATAAACTTTTTCATAACATTTTCTTTCAAATCAAACTTAACAATTCTTCTTTTATATAATTCCAATTTTGATGTGTAGTTATTCTTACCGATCCCCGCCACAACAAATCCTTTTGTTATGGTGCGATCATCATTGACCCCCGCCATAACAATTCCATCTGTTATGGTGCGGTCTCTATATCCTCTCTTGGGATTCTGAGGCAACTGCTGTGCCTTCTTTATCTCTATTTCTCATTTGAGAGTCAGATGCATCTCCCCTGGAGTCATCAAAATCTTCATCAATTTCTTTACTTAATTCTCTATTGGGCAATGCCCTCAAAAACTCATGTGCATACTTATAAGTTCTTTTGCTTATTAAAGACTTTAAGACATACCTATCGCCATCTAGTTGTTCGATTATTTCGAACGGACCCTTAAATTTCGGATCAAGCTTAGTTTGGTGACGCTCTTCGTTTTTTAATAACACATGGTCTCCTACATTATATTTTATTATCTTTGCTTTATTCTTATCATATCTAAGTTTGTCATAACGAGCATTAGCCTCTATATTTTCCTTGGCTTGTTTTCTTATAGACTCTCTATCAATTACATTATCCTCTTCTTCACCTATTGGTAACAAACAAAGAGGTCTAGATTCTCTACCAATTAGTAATTCTAATGGACTGAATTTTGTGACTCGATTGGCGGTGCAATTCATTGCCAATTGTACTTCCGCTAAAGCATCTTGCCACGACCTCTGACTGGTTTCGACCACTGTCAACATACTCTTAAGTGTGCTCATTATACGCTCCACCTGACCATTTGCCCTACTCGCACCTGTAGCAATTAAGTGTAGCTCAATCTTTTGGGAGGAACAAAATTTACGGAATCCTGAGCTTGCAATATTACGTCCCTGATCCGCTATAATACATGTAGGCACACCAAACAAGCACACAACGGCTTTAACAGCTTTGATTGAACATTCAGTATCAATATTTAAGGTGTGATGTAAGTAAACAAATTTCGTGAACGCATCTACCAAGACAATTACGTATTCCTTTAGGTCATTCTTTCCACTCATCTTTCCTGTTATGTCTATATGCACTGTGTGCCACGGGATGTCTACCTTAGGAATCGAATGTAATTCAGATTGAATTTTTCCAACTGGTGGCTTAGCTAATTTGCAAGTAATGCAATTTTCAACAAATCTACGGACATACTTTGCCATATTTTCAAACCAATAAAATCCATAGACTTTATCCAATGTTTTCTCCCAACCTAGATGCATAATAGATTCATGAACGTGATTAATAACTGCCCATCTAAATGCCCTAGGGATTACAGGCAAACATTTAGTCTTACCATTTCGTTGTATCTTCCTATATAAAACTCCTTTCCTCAATTCATAGTTTTTTAATAAATGTTCTGGCAATTCGTTATTTTTGAACTTAGCTAATATGTCTACTACCTCAGGATCACGTTGTTGTTCAGAAATCAACCAGTTGTCAGTTACCTCGGTCAAAGCAATGCGTTTTTCCAGAATTTTATTCTGATAAATATTTTTATCGGACACTGGATTCCGAGATAAACAATCTACATGCGCCATACGATCACCCTTCCTATATTCTATGTCAAAGTCAAACGATTGTAAAAATGCCCACCACCTATGTACCCTCGGCGTTAAGTCTAGCTTTGTGCGACTAGCCTTTAAGGAATTACAACCCGTATATACGACAAATTTACGTCCCTGCAAGTAATGGCGGAAGTGTCTGATACCATTGACTACTGCTAGCGTTTCTAATTCGTAAGAATGATATTTTGACTCAGCAGGGGATGTGCATTTACTATAATATTCTACCACATGGAGTTTGCCATTAATTTTATGCAACAATATAGCACCATAGCCAATCGAACTTGCATCGGTGTGCAATTCGATTGCATGTTTCGGGTCGAATATAGTCAACACAGGTGCCTGCGTCAATACTGTTATAATTTTAGTCCTTATTTGCTCATGTTGCTGTTGCCAAGAAAAATCAACATTTTTCTTTGACGTGAGTTGATACAAAGGCTTAAGCGTTTCCGAGAATTTTGGAACGAACTGTCTAAAATACGAAGCCAATCCTATAAATTGTCGTAATTGCGACACAGATTGTGGAGGTGGTAAATCTAACAATGCTTTTATTTTACGTGCGTTTGGCCTAATTTCTCCGTTACTTATCTCAAAACCTAGGTACTCTATGCGAGTTTTAAGAAATGAGCACTTAGTTATATTAAATGAAAATCCCGCCTTACTCAATGTTTCTAATACGATACGCAACCGTTCTAAAGCTTCTTCCTTAGTTTCGGCTATAACCAACACGTCATCAATATAAACGACAGCGCATGAATGTGCCAGTGATCCCAATACTTTTATTATGGCCCTCTGGAAAACAGAAGGTGCATTTTTCAAGCCAAAAGGCATGGTCAAAAACTCGTACTGACCCTCTGGTGTCACAAACGCGGTTCGTTCAATTGAATTTTCGTGTATTGGAATTTGGTAGAAACCACTAGCCATATCTAAGCACGAGAAATATTTTACACCGCGAAGTCGGGCAATCTGGTCTGCGATAAGAGGCAAAGGATACCTATCAGCAATGGTATTATCATTTAACATCCTATAGTCAACACAAAGACGATCAGTGCCATTTTTCTTATTTACTAACATCATTGGACTGGCGAAAGGTGAGCAACTTGGACGGATAATATTTGCTTTTAACAACTCATCGATTTTACAACGCACCAGGTTTTTTTCTTCCTCGCCTAGCCTATAGGGACGTCGTTGCACTGTCTTCTGTGGATCTATTAACTTAATTTCCAACAGCCCTGTCGATACTCGAGTTTTTGGTATTCCGCTAATAAACCAGTCAGAGTAGCATTTTAAGATATTTGTTAAGACAATTTTATCGGAATCAACTAAATCTATATCAGAACTTATAATATCCTCATAATCAGTTAAAGTCACCGTATCTATCATTTTCGTTTTATAAATCTGAAATTTATCAGCGTCTATCATTACGCCAAAGCCTTGGCTAAGAATCTCTCGACCAACTAACACATCGTATTTCAAATACTTGTCTAAAATTACGTGTAACAAAATCTCAAAGCAATATTGATCAATATTTATATTACATAAAACTTGTTGAGTAATATAAATTGCATCGTTACTTATGCCATTGAGTTTTACAACATTATTAACTCTTTTGCCTTTAAACTTATGGACTACACTTTCCTTAACTAGCGAGCATTCTGCACCAGAATCAAAACAAAATAGAATAGACTCACCGGATGCCTTTATTGTTCCAGATGGTGGAGCTACTGCGCAGATATCCACACGCTTTTCAGAAATTCTTTCATTTCCACCTGATCGGCCTTTAGGACATGCGGTTGCAAAGTGCCCAATTTCGTCACATTTGAAGCATTTGACACCAGATCGATCCTTCACACCCGTCGTATTTGTGCTGTTGTAGGTTTTGCCTTTACTCTGGCCCTTCTGCAAACGTGCCCGACACTCGGCATATCTATGCCCAATCTTTCCACAGTAATGGCATTTCACCAGGGATGGAGATTTGAACTTTTTACGATCCGAGCCAGTTGCATCGTCTTCTATGCTGCGCTTCCTGAAGGAGTGTGCCTGCAGCTGTTGTTGTAGCTCATTGCGAGTTTTTACATTGGTGGTAAAAATCCAGCGCGCCAACTTGCTGTCAACTTGCGCCATGTGAGCCAAAGTTACAGACACAGCTATTTCTTCCAACTCCTTGGCTTTCCATTTAGACATAAGCATCGTGACAATCCGGCTGCCGTATTCAGCAAATCCTTCTTCTGGTTTCGGTCGACCATTCAATACATTGAGAACCATGCCAGCAGAAGTTTCAATTCCAACAAAACGCTGAAGAAACAGTTCCCTGAACTGCGCCCAAGTGATTCCGGCAAAGCATATTTGTGAAAGCCACTGTGATGCGGTGCCTTCTAATGCCTTACTTAGTGCTATCACCAGATTGCTACCTTGGAGAACGTTATCAGCAAATATGAGGTCCACAGTGCTACACCAAGATGAGGGCTCCGCTCCAGCAACGTCAGGGTTAAATTTTGGTAGGGTAATGTGTGACGCCTTACCATCGGATTGCGGCGCCTTTGGATTGTGCATGTTTTTAATTATTTCCATCAGGTTGCGATTTTGCAGTTCCAACGCTAACAAATGTGGATCAGTAGGCAAAGCAGATCCCACTTCTGATGTCGGAGATGTTTGATTTAGTTTCATTTTCACGCAGAAAGTTCTGTTCGTCTCTGAGGCACCACAACAACTGACTGGTCACGCACATTCTGAGCTAACTCACACTACTCTTCTGCCCCTACGAACAGACCTTACTCAGCAGCAGAGTATGTTTCTTTCCCTGAACTGCTGTGCGTTCTGAGAACCGTTAGCGACATCGTGTCGCCATTCAAAACTGTACATGCATGTACAACGATCCAACCAACCCTTCTATGCCACACATATACAGTGGGCTAATTTACCATTCTATGCCAAACATAAACAGTGGGCTAATTTACCATTCTACGACATACATATACATATAGGTTGATGTTAGTTACAGCATTTATAACTCAAGAACGGCTGAACCGATTTGGCTGAAAATTGGTGGAGAGGTAGCTTAGAACCAGGGTAAGGACATAGGATTAATACAACTCATAAATACAAAAATTATATTTGAAATCATAAGCATTTGTCAAAATTCATTTTTGTAGGAATATTTGAATATTTCATTTCTTCAAAAAAACAAGATCAAGATTTAATACAACTCTCAAAATCAAAAATTATCATTTGTATATATGCGTACAATTTTAAACAGAGTCTTCTCAAAAATAATACAATTGCTAAATATTTGGAATAGAAGAAAAGAACAGCAACCAAATACGCAGTGAAATAGATTATAATTGGCTCAGTAATCAGTCGTTGAGTATGTATTATACCCATCCCAAAAGATTGATGTCATAACCTTTCCCGCCGCCTTTTTGTTTTTCCACGCCTGAGAACCGGCTCTCGGCTCCATTCCGATTAGAGATCACTTAAACACTTCTCAGAATCAGTTATTCGTTGTTTTTGATGGATTTTGAACTTGCGAGGCACCTACTTTGCTCATTTCGCCTGTTTCCAGGTTAGCAAATATCTTTTCAACGGTGGATTTCCCTGAGCCCAAATTCAAGAGTATTTTCCCCAAAAAGCCAAATGCTTTATTAACACTGTAATGGGGTTTCGTCCATAGCTGAGGTATGCTCAGCCGCTCCAGGGTCAGCCTTGGGACCCATGAACCCTTAGCAAACAAAGAGACGAGTTTTATCCTCGTAGAGTTGTATCCACACCCCACCCCTTATGTGGACAGCCAGACCAGCGTGATGTATACAGTGGTGATGAAAACGAACGAGATTGGCGAGCCAGGCGTTGACGCTTGTTGAAGCTGGCACGGTGATGAAAATGAACGGAATTGATGAGCCAGGCGTTGACGCTTGTTGCGACCGGCACGGTGACGAAAATGAACGGAATTGATGAGCCAGGTTGCGACCGGCCCGATGATGTATACGACGGGCTCCTCTGTGTAGGAGAGATTTCGTTAATAGCCAACCGTCTTCGTTGCCCCCCAACTATCAACTCTCATTGCACTGTACTTACATGTCGCCTGTTAGTCGCGCTAGTTTTAATAACGGTGCCTTACGGTACGTAAGCAGCGGTACTGACGCTGTTCGATGCAGCGCAGCTGTGCTCCTCATAGTAACGGTCGAGCCTTTGCGCGAGCCACACTGAAATGTGATGCCTTTTCTGCGCAATGCCTGCGAAGTACCCCATTCTATGGCAGTCATTGCGAGCACTGGCACCACACCGAAATGTGATGCCTTTTCTGCGCAATGCCTGCGGACTACCTATTTCTACGGTGTGCACTTACCCCTGCTTACTGCTATTATTTGCTGGGCGACCGTCCTGTTCGGCGAGCCGGAGCAAATGATCGCATTTGGTGTGAAGTGCTTGCTTTTATAGCAGCATAGCGCAGCTTTCGTCACCGTAGCGAGGTAAGATGTATGCGTATGGTGCGTTAGTACGTATGGTGGAAAGCTCTAGCAGCTTTCATCATCGTAGTGAGGTAAGTTGTGTGCATAGTCAATGCGGTGAAGTTTAGTATGTATGGTGGAAGGCTCTATGTTGAGATATGGTGAGGGTACATGATGTACTGTGGAGCGAAGTCGACGTAAATTATTGTAAGGTGGTAAAAGCCACGTTACAGTTCCCCCCTCACTTCGGACAATGATACTTCGCTGGCGGCAGGTGGAAGGAGATCTCCCACGATGGTTCGGCTGGAGGCTGGCTGGCTGGCTGACCTAGTTGGCGTGTGCCGTGGGGAGCGGGTGTGAAATCTTTATTTAGTAACAAATTCTTAATTTATGGTACAAGGTCTTATCCTACGATTATGCATACTTACAACTAGTGACACCTATATATTACTAATACAATTAAAATTCATTGGCTTAGTCGTACAAATTCATACATTGATCCTTAAACTAATACAATTAAAATTTATTGGTTTAATCGTACAAATTCATGAATTGATCCTTAAACTAATACAATTAAAATTTCTTGGTTTAATCGTACAAATGTAGGACGCATCGTCCACCGCCGTACCGCACCAATACTTGATCGCCTTCTAGTTTTTGTAGGGCCAACCGTCGGCCTCGGTAAAATAGCGTTCGCTTGGAGCGCTTCACAAAATGCTGCCGTGTCATGGTCAGCCCTTCCAGGAACTCTGGAATATCGCTTACCGGTGTCGCTTCTTCGGCCGCCGTGATAGGCGGTCTCAGCCTTTTGATGGTTCGCTGTCGACTCAACAAGGGTCGTGGCCGTCGTTTGGGCTTCTGGTTGGACTGGTGTCGACTCGATGTGGACCGTGGTCGTCGTTTGAGCTTTTGGTTGGACTGGTGTTGACTCGATGCGAACGTGGTCGTCGTTTGAGCTTTTTTGGTTGGACTGGTGTCGACTCGATGCGGACAGTGGGCAGCCCTGTCATGGTACAGGTTTCATGAGTTGCCTCAACTGCCGCTGGGACTCGTCTGGTGGTCGGGAGTTTGCGAGCGTTTGTGCTGAGTGGCGTCAGTCGCGGCAACGCTTCTAATGTTGCTGGTTTTATGGCCGGCCGCGGTTGCTGGTTGCAGACGCTGCGCTCCTGGGGCTGCCTGGATGCCCTCGGGCGAGTTCGAGCGGCTGACCTGGCGACGTCCACGCTTATTGCGTGTAATTGATGCACTTCGGTTGCATTGGTGTTCACCCGAGGTCGTGATTCTAGCGGTGGCCGGAACGGTGGTGGTTTTTGAGGTTCGCCGGGTGGCGGTGGTTGGCGCTTGGTATGGCGGCCCGATGCGTGTGGCCCTTTCCCTACTGATCACGGGTTTCATTTTGATTATATTGGTGCTAAGTGGCTCGGAGCTAGAGTATTCGGTTGGCAGCTGCTTTAGATCTTGCAGATGCACATGGGTGGGACGCCCGCCTGGTGCGTTAGGATTCACGAGTTCGACTGTATTGGTCGACTTGAATCTTCTGACGATATATGGGCCAGAATATTTCGGAGCAAGCTTCTGTGCAAAGCTGTTTACTGCGGAAGAGAGCGGATGATCTCTTTTGAGTACTCTCTCTCTCCGATGAGTGGCTTCCATGGTCGTCTGCGCAAATCGTAGTATTTCTTCTGGCGTTTTGCTGCAGTAGACAAGTTGCGAGAAATTTCTTGCCAAAGCTCGGTGAGTGTCGGCGCGGTGGTGGCTTCTTCTTAGGCACGTTCCCTTCTTTACGGATTTGTTTTAGGGGTAGCCGGTGTGTACCCGAAGTTTATCTCAGCTGCTGATGTTTTTGTCGAGTCGTGTTGTGATGTATTTATTGCGAAAGCTATTTCGGCTAATTGGTGGTCCCAAGTCCGATGATCGGCCTTTGCTCGTTGTGCAATCATGGTTTTCACGATTCTGTTTGTGCGCTCGGTTGGGTTCTCGTGTGGAGCGTAAATGGCGGTAAAACAATGTTTGATTCCGTGGCTCTCCAGGAAATGTGTAAGCGGCTTGCCGATGAATTGTTTCCCGTTGTCGGTAAGGAATACGTCAGGGCAACCAAAAACCCTGGTATATCACGCGCTCTCGTAGCGCCTTTATAATACTGGCGGTGGTTGCATTCCGGACTGGCATGAGCTCCACCCACTTGGAGAACTTATCCGTGAGCACTAGCAAGCATGTGTTGCCATTTGTTGAACGTGGTAGTGGACCTACAAAATCCACCGTTACAACTTCCCACGGTCGTGAGCATTGCATGGTGGCCATCATCCCGGCAGGTCGGCGTTGGTCTACCTTATATTCGGCACATTGTTGGCATCGACGAACATATCTGAGTGCATCTAAAAGGCCAATAATATCCTTCTTGTGTGCGTTTAAAGTGTTTTGTGTACAACCATGTGGCCGCCGGTACTAGCGTCGTGATTTTCTCTCAGGACTTCGAGTCGACGGTGCTCTGGTACGCATAGTTTTCAGCAAGGTGACCTGGATAGCTTATTGCGTGGGGCGACGTGCCGAAAGAGCCGGCCATCGATAAGTTGGTAATCGGGATGTTTCTTCGGTTGATCGTGTACCTGGCGCGTACGTCTTTCATACCATCTATCCGGTTGGATCCCCGGCCCCGGGGCTTTGGTAAAATTTTCCGCATCGGCCTTTTTCTTGGCCCCCTTCATTTTAGGGCCATTCCTTTGGAAATAGGTGGGCAAATTCCCCGGCGATTTTTTCCCCCGGTTTGGGGAGGGTTTTTACCTTTTGCGTTTTAACTGGTTTCCAGAATGGCGCTGAAATAGCACTACGCCTAGTCCTTCTCCGCTGGCGTCAGTCTGCAGACAGAAAGGCCTCCCGAAGTCAGGGCAGCCCAGGATGGGTGCACTAGTTAGTCTTTCCTTTAACACCTGGAATGCTTCTTCTTGTTCGGAACCCCATGTCCAACGCTGGCTTTTTTTCAATAGGCGGTTCAGCGGTGCTGATATTTTGGCAAAGTCTGCTACGAAACGTCGGTACCACGAGGCTGCTCCTAGAAAGCGGCGTAGTTCTCGGATGGTGGTAGGTGCTGCCATGTCGCTAATGGCTGGACCTTACCCGAATCGGTGTGAATACCCTCGGTGCTGACTACATGGCCCAAGTAATGGAGGTGTGGCTGCACGAACTTACAAAAGTTGTTCTGCATCTGGTTTTGCTGAAGGCGCGTGAACACCGTTTGCAAGTAATCTAAGTGCTCTTCAAAAGTGTTTCCCAATACAATGATGTCGTTCAGATAGGCAAAGACCTTCGGCTGTAGTTCTGATCCCAGAATGGTGTCTAAGGCTCGCTGGAATGTTGCCGGTGCCGAATGCAGCCCAAACGGCATCACTCGCCACGGGAAAGTAAACCTCTCCCCGGTACGGTAAATGCGGTATACTGGCCGTTGCTTCAGGTCGATGATTTGAAATGAACCGAACTTCCTTGAGTTGGTCTTGGATTGCGTTTATTTGCGGAAGTGGGTATGCGTCTGGTATGCTAGCTGCGTTAAGTTGCCGGTAGTCTATTCAGATTCGCCAACTTCCTTGTTTCTTTCGCACTAGGACAATGGGCGAGCTGTAGGCGCTGTTAGAGGCTTCGATGCGGCCGGTTGCAATCAATTCGTTCACCTCTTAAATGATTACTTCTTGCATCGCTGGGTTGCGTGGATAATACCTCTGCTTTAATGGACGGTCGTGTTTAAGGCGAATTATGTGTTCGGTTGCTGTGCTGGGGCCGGTGATCGTCGAGAATACTGCCGCGTTTTCAGTGAGGAGAGTATTCAATTGATGATTCTCCTTTTCGGTAAGATGTTGCCTCCCGGTTAGCATGGCAAGGTGATCGGTAGGTGCCTGTGTGCTTAGGCGTGTAGCGGTTAGGGGTTGACCATCGATGGTGATAGTCAGGTCTCGCTTCCTTAGGAAATCCATGCCTAAGATGACATGTTCCGAAAGCGTCGGTAGAGCTGATACGAGTAGGTGCGTAGACTTGTTACCCAGCTCTATAGTAACAGGATACATTTTCGTGCTAGGTATATACGTCCGGTTAGCTAGCTGAATGCGACGGGTTTGGCGTCTGGCTTTAATTTGATGTTTATCGAGATGACGTTGAAGTCCATTACCGATATAGGTGAGGGTAGCTCCGGGGGTCCATCGGGTTCTTCGATCTGCATACCTGCGACAGTAATGGGCAGAAAATAGCGGCCATCTTGTTTCCCTTCTGGGTACGGCAGCGTTGCTTTGAGGGTTGTTGTGCTGGGTCAGTCTCGCGACATGATTCCGTCGTATCCACAGCGAGAGCAGAATATTCGCCGCTGGTTGCGACATTGGCGCCTTCGGTGTCCCGGCTGCTTACATCGCCAACAAACGTTCTCGCTGCACTTACTTATTACTTACCGCCGTCAAACAGTGATTGGTGTTTCTCGCATGCCTGGTCCCCTCGCCTTTCAACAATTCGAATTCTTCCGTTAATTCGAGTAGTTCGTCCACGCTGTTTTAAATCGCTCCGACGGACATATAAGCGATACTCCACCCTTAGACCGTCATATATACGCTCGGTGTGATCTTTTCCGCGAAGTTTCGAGGGGCTGGAGGATAAGCGTTTGGATAGCCAGCACATAATCCTTAGCCTTCTCTCTGGGAAATTGCTTGCGCTGATGGATGGTTTCCTCCAGATGTGCGAGGTGACGTTTCGGGAAAGCCCCTCAGCCTTTGTAACGAAAGTCGTCCCACGTGTTGATGGTGTTGCGTTTTACACGAAACCATTGCAGCGCTTTGTCCTGCAAAATTTCCGGCATAGTAGCAAGAAGCTGGTTGTTTGCTATAGAGTAGCATTCGGCGAGTTCATCGCATCGCTCTAAAAATTCGTGTAAATTTTCGCGACCGCTGTAGCGGTTATGGGGGTTTATAACCTCCAAATCTGGCAATTTTGCAGCCGATGTGATGTCACGTGTTGCTATCGCTTTGCTTTAGGGGTTCTCACTGTGGTGGTTGAAACGAGTATGGTGGCGTTATCTTCCTCCTTCATTTCCCTTTCAAAAGCTTTTACCAGATCCTCCGTCGGGTTTATTGTGGCGCTTTTCATGGATGCAGGCGCTCAGCTCGCTACGGAGATCTGCTACGGTGCGCCCTTCGACAGCGATGTGGTGTCGTCTGAACTCGGTGATTAATCGGTCCTTCTTCAGCCAGTAAATCCAACTGGTCGTGTCCGTCTCAAGCGTTAGAGCCTTATTCGCTGGAGTACTGCGATGCTTATGATTGTGTGGGGGGCGCGGCGAACCTGATTCATGAGCGTTGGTGAACGTTTCATGTTTTTCACTGTCACTCACAAAGTCAGGTCCCTGCTCGGGCGCCATTTGTAATGGGGTTTCGTCCATAGCTGAGGTATGCTCAGCCGCTCCAGGGTCAGCCTTGGGACCCACGAACCCTTAGCAAAAAAAGAGACGAGTTTTATCCTCGTAGAGTTGTATCCACACCCCACCCCTTATGTGGACAGCCAGACCAGCGTGATGTATACATTGGTGATGAAAACGAACGAGATTGGCGAGCCAGGCGTTGACGCTTGTTGAAGCTGGCACGGTGATGAAAACGAACGGGATTGATGAGCCAGGCGTTGACGCTTGTTGCGACCGGCACAGTGACGAAAATGAACGGAATTGATGAGCCAGGCGTTGACGCTTGTTACGACCGGAACGGTGACGAAAATGAACGTAATTGATGAGCCAGGCGTTGACGCTTGTTGCAACGGGCACGGTGATGAAAACGAACGGAAGTGATGAGCCAGGCGTTGACGCTTTTTGCGACTGGCACGGTGACGAAAATGAACGGAATTGATGAGCCAGGCGTTGACGCTGGTTGCGACCGGCACGGTGATGTATACGACGGGCTGCTCTGTGTAGGAGAGATTTCGTTAATAGCCAACCGTCTTCGTTGGCCTCCAACTATCAACTCTCATTGCACTGTACTTACATGTCGCCTGTTAGTCGCGTTAGTTTTAATAACGGTGCCTTACGGTACGTAAGCAGCGGTACTGACGCTGTTCAAGGCAGCGCAGCTGTGCTCCTCATAGTAACGGTCGAGCCTTTGCGCGTACCGATACCAACCTAACAGAACGGCAGAGTCATTGCGAGCACTGGCATCACCGAAGCGTGATGCCTTTTCTGCGCAATGCCTGCGAAGTACCCCATTCTATGGCAGTCATTGCGAGCACTGACACCACACCGAAATGTGATGCCTTTTCTGCGCAATGCCTGCGAAGTACCCCATTCTATGGTATAGGCAGTCATTGCGAGCACTGGCACCACACCGAAATGTGATGCCTTTTCTGCGCAATGCCTGCGAAGTACCCCATTCTATGGTATAGGCAGTCACTTTCGAGCACTGGCATCACCGAAGCGTGATGCCTTTTCTGCGCAATGCCTGCGAAGTACCTCATTCTATGGCAGTCATTGCGAGCACTGGCACCACACCGAAATGTGATGCCTTTTCTGCGCAATGCCTGCGAAGTACCCCATTCTATGGCAGTCATTGCGAGCACTGGCACCACACCGAAATGTGATGCCTTTTCTGCGCAATGCCTGCGAAGTACCCTATTCTATGGTATAGGCAGTCATTGCGAGCACCGGCATCACACCGAAGTGGGATGCCCTTTCTGCGCAATGCCTGCGGAATACCTACTTCTACGGTATGCACTACCCTTCTACGGCAGAGTCATTGCGAGCACTGGCATCACACCGAAGTGTGATGCCTTTTCTGCGCAATGCCTGCGGACTACCTATTTCTACGGTGTGCACTTACCCCTGCTTACTTATTATTTGCTGGGCGACCGTCCTGTTCGGCGAGCTGGAGCAAATGATCGCATTTGGTGTGAAGTGCTTGCTTTTATAGCAGCATAGCGCAGCTTTCGACACCGTAGCGAGGTAAGTTGTATGCGTATGGTGCGTTAGTACCAAGAATGATAGAAAAGAGATTACGCATTGCGCAGGTCCGTTATACTAAACATACAATTGCTTACATCACACGGCGCAGTAAAAAATTTGGCAGCTATAAACTCTACTACTCTAACATTCTTGTTAACAAGCAATATTTACTTGCTACTCAAGCTATTTCACGAAATTTATGAGCCGTGTGACGTAGATGCGCAGAACGAAAAATCTTTTGTCTCTCATCTGCGCAATCTTGTACTCTATCATTCTTGAGTTAGTATGTATGGTGGAAAGCTCTAGCAGCTTTCATCATCGTAGTGAGGTAAGTTGTGTGCGTAGTCAATGCGGTGAAGTTTAGTACGTATGGTGGAAGACTCTATGTTGAGGTATGGTGAGGGTACATGATGTACTGTGAAGCGAAGTTGACGTAAATTATTGTAAGGTGGTAAAAGCCACGTTACAACACAAGAAATGCTTTATGATCCATTTCTTTGTAAAATAATACAAGTTGCTTCACAAAAATGCTATATCTCATTAACTAATAGTTATAATCCAACTAATAGAAATCATATATATGGTAGTATTATCTATGTATCAGCCATAGTGAAGACGGGTCCTCTAGTTTAATATAAGAATTGATTTATTGAGTTTTCGCTTTTGTTTAGGAATGAGGTCTCAATTTTCGCTTGCCCACTCACACTAAGCACATCGTATTTTTGACCTGAATATACAGTGCTACAATAAGTAGAAATGACAAAATGACAAATTACCTAGTGATTTTGGCCAATAATTGAGACCTTGAATCTGACTTTCAGTAAACATTTTTTTTACAATATTTTATGTATGAGGTATATAATTACGGCTTTGTGGAAAATAATATGCAATTAATGAGTTTAATGTGCATCCAGGAATCGGAAGAAACCAAAAGCCATTAAATAAGCAAAATTATTGGGAAAAAATTAAAAAAATATGTATAAAATATATATAAAATATTATTTTTTTAATTTACCCAAGTTTGAAAAGTGTAGTATTTTATTTGCATTTTTTGTAATAATGCGACACTTCTTGTTTTACTGAAAAATTAAAAACAAAGGAAAATAAGGAAAAAACTAGTTTTTATGCAATGGAGTTAATATTAATTTCTAATTAGTTTTTTTTTTTTTTTTTTTTTTTTGGAAAATCCAATATTTTTTAAAACTGATCCAAATCACTTCTTCATAGAATCAACTTTCACTGTATTCTACAAATTTTCAATGGGTTTAAAACTGGTATTGAGGTAACCATGCACTTCAATGAAATTTTAATATTTTGTTCAAAGTGAAATTTTTTATGGAAAAAAATAAGTAAATAGATCAATTTATTTGTTTTAAATTATCAATTGTTATTACAAATGATATAACAGAGCTATTTTATGCTTTTATTTGCAAAATAACGTCAGGTTTGTTAGAGCTTTGAATAATTTTACATTTTACATGTTAGTGGCATCACTCCTCTCCACCGTTCGCTCTACTGTCGTCGGCAAATATACAAATATTTTCAAGTTAGCGAGAGCGACAACTGACTGCAGTCGTGCAGCTGTCCATAAGAACGTGGGTATTTTAATATTTTACAGATTTGCAGTCTGTCGCACTCTATGTGTTCAGCACTTGAGTGATAAAAAAATACCGTTACCAACGGAAATTTTCATGGCTTACTAGAAATGAATTTTTAGTTTTGTTTTTATGCATCGCTGTCCTTATTATTTTTCTTATATAATGCAACTGTGTGTGAAGTTCATATTTTTCCCATATTTTTTAAAAGTGCAAATAGGAGTTTTATATCGCGGCTAATTCAATAGTTCATCATATTAATATTTCGGTTGTGCTTATGTCATTTTTGATCTTAAGGCTTTCCTTAGTACATATTTTTACAAATATAAATAAATTTTTATTTAGTTGAAAAAATATGGGAAGTTATTATAGTAAAGTAAGATTTTTGTACATATCTGGGTTTAAAATAAATGTTCACAATAGACTATTTGGATGTGTAACCTTGCGTTTATAAAATTGGTGGTCTCCAAACGTAAAATGAAAATATTAGTCGTCCCTTTCATCAGCAAAATGCAATTAGAAAAAGCGGTAAATTAAGTACATAACTGACTTGCATTAGTTTCATTCATGAAAAAATTACAAGCAGTTCACTAAAATGTAGTTTTTGTTCAATGGAGCTCGTAATGCATAAATTGACAACTATTGTGGAAATAATCACTTTATTTGCTCGTATTATATGATTAGTAGTATTTATTACTTAGACAACATTGATATCCCGACAAACTACCGAATACGAAATGCATCGACATCAACGAGTGGGCGTGCGAAGTGCTGTCCTGCTTATGCACACTTGTCATGTTCTTTCCTGGCGGGTCGTTGAGCCGATGAACGCGTTTTGACAGCACTGCTCTAGTATAGAAAAGTTTCGTATTTCGTGTTGGTCGTCAACAAATTTTCACAATGTGAAGACTTTAATATCTCCTATAAATTACATTGAAAATCGGCTAATGTGATTGAATAATATATTTAAAATGATTATTGTCTAAAGACAATACAAAAAAGCGGATTTGGTGGTAATTAATAAACAAATATATGATTTGTAAATGTAGTTAACTAAAATCATGTCAGCAAGTTTTAATTTGATTGTTTTTTTTTTTGGAAGTTAAATGAATGAAGCTCTGAAGAAAAGATTGTGCTCACACTGGCGCAAGTCGAGTTGAATCTGTAGTATGTTCTATTGTGTTCGATAAGTGCACATAAACCTGGTGGTGACAAGCACATTTGGAGATTACGAAAGTTTATAAAATTCATTGAGATCAAAATATTTATAAAAGTGAAGTAATTGAAAAGTGAATTGTGTACATGCATGGCGATAAATTAAGTAAACGAAAGTCTTTGTATGCGCACAAGAAAAGACTAGTGCAGTATTGAAGTTTATTGTGAATGAGAACTGTGAAAGCGATGCGTTCTAACATTGAATGAACCCCTCTAGAGTTAATCAAAATAGATATGCTTCGTCAATGACAGAATTTGAATATTTGATAGCTTGAGGTAAGTTCAGATATTTGTAATTAACAATATAAATGATATTTTAAAAGGCAAAAATATAGTTGTATAAATCTAGCGAATTCCATTGAAAAATATTTAATGGGTTGACTAAGAGTAATGAGCGTATTATTTGTGTCTCCATCTCATTACCGATATGTGTGCTTATTACATGATACCAACTTCCACATGAAGTGGATACTCTGAAATTAAGAAGTTCACTTCGTGAATTAATAAAAATAATTGTTTTAAAAGGAGCAACTGTCAGAGGTGAGAAATATGGTAGTAATTTAAGTACATTTCATAACAACAGCTTAAAAAGCAATATTTCGATGGTGGGAGTGCTTTGTTTATATTTTGGTGAGTGCTTTAAAATGTTAGCAACTTTGCAATGAATTCTCTACATACTTCAGTTATTATTTTTATACTGCAATGAAAAAATTTATTCCAACTAGATGTTCTCATCGTTTGCAAATGCATCACTGTCCTTTTTGACCTGACTATTTAATTGCCCATTCACAATTTATACATTTTTGTGTTTAATTTTGTCTCTTTCGTGCGCGAGGTACAAATAATAAAGTTCGAAAGAGATAGTAATATAATTTTTAATTTGCTTCTCGCCATTTCCTTTCAGTATTAGGAATTATTTTTCGTCTTGAGTTGAAGGAACGTTTATCTTCCATTAATAAAAAAGTAGTTTTACATTGAAATAAAGCTGAGAAATAGTATGAATATTTCAAATTGAGTGGCTTAGAGAAAGTGCATTAGCGGTTTGATCTAAAATAAAGGTGAGACTTTATTTTATTAGTTTTATTTCTCTCATTGAATAGAAGAAAAATTTTTCATGCTTGATTCTTCCTTTGGGTTAATTTTTTCCTGTTTTTTGGCATGCCAACCCATGTGGGTAATGCAGTTATTCAGTCAGCCATCTACTTCCCTGGACTATTTAGTGTATATGATGTTTTGAACACGTTTCTTTGGTTTAGACCAGTTGTTGCTTTTTACAATAGCAAATATGTATATAGTAAGCTTGCCCGTAATGGCGAACCAGTGGTAAAAACAAGAATGAAAAAGCAATTTTGTTTTGATCGTCCCTTGCTTACAACTCAATGTTGTCAAAGCAGTGTGTTTTATATAGGGTGTCAAAACATTAACATTTTTAATTACTAATATTTTATTAAAAATGTTAATATTTTATTAAAAATGTTAATTAACGTTTTAAATATAAAAATATTGGAAAATAACTTTCCATGTTTAGTTGCGTTAACAGATGTACAGTGTGCGACAAAACTAAGACACGGAATCTACATTTTCAATATTTAACTAAAAAAAAATCATAATGTAAGCCTTAACTGATGTTTTATATATTTATATTATTAGTTCATGTGTGCTTTTTTTAAATTAGTAAATATTAAACGAATTCACTTGTTAAAAAAATTTAAATTCTGTATATGAAGAACTCCAAAAGTTTGGTGGGCTGCGATTTAGAATAGCATCCCCCGATTTCGGTGTTAAATGGATATGTACAGATAGAGGAGGTCCTCCAGATCAAGAATATTGTATATACATATAGTTGCCCCTTATTGTTTTTGAGATAATTTGCATATAAAGTTCAAAAAATCAAATATTTAAAATACGTGTTTCTCCGATTTATAATGCACTTTACACTTATATTTTATACTTTTATATCCACTAAAACTTCACTAATTCATTTCTAATCATTTATTTTATACTAAATAGTGCAAAAAAAACTTTAATTCCATATTAAACTTTAGTTAAGATCCATTTATTCACAAAATAAGAAATTGGTTTTAACAAGCAAAAAATTGGTGTTACCATATTTTTTAATGTGTAAAAAAGAAAAAAGAAAGATTATGAGGTCGTAACTAAATTCATCATGTGTGATGAGTAATGTAAAATTTCTTTGGTTTCTTTCTAAAAAATTTCAACGAACAAAAGTCCGGGTGTTGGCCCGGGCAAAGAAGCGCGGCCGAAAGCCGCCAACCCAAAAAGTAGTTCAACGCAAAAGAACTGAACACGCCCAGGTGTTGGTCCGACCGAGGATTATTTTTTTGGAGCGCCGCCGAAGGCCTCCAATTCAGAAAGGAATTCTATACGGAAAACTAATGTGTTATATATTTCCTGTCATTAGGGTATTATTTGTTTTCTTTATTTACTTTGGTTCTTCTGTAAAATATGAACGTAAGGTAGCACTGATTATTAGTTAGAATGCAACGCTTTTGTTATTGTATGAACAAAAGTTAAATAATGAATAACGAATTACTGAAGTGTTAGTGGATATAAAAGTTAAAAATATAACTTTAAAATTCATTATAAATGGGACAAACACGCGTTTTAAAAAGTTGAATTTTCAAACTTTAAATGCAAATATCTCTAAAACCATAAGTCAACGGCAACTATATGTATATATTTTCTTAATCTGGAGGACCTCCTCTATCCATACATACATAACCCCGAAATCGGTTGATGCCATTCTAAAATTTACCCATTTGGTGCGACAAAACTAAAGCACATAACCAAGAACTCACAATAACGCTCTGAACACGTATAGAGCGACACTACATGACAGCACGATAGTGAACATTAAAGGGCGTTGTGAATTCTGCTACGTGAACATTTGTAAGAAGGCAGCGACATAACAAAAGCCGTACATTTTACATGTACAAAATTTCGTTGTGGCAGTACTAATATCTTTTTACTTCAATGCAATTTTAATTTTTTATTCAAAGTGACATTTTTTTTTGCAAAATATAAGTAAATAGGTAAATTTATTTGCTTTAAATTATGAATTGTTATTACAAATGATATAACAGAGCTATTTTATTCTTTTATTTGTAAAATAACGTCAAATTGTTAGAGCTTTGAATAATTTTACTTATTAGTGGCATCACTGTCCTCTCCACTGTCGACGGCAAATTTAAAAGTATTTTCAAGTTAGCGAGAGCGACAACTGAAAGTGTAGTCGTGTTGTCGTGTAGGTGTCTAAATAACTGTGTCCATAAGAACGTGTGTATTTTAATACTTGACAGATATCGATTGCAGTCTGTCGCGCTCAATGTGTTCAGCACATAATTGTCTAACGGTTATATGTGTAGTTATTAGCTAATTGAAAAATATTAGTGCATATTCAGTAGCAGCTAAGTATATAAAGTAATAAACCTTTGCTTTGTTTACATATGTACATATGTATATTCAACTATAGAAAATCTTAGGGTATTGTGTAAAACTTCAAAAAAGTCTTGCGGTATTTTGGCTAGTTGGCGCTGAAAGTGCGTAGTTCTAGTTTTATTCGTCGCATCGGGTCATGCTATACCTTTTTGGAAAGCTCATTTCACGCGCTAACACGTGCTTGATTGATTATCGTTTATTTTAAGTCGTTCGTGAGTTATAGCGTCGCAAACATGGAGCAAAATAAAGAGAAAATACGGCATATTTTACAGTACTACTACGATAAATGCAAAAATGCATCTCAGGCCGCCAATAGAGTTTGTGCAGTTTATGGACCCGATACAGTTTCCATTTCCACCGCACAACGATGGTTTCAACGTTTTCGTTCTTGTGTAGAGATGGCCGAAGATGCGCCACGCTCCGGAAAGCCTGTTGTCGAAAATTGCGATAAAATCGCTGAATTGGTCGAAAGAGACCAGCATAGTAGTCAGCAAACCGTAATAAACCATTTGAAGAAGCTTGGAGTCACTAAGAAGCTCGATGTATGGGTGCCGCACGAATTGATTCAATAGAAATACCGCAAGACTTTTTAGACAACCTAATATCAATGGTATAATATACAAATTTTAGTATAAAAATTATTTTTCTGAATAATATGTTGCCACATGCTGAAGAAGAAATGATTTTAAACTGGAGTTTTCAACATGACAACGACCAGAAACACACTGCTATTTGAGTAAAACAGTGGTTTGTTGATAACAGGATTAAAGTTTTGAAGTGGTATGCACAATCACCAGATCTCAATTACATAGAAATCGGTTCCACGACAGTCGGGTCTACGTAACCGGAACGGACTCGGATTTTTATCCCCAGGCTCAAGGCAGAATTCTGCCGCTACAACCAACAACAACATAGAAAATTTATGGAAAATTGTACATCGAAAAATCAGACACGAGAATTGTAAAAATAAGGACGCTTTATTCGTACAAGTAAACAAGCATTTCCTGCGACATAAAATATTGGGTAGTCTAAGTCTTCTCGTATTTCTAATCAAACTTCAACTTATTTTTTTTATTTACACAAATAAATGTTTTGGTAAAATAAATAAAATATTTTGGTCGACCACTTTTTCTATTTTTCGGCTAGAGACATTATTCTATCAGTGTAAAACTTTTATCAGTGTAAGTCGAAATTCTGAAATTTAAAGACAAGCGAAACCATTGTTGTGCTACACGAACTGATACAGCATCATCTCCGTAAACTTTACAAATGTCATTGGTGGCTTGTGTGGCATTTTTTACCTTTTTTAAACAAAAATTTCAAAATATAGCGAGTTTCTTCATTATTTTCACTCATTTTTGAATAGCTGTAAATTTCTTTCAACTTTTCCCGAATTTAAAATCTCACCTTTCTAACACTATATGGTATGACACAATGGGATTGGTAACACTGGAGATATACGAATGCAACGACATCTATTGACAAAATACGAAAAGACTTTTTCGACTACCCAATAAATAAATTGAGCCCATGCCTCGCCGATATACAACTATATTGAAAAATACGGGATACGCAACCAAATATAAAAGATATAAATTTTCAATCATAAAACCATTTCGTGCTTTAGTTTTGTCGCACCAGATTTTTGGAGTTTTTTATATGCTATGTACATACATAGAATTTCTTATTTTTTAATAAGTTAATTAGTTTAATTTTTACTAATTCAAAAAGAAGAATTAATCAACTAATAACAAAAATAAATCATGTTATACCTACTTTATGATTTTATTCGTTTAAATACCGACAGTATAGACATCGTACTTTAGTTTTGTTGCAAACCGTTTATGTCGTGTATATATCCTTTTAATAGCAAAAATGCTATTGATTAAATATATTTGTCTGCAAGAATTACCGTTGCTTGGACAATAACCTGCAAATTACGTTACAAACCACCCAGATGGCAAAACGACTCATGGTGGAACAGCAGTATTGGTTAGAAAACGCACGGCACATCGTTTTTACATCTGTGAAACAAAAATTTATCGACGAACGAGGCAATGTGCGGACAGTG
This sequence comes from Bactrocera correcta, assembly GCA_027475135.1. Lineage (NCBI taxonomy): Eukaryota > Metazoa > Arthropoda > Insecta > Diptera > Tephritidae > Bactrocera > Bactrocera correcta. The sequence goes on from CM050326.1 coordinate 83,840,830, forward strand.
AATGCCGGCCGTGGGCAACGTTTTGTGGCCGAGAGGCGCGGTACCGAAATGGTTATAATTGAGTACAAAATAAATACAGGAAGGGATATTGACAAAAGCATAAGAGAACTAAATGATATAATAACAAACGCTGCTGTCTTAAGCTTAGTATCCAGCTCCCAAGAAATGCCAAAACTTCATATAAAAAACCCTTAAGAAATGGTCAAGAAAATTCCAGCGGTATTTGAGATTTTTTTTGGGAGGGATAGAAAAATTGTTTAAAGCGAATTTCAAGGGTTTATAGTTTATATTTAGGCATCATTCATAAATTTTTTGGATACGAAATCTTTGATATTCCGCCTTTTTGAAGCAATTGCCCGATGCATCTCGCATGCGCATTTGTCGGACGGCGGGCTAAATACAGGTTGCAATTTCTATCGGAAACAAAAAATCAAAGAGATACATATTTTTTATAATTTATCTTCTAGTTAAACTGAAAAATTCAAAAAAAGTGTAAAGTTTTACAATTTTTTTATAAATTGAAAAAAGATGTTTTTTGACCAAAAAATTTGACTTTATGTTGTTTAAAATGTGTTCAAACATAACTTTTCTTAGTTTTTTTTTAGTTTAAATAGAAGATAATTTAATGCCAAAGATAATAAATTTTGTCCCTATTCCATACGACGTTTGGTTTTTTTTTCTATCCTGCCCGCCAATTAAGAAAAATCGTAAAAATGAAAAGCCGAAAATCGCGCGTTAAAGTTTTCGCTTTACCCATGCGCTCATATATCTGCTAGACGCTCGGTCACTATTTCCCTTCTAGCTTCGAAAATATTTCGAATTCCCATCTATAACTTTGGGGACATATTCTTAGAATATTTTTAAAGAGATTTAAGCAAAAAAAAAATTCGATTTTTTAAAGCTTCTAAAGCAGGCTCCCCCCTTAACAGAGCATTTGAGTAAATTTTAGACGCGTTCGAAGAAATAATAACAACCGTAGCGAACATTGAAATACATTATTAATTTTTTCGCAAAATTTTTTATTTCAACTTTCAATTGTGCATGGTAGGAGTTTCTTAAAAATTCAAGATCCTAGGATTTAGAATAGCATCCCCCGGTTGGAATTTTTGAACTTCAAAGGCAATTATCTAAAAAACCATTAGTCGGCGACAACTATATATACATCATATTTTTTCTTAATCTGGAGGACCTTCTCTATAATTACATACTCATTTTAACCCCGAAATCCCGGGATGCTATTCTAAACTGTAAAGAGTTTTTTTGTTGATTTGGAGTACCGGTTAGAAACCATAAGAACGAAATCAATTGGAGATCTTGGCTACGCAAATTTTCATAGCGTCCTAACATTTTTATCTGAGTGCGAATTTGGGCTTGTTGAGAGTTTATATTATTGATAGTACTTTAAATCTTGGAGGAAGTCGACACTGTTCTAGTGAGGAAAGGAAAGTTTTTGAAAACTTTACTCTCAGAAAAGATAAGTCAGTAATAGGGAGATACTGCTGACTTATGATTTTTGATATCTTTGTATGTAAAATTCATAAATTTAACAGGTTTAAATGTGTAACTTTTTTAAATCTATTGTGCACTAGAGTAAACATGTTTTGGTTCTAATTTTATTTTAGGTGTGATGTAAAGCACAAATCAGTGTAATATACATAATACATACATTTAACATACGTATATATTAAAACTTTCAAGTTAATTTAATTCAGCTATAATATTCTATCAGAAAAATAAATAGTGAACAAATCTTCAATAGAAGATTATTTGAATTTTTTTAATTTTTATCAACAACAATTTCGTTTGAATTAAATCCTTCAGATCGCCTGGCAATAATATATATATATATGTAGTGTCAGCTGGAGTCATCTATTTTTTGCTGCCAATATAGCCCGTTTCTGAGAGTTGCAAGTGATTTATTTTGTATATCTGGGAAAATACTGCCAATTAATTAATTTTTTACGTATATCAGTTCAGAACTTGTATGGGTTTTTGAAAGCATTGCGTATTTGGTTGAAGTTATATTTTACCCTTCCCAATGCTTAATTATTGGGAAAATATTTATGCTGATGGATCATTTTGCAATTGTTCGCGCACGCTAATGGGCAATCGAAGTTTTTTAACACTTCCCATTAAGAATTATAGTTGAAACATACATACATAGGTTCATTTACCTCGTCGACGAAAGTAGGTCTGTCACAAGTTATGAGACGTAGTAAGACCATGTTCTTGTTAATTCAATAGTCTGTGGCACTATATTTGCTCTATCTTCTGATAATCTTTTCCAAGACGTTTGCGGTCTGCACTTGTGTGTGTGTCTGCAATTGTTGTGGTTTGATTTTTTTGTTGGTATTTTATTAAAAATTATAATTTCTATTTATTATATATATATATTTTTTTTATTTTGAACGGGATTCACTTAAAATATCGACAAATCAAAACACCGACAAATCAAGAAAAGGTGGCGTTGTTTGTTCGAGGGGATACTCTTAAAATTCCGAAATTCAAAATTCCGACGTATCAAAATACCGACAAAATTTAAATATGCAGCTAAATCAAAATACCGACAAATCAGAATTGAATTTGATTTTTCGGTGTTCTGATTTGTCGGTGTTTTGATTTGTCGGTATTTTGACTGTCGGGATTCTAACTTCCGAGATTTTGATTGTCGGCATTGCGTTATACACCCATTTTGAACATATGCTTATAGTTTGAGACATACTTTTTGTTTTTATATTCTCGCAAGCTGTTGCTCAAAGTATAAAGTTTTTATTAAGTTGTTGTATAATTTTAATGCGATAAACATCAGCTGGAAAAATAAATCGGAAGCTGAAAAAATGTTTTTAAATATTGAAGTATTTAAAAATGAAGTGTCTTATTGCTCAATTTTGGTAAGTTCATTTGCTTAATCGTTCACACATTCCGTTCTTCTTTTTTATTACGGAGTGATGCAGTAAATCTATATACGGCTTGACATCAACGAGATATTGACTCTACTATACTTTGGCAGACGTCGGAATAGTCCATTTTTGTTTAACCCTTTCGTATAATTACTGCAAATTTCCATTTTAATGGGAACAAACTCTTTTCAAATGTTTCACGTTACGGGCATATTGTCATCAGGATATGGTGACATTCCGTTGTCCATGATTGACACGTAATTGAACTGGTCCATGCGCCCATCAATTTTATAAATAGGCCCAATACCACGACACGACATGGAACCTGAAGTCATTATACAAGCACGAATTACATCATCCGCGTTATAATAGACATATTCACTTCGGAAGCAACAATGGAAATAAAGTTTTCCAATCGGTTCATTCGTAGGCTCCCGTGCTTCAAGAAGATTTGTCAAACAAATTTTCTGTAATGGGCTTAAATCAAACTGCCGACAAATCAATTGAATTTGATTCGGTGTTCTGATTTGTCGGGATAATTATGATTTGAGAGTGGATTTCCGACTTCTCTTCTTTCTTGGAACTTCTTTTAAATGGTCATTTAATTTATAGGGACAAGTCGTTATTAATTAGTTGCACGCATCTGTACTGCTTTAGTAAAATTGTTCAATTTAGTGTTTTGTATAATTTATCGAAAATGTCAAAAATAAAGAACTGTGTGCGGAATATGTTCTAATATATGTTTGTATGTAGGATATTATTTTAAGTAATGCAATTAAGTATTATACATACTGATGTGAGAATACATTTTTCAATATGTATTAATTTCATTGTACGGATTGAATGTTTTTTTTAAATTATTTAATTGTTCATTAATTATAAATAATGTAGTTAACTTCTACGTAAATAGTACTTTTGTGATTATGAATTTTTCTGTTTTATATTTATATAAATCATAATGTGGGAAAAGCAAATACCCCAAAGCTATTTATAAAATACGCAATCTAATTTTTTAGTGGACATTGGAAATTTTAAAAAATTTTTAGAGTTCTCTTTTGAATAAAGGATTTCGTATAATTTATTACTACATTATTTTTACTTTATTTTATATTAATTGTTTGGATATTTGCTTAAAATAAGCATTTATTTTTATACAAATTCCTTAATACACAATAAAAGATTCCGTATTACAAATAATGTGTTGCCATAATTACCATGTAGCAAATTTCGAATAAATATTAATGGGAACAAATCTGGCATTTTACATAAATGATTTCCACTGTTTCGAGAGACATATTTTGTCATCCAGGTTATATGGTTGACATTGCCGTATGTAAAACAACTTGACACGTAATTGGGAACTGGTCCATGCGCCCATCAATTTTATAAATAGTTCCTAATACCAACGACACGACATGTAACCTGAAGTGCAAATTATACAACCTAGAAGGCTATCATTTAAATTAAAAAAAAAATATACTAATATGCAAAATCCTGCATCGAGGCCTGCAAAAGGTTTGCCCTCTATAAGTTTAAATCCTATTTATTTTTCCAAATATTATCGGAAAATGGAATCAATGGATTTCCGACTCCTCTCTTTCTTGGAAACTTCTTTTAAATCAATAATTTATACGGCCAAGTCGTTAATTACTTTAGGTTGCAAATCTTACTTGCTTTAGTAAAAATGATCAATTTAGTGCAAATTTTTGGAATAAATAATTTATCGAAAATTCCAAAATAAAGAACTGTGTGGCGGAATATGTATCTAATATACATATGTATATGTATGTAAATATTATTTTAAGCTAGAGCAATTAAGTATATACTATGTATGTGCTGAATACAAAATTTTTCTTGAGTATGTATGTAATTTTTTGTACGGATTGATCTTGTTTTTCTGTTAATTTTTATTTTGAATTGTTAATTAATATAATAATATGTAGTTAACTATCTACGTACTTAATAGTACTATCACACAAATTGTGATATTTTTTATGAATTTTTCTTGTTTCTCATATTTATATATATATACATATGTATAGTAGTGTGAAAATTGCAAAATACCCAAAAGCTATTTATAAAATACGCAATCTAATATTTTTCAGCAGTGGCATCATTGGCAAATGTTATAAAAAATTTTTGAGAGCTCTCTCTTTTGAATAAAGGAGTTTCGTATAATTTTTCACTACATTATTTCTACATATTTATTTTATATTAATTGTTTGGATATTTGCTTAAAATAAGCATTTTATTTTTATACAAATTCCATTAAATACACAATAACAAAAGAGTTCCGTATTGACAAATAATAAGTGTTGCCATAATTACACATGTAGCAAACGAATAAAAATTAATAAAAAAAATTGGATTATATACATAAATCATTATCCCTTTTTCTGAAAACTAATTTTTGAGCATTCCGGAGGTTATTTTTTTGAAGCCGCCTATGCTAAAAAAAAACTTGACTCACCCCGATGGCGGGTAATAAAAAGACGTTTTGCGATAGACGACTGCAAAAATCTTTTCTATTCCTCTATCCAACCATACCACTTTTAACCCTGAAATCGTGGAATTTGTATACTAAAGTTTCCCCTAAGAAGGACTATACATATTAAAATTAAAAATTAAAAAAAAAAAAAACTAATTCTGACACAAGGGAGCGCAGTAGCAATTTGTAGGCAAAAAAAAAAATTGAAAAAGTGGTTGTGGCACCGCGTTCTAATAAGTTTAAAGCAAGTTTTGCCTAACCCAAATATTAAAGAACTGAAAATGGATCAAATCGGATGATTACCCCGCTCACTCCCCTTATAACGGTACAGTTAAACTACTAAAAGAATTATAAATAAATAACTAAATACGCCAGAGACGTTCAAATTTACCTTTGAGATGGTTTGAGAAGGCTTTATTGGAGCCAAAATTGATCGAAGGTCGTGGCGCCGCAAACTTTTTGGTGAAATAAAATAATTATGATCAAAAATTTGCCAAATCCAACCAAAATTGTTCAAGCCCCTAGGAACCGAGTATGTGAACCCCAGTACCTATAGTTGACTTTTTACCGAAAATATCGGCAAATGTGATATACAACTGAAATTCAGAGATAGCCTTTTCCTGGCAATAGTATATCTGTGTATCAAAAATGAAATGAATCTAGTCAATACTTCCTGGAGCTCCCATATACAAACCTCCGGATGACTTTAGGCTGCATATATCGGCCAATATTTGAGTTATCTCAGTGAAAACTACAAACCCCGTTTAACTCATAACATCTTATCTTTGTGTCTAAAATAAATAAAATTGGGTGAAAGTTTGACCTTTACCCATATAACATCTGGCTGACTTTACTTCGGTTGCAATCGAACTTAGCCCTTCCATACTTGTTTTAATTTTGATTGTTTTTGACGTTTAGTGTAATTAAGATTTAAAATACCCTTTCTTTTAAGTTGGATCAAATTGGAATGAGTATGCTAAATTTTACTCAAATCGTTGCAGTATTTAAAGAGTTTAATCCGGAGAACACGTGACACGTAATTTTTTTTGTTTTATGAATAGGCATAAAGATATACATATGTACATACATATAAGCATGTATTCTCGCCTTCAGTAACATCTTGGGTGTCCCCGACATTGACCTATTCTGCGCTTTGAAAACGTTTGTGTTCTATTTGAGTACCACACAAAATTAAAAGATCTGCATTTGTGTTTACATTTTATTTCTTATATCTCTATTCAAAACATCATAAAAATCTCGCTCTTTATTTTCCGTTATATATAATATATATCCATACAAACATATGTACATACACGAAATTTAGGTGGCATATAAGTATGTATATTTTTTTATTTTATTTTGAATACATACTTTCAGTCTTAGATAAGTATGCTGAATAACATTTTGTATTACGAAAAAAAAAAAATAAGTGGTCGTTTATGAACGAGGCAAAATGTGTCACATACTACTGTGCCCAAAAAATAAGGTGACATTTTATTTATTTTGAAAATTCTTTATTTATTCTTCCAAATCAATTTCATCCCCCTCAAAGTAATCCCAACCCGATGAAATGCATTTATGCCAACGGATTTTCCAATCTTCGAAACACTGGTTGTAGTCACTTTCCGGGATGGCCTTCAGTTTCGTCTGCGGCTTGAATCTCCTCTATCATATATAAACGGTGTCCCCGGAGCGGTCTTTTGAGCTTGGTGAACAGTCAGAAGTCGCACGGCGCCAGATCAGGTAAATACGGTTGCGGAACGATATGAGTTTTTGGCGAAATGATCACGAATTTCGAAGGCAGTATGGGATGGTGCATTATCGTGGTGTAAAAATCAAGAAATGTCTTTCCACAATTCCGGCCTTTTTAGGCGGATAGTGTTACGCAAATGACGCATAACGTTCATATAATATTCCTTGTTGTCTGTTTGACCGGTTGGAAGGAATTCATAATGCACAACACCACGATAATCGAAGAAAGCAGTCAACAGACCTTGATTTTTGAGCGACTTTTGCGCGATTTTTTTGCTCTCGGCTCTCTTTTGGCACGATATTCGCTCGGTTGATCGGTTGTTTCGGGATCGTAAGCATAGATCCAAGTCTCATCGCCAGTTATAATGCATTTCATGACACCCTGGTAGTCGGAAAGCATCGTTTCACACACTTCAACGCGACGCCTTTTTTTCCAAAAAATTCAATGTTTTCGGTATCAGTCGAGATTTCACGCGCTTGAGGCCCAAAACATCCTTCAAAATGGTATTGGCTGAGCCTTTCGATATGCCAACTTCATCAACAAGATCTCTAATTGTTAATCGACGGTTTTTCAACACCAAATCTTTGATTTGTTGAACGTGAGGTTCGTCGGTTGAGGTTGATGGTCGCTCTGGTTGCTCTTCGTCTTCGACACGTTCACGGCCGGCTTGGAACTCACCATACCACTTGTAAACATTTTTTTAGACATAGCCTCATCACCAAAGGCTTTCTGCACCATCCTCAACGTATCCGCAGCAGAAAATTGATTCCGTAAACAAAATTTAATGCAAAATTCTTTGCTCAACAAATTTCGACATCGCAAAAAACGAAAAACTTACTTTTAGCAGCTCACAAAACGACACGTATCTCAAATACTAATGAATATTTTGACATGAAATTTGACATAAATGTGACTGACAGTACTACCAACCTAAAAAAAAGAATAATTCTCCAAATCCTTCAACGCGCGCAGTTTAAATTCAAATGTCATTTTTGGACACAGTAGTATATACTTCTTAAATTTCGCCTTGAAAATATATGTACTTTGTCTTAAAATAGTATACGCATATATTTGTATTGATAATCATTGTTGTATATAGATCGCTTGCTCTTCGGATACTACTTGGGGCTTATTCTTCATTTTACAGTGTATAAGATGCCCTTAAAAATGAATGAAGTTTGCTTTTAATTTTTTTTTTATGTAAAGGCTATTGGTCACAACAAACAAAGAGTTTCATATTCGCCTTTTTAAGGCAGAACCTACATACACATGTTTGTATATTTATTATACCGTGTTCAGATCAGTATACAGTCATGTCTTTGGGATTTTTGGTGGGTAACTAGTGCTTTGGGAAAACAACAATCATATAAAATAAATAATACTCGTAAATAAATGCATATCCAAAAAGATAGAGTTAGTGTGTTAATTATAAAACAGTCAGTGAAGCCGCTGAAGTAATAATAAGTCCTCTAAACCATCTTTCGTATTATTGGCAACAAAACGTTTGTAAGAAGTCTTTTATAAAATAGTGTGAGTATGTTTTCCTGATTCTTTCTTGTCTAACGGAAACTTCTTATGTACTCTATGCTAAACCCCAAAAATACATTCGATTTAGCAAAAGAATTTTGTGGAAGTTAGTCAAGGAGCTAATATGTTCAATGAAATCAAAAAAGCAAAGCTAGAATATATGTAAATGGAATATATATAAATTATAATGAGGTTATTAAACTTATTAAATTTTATAATATGTCCGAAAAGTATTTATTTCCTATTTACGATACAACGATTTACGCAAATACAATGAATACCAAAATGAAATGCTGTATTTTAATTAATATATTTTTTTTTATTGTTTTGTCCATAACTGTAAGTGGAAGTTCATTATCCAAAGCACATTTCAGTTACTGTTATTTTAACTATCAATAGCATTTGTCGAACCAGGTATATTACTTACATGTTGATAAGTAGATATGTACGAAATAATCAATGATTGCTTATTTTTGATGAACATTTGGGGTTATATAAAGTTGTGAGTTAATTACAGTAATTGTGTGCTGTTTTAAGAAAAAAATCTAAATAATGTATGACTATTAATTTAAACTACCTTAAATCACGTGCTTATCCAATTAGTATTACAATTCCACTAATACATTTCCATAACTAATTTGTTTTTCTGGTTGATTAACACCTCATTTACATGGTTTCTCAAATGAATCCCTAGAATCTATCTTTTTCCTGCAAATTGAAATATACGCACATACATACATACTTATGTGCATATATAATCACAAACGTAGTGTGAAACAGTTATATACTCGTATAGACAAATTGGCAATTGACAACGAACGAACTATTAAACGCCGCCAAAGAAACTAGTTTTAACTGCAAAATACAAAAATTTTACACTTTTGTAATAATATGTTTGTCAAATTTGAAAGTTGTTGCAAGGATTTAATGTTCCGGAAGCTTAGACATATGCATACATATGTATGTACAGTGAATCATTAAAGTTTACATACACTAATAATTACTTACATACCATAAATCAAAGAAATTACAATAGTTTTAGATTATTTATTATTTTTTTTCGCATTCATGCTCCCCGCTCAATTTCTAGTATTATTTCCTCATATTTTGACCCACTAAGTCCATAAGGCAGTTTTTAGGCACTCTTTTGATGATAGGCGTAATCGGACCACTGCCGCGCTCACAAATCACCATTAACCCAAAACACATAAACTGCCATAACTAGCTGTAATTGTACAGATGACCGCAGTAGCAAGAGTCACTCGAGGGAAATATTTTTTTTAGAAAGTCCTCTAACAAATTTAATGTACATTTATCCTAAATCACTTAAGCTCCAGCAATTTTAGGTTCCACTTGATTCGTTCAGCTTCCAGTACACAAATCAAAAAGCAATTAAAATAACGGGATAAAACTTTGCACGAATAATGTCTTTAGTGCGTGCCACCTTATGTCCAAAAATTGTTTAAATCCAACAAAAAGTGTTCCGGCCCCTAGGTACCGAATATTTAGACCCCGGTACTTATAGTTGACTTTCGATCGAAAATTTCGGTCAATGTGTGATGGCACGTTTCTATGTCAAAAATGGGTTGAATCGAACCTATATTTCCCTGAGCTCCCATATATGTACATATTTAATATAAAGATTTTCGAATTTCCGAGTAACCTTGTACGACGTACATATATCGGCCAATATGTGAGTTATCTCAACGAAAATAAGAGAGCGCCTTTTATTCATAACAGTGTATATTTGTGTCTAAAATAGATAAATTTGAGCCCAGCCCCTATATAAACTAATATCAGGATTTTCGGACATCCCAAGGCCCTTTATTTTTTTTAAAATTGTTTTTACTTGTTATTAAAACTAATTGAAAAAAAGAAAATAAATTGAATAAAGTAAAAATCTCATTAATTCAGTGATAAAAATAATAGGAATGTAACGCAAAAATTAATAAAATATCAACAAATTGTTATTTGTAAATAAGTTACTTTCCTTAAGTTGAATAATTGCTATTTTTATTACTATCTGGGTGGTAGGAAATCATCCTTCAGATCCCAACACATTTTCAGCTGGGTTTTCTGTCTTGCGTCGTTAACTGTGCTCAATAATTTCCTTTACAATTAGAAGCATTAGGCGACTAAGCAGGCCACGACATGACTCAACCTCTTGACCCGAAAACACGCGGTGTATATAGAACAACTTATTTAAATATATTACAGATGTTATTCAGTATTTCGCGGACGACGACCTTTGGCCAATTGACAAGTTTCTTTACAAATTAAGGACTTGCTTCGATGTGTTTCCTTGTTAACAATGAAACTTTTCGCGGATTACGTGCAATTAAATCGTTTTCCAGAAAACGTCTACGAGCTGATACCTCACTAAATTGAAGATCTAGACCCTACTTTATTTCTCTAAATGGCACTTTAGGATCTTTTTTAGACGATTGGAATATGTGTCGATCGATTCTCTAGTGGTTTTGCCTTTTCGTTGCTGGGATTTATTTTTTAGGATAGGGAATTTGTAATCATTGAATCAGAGCAGCAAAGAGCTTCATTTCTTTATACATTTTTTCGAAGATTTTTTTATGATTTCATGCTTTTTGTCATTGCAACTTTTTTTCTATACCAACTAATTTAAAAAAACCGCCTTAAATTTAAAAAAAATCCATCGTCTTTATAGTTTTATACTTCACTTTTCAGTATTTTACAGATATTTTTGATAATAAATTTATAAAACCACTTTGAACAGCGTAAATAGTAGGCGACAGAGACAGAAATGAATGATTAACATCGCAAATAAAGTAAATCAGTTCTAATTTATTCTCTGTGTTTTACTACGCAAATTACCCTTAGAAGTTTTGCTTGAATAATGCTTGGATCAAATATTTTTCTCAGGGGCGCTCCTATTATTTTGAATACAGCTGTACATATTACATACATTCGTACATACATATATATATACCATATATACGAAGCGAATTTTTCCTATTAGTTTCAATAACATACAACAACTTTGTTTTGCACGTGAGCATCTCGCTTTGTTACACATACATATCTAAATTTTTCAAATATTCAGCACATTACTCAATTTAAACGTTGTATATTTATGTTTTACAAAATATTTTGAACATTAAAGCACGAGAATGCTCGAACTACTTCTGTCTGCTGATATTAGTTATTAATGTGTAAAACACTCTTGATCTCTAACTTCTGCAAACGTGTGTACGTATATACTATACTTACATATGTATGTATGTATATTGCATGCTGTGGTAGCGAATCTGAAATTCTGGCACGGACATTTTTATACGCTCGTAACATATTATATATGTAACTACAGAGTGTACTACTTTTGTTTACCTGACGATTGTTTGTAAAAAACTAAAATGAATCGAAATAGAACTAGAACTATAAATGTACCTGTTTTATAGACACTTCTAGGAGAGTCTCTGCAAGTATGAGCTCTTAGAGCTAACGGGATGGTCCTCCGCATTCGAGTTTTCAAATTTTTTTCCTATTATCAGAAATGGGATGTACACCTGCGGCCGCGCAGAAAATTTGTTTGCTTTAATAAATTTAGTAAGCACAAATACATTATATTAACGAGACAATTTAAAGACTAAAATTATATCTGTGTAATTTTAGCCTTTAATTTCTCTCGTTTAATGAATAAAAGACAAACGAGTTTTCCTTTGTTTGTACACAAGCGTTTTATTTTTTAATTGTTTTTAAATTAATAACGCGGCAAAACTTTGAATTTCAATTTAAAATAATAAAAAGAAAACATTAAATTTAATTATGGTATAAGTTTTAATATGGTGTCGAACCGCCTTTAGAAGATATTACTGTTTTAATGCGAGTAGTCCTTTATTCGATATCAACATTTTGTTTTTAGGATTCAAGTCGGGAGAGTTTCCTGGCCAATCCATGTGCTGTATTCCCAGGTGTGCGAATATCTTCATCACCTGTACACAAATTAAAAAAGTTTTTTAAATTATTTCTCCGCTATTGGTTAGGAATTGGTAGTAGTTTGTGATAACAAAGCAAGAAAAAACGTTAATTTTGACTGCACCGAAGCTAATATACCCTTCACAGGTTCATTTCTTTTAGTAACTATGTGTTCAGTTTGTATGGAAGCTATATGCTATAGTAATCCGATCTGAACAATTCTTTCCCAGATTGTATTATTAACTTTAACAGTAATCCATGTCAAATGCCAAGGTTTTCCACACAAGCATTTGATTCCATATTACATTATTTCTATGAGCAATAACTTTCACCAAATTTCGTGAAGATACGTTGTCTGATGTGAAAGTTTTCCATACAATAACTTGATTCCGATCGTTCAGTTTGTATGGCAGCTATATGTTATAGTGGTCCGATATCGACAATTCCGACAAATGAGCAGCTTCTTGAAGAAAAAATGGCGTTTGCAAAATTTCAAAACGATATTTCAAAAACTGAGGGACTAGTTCGTATATATACAGACAGACAGACGGACAAGCTAAATCGACCCAGCTCAACATACTGATCATTTATATATAATATATATTTTATAGGGTCTCCGACGCTTCCTTCTGAGTGTTACAAACCTCGTGACAAACTTAATATACCCTGTTCAGGGTATAAAAAAACTTACCACAAAAATTACCGCTAAAGTGTCGCCACTTGTTTACATTACATTTAAAATATTTATAATAATTCTCTACTTGTAAATAAAGTTAATATTTTACACAATCCACCTAAGTTAAAGTTTTGTTGTTTAAGAAAATTTTTTCTTATGAATTTTGTATCTCAATGAAAAAAAATCATTTTAAATTACAAAGTTTCATAGGAAATTTTCCGCTTTACAATATGATCTAATGTATAATTGATCACGATGATTACACGAGTTGAATTCTAAGTCAGTCTATCTGCCAGCCCGTGCAACCGGTAACAAGACTAAAAAGTGAGGTATACTAATGAGGAGCCTGCTTTAGAAGCTTCAAAAAATCGATTTCTTTTTTTTTTGCCTTTAAATCTTTTTAAAAATTATCTAAGAATATGTCCCCAAAGTTATAGATTGGAATTCGAAATATTGTCGAAGCTAGAAGGGAAATGGAGACCGAGCGTCTAGCAGAAGTGTATATAGTATATGAGCAAAGTTTAAACATATTTTTAAACAACATAAAGTAAAATTTATTTGGTCAAAACACACTTTTTTCAATTTTTTAAATTTTTTAGAATTATACAATTTTTTGGAATCTTTTATAGTTTCATTAGAAGAAGATTTAAGTTTAATTTAAACCCAAATTTTGGAAAAAAAAAATTTTTCTTTGATTTTTTTGTTTCCGATAGAAATTGCGACCTGCATCCTGCCCGCCGTCCGAAAAATGCACAAGCACATGCATCGGGCAATTGCTTCCCAAAGGCAGAATATCAAAGATTTCGTATCCAAAAAATTTTCCTATGATGTTTAAATACATAACTATAAACTCTAGAAATTTCGCTTTAATCAATTATTTCTTTCCTTCCCAAAAGAATACCAAAAAAAACGATTTTTTGAAGCCTCTAAAGCAGGCTCCCCCCTTAATACACATGATCCTTGCCATCCCGTCCTCTCAAATGTTTGATGTGCATATCTCAGCAGTCACTAAAGGTAGAAGTAGGTGAAGAAGTGATAGAAATACTTCTTCTTAATACTTGCCTTTTATATTACGGGATTAGAGAACAAGCATAGACATTAACCGTCGATAATCGATTTATTGGTTTTGTTTTGTTTTTAAAAATTTAAAAATTACCTGTAAATAAATTTACAGATAGACTAGAAAACAAAGGGAAACTCGCTGCTTAGGCTTTCGTCCCATTCTTAGTAAAGAAATTACATATATGTATGTGCACGACTTCAAAGCCATTGAATTAGGAAATAAAGCTAACTATCAAAGTTTTGGTTTTTGTTTATATATTTATTTTTATAATAACATCATATAACAAAAATTAATAAAAATTCCTGTTGTACATACAACAAAATTAAAAGCTAAACATATGCTTTATAGAAAATATTTATGAGTGCATGTTATAAGTTGTTTTCTTCAAATATTTTGATAAATTAGGTTTTTAGTAATTAATATGCTTTTTTATTCATTTTGACTTGATTAAGTCGAGATGGCATCGATTCAACGAAAGATTTTAGCGTTGACATGCCTATTGAAGCCCATTCTCTCTATTGCCATTTTTGGCTCTTTTGGGTTAGTAAACTGGCGTCCACTTTTAAAAACTCTAGCAGACAGTATTCCCCACAGATCCTCGATAGGGTTCAAATCTGGATTTTTTGCTGGCGACTCCAAAAGCGGAATGTTTCTTGACTCGAAAAAGCTTTTAGTAAAGGTTGCATTGTGGATCGGGGCATTGCCTTGCTGGAAAGTCCAATTGGCCTCATAAAATTGGCCTGCAAATTCTATCAATTCGCTATCAAGCAAGTGTAAATACATTTGTGCATTCATTTTTGTTGATATGTAGCATATTGGAGTTTTTCCTTCATAAAAAAAGCTGCCCACACCTTTATGGAACCTCCGCCGTGTACTCGACGGAGACACGTGCGCGGAGGGTTTTGTGTATGATGCCAATATTTATTAGAACCATCCATCGAGATTAAACTTTTTTTCATCGCTGAACACAACGCTTCGCCATTCTTTATCCCAAAATTTGTATTTATCTGCAAAGGCTAAACGTGCACTTATGTGTTTAGGCAGAAGGTCTGGTTGAGGTACCATAGAAAGGTGTTTTATGCTAGGATTTTGATGAATAATTTGACAAACTCGCATTCTTGTTACATCTAAATGATGACGCTTTATTTGTGAACAACTCATTTGATCAACGAGTGCAAGGCGTTGAATTTGATGTTTGCATCGAACAACTGTTTTGATTTTTCTACCACTGCGTTGATTAGTGCCATACTTTGAAGGGTTTTTTAAGAATATACTAATTGTATTTCTATGGCGGTTTAGTACTGTGCAAATTTCTTTTATTTTCATACTACTTTCACGCAAACTTAGTGCTCGTCCCTGCTCAAATTCTGAAAGGCTTCTTCCCAGCGACATATTTGAGTAAAAATCCGAAATTAATTACTACAATCTTATTTTAATTATTTAAAATTTTAAGTTATTTACTTACTTTTAGATTCTAAAAAATTTTATTATATTAACTTAGTTCCAAACGCCTATATAAAAAAAAACAAATAACCAATGCTCCCGTGCACATATAAATATTTTCTACTATTTCCGAAAGGGCAAATAAAAACCGCGTACACGAATGAAATAAGAAGATGCAATCGATTAACAGTAAATAATAACTTTTATTACAAGAACAATATAAACAAGTGTACAGTTACAGAAAAAAAGTTACAACACAAAATAAATGATCAACCAACACCGCTTCTACCACCCGCTTTACCGTAGGATACCGTAGTTTTCCACGGTATTTGGATTTTTCCCGTAGAAACGTGTCAGCTGATTGCTCTCTTACAACGCAAGGTTCCTAGTCTCGATATACTGTAGTAATTACAAAAATTGTCTTTAATATGTTTGAAATTATACATATCTTTTTCGGTGTAGCTTCTGATTAAAAAAGTAGGATGAGTGTGTGCGGTTTTTGCTAATTAATCGGCTGTGTATATAAAATTTCGGTGCATATTATTAGGTTACGGTCTTTAGGCTTTAATTTTGCGGTTTCTTCAATTGCTGTTTTTTTCCAAGGTGAAGATAGCTGTGTGGTTAAGCAAAAGCCCATTTTTGATTAGTTCTTTAGATTCTGTAGTAATAGCATAGGCGTTTCCAACTTTCTTTGAACCATCATAGTACCAAATTAGCCAGTTCTTTTGCTTCCATTTTTGCACTTCCTCGGCGTGTAGTTGCCTTAAAGCAAGTAGGTTCGTCCTCTTTTTGGGAAAACCGCTGGATATGAAAAGTGATTCTGCAGATTTCCAGGGAGGACTTAATACTTTGTAGGTTTTTAGTTTCGATAAATCAATCAATCAATCTATCTTCTTAGCCATTTTGAAGATTTCTGTGATTGTAGAATTATTTTTTAGGCATCTTCGAGTGAGCTAGAGCCTTGAAGTCTGTGTGCAGGATGTTATCGGAGTTTTTTTTATTTCCAGTTAATTTAAAAATGCAGTTTTCAATAGTAGTGAGTTTTAGTTCATAGAGTATGTTTGCAATTGGAGTTGTTCGAAACGTGAAACTAAATATGATTGCCGCCATGTGGTAGTATTTTTTAATTTTCTGCAGACAGTGTTTGGATGTTCTGACATACATACATATATAATAAGGCCATAGTTAGGTAGCTAGAAGATTTAAGTGAGTGAATGTAACAAGAGGTGGGTTTGTCCGTAAAAGCTCTTACTATTCGCCAAACTTTTTCGTTTAGGCTGATATGAGCCCTAAATTTTTCAAAGAGCTAGTTTTTGTCTCTTTTAATTTTGCGAAAAAGAACATTACATTTCTTAAAGTTAAGCAGGTTATGTAAGGTGAAGTTGTTTTTTAGAGCATGCCAGTATTTCATTTTCTCGTTTCTCGTGCTCTTGCAGCTCTTCTTTTCCGCTAACAGGTATTACGTCTCTTCTTGTATGGTTTAAATTGCGGAATGCTTACATTGGTTGCTCGCCTAATAGCTTTCGTTTTGTTGGCCGCCTCTTTATTAATGTTATCAGTATTCGGATATCGGTCTACTTCTATTTCTAATCTCTTAGAAAAGAGAGGCCAGTTTGCGTTTTTCGTTTTGAATCTAGGGTTTGTGGACAGTACTCGCAGAATTTTCCCTATAATCGAGTATTATGGGATAATGATCACTACCGGACATATAGAGTTTGAACCAATTGTCGAAGCAAGTTTGGCACGCTTATTGAGGAATCTTCAAAACATGCGTGCTGAATTGTTTGAATTTAAAATAATTATTTCGGACACGAAGCAAAATCTTGCAATGATATTAAGTGAGTAAGTTCATAAGACACCAAATTTGATTGTAATTCGTTCGGTTCCTTGGAATATGGAATGTTAAATTCGTACGTAATACATTTTTTTATAAACTTTTGCCAACTCCCGAAAGTATATCGCCGACTTAAGATCTTTGGATATTGTGAAATTTTCGGTTACACCCGATCTTTGCGCTTCCTTACTTGTTTATTATAAGAAATTTTTTAACGTGTGAACACACAACTACCCAGCGGGATATGGTAGACATTGTTAAGCGAGCAAGGAAAACGATGCAGCATGATTGCATCGCTTACTCCGACCATGAAAATTAACACGGCAATTCCTACGAAGAGTAACAGATCACCTCTTTCGCTTATCATAGAACGAAGAATTCTTCGATGCCAAAGTTAACAATGAATTCTTCGTGCCAAGGTAAATAGTAGTAGAAAAAAAAAAACACAAAATTAAACAAAATTTTTAATAAAACATAGCAATCTGCACCTAAAACACAACGGCAAGCTTCTTTTCATGTACTTACTTGATTGTTAATATGAACACTTTAGATTTTAGCTACATAGCTTACTTTTATGCATTAAAAAGTATTCGAAGAAATCTACACAGAATTTTCTTCGAAGCATTCTTCAAAGAAAAATGTATGCGGTTAAACATTATCCCGCTGGGTAACTATCGATGAGGGGGTGTGAGAGAAAAAGCAACAAGTGGAATTCGCTTTGCAAACACAAAGAGTGAAAACATTAGCAGATGAGCATGATTTAGCCATATTCGTCTGTCTAACTGCACTATATACGCGAATTAGTCAATTTTGAGATATCAATCGAAGTTGTGCACATGTCCTTTTCTTCCCAAGAAGATGCTCATTTATCGGAACCGCCTACATCGGACCATTATAGTACTATATTGCTGCAAAACTAACTGAATTTAAATCAAGTGCTGGCATGAAAAACTTTTTCATTTGACGATATATCATCACGAAATTTGACATGTGTTATTGCTCAAGGCAGTAATGCAGTCTCCGAAGAATTTGTTCAGATCGGTTCACTATAGCATATAGCTGACATACAAATAGAATGATGCAGAATCAAGTTCTTTTAAGAAACTTTTTATTGTGTATTTTGTATAGGTATTACAATTTCTTGTTAATATAAATTAAAAAGTTATTACCGTAAATAAGCTTACTCGATTGCTGCGCTCATATCTGACGGTATAATATAGCTTAACGGCTCAGAGGCTTCCTGTTAATTCTACATAGTATATAATATATAATGTACTCGTATATTTTCCAAAATGTGTATACAACGTCTTTAAAATTTATTGTTTAAACGTTTATTTTTTATTAGTACTTTGCACCATTGGATAAGAAAATAATTCATCCAAAATTTCGTGAAGATATCTTTTCAAATAATAAAGTTTTACATACGAGTAATTGGTTTTGTTCGATCGGTTTCAAAGTCAACTATATGTAGTATGGTATTAGCAAATGCGCACAATTCCCACGATAGCCGGTTCTACGCACCGGAATTGACTCGGATTTTATCCGACCAAGGGCTGTTTTTTCGGCGATCTAACCCCGTTTAGATCGGTGAGTATTAATTTGTGTTTGTCGTCATTGGAGAAATGCCTTTCAGCAGGGTTGCTCCGTATCCTCCTGACTCGTGCTGGCATTGAGTCCAACCCGGGCCCGGAGGAATTTTTCTACTGCGTATGCGCAAAACGGCTCCATCCAAACTCCACCTCGGTCAGGTGCAACACATGCAATGGATGGAGCCATCTTAAGACCTGTTCTGGCCTTAAGACTCATAGGGAGTGGCCACGCGTTACGTGGCCCCATGTTGCCTGAGCAATACTGCGACACAAGCCTCTACGGCTGTGCAATCTGCACATAGTTCGCGCGCCACGCCGTCACTCATCCGAGTGGCGAACAGAAGACCTCCACGGTCCTCCTCTCATATAACTTCCCCTCTGACTGACGAATCCTACTCATCTAACACCCTCCTCCCTATGATCCGACCCCGTTGAAACAGCTCGTTTCTTGGGCCTCCCGTTAGATGACGTCGACGACAACACAAGTGACCCTTACCATCCTAATGGAGATTAGATATTCCGTTAAAACAACAACAACAAGCAGCAAATGAGCACCCTCTTCGGGACAAAAACAGGTGTACGAAATTTCAGAACGACATCTCAAAAACTGAGGGACAAGCCCGCATATATACAGTCATATGGTCTGATGGATATGGCGAAATCGACTTAGATGGTCACGCTGATTATTTATATGTGACTGGTCTACGAAAAGGGGGCTTAGGTGTCAAAAAAATCAATTTTCACTTTTTAGTTGATTCGGATGAAAGATGAGATGCTTTTTCACGTGAATTAAAAAGTGAAAATTGATTTTTTTGACACCTAAGCCTCTTTTCGTAGACCAGGTCACATATATACATTTTATAGGGTCACCGACGCTCCTTCTGGGTGTTACGAACTTAGTGGTATATTTTTCTATCGAATTTTATATTTTTTTCTTTAGCTCATATGATTTTAAGCAGTATTTTAAGATTTCCTTGCGCTCTTGGTTTCTCTAATTTATTAAAGGTGCTTTATATTTATTTTGGAAGTCTAGCGGAATACCAAACACCCAACACTGTCAACAATTAGCTAGGATACCTCTTTTTAGCAGTAAAAAATCAGAGATTTTCATCGACGACATCTTATGGAAGATAGAATGGACGATAAAAATAAGAAGTTTAGGATGAACATTTTTGACAGGTATATGGAATATGACAGAATTGTAAAAGCTTTCTATGTTGGGGTTATATCTGAAACATAACAATTTTTTTAAGTTTTAAAGAGTCAAATGTTAGAAATTGTTACGAAAGACATGTTTTAGTATCACTGTAATTCACGGGCCCTCTGTACAAAAAAATTTATATTATAAATATGTAAACTTTCGTAAGATTATGTAAAATTTGTACTTTTAAAATATACTCACATTTAAAATTATGTGGAAAGTTTTCATACCGAACTTTTTTGTAATACTTACATTTGTATTAAAATTTAAAATTATTCAGAACTAATTATACTTATGAGATAAAATTGGTGTTAGAGCGAGTAATTATACTTGGGTAGGAATTTTTAATTCAATAAATTTAAAGTTAGTTAGTTCAGCGTGACACCCTTCAGTTCTGTAAACAAATTTTGCGCCCTGTGATATTTTAACGTTAGTTATGGGCTTGGTTGTTTCTAATGTATACGTAGATATCATTAATTTGATTTTATTATAAAATTGTTTAGCAAAAGATTATTTATATATCTACATATGTATGCATAAAAATCACCCTGCTGACTTATAAAATAGCTATCATATTGACATGCCCCCCACAGCCAGGCCTACTACATATTGGTATCCATTCTCAATTAGTTCGTTTGTACACTTTTAGTGGGGAGAATAGTCAGTGCAGTAATTTTTCTCGCACTGTTCAGTATTTGAGTGATGGCGCTTTCAATTACATATTGATTAGTTGTTATCTCACATTTACTGTTAGTATTATCGGCGTTGGCTTCTCTCTAGTAGTGAACTTGTGCTCCACCACACTTGCTTGTATTCCGTACTTTGCTTGTGCGCTCATTCTTGTCTTGAACGCCAAGGCGAGCGAACACAGTAGCCGATTATTAGTGATAGTGCGTCAATATTTCAGGTGTTATTAACTGCTGGCGTAATACTGGTGGTAGTTCATTAGTTACAGCTTGTTTTAACAAGCTAATAACAAAAAAAAAGTAACGTTGGAAGTGTGGTCTCTCCATTTTATCGATGTCACTTGCGTAGTCGAAAGTTGAGTGACCAAATTGAAAGTGCTTATTTTATTTTACTTTTTTATTATTTGTTTTACTTCTCGTCACATTTACGGTGCGGTGTGGCGTAAATTTACAAATTTCGCAAAATACACTGACCGCATTTGCCGTTATTCGATATACGGACGAGTTTAACGCGGAGTCAGTAAACATTTTCGAATTTTTCTTTATGCTTCTATTGACGCCGTGTCGTACAGCGTACTGCTGCCAGTGGTGCCGACAAAGATGTTCCAGTGACTGGATTTATTCGTCTGTGATGCTGTGGTAACAAAATAATACTTGTTGAATTAAATATTTTTTTTTTTACATAACCATATGGAGGAATGAAATCGAAAGTGAAGTTTGTTAAATTGGCCATATGCGCATTAATAATTTCTAATAAGTGGAGTCTCATTACACCTTTAACACATGCTACAATGACTCATCAGTCCCACTGAATGTTGTTTTGTATAAGTAAGGAGCGGATAAATCGCTTACAATGCCGCAATTTTATGCGTTGAAAATCACCAACCCGACACACATACAAAGCATTGGTTGTTTGGTGTTGTTTTTTTTTTCTTATTGAGCACTTCGTTGCAAAAGTATGTACGTACATAGTATATTAATGTTCTATTGGCTTGAAATATTTCGGCGGGTATTTTGTTGAATTTGTTGCTATTTTTATCGCTGTTATAAAGGGAAGAAAACGTTTAAATGTTTTAAATTTGTGTGTATATTTATATAATATCCATGCAAATATATAATTTACAAACATACATGGTGCTTTTTCCATACATATGTATTTAGTGTATAATCATATAACATTTTAAGGAGCTCTTTCATTTGAGTGCTTTGTGAATATTAATCACCAGAGAATATTCACATACGAGTATGTTATATGAACTCGAAAAATGATGTTTGATAAAAATTTTTAATTCGATATTTACTGATTATTTTTGGCCAAAATTTTTGTTTATATTTCAGCTATGTGCTTCTGTATAAATTGTCTCCGCTTTAGTTTGACTTAGTAGCTTGTTAGCATTGCATCGTTTATTTTGTGCTGAATCTTCTTATTATAGTATACTGAGTGAAGAAACCATAGTTTTTCACGTTTCTGTTTTGCTATTTAACGTATGAATGTTAGACGGCTGTTGTTATTTAAAAAGTAAGCTTATCAGTGCCGAAATGGTAAAAATTTATAATACTGTTAATAGTACAGGCTTCATGTCTGAACGCAGTTTCCATAATTCATTTTTGGGGCGATATGTGGTGGACGTCACAAAAACCGTCAAGCATTAAAAACCAAATATAAAAAAAAAAAATACGCGATAAGACTAAGACACAAATGCACACACTCATTTCTGTTTTTTGTGATACATATGTATGTAAATACGTTTGTTTATATGATATGTATGTGTATTTTACGCAATAGAGAATTTTGCATTAGTTTGGAGCTTTTTGGAATAATTTAGTGTGTTTACGATTGACTGCGAATTTTATCACGCTTGACATCCGTGTTTTCTTGTCAGGTTTGCTGTTTGTTTGTTAAATTTCACTTTAATGTTTTGATATTCTCTGGAAGCCGCAACCGGTTTGATCTAATAGAAGCTGGTTTATTCAAGATTCGATATGGCGCATAAAGTTTGACCGTAACTTCTGAAATATTGAATATAGTTAGAAATTTCTGCACAAAAGAGCTGTAACGAACTTGTTGATAAGATAAAGTGTTATAATATTTTTTTCTATACATATATAGAGACGAAAATAATTTTGAGTTAAATATATGGGAAAAACAAAAAAATGAATTGGGTACGATTTAAAGAAGAATAAAGAATATTTTACAAAGTTATTAAAAAAAAATATTGGGTTTCCAATTGCATATTTTTGCCTGAACATAGAAATATCACAGTAGGTCGCTTCTGCGGAAATTAAAATGATATTAGGAATATTTTTGAAGGGTTATTGCTGTTAAGAATTCTTAAGGTTAATATGATACTTTGTGGTATACCCATAATTGGCATAGTCGAGACAAACTCTCCACTAACTACTGGGACCTGCTGTATGGAATTGCGTAGCATGCCCACTCCATCTAAGCCCAAAGTTCTTCAGCATTTTGGAATTTTTTGTTTGCACTCTGCATTTAACATCGCTCCTAAATGTTTCATGGGACTTTATCCTGGTCAGCTCCAGACGTCGATACTTTCTTCAGTGAGCTGGTTTTTCACTTTTTAGCTGCGTGCTTTGGATGACTGTCTTGAGGTATGAAATTTGATCAATTCCACCATATACGGTCACCAATGATTTAATATCCTGTCATAAAAACACTCCCCAGACCATCACATGCTTACCTTCCAAATACGAAGTGACTAATCTCACTTTGCTGCACTATGTAGGGTTTGCTATACCCCAATTACAAAAGGTATCAAAAATCCGCAGAAGAACAAAGACTTAACTTATTCTTCTTTTTTTTCTTGGGTACTAAATTCAAATATATCTAATTTTTAAGTTTCCGCTACTCGATTGTTCCATGCATTTACGCATCCCTGTCGGAATCCAAGAGCAATATGTCAGCATCCACTATTTGTATTGCTTTGAGCTCTTATATAATGATCATCACCATCCTATTCTTGTTCTAACTCAGCGTCAGAATCATCGTCTTCTCCCGTTAGTGCAAATTTTAAATTAAATAATCTTTTAAATTATAACTAGTGTTACTTATATAGTAAACTGTTACAGTAGCCAAACTTGCCTTTTTCATCACTAAATGAAATATTAGAATATTGAAATGCGCTTATTCGCAACTTAAGTAAACATCATATCTAGTTAAGCCGTGGATATGGATAAAACGTGCTGCGTGGTCTGCAGATGAAAATGCAGTTAATTGTTTATATTTTACGTTGGGCGGCTGTGTCAGGACTCGGGTTAACTTGCACGTAATAGTCTTGTTCCGCTCCGAGATATGTTACTCTATTAACCGAATACCCAAGCTCACTTTACGCACAAAACTAATTGCTTCACGGATCGGAGCGGCAACGTCATATTTGCAGCTACCGAGAAAACCAACTTGCTGGATACGCTAAACTCAAATTCCTCATTTATTTCAGACATACTCTGTAGGAAGGATTTCAAAGCATTGTTTTTTGTGGAGATCAAAACCCATTCTTTTCTTTTCCAGAGTGCAATGCTATTTTCTACCCATTTTTTAAATACAGCTACAGGCTAATGTCCTTTCTCCGCAACTGCCAATTCATCTATAAATAATCAAATGTGTGCTATTTCTTTGTCCAATCAATTTTTGTTACGTTGCGATTGAAAGGAGTAACAACAAAAAAGTAAGCATGATAACTGCATCAGCTTACCGTTTTAAGTTGTGGAAGGCGAAACCTGCACTAACGTAGGAAATTATTGCGATGCACTTTAGTTGTTAAAACTAAATATTGATTTGAATGATTTATTTTAAAAGTGTGCTATTTCTCTGTCCATGACTGTATACAAATGTTGGATTTAAATTATATTTCTATTTATTTTTTAACCAAACACAATTAAGTGGAATGTTTTTACGGTGTGCAGTCAGAGCTTAGTGGTGGGGTAATTGTTCACCTTTATTGCCTTTCTAATGTTACAAGTAATTGGATTTCTTTGTTTACATATCTATGTATGTATACAGGATTTTTTGGTTTTGTTTATTTGCCATATGCACCAATGTGAGCAGCAATAAATACCTGTTGAGCATATGCACATACATCATATGTATTAATATTTTCCGTGTGTATGAAAAAAATTATTTTAAGCAAAAGGTTCAAATGTTGTCTACACAAATTTAACGTCGTATGTAAAGTTTTAAATCTAGTTTATCATTCGGATATATGTATGAATAAAAAGTAAACATATGACAATTTTGCTTATAGGCAAATATTATATTACGCCTATTAATATACAATAATTAATTGTCGCAAACAAACGAGCGCTAGGGAGTAAATAACATTTTCTTATTAAAAATTCAGCTTTAAAGAATTTCGTAAAGTGATTTGTGTGTTGTAGGTTGAAATTCCATCCATCAAAAGAGCTCAAATTATAAAAAAAATCCAAAAAAAAGCTACAGGTTTTTTTTTAATGAATGATAACAAATATTTTTAAATAACAAAAATATTAAATAAATATTTTCTTGGATTGTGTTGCCCGATAGCCATGTTTGCAAATTTGCTTGTAAAAATAAGTCATAGAATCTTTTAAATATGTTATTATAAAGTTTTTTGTTTTTAATGATAAAATTCCGCATTGAGACTCGTTTATGTAAAGAGTTTTCAATCATTGCAAATTCATTCAAAGAAACAATTTGTAGTTGCCTTATGTAAATATGTATGAGTATGAAGTAATTTTTTCTTGTTGACATCAATATATTTATTAGAATTGCAATTCATTATCTCTGATTGGAAAAGTCGATTGTCTGAAGCGCTGTTATCAGCTCATGACGTGTATACCACGTACATACGGATATGTACCTTTATTGTATGCATACATATAAAACTGTAAAGAACCGGTAAAAGTAAGAATTATTGGGTAAACAAATTCGGATAAAAATATGCATCAGTATTTGTTTCGTGTTCCCAAAGATATGTTCTATTATTAATACACTCAAAAAATTCAGTAGAACGTTTTGTAAACTCATATCTGCTACTTTAGATTCCTTTAAAATCAGTCACAAACATAAATTATTTATAAAATATAGTTTTTAGCTATTTTTTACTGCAAAATGCGATAAGGACTTTTATAAAGTTTTTTGATAGATGTTGTTAATATTTTAATCGATTTTATAAAAAAAAACTTGGATTTTATTCACAATATAAAAATACATATTCACATATTTAGATAACCAAAAATTATAAATAATGTTTATAGAAGTTTACAAACTTATTGCGTGTCTATAAAAGCGCGATTATAAAACCAATAGTATGCCAAAATTTACATTGTTAATGGTATAGTAGTTAAATAATTAATAAACTTCAGTTATTACCTTAACAACGTAACAAGATATTTGTTTTTTAATGTTTTACGCCTAAAAAAATCCTCAAAGATGTGTGGTTAAGGGTATAAATTCCGTTATTGTACGAAATAAATTATATTTTACTTTATTATATAGGGTGGGTCATATAAAATTTTAAATTTAAAGATAGGGCGTAAAAGATTGAGTGTAGCGTTTGCTGTATGGCACTTAGCGCCGTCCTGCTGGAACCAAATGTTGTCCAAGTCTTCCTCTTCAATTTGCTTGAAGAAAAATTTGGTTAACATTGCGCGATATCGCTCATTGATGGTTACGGCTTTTCCTTCTTCATTTTCGAAGAAAAATGGGCCGATAATTCCACCAGAATAAAATCCGCACCTACAGTGATTCGTGCCAGGTGCATTGGCTTCTCGACGATTACGTGCGGGTTTTCTGTGCCCCAAATGCGATAATTCTGCTTGTTAATCGAGGTGGAAATGAGCCTCGTCCGAAAAGATGAGGTAAAATTGACCATCCTCGGTCAAACGACTTTGGAAAAAAGTTTTCAATATTTGCCAGTTTTCTTCTAGTGAATAGCGACCCATTTCGTAAATTTTAGACTTTTTACAGAATATCTGTCACTTTCCGAATGGTATTTGAGGTTTCCAATGTCGAAATATAGCTAATTCAATTTGACCCACCCTATAGTTTCTTTCTTTTTATCTTTTGCTATTAATATCCGTAGTTGGAAAAACCTTTTTGAAATTTTATTCGTGAGGGGCAGTATGTTGATGAGATGCCGTAATTTACTATTTGTGGCCGCAAGCGTCCATAGCATCATTCTTTTGTGCGTATATTTCATATTATTTCTCTTAAATTTATTGTTCAATAATTCAGAACTGAGTCATTATTTTTCCAAGTGTAGTTCTAGACCTGACGAGATTGTCATATACAC
The DNA here is from genome assembly GCA_027475135.1 of Bactrocera correcta. Taxonomy (NCBI): domain Eukaryota; kingdom Metazoa; phylum Arthropoda; class Insecta; order Diptera; family Tephritidae; genus Bactrocera; species Bactrocera correcta. Next base: position 83,868,228 of record CM050326.1, read on the forward strand.
AAACACGGTTTGCACTTTGAATAATCTGAATTTGCTCTCATAAAAAGTTTGAAAGAGACAAGACAACTTATGAGCACTCATTAAAGAGTTACTGGATTCACAATAGCTTTAAATAATTGTACTTTGTATTTTTGCCGGATGCGTAAAATAAAATAAAAAAATTTAATAATTACTTCAGACGCTTGCTTAATTTTATATACTTTTGTAGAGCAAATAACTTACCCGATTATTCATGGGAGTAACTGTATACGAATACATGTTTAGTGTGTCATTTGTTTTTAGTCGTGTAGTAAAACAGAAGTTTTCTTATTTGAAAAACTAAATGTCAGTATAGAAATAAACATTTTGCGGGCAACACGTGTTTGTATTCTGCGTTCTTCGTTAATTATTCGCTCTGCCTACTTCATTCCCTGTCTATTCGCATTCATTTGAATTTTTTGATTTCAGACGGTGATTAATTTTTTGTGTGAACTTCCCTATGTTTAAGTGTATGAAAATAGAAATGAAGTGATTGGTTTAGTGAATAGTTTCAAAAGTAGTCCTTGTGAATGTCATTTGGTTAATTTTATATAAAATATGATATATTTAATTTGCCTAATACTTTAAAAATAACAGCAAGTCGTTACAACTAGCTCTGTAAAGCTTTGTTCATTTCATATGTGTCGATGATTAGCGCCAAAATAGAATATGAAATACACGAAATTAGAGAAAATAGAAAGTAGAGAAAGGCAATAAATGCGTGTCACCAAGCAATATTGACGTTCATCAATGTGCAGGTTTAAGGAAGTATATGTACATGTGTATGTAGTATATTTGACTTAAAAGTGCAATGTTGTCAGAGTAGTACCGTTAACACGGAATCAATTGCGCATGCATTTATATAAAACTGCATTCACATATATTTAAATTAGTTTTCAATATTCAGGTTGTGCGTCATCATTACCTCCTCTCTTATAGCCTTTTACTTTTTTATACTGTTTGTGTTTTCTTGTAACTCAGAATTTCTGTAATTAAGCCCATAGAAAACAGGAATATCGTATGATGCGCATATAGGTGTTGCCTACTGATTAGGTTTGATCTTTTCTTGACCCGAACTCGTGTAGTTGATAAGTTATCAGATCAATAGGACCCACAAAACAATATAAAATGGTTCATGTGTAAACAGTTATTGATTTACCGCCACTGTTAACTAATAACTCACTTTACACGGAATTCTTTCAAGTTCACTTAGATAGGAATTGGAATTAAACTGCAATTATGCAGAGAAGGAAATCGGATACCACTGGTCAAGTCAGCAAGTGGCGTTTTGGCACAATTAAGGAATATAATAGCAGTGCAGATTTGGAAAGAAGAAAATCGGACACGATGAGTCAAGGTAGGGAGCGAATAGGACTTCAATATAAAATAATATTTTTTTTTAACAATTATATAAAAAGTGACGTTCGTTATATAGTTTGAATACGAAAATATAGCTTTAAAACTTAGACGGCATCTTGAAATTTACATTGCTTAGTTGGTGTTTAAATATGATTTAATAGCGTTCTTTTGTTTCTCACTACGTTTTTGTTGGAGTATGGAATTTAATAAGAACTGTTTTAAAATTTTACTTTCGATTTCATCCTTCAATAATAAATATATGAATACACTCATCCTCTACCTCTTTGGCGTTGTATTCATATGCGATTTTTATAGTGTTTATATGGAAATTTCTTTTTGTTCTGAATTTTATTTGCAGAAAGCAAATCGCACAAGTAAAAAGTCTAACCAAACCGAACTCAATACGAAACGAAAGCAGTGAAACTTATAGAGAAAACTGTTTCAGACTTTCTGCCAACATAAAAGAACCAGGAGACTGCTCTACATACAATAGGCTTGGCCAAGCGGCCTGCAGGCAGGCAAACAGGCAGAATACAGGGTGTAGTTAAATTTGTGTTTTACGCACTGGCCGGCCAAAGCATCTTTAAATATTCACAACGTCCACCCACCAAATTTCGTTAGAAACGAAATACAGACTACATTAATAAAATAAGAAAATTTTAAAATATTATCAATTTTTAGGCAACAATTATATACTTAAAATTCCATAATTGTAACTGTCACAACGTGGTAGACCGCAGAAGTTAGCTAGTGGTTTATAGAGAACTTAATATATTTTTTGATTAATATTGTCTAAGTTTGAATTTTAAAAGGACTATTTATGAATACTATTGAACGTATCAATGAAATCGTATCATCAGAATCATCAATATCATCATCATCATCATCATCATCATCATCATCATCATCTCCCATCACCATCTTCATTGTCATTATCAACGCCAGTTATATCATCATCATTAAACGAACTGGATTCATTAAACACTAACAATTCGTCAACAACGACGAAGACTGCGACGGCACCATCACAGTCCCAAACTGCGTTATCATTGACAGCAGATACATTGACAACATTTTCATCATCTTCTTACAGACAAGCTCAGTCTAGCGCACCTAGCACTAACACTCAAGCACATATACACGACCAAACGCAGACGACGAAACAACCACTTTTGGTTGCATCTCCAACACCGCCGCCCACACCGCCTCCATCTATTATCGATTCATATTCATCATCCGCCTCCACATCACCTTGCTCATCAACCACCTCAGCATCCTTTCCCCAAACGTCTATTGAAAAGTTCAACAATCAAGAGACACAAACCCAATTGACCCTCATAAATTCCCTACTGCTCTCCTCCACAGCATCTGTCGTTGCCGCTGCAATCAAAAACCAGTCCCTTGTACGCTCTGTGACCGCCACTAGCATAATGGATATGCCCTTCAACACATCACCCTCGCTGCGCGTGCGTACCACCTCGCTCAATCAATTGAAGAAAACAGCTGATCTTGCCATCGGAAATGAGTTGCATGTCTGTCCTAGCGTTATGTCTGATGAATTGCGCAAATTGCTACCACCGACATCTGAAACGGTAATGACTAAGCCGTTTCCGGTGCGAGGTGAACGCGCCATTACCGACGTTACTACGCCGCATGTCATTGCCATGGTCGGTTTGCCAGCTCGTGGTAAAACTTTTATCTCCAAAAAGCTGGCGCGTTACTTGAATTGGATAGGCATTTCGACGCGCGTCTTCAATTTGGGCGAATACCGTCGTTGTGCAACCACAGCCTACAAGTCACATGAATTTTTCCGCGCCGATAATGAAGAAGCAATGGCCATACGGAATCGCTGCGCTAACCAGGCACTTCACGACTCCTGCGAATGGCTGCTGAGCGGCTTGGGCAGCGTTGCCGTGTTTGATGCGACAAACTCGACACGTGATCGTCGTCAACTAATCTACGATACTGTCGTTAAACAACATAACTTCCGCTTGTTCTTCGTGGAATCTATCTGTGACGATCCAAATATTATCGAACAAAACATTAAAGAAGTAAAGGTGAGCTCGCCCGATTATTACAATATGAACACAGAACTTGTGGTACGCGACTTTTTACAACGTATTGAACACTACGAAGAGCGCTACCAACCGATTGATGAGGAAACGGAATCGCATCTTAGCTTTTTGAAAATTTATAATGCAGGTAAAAAGACTGTGGTGTATAACAATGAGGGTCATGTAGAATCACGTATAGTTTACTATTTGATGAACACCCATATAACGCCACGTACTATATATTTGACGCGTCATGGCGAAAGTGAACATAATCTAAAGGGGCTTATTGGTGGCGATTCGAATCTTAGTGAACGTGGTCGCCAATACGCCAAAGCATTGTCTTCGTACATTGAACAGCAGCACATTGATGGATTACGAGTTTGGACTTCGTGGATGAAACGTGCTATTCAGACCGTTGCAGATGTAAAGGCACCTCAAGAACGCTGGAAGGCGCTAAATGAGATTGATGCCGGTCATTGTGAGGAGATGACCTACGAACAGATCAAAGAAAAATTCCCTGAAGAGTTCAAGGCACGCGACTTAAACAAGTTTGCTTATCGTTATCCACGCGGAGAAAGCTATGAGGATTTGGTAGCGCGTCTTGAGCCGGTCATAATGGAGTTAGAACGTCAAGGTAATGTGTTGGTAGTATCGCATCAAGCGGTTTTGCGTTGTTTATTTGCTTACTTCTTGGATAAGTCTGCCGATGAGCTGCCATATTTATTTGTGCCGCTTCATACAGTCATCAAGTTGACACCGGTAGCTTATGGCTGTAAGGTGGAGCACATTAAACTGCCAATTGATGCAGTTGACACACATCGTCCCAAACCGAAGATACCCGGTGATGTGTCTCTGGGTCTGGATGGATTGAGTGGTGAATTGGTGGCACCCGATGGCGTGGGTAAGGTTTTGATTGTAGGTGACGATGTCAACGCAGCAAATGGCAGTAACAGAGCTATGGGCAATGGATTGGCGGTGGTGACAGAGGGCGTGGTTGTTGGCTCAAAGGATGCAGCCAAGAACAGCGCGGCCTACCTCTGACGGCAACATCCAAGTACTCCACTCAAACGAGGACTGCTGGCAAACCTCCAAAGGGTTAATACATTATAAGATAATGCAACATAAGCAAACATATACACAATGCACATTAAGCATTCGAACTGAATTTGTAAAGAATAACTTTTGATTGATAGTTAACTGATAGCTGATGGTGATTTTGCACACGCGTTTTTTTTATAAGAAATTAGCGATATTGAACTGTTTAAGAGGTTCATTAATGACACGGAAGTTTACTATTTGCAACTTGGATATGACTGGACTCGATTTTGTATGCTAAGAGTATAGTTTTAGCTAAATGTCAATAAATTATATGTACTTATGTATGTAATAGTACGCTTTTGTGAGAATATTTTCGTCTAGTTACGTGATGAGTACATACTTACGAAACTATACATGCATATGTTCAATACAATATTATCATATATTATTACCCAAAGATTTAAAAATTAAGCATAATTGTTAATAATACATACATATAAATGATTGTAACACATACTACCAATATCTATCAATTTTTAAAATTATTTTCGTAAATTTGTGCTAACATTTTTTCGCGTATGCTTGTATTTTAATGAACTTGTGAACTTCGTATTCAATAAAACTTACTTAATTTTTTTGCAGAGGTAAGAAGACTAGGCTGAAACTATTTTATAGCTAACAGCATATTACACAAATTCGTAGACACGCATATAAACAATTTTATTGTTGTAAATTAATACAAACTAAAATACATAAATTTTGTAAAAGTAAGTTTTTTGTCATTATTTAAAAAACAACACCTAATGTACTGAATCCCAAATAAATTATCAAATAAGAAAAACACTATACTGCATGGTTTTATTTAATTTCACCATGGGCGACCGTATGCGTACAAAATATTTTTTATTCAGCCGATAAATAAATTCTTAAAGTGTAAAAAAGGAGTAGTAATTATTATTGCATTACATTTTCGGATTGTTTATGCGAGGACATTTTTAAGGATTTTTAGCGATACTGAAATAGTTCTGAACTTATATCGATCTTGTAGCTGTTACGGCTGTACAAAATATTCGCTTCGTACTTTATTTTTAATAGATGGGAATTGTCTCCTTTAAGCTGCTAAAAACGTCATCCGGATTCACCATCACTTCCCAAAACAAATGGTTGTTTATTGCAAAAGAAAATTTTCTGTTACTTAAATGTGTTTGAACTAATCTGATCATTGGATCGACCTACTATTCTCTGCATCTGTAAAATTTAAACTAAAACGTAATCTCTTCTATTTTACTTCTTATTTTGGTGGTTTTCAAGTTCGTATACATTCTAACCATTGTTCTACAACTTGGTGTGAAATACAGCAATCATATCAAAAACACGATATGACTTTAGATAAGGCTCTTTTAAAAATTTAAAATTAAATTATAATGACTCTGACAGAATTGCTGCCTCCAGGTGTTAAATTTATTGTCCGTTGTTGATATTTACTTTAACAAAAAAGTATTAACTTAAGTTTTCAGAACTACGAGAGTTTTATTTTGCAATTATTTTTAGAACGAGATAAACGAACTAAACTCATCAAACTTCAAATATATGTAGTTCAGAAGCAGAAATGAAAAGGTAAGTAAATGTCTTAAGGTGACTGTAGACTGCGCGCTCAAAGCCGAGCCGAGCCCAAAGTTTGTGTTAGGGTTTGCGATATTCAGAATGTATGTTTTATGCACAAATAAAAAAATACGGGTATTTACTACTTTCTGATAGATTAGGAAATTGCCATTATAAATTTAGGGGTATTTAGTAGTAATTCTGAAGGACTAGGGAATTCGCGTAATTAGTTTTCCCTTGTAAATATTTTTCTACCACATTCATGGTAATTCCTTGTAAGCAAAATGAGACTTAATGGCTAAAACGCGAGACAGCTTTACGCTCGGTTCCAGACAGATTCCACTCTGCGATGCCCGTGCGATTTAGTACGAAAATGTACGTGCACAGTTTTGAACTAATTCGTCAGCTTTGTCTTCGGCTCGGATTTAAGCGTCCACTCTGAAGGCACCCTTAGAAACAACGTTGGAAATGCAGTTGAAGTAAAGGGTGATCCATTTTGAGGTTCCCTGCGACACCGAGTCCTGTCTACGGTCTTCGTGTACACTCTCAGCTGTGGCTGCTATACTTTTTTCAATCCGTGGTGGACGTGATCTATTCGGTCGAATATTATCCAATAATGAATGCTGGTCTCAAGATAGGTGATGGTGTTGCGAATAGTATGCTCAGTATGCCGATTATGTTGGGCCTAAAAAAGCGAAGCGAAACATATTCTTTATAGAACGCGAATTTTCGTAATAAAGATGCACGATTTGTAAACGTTATTCAGGCGTAAGTCTTTTCTATGTTGAAATGCCAAATAATATTGAAAAAATAACATGACAACTTGACATGACTCACGCGTGATCTGTCAAAAAAAGGCTTTTCGAAAAAAATTACCTCTAATCCAACACACGTTACTTTCGATCAAAAGCTAAACGTGTACGCAAGATTCATCTTACTGATGTTTATGGCTTCAAGTTGGCGGTTGCAAGATAAATTCAAATTTTAAACGTGAAAAATATTTCGTAATAATAAGGAAAGGAATTCAGAAAATTTACCGTAATTTTTAATGGTTTTAATAACATTATTTTAATTATATTGAAGGATGTGGTATTAAAGGCTGTTATGGAAAACTATTTCTAATGTAATGCCAAATTATATAAGTTGTTGTTAAGGATTAAAGGCATGTGCCGCCGCACAAGGAATTGAGTGTTTTCGAGTAAAAGAAATCTAATGTTTTAATATTACTTCCATTTTGGTATTAATGGTTAACAATATTGTCTTAAAACGCCTAACATGAATACCACACCGAAATTTTTCAAGCACTGTTTTTTTTTTAATTTTTCCGAGTATTGGCATTAGTAGAAGTGGATAGAAAACTCCCATAAGCCTTTGTGCCACTCAAATATTTGTGTTGTTGTGTAATAAAGTCGACTCCCCAAAACACTTCTGCCACATTTTGAATGATTCTGTAGCTATGATTCCATTGGTAACAAAAAAAATTAATCAAAGTCGGTAGTTCTTGTATTTCATGGTAAAATTTGCTAGTGAAACTTTTCGTGTCGTAAACATACAACTTTCAAACACACAATAATTATACTTGAAACAAATTTAATTGATTCGATTTGCGCAGTTTAAATACGCTAGTCCAGAAATTAAAGTTTATGCCAGATTTTAATTAAAGTGTTGACCTTAATTTTATTGAACCATATTTTTTTTTTCTTTAAAATAGGAAAAATTACCAGGCAAGATGATAGTGGCCACATTTACAACAGATCAGCTGAGAGAAAAATGCCTCTCTTTTAATTTCAAATTAAGTGGTCTGTACAGCCATTTTAGTGAAAGCATACTGCATTGGAGAACGTTTAAGGGAGTGCCAAATTTATATCCTTTAAGGGGGTATTTTACTCTAGAAATCAAATTTTGGGCAGTTTTTTGAATTTTATTAAAAAAAAACCAAAATATTTTTACTATCCGTTTTTTATGGTGTTTTTATTGATATCTTAAGAATTTTACAAAAAAATATTAAAAATTAAAATAATTAGAGGGGGAGAGACAGGTGTAAAAAACATGGCACATCCTGGTGACATTGATCCTGTTTCTCCTGGTGGTCTGAAAAAAAAAATCAAAAGAAATTCTTAATCGTAAGGATGCTGTTATAGTCCGGGAACACTAAAAAAAATTTTTTTGAAAAATGGCGACTGCCTGAAAATAAAAATAATTTTATACGTTTTTTTTTTGAAGTTCCTGAATTTTTTTTAAATATTAAAAACAAAAATTTTGACACGATGCTGGTAGGAACGATAAAGAATTATATAAAGAAGGTTCACACAAAGTTTCAAGTAAATCGGTTGTATAGAACTTGAGATAGTGCCGGTACCGTGTGGAAAAAAGTAGTTTCGAGAAAAACGCCTTTAAACTTTAGGAGACAATTCTAGTGAACACGGACGCCACCTCATAAAATCGGCTGTATCTCCGAAAATAAGTCGAATTTTGAAAAATCCTTCCAATGTCATATTTTTGAAAGTCTAAACTTTAAATATATGAAAAAAAATTGAATTTTTCAAAATTCTAGAGTAGAATACCCCTTAAGATGCCCACATTAACTCGCCTCAAGCATTCAGGAATATAATTTTTATTTTTGATATTGTGTTACGACATGAGATCTGAAATTTTAAAAATAGGAAAAAATTCTGCACTTCGTAATGACAAACATATGTAAGTATATGTATATTATAGTATTTTTCTTTTTCTAAGCTCTATGGTCGTCGCCTTTGGATTATCTCATTTAGGGATAACAATTAATCAGATTCGTGAAGACATTTTGGTTGCTCATTAAAACAACTTTTATTTTTTAGTTAATAATCAAGTAACACAGAATACAAAAAAATACTTAACTGCGAAATATTATAGCACCGTATTTCTATTTCGATGACGTCCTTTTATACATATGTATGTCCAAATGTACTTACAGATTATATGTACGTAGATATAGTATACCTATATATTATTATAATTTTATAAATATACTTCTGATAACGCAGAAGGTTCTTTGAGTTTTTTTCCTTATTTCAAATCCGCTTAAAAGATTGATTGCAGACACAAAGAACACAATACGAATGTAATGATATTGTAAATAAAGGTATACAACCTCTCACCTGTGTTATCAAGCTCGTCTGCAATTGTAGCATGCATACATATATAGTATTCACAAGAATTAATAAATATTAATGTATACGTCTATGTATATGGATGTATGTTCCCTACAGTCACAATTATGAAATGTTCCCAAATTATTAGTTTATTTTAGTTGGCACCTGAATAAACTCTGTTGCCGTGCACTGTCTTTTTTGCATGTACGTGTACGTGTACGTGGACGTGTATTTTGATAATTATTTAAGCCCTACGTCATGTGAGCAAATAGTATTCGCACATTAATCATAGCCGATATTGGACTAGTTAACTTGCGAACAAATATCCGTAGTTTATTTGCTAAGTTTAAGTTAATATGCGTGTTTACTATTAGCAAACGTCAATCGCATTGTATGAATTTGTAGCAGCATATGCTTACATAATATCTTTATTATACTGCGTTCAAACGGTGATGGTTTATCGCGTTATTCCGCTGTCGCGACACTGTTACTTGTTGCTTGTTACATAGTTCATTTCTATTTTAGTATGGTGGTCACACTTTGTGATTACAAGGAATTACCATGGATATAATAGAACAATATTTCGAACTCCCGCTATTAATATTTTCAAAGAAAAACTTATGACGGGGATTCCCTAATCCATCAGAATGTATTGAATACCCGTTAATAATATTTTCAATTTAGAATTTTAATATATATTTTTTTTTTATATTTGTTATACTGTGCATATTACATACTACAAAAAGTAGATAACAAAATTCAAATTTCCGAACGCAGCTTATTTTTATATCCATTTGAAACCGATCGCCATTGGAACAATGAAAATAATTTCAAAAAGAAAAGGTTTGCTTAAATACGTAGCAGCGAACTGTTACGAACAAGAATACAAAGACTGTCACCCGAGCACGAGCGGCACGGTCCCTTCTCGCCGAAAAAACACTCTGGCGCACAAAAAACCAGTTTGGGCGACAAAAGAGTCCATGTCTGAACTGGCACTTATTGCTTTAACTTTCCGTTTATAATTAAACATGAGTGTATTATGATATTACATATCTTGTGTCTACATACATATGTCATCGGACATATACACTTCTAAGTTACCTTTATAGTAGGGGAGCCTGGAGTGCTAAATTTGCAGTTACTGGAGCGTCATGGAGACTTACTAGATTGTCAAGATAACGTTTAAAAAAAAAGAAAGTCTAGGTGAAGTTTTCCATTTTAGTGGGGAGAAGAGCGGGTAGTTATTTTCAAAAATGTAAAAAAAAAACATTCACATAAAAATACTCAAGCGCGTCAGTCATTTATGGTATATACGCGCATTGTATTTCTGATAGTCGATATATATTAATCTGACAATCAATTCAAGGTTGAAGGCCGTAATGAGAGGTTAAAAAAAAAAACAGTTATTGGAGCGTGTCAGATTTTCAAAGCGAATGTTAATGAACCTCTAAAAATTGTGCCATTTAAATTTCTGACAATTTCGACGTGACCAAAAGGTCATTTATTGATTTTAAAACTTGTAAAAAAAGGTGACCTTGAGATACTCGAGCGCGTCAGATTTTTATGCAGGGGGATGAACTTGATGTCAGAGTCTTCCCAAAAGATTATCTGACAATTATATAGAGGCATATCGTTAATCTGACGATTTAAAACTGGAAGAATTCTGTTTGGTTCTTGTTTTTGTTACAGATGTAATAAAAACAGTGTATACATTTTATAGGTATAGCAAATTTAATAATTTATTAATATGAAAATAGATATAAATATTAAACAGCCCCTATTATGGAAGTGCTAGGAGTAGATATCTCGAGACTCTCTTCAGAAAGTTCTGGTACATTAATTTCGTGCCTGCTCACTTTCTGTACCAATTGGAATTTGTCTTCGAAAATCAGATGGTATTTTAAGTGCTGTAAAAAGCTTATAACACTGGGTATGATAGCCATCGTTCAATGAGGTTTCTTCTGACAGTTCGACAGTAGCATAATGTTGCTCGATTTCCTGACAACCGGCTTCGCTTTGCGATACTCCAAAACTTTTTGATTTTTTCATACGTTTCTTCGCCACAGAAAACACATTTACACCAATGTCACTCATTTTTACAATGGATGTAAAACTGATCGCTGTAAACGAAAAAAAAAAAATAAAACACCACAAACGAACAAAAGTGTCAAGCGTTTACAAACAACAACCACGCTATGGTGATCAGCTGAGATGGCATCATGGCAGCAGACGCTAGTATGAGGACGGTGCGAGAGAGTAAAAAAGAAAATGAAGAGTGGGGAATACTCACTTCTCAGCATCAGTACGCTTGAACTTTTGTCGACGATTTTACCTGTATCACCCCACGGAAACTGTCAGATTATATGATTTTCGTGATTCTGAAAGAATTACCTTTAAAATGATAAAAAAAAAAAAAAATCTATCGCGCTAGAGTATTTCAAGGTGACATTTTTTTGTTTTTTACAAATTTGTCACCCTGCTATTTCTCTAAGTCACCCTCTAACTGTCAGAATATTGAAATATATACTCGTCTTCATGTATTTAATTTACCATCTCTTAATCTTACGCGCTCGAGTTTCCCGAAGGATCGATTTTTTTCTCTAATCTGACGAACTCCCCCCAACGCACGCCTCCATATTAAGGGCTCATATTTGGTAGGGATACATAAAAAGGTGCAATGTTTATCCCAATAAAGTTTTCTGACACGCTTAAGTAACTTCAAAAATCCCCTCTTGGGCTCCCCTACTATTAACTTTATTTCAGATCACATTTCACGTTCACTTGATAAGGCGAAAATTGCGACGATCAAAGGCTTCAAGAGAAAATTAATTAAAATAGATAAGAGACTGCATTATCAAAATTAAAATGTTTTTTTTTTTTTTTTTTTAGAGAAGATTGAAGTTTTGCAAAACCAAATGATTCCTTGTTACGACATATTGTAGCGGAACATGTACCCAGATAAATATGATCAGGGACAAAGTAGAACGACAACTACATTTTTTTTCCATGTAAAACTATCTTGAATTTCATCGGCCCATTTGATTATAATTTAGATGCGTAATCAAAGATGATTGGATCATTCAATTGATCATGGTTTCGACTAACCCCCAAACGTACATATGTATCAATATATCTCAATGTCTTTATTTTTTTGTACTGTGTTTATTACGGTTGTTTGTAATATGTATATACGAGTATAAATGATCCAATGGGTTTATTTGAGCTATTTAACCAAATTTGCTGAGAAGAAGTTTTTCTAGCACATTTTAAACACTGTAGAATATCGAAAGGTGCAATAACTTAATAAATAAAGACCTCCTAGACATTACATTTAACTCTCAAGATGGTACGGCTTTATAGGAGTTACTATCAAAATTGGAGAATTGTCGGCCCCGCCCACCCTTAGATGAAATCCCATATTTCACAAATTTTTTGACCAACATCAGCCAAACTGAGTGTATGATTTATGATTTATTGTTCCACATTATTTTACTACGGAGTGAAAATGGGTGAAATCTTTAACCATATGTATATTACAATTTTAAATTACAATACAGTATATACATATAGTACATCGCCAATGAAGTTGTCGAAGTAAAACTTTGCACAAGATGCCTTAGTCTCCAAAAATAGTCGAAATCGCACAATAACTTTACAAGAGCCTAGAAACCGAATATGTAAACCTCACCTAGCCAGCTTATTTTTTTATAGAAAATATCGGTCAATCTTTGAGGAATCTTAATGAAATTCAGGGACCATTTTTTTCTGGAAATAATATTTTGTGATGCCAAAAATCCCCCCCTCATACACCTAATATATTAGAAAGATTTTCGACCTTCCAGCTTTTATGATATGTGAATATAATATATGAGACATATTAAAGAAAGCGTTTTTAAAACAAATTTTTCGCATATGAAGCAATAAGGACTTCTGAAACTAAGTGACATATGTATGTAGGTACATATGTTAGGTTAAGTTTCTTCGAATAATGCAGCGTATCATTTCAAAACCTCTTTGACCAGATGACGAAGTTAAAAAACTTTTCCGTCCATATTTTATAAGAAAATTTCGTACTGCGGCAGTCAAGAGTAAACTGTCTTCTTCTTTGCTGGTGTAGAAACCGCTACGCAGCTATAGCCGAGTTAACAACAGCGCGCCAGTCGTTTCTTCTTTTCGCAAGGTTTCGCCAATTGGAGATTCCAAGCGAAGTCAAGTCTTCTCCACCTGATACTTTCAATATAGGGGAGATCTTCCTCTGCTTCCATGCTGGAAAAAGCGAAATTAACAGCGTGGTTGATAAGGCCAGTGATATCAATGTCATCAGCATACGTCAGCAGCTGTACGCTCTTATAGAAGATTGTACCTTCTCGGTTTAGTTCTGCAGCTCGAATTATTTTTTCCAGAAGTAGGTTGAAGAAGTCACACGAAAGAGAGTCGCCTTGTATGAAACCTCGTTTGGTATCGTACGGCTTGGAGAGGTCCTTCCCGATCCTGACGGAGCTTTTAATGTTGCTCAACGTCAGCTTACACAGCAATATTAGTTTTGCGGGGATACCAAATTCAGACATCGCGGCATAAAGGCAGCTCCTGTTCGAGATGTGAAAGACAGCTTTGAAATCGACGAAGTGGTGGTATGTGTCGATTCTCCTTTCACGGGTCTTTTCCAAGATTTGGTGTATGGTGAATTTCTGGTCAGTTGTTGATTTGTAGGTCTAAACCCACACTGAGAAGGTCCAATCAGTTTGTTGACGGTGGGCTTTAATATTTCGAATAATACGCTCCATAGAACCTTATACGCGATGTGGAGGAGCCTTATCCCACGGTAGTTGGTGCAGATTGTGGGATCTCCAGACGGGTAATTGCTATTCGAACTTCTTCAGGGTCGGGCAATGGAACGTCTGCTCCTTCGTCATCGATTGGGGAATCGAGTTTGCCTTCTCTTGGCGTTATACTCTCATAGGTGAGCTCCAAGCGCTCATAAAAGGCATATTTGGTCACATCGTCCTACTCTTTCATCGGGGCGTGGACGCAATTCAGTTGAAGAACGTCGATTTTATGCGGATTATGGTTAGACGTTCATCCACCGGAGTGACAGTACTCGCCGACGGAGTCTCTCTCCCACTACAAATCCTACACCGAACTTGCGCTCCTTTATATGGCCACCGTAGTAAATGCCACAAGGATCTACTCGCCTCAGTCCTTGTCCCGTCCATCGCATTTCTTGGACGGCGGTGATGTCAGCCTTCACTCTAACGAGGACATCAACCAGCTGGGCAGCGGCACATTCCCAATTAAGGAACCGGACATTCCAGGTGCATGCCCTCAAATCGTAATCCTTATTTCTTTGCCATTGTCCTCATCAAAAGGGTTGTGCTTCTCTTCCGAGGCTTTTCATTCCAGACTCCAGACAGAGACTCCATCCTCCTATCTGCTGCCGATTTGTTTTTATTTTAGGGTTGTCAGCACAACATAAATCATTGATTAGTATATGCTCTGTATATAATGAAAAATAAAATATTCCAATTTTTTATTGAATAACGATTCACATATATCATATTATGTATGTTCAAAATTTTAAGCTTCAGCTACTAGATAAAGCTTGGTTTTAACAAAAAATAAATTCTTTTTTTCAATAAGAGTAGTTTTTATTTTATATCGTTTTTCCGTCTCTTGAACTCCATTATTTTGCATTTGAAGTGACGGTATGTACATAGGTTTAACTGTCGGAAATTATCAATCTTGTATTTACTAAAAATCAAGAACAATTAGCGCCAGCAGTTACAGTTTTGTTAGCAATGAACCGATCGATCATATCGCCGAAAGAAAGGCGATGATGCTAATATAATCATAAATCTTTTTAAACCCGATTGGGCACAGAGAAAATTACTACATTAGTCTAACAGTATGTTTTCTTCTTATTCTAAACTAAAATTTTAGAAATCACCTCGTTATTTGCCTTATTTTGCGATTTCGATTTTATTTGCTTTTTATATGTCCAAAATATTTGATATAAATGTTGACATAATGTATGCAACTTCATATCTTAAAGTTCTACATATTCATACATGTTATGTTCTGTTATTAAATTTAAAGCCACAAAAGTTAGATTAAGGACTAGTATATACAAAGGTTATATAAATTTACTGTTTCTAGTATACATATATGCATATGTATATACATATGTGTATATGTCGTTATAAAATACATATAATACTACTGTGACCAAAAAATAAGGTAACATTGTATTTATTTTGAAAATTCTTTATTTATTCTTCCAAATAAATTTCATCCCCTTCAAAATAATCCCCTCCCGATGTAATGCACTTATGCCAACGGATTTTCCAGTCTTCGAAACATTGGGTGTAGTCACTTTCCGGGACGGCCTTCAGTTCCGTCTTCGCTGCGGCTTGAATATCCTCGATCGTATATAAACGGTGTCCCCGGAGCGGTCTTTGAGCTTGGTGAACAGCCAGAAGTCGCACGGCGCCAGATCAGGCGAATACGGTGGTTGCGGAACGATATGGGTTGTGTTTTTGGGGAAATGATCACGAATTTCGAGGGCAGCATGGGATGGTGCATTAAACCAAGTGGTGTAAAAACCGAGAATTGTCTTTCCACAATTTCGGCCTTTTTAGGTGGATAGCGTTACACAAACGACGCATAACGTTCAAATAATATTCCTTGTTGACTGTTTGAACGGTTGGAAGGAATTCATAATGCACAACACCACGATAATCGAAGAAAACAGACAACATGACCTTGATTTTTGAGCGACTTTGGCGCGATTTTTTTGCTCTCGGCTCTCTTTTGGCACGATATTCGCTCGGTTGATCGGTTGTTTCGGGGTCGTAAGCATAGATCCAAGTCTCATCGCCAGTTATAATGCATTTCATGACACCCTGGTAGTCGGAAAGCATCGTTCCACACACTTCAACGCGACGCCTTTTTTCCAAAAAATTCAATGTTTTCGGTACCAGTCGAGATTTGACGCGCTTGAGGCCCAAAACATCCTTCAAAATGATATTGGCTGAGCCTTTTTGATATGCCAACTTCATCAGCAAGGTCTCTAATTGTTAATCGACGGTTTTTCAACACCAAATCTTTGATTTGTTGAACGTGAGCTTCGTCGGTTGAGGTTTATGGTCGCCCTGGTTGCTCTTCGTCTTCGACACGTTCACGGCCGGCTTGGAACTCACCTATACCACTTGTAAACATTTTTTTTAGTCATAGCCTCATCACCAAAGGCTTTCTGCACCATCCTCAACGTATCCGCAGCAGAAAATTGATTCCGTAAACAAAATTTAATGCAAATTCTTTGCTCAACAAATTTCGACATCGCAAAAAACGAAAAACTCACTTTAAGCAGCTCACAAAACAACATGAAATTTGACATAAATGTGACTGACAGTACTACCAACCAAAAAAAAAAAAAAATAATTCAGTTTAAATTCAAATGTTACCTTATTTTTTGGACACAGTCTTTTAATTCGTTGAACTATCTTAATGTCATCGTTCCATCCACTGCGGTATTCGCCGTTGCAAATTCGTAAATAAATTTTCCACAGAACCTTTTCTTCGAAAACTCGTAAAGTCGACTCATCAGATGTTGTCATCGTCCATGCCTCTGCACCATATAGCAGAACAGGAGTAATGAGTGACTTATGGAGTTTGGTCGTTGTTCGTCGAGAGAGGACTTTACTTATCAATTGCCTACTCAGTTCGAGGTAGCACCTGTCGGAAAGAATTATTCTGCGTTGGATTTCGAGGCTGCCATTGTTGTTGGTGTTAATACCGGTTTCAAGATAAACGAAATTATCTACTGCTTCCAAGTCTTATTGCCTTCCTTAGATTCAGATAAAGTCGATGTCCGATGCTAAATAGTTCCAGAAGGTTGCTAGGTCGCGAAAGTCATCACTTTAGTGTGTCTTCTTTTTGGATAAACATAAATACGTTTGCCAATCATCCACCGAAGCGGCGTGAGTTAGTTAAACAACTTTTTCTTGTGTACTTTAAGTTAATGGTTTTGGCTGATAAATCAGATATAACTGATACGTAAATGCTCAGCAGCCTATCAGCTTCCGTATCCGTACACGGATTCAAAGGAGAAAATAAGGTGACATAGCTTATTTATTTTTGGTCATTAAGCCGATATGACCACAACCCTTCTTTACTATGTATTATGTCCTATTACCATAACGTAGATTTTCAAAGCAGAAATGACGGAAGTGGTATCACTGGTGGTAAAATATACATATTTGCGGTAGACAAATACGCCAATGCCTCACTGAATAAAGGTGTAAAATCCTACTTCTCTAACTTATCCAGTTATAGGACAGAATGAAATTTACCAATAGACTAATCATAGTGCATTAGCCATTTACTGACTTTTATTTTTGTAACAATGTACCAATTAACTAATGTTTCATAAAATTTTAAAAAAAATTTTTGTTTTATTTTATTTTAAAGCGATTTTATTCATTTTTTTTTTGTTTTATTGTAACGAAAATGTATGTTCTAATAAAAAAATATAAAGGATTACCTCTTTAAAAACTTTCTTGAAACTGTCATATGTGCATAAAATATTTTGTATGTTTATATGGGTGAAATCTAGCAATGTAATAACTAGGCATAGAACCTTTAAATTTAATTTTATAAAAGTCGATGACCATTTTCATTAACTAATGTTTCATATTTTAAATAAAATTTTTGCTTTCATCTTTCATTTAAATATTTTGTATATCTCATTTCAGCAAACTAATCATGTGAAGTATTGTATTTAATCTGATATTCCTAAATACTGTGGGTTATAAAGAAGTACAGCACAAAATCAGCAATTTAGAGTACACAAGTGGCAAGTCTTTTGTCTGATTGACCATTGCTGCAAACATGTCAGAAGATAACGCTTATAAGGATGGCGACATCGTTTGGGTGAAACTGGGCAACAACTGGTGGCCCGGTGAAGTCACCGATGTGCATCGTCAGCCTGATGACCTTCTCAAACAACTAAAAAAGAAACCCTATTGCGTTGTAAAATTTTTCCAAGAAGATGCCTAGTCAGTATAATTATTCAAATTTTATTGTAAATAATATTTCTAAATAACTGTACACTTGTTCGTATATTTTTAGTGAATATATAAAGAGTGCAAAACAAATATTTCCTTTCCAATGCAGCAAAAAAGATGAGTTTATTAAAAAGGGGACTGGTGAGTATACTAATTTGTTTTTAAAATTTCATTATGTTCGAAATAATATCATCCATTTTTCAAACAGCTTTATATAATGCCAAAAATAAATTTATGGAGAAGTTCCCCTCAGATGTGGAGACCGCTGAGCGTTTAACACGTAAAACTATTGATTCAGATTTGCTGATTATAAATGATCGTCCAGATAGCATTGTCAAGGCAATACTAGGACCGACTCTTACACGACGTAGTGACGATTATTACGACAATGAATACATACATAGTTCCACCAATGACTACAACAATAAACGCAGAAGTGGGGTAGGTTCAGAATACTAACCATGTTATTTTAATTAGTTTAATTATTTCACTTCCAATGGAACGTAGTTACTTATCTCAGCAATTTCATATCATAATTTATTTTTATTCAAAAGAAGAAACGCTCCAACGACTATTTTCGAAATTATGAAGAATAGCTTAAAAAAATTTTAATTGAAGTTATAGTCAGAATATCTCTTATCTATATTTATTTATGGTGTTTGCATACGTTGAAACTGAAATTCTGTTTCTACTGACCATTTTAATTATCGCTCTTAAACTTTTTCATAATTAGCAGTTTTATTTTTTAAACTCTTTTTACTTGCATTGGAAGGATTCTGTAACAAAAATCCTCAACATTACACCGAAACGTACATCAACAACAACAAAAATTTCTCCAGATAAGGGAAAATCAATAATTTCACCGCATATCACTTCAAGTTTCGTAACGAACTCAATCCCCAGCAGTGCAGAAACGAATTTTTATCGATGTAATTTGTGCGCTTTCTCTAGCCAAAGGCAAAATGTCATGATCTTACATCGACGGACACATAGCGGCACTGGCACGCCAACATCCGCGCAGACGCCTTCAACGTCCAATGCTTGCAAGGTACCTTCGGCTACTATAACTTCAGAAAACGACTGTAAGAGCTATATATCTACGATGAGTTGGAAGCATCAATTGCCTACAATATCTTCGAAATGCGAACGAAACTCTTTGAGCGAAGATGATGATCAAAAATACTCTGCAATCGATACCACCACATTTCCCACAGCAAAGTCCACAAAAAATGAAATCTTATCACCGGTGAATAGTCGAAGCGTTAGTGGTACTAAATACAAGCCTTATCTGCTAGCCGAAAGCGATAGAGCAAGTCGGTCTGCTGCTGCAAGCACGTCGCGTGAGAAAGCATACACATCGTTGCGTATTGATGCCGATATAAAAGAAATTACTTTGCCCGACGGAATGCCGGTATCTTCCATAAAGGGAGAGCTTAAATTAAGTATTGAAGACGATACCACCGATAACTCATCGTCACACACGACAGAGGACATATTGAGATCATGTAGTCCGCGAAAGCGCAACCTTGATTCCGGTGAAATTATGGATAACAAATCGACCGAGTCGAAAAGTACGGCTGAAGAAATACGCCTACGGCTACTGGCCGACTGGAGTGACGGTGAAAAAGAGGATGAGTTGGTTGACGGTGTAAAACTGAATTTCAGTCTGGAAACGCCTTCAAAGATAGAAACACCACAATACAAATTAGATAAGTTAACAACAACCCCATCAACAGAAGTGAAAAGTGAAAACTCTCCATTGGATTTGGCGACACCAGTATGCGCGACAATAAATAACTTTGGTGCACAAACTTCGAGTCAGAATCAACATCAAAATCGTATTAGAAACATACCGAAGAAGGATCGACGTGACGCGGTATTAAAAGAATTTATAAATGACTATACTGTAGAGTTGCCTACAGTGGTTGATAATATGGAGAATATAAATTGTAATAGCAGCAGTAGCTCCGATTCAGTGGTTGTAGTTGGGGTTGTGCCGCCAAATTGTGGCGAAACAATTATTCTCGATGACAATACGGGCACTGATGGTGAAACCGAATTAACGGTTGGCAAAGATCGATTGATCAGAAATGAAGCATCGATAAATAATATACAATTCAATGATATATCAAAAGATACAAGTTCTGTTACGAGCGTAGTACAAGAAGAACCTTTATCTGAGGAACATAAAAAAGAGTCGAATATTGAAGTGCCAGTGCTTATGAAATGCACTGATATATCGACTAACCAAAAGCAAGTGGATAGACTTGAAGATAAACATGAAGAAGAATTTCAGTCAGAGCAACAAGAAAATGCAGAAACGCGTGAACTTCATTTTGGGTCCACTGAAGAAAATGTAAAAACAAAATCGAGAGAAGAAATTCAACAAGATTTGAAGTCAGAAAGCGAAGATGTCAAGCAACCGAAACAAAAGTTTCGCGGAAAGGGGCAAAAATCAGACAAACGGCAAAAGAATTCAAAGGAAGTTCTTAATGATAGTTCTGAAAATACAACAGCAAATAAATTGGTAGAGGAATTGCCAAACGTACAAACTGCTCATGAAAAAGTAGAAGAACTTATGTCAGCGTCACCACAACGCTTGAAAGAAGAAGAACAACCTCACACCAGCGCTCCAACGAACCCACGGACCGATTGTTTTGATTTTCAAGAGGAAGAAGATGAAACTAGCAGCGACGCATTAAAATCTATAGCCGATTTCAAAAAGAAATATCTATCTCCGGAGAAAGGACAAGACAAACCTCAGACTGATAATTACATATTGTCCGAAAGCGAACGACAACTTTCAACTGAACAGAGGGATCAACAGTTGGCGAATGATATCGAAAAATTGCTTGAACAAACAACAGCACCCAAAATTTCTGAAGAGGCATCTCTTGAGGATATTTCGCCAACACAGTCTTTCTGCAGTAGCAAGGAGGAGTTGCCAGTTAAAGGTTTACCGATTAAAGAACGAGGCAAACGTATATTCAAATCTCGTAATCGTTCAAGGATTGAAGAGCTGCCTATATCAACAGCAGACAGTTCGGAAATTGTTCTATCAGGGCAAGCAATTGATGCTGCCGGGACAAAAATGGATGAAAATGGAACGGTGACAGTTACTGAGCAAGTCCAACTAGAGGAAAAAAATATGTTTAGTGAGAAAGTTGAATCGAACATAAAAGCAAATCAACAAAAACCAAATGCTCCTATAGATGATGTCGATGAGTATGAAAATGAAAAGCAATCTTTGACATTTACAGGACCTGCTTTAGAAGTGAATGCTGTAAAAACGAATGATTTTCAAGTAATGGAACAAGATAAAGAGAATGAAGGAAATGTCGAAATCCTGCGGCTCGATTCCGTCGAGGAAACAACTGTATTAAAAGTAAAAAATTTAAAAAATGGTTCATTGGCTACTCCTACTACGACGATGGAGGTCTTACATTGTGCAAGCTTGGAACAAAAGAAATCCGCTATTATAGAAACTAATGAAACACTTTTATGTCCAACAGATACAGAGATTTGCAATCATGATGATTTACAATTCTCAAAGCAAAATATTGAAAACACAGAACGGAAAAACGGATGTGAAACCGAAAATTTAGAGTCAATTATGGAGGACAATGTTAAAGAAACTGAACATTTTCCACCACATGAGAATATTGAAGATGAACTGAAGACGCTCAAAGCTCATTGCAGTACTGCAGACAATACCGCAGATTTGGAGGATATTAAAGAAATTAGCGATATACCCACGAGTGAGGACAGAACTACTATCGGGGAAGAAAGTTCGCAAGAGAAGTTTAAATCTGATGCTACACCCGAAAGAGAAATTATAAATGAAGGTATTAGTAATGATTTAAACATTCTACTACCCACAACGACATTATCTAATATACATAGTGAAATAAATTTGATGGATGCATGTACTGTTGAAAACAAAGAACAATCTGAAGTCACGGACATAGAGCACCAGTTAAATAATGATGATAAAGCGTTGGAACAAGAAATGGAGAGTTCTTTGGCTGTAAATATAAAGAATAATATAGTGGAGGAACAGCAACACGACGTTATGTTGTTAGGCGAAGAAGTGCTACAAAGCCGTCTCACCTCGCCAACTGATGACAACAGTTCAATTTGCATTTCTGAAACGGGTGCAGAGTTTGGATCGCCCACCTCAATGTTAGACGATGAGCGTTTGCCAACTTTGACTGACAGGCTGATGACACCCACCGAAGGGTTGGTAGAGACAACACCTTCACAAAACGAAGATGCAAAAACACTGCTGGAACAAGAAATAAATATTGTAGGAGGAGATGAAGTAAACGATAGGCAAAACAAAAATATTGAATCAATAGACGAAGTGCTTGTACCCTTGGTTGGGAGCAAAGAAGATTCAATAACTAAAAACCGAAAATATTAGGAGATGTAGTACAAGAGATAACACGTGAAAGTGAAATTAATGACAATGAAACACATAAACATGTTGTGGAAGAATGCGATGGAAATGCTAAAGATGAAAACTCTGGACTCGTAGCAACAAGCGTACAAAAGAAGAACATGGAATTTGTATTGGAAGAAGAGAAGATTTCGAGAGAGGAAAAGGAGAATAACCGCGAAACAAACGATGGCAATGAGCAGGCTACAAGTGATGTGAATAACTCTCTTATTGAACATGTGGAAATTTCCGAAAACAAAAATGATGAGTCAAATATATCAGAATATAATAATAGTATAATTGATGCAGCGCGTACTAAAACTGATGAAATTCATGCAAATCTTGTAGAAACTGAAACGCCTGAAATACAAAACCAAACAGAAATTGTGGTAGTGGCGCGTGAAGTACCAGGTGAGGCACAGCAGAAAGAAACTGAAAAAGAAAAAGATACAGGAGATATTGTAAATAATATTATTGAAAAACAAAATGAAGATAACGAAAATCCATCTAAAGAGGAAGACAACATTGTCGAAAATAAATTAATTGAAGATCAGTTGCAGATTGAAAATGGGGGAAAACAAGAAGACAACAAAACCCTAAGCACGGATGTTTTAAATAATGAAGTGTCTAATGAAGAATCAGCTAAAGTCATTGAGCACGCACAGCATGAGGAATCCGATGCAGATGACGATTTCATCGAGAGTCCACCTCATGAGCCCCTTTCCGGACATGAAGGGGAAGGCGATACAGAAACATATGCGACAAAACCAAAATTATTAAATAAAACACATAAGTGGCGTGCAACATCGAATTCATCGGGCAACTCACCAAACTCATTTTCTGAATTTACCAAAGATACAACCAGTAGAAAACGACATACCCGAACGTCGAAACAACAACAAGAAAAATCAAATGATTTTATGAAAGAGCTAGATTTAACAGATTTAAATGACAAAGATAATACGACGATATGTCAAAACCAACGGAAATCAACAAAAGTTGTAAAACGAGCGCAAAAAGAAACAGATACAAAAAATGATGACGTCGTTGTTGAAGCCAAAGCAGAAAAACAAGATGCTGTCGCCGATCAAATTGGAGTTAATCACCTGAATATAACAACTCAACAACCACACAATGAAAACTCTGATCCCACATTGGTCGTTTTGTCTACCGATACATATGCTAATCCACAACCAGACGAGCAGGTTAATGAATTACCGACTGGCCAAGCTGCTATAAATCCCTTGCCTGCAGTAAAATCTGGATTTTCTCGCAAGCGACGTTGCGCGACAAAACCAACTCCTCGGCGTAATGCGGTCGCGGCCAAAAACTACGTAATGGAAGAGAACGATGTAAATAACGAAGAAGAGGGCATACAGCATCAGAAGAGTAGAAAATTGGAGAGCCCAAATATCACCAATACAAGTATTGAAACTATGGAAGTAGCCGAGGAGATAAAAACTACGCCAAATGAGATAAGAAACTACGAAGATGAAAATAAGAGTAATTATATGAAGGAATTGGAGGGATCAGAAGAAACCGTCAAATGTAATGCTAATGAACCAGCAGACTCTCTTATAATAGAGGATGACCAGTGCATAATTGAAGAAGTATACCTAAATGATACAGTGTCAGTGCAACAAATAGCCATAGAGGAATCGCCAGATAATAGTACCACAAAAGATGAGAACACTTCAGAAACAACAGTCTCTGAGTTAAATTTGTTTCATCCTATTGATGAACCCAACGCTGTGGAGTATGTGAATTACTCTTCAATTGAAAATCAACAACCGATCGAAGAGGTAATAGTAGGAGCTACCAACATAGTGGAGGCAGCCACGGACATTGACTCACTACGAAATATGGACGAGGGCTCAAATATTGCAAATGAGACGTCGAATAAGCGGCTGGTGCCTGCCATTAATCCACATCCCAAAGAAGATAACACATGGTGAGTGTATATGTATAAATAATTATGTAATAAGAAATGTCATATATAAGTAAAAGGGCATCAACTACAAATCGTTTATAAACACTGATTTTTATTTTATTACTCCTTTGCAATAACTGGAATATACAACATTTTAAACATTGTCCTTGTTGATTTTTTTACAGTATCAATATTTCTCCTATGGAGAAGGTTCGGATCAACGTAGATGTCGCCAATCCACTTTCCACACAAATAGCAAATATTTTAGCCACAAAGTCTGCAACTAGTGCAACATTAACAGCAACAAAGCAAAGGAAGTCCAATCTCGAAGAATCTATACCATCATTTATAATCGAGCGACCAGGACAGGGAGTGGGTTCACATCAACAACAACAACATGCATCATCTTCCGGTTTAGAGTTTATTGGCGAGCAAGATGCTGTTGCACACGTTCAGCAAATGTGCCCCCAGGTTAAAATCACCCGAAAAGAAAAATTGATTGAAGTAGCGCCAGCAGCTACCGTGGTAGAACAGGAACAAGCTGGAGCACCTTCCAATGCTATGTTCGACATCAGCAATATGCCTATAGTGCTTGGTAATGAACATTTTATGTCAGCACAGGGTGATATGCAAATTGTATTGACGTCATCTGCAGAAACAGAACAGCATTTAGGTTCAGACGGCCCACAGATTTTACAACAACAAATTATTCAACCTGCATACAGAACGACACAGCAAGTTTCTCAGCAACGGCAACGCAAACGATCCACAAGTCAACAGCAGCAACAAACGAGCACCGTGGGAGGTAATAAACACGGTATAATTATAATTAAGGCGGCGCCGAGTGATTTGATAATACAACAGACACCTTCAGTTCAAGTGACCCAATCGCAATCACAGTCGGTTGCCGGTGGAGCCACCCAACAATTCTCTACATCGTCCACCGACACAATGACCACATATAATCTCGGTTCCGGTGTCACCTTGCGTCCAATAGCTGAACCGAAACAAAAACAACAGCAACGCCAACAACAGCAACTTCAGCAGAATCAGCAACAGACTGGTAACCAGACAAAACCTGCGGCGTCCTCAGCAACCGGTGGCCGCAAACACGCTGGCAATACAATAACATTGCCAAGCAGTATTACGGTGAAGCATCGTCAACAAAACATTACAGAGGATCAAACAAATGCAGTAGGCAGCGCAGTAGCAGCTAATGAGCAACAATCGCAACTAACTCCATCGACAAATGTTAAAAGTCAGAAGCGTAATCATCCAACGAATTCAAGACGCTCACAAACTCAGTCGCAGATAGTTCAGCAACGTCGATTAACTGCTACGGCGAGTAATTTGGGGGAACTGCAGCAAAAAGATCAACAACTATCTACTAGTGACGATTGTGCGTCGCTAAATAGACGATTAAGTCACTCGGAAGGACATGCGCCACCACCCGCAAAAATATCCCGAAGCACCGCTACTGGCTCATCTACATTCGACAACCACAACGAGCCAACATTTGCTGCAACGGCGGAACAACAGCTTTTACAACTGCAGCAGCAACAATTACAACAACATGCAGTACAATCTCCGACGACGACGCAGCCACCGCCACTACATCCGCTGCACAATCGCAAACAACGTCATTCATCGCAACAAAATCGACGATTAAGCACAAAGGCCGAGTTGTCAGCGCAAATGTGCTTGCAAGAACAAGCCCAGCAGCAGCAGCAACAACGATTGCAGTCAACGCAGATGGTATTGTTGGATCAACAGCAGCAACAGGGTTTTGAAGAGCAACAACAGGAGCAACATATGACTGCAGTTCATATAGCAGAGTTAGCGTCGGAAGCGCCGTCAGCTGAAATTATTCCAGCGGAATTTGAAGCGATACAAATGCAAGAGCAAGTGCCTGAGGTCTATACTGAAGAGATTTTAGCTGAAGAATTTGAAGCGAATGAGGTAAGTGAAAAACAATGTGCTTTACATTGTATTTGCATGTATTTTATAATAATTAAGTTACATATGCAGATATTGTAATATATTTCTTAAATAATTTGCAGCATACACCATCAGTAATAGCAGTGCCGGCACAGTCAGTACCAGGCTACCCCGACACGCTATTATTATGTCGAAAAGTAGGTGAGGAGTGGGTCCCGATAGTTGCTCAGCCTTACTACTATACACGCTGTGACCAACAATTAAGGCCCATACCAAAGGAAGTACTTATCGGACACCCGATATTGACGCCGAATGCAGATAAAACACCAGATTTCCATACCGCGGAAGTAGAAACGGAAGATGTACAGATGGCCCCTGCTAATGAAGCGTACAAAGGAGAGACAGGAGTTACCATTTTAATTGGCTCTGAATTAGTACATATGGAATGGGATCAGTTTTTGGAGGTTATGCGTTCAACTGATGATTTGTTTGATTTGCGCGATCACCTTGGACGCGTCTTCCAGCTGACACGGGATGCATTAGATACCTTACAACAGGATGTTAATTTGCAAGAAAAATTTCGGCAACTACAGCAGTTGTTGGAAGAACAACAATTAGAAGAGCAGCAGCAACTTGAGCAACAAGAGATATTGCAACAACAATTCATACAGCAGTTGCAAACAGTTACAGTTGCTGGGGATGAAGGATTAGAAGCTGATATCATACCATTGTTACAAATAGACACATCGCAAACGTTACAGCTTATAGGAACGGATGACGGCAGTCTTATACTACAATCAGCTCTGACGCAGCCACCACTTTCTCCACCATGCACGCGCCCTGCACTTACAAATGCGACAAATGCGCTGCTAAACCAAACGCCCATCATGTCACCGCTGGAAAAGCCATCTACAGCGGCTAATACAGCTTTGATAGCCGAAAATTCGGGACAAAACATCGACCTGTCCTCAGCAACAACAGCCGACCATCTTGGAGCAGGTGGTTTTATTGCGTCCGATTCAGGGAGTGGCATGCCAAGTTTGGGCGATAGTCTGGCTGTTATAGGAGTTGTGCCCACCCAACCTACACTGCTGCCTACCACCGTAACCAATCCAGCGATTGCGCCACCAAAGTCTGATTTAATACCAAACATGACAACGGCAGCCCAAATGCACGCGCAATACCGACATGCGCAGCGTGCAATATACAATGATCCTGGGAGTTAATATTGCCCAAATATGCTCTATTTAGACAATGTGAACAATAGTCTATTAGGGGATGTGCAAAGGTCGGGAAATACTGCAGTCCAAGTGGGCGTTGGTACTACTGTGGAAGGTGCGGGCGCTGTTGGCATGGGGGTGGATGAAGTGAATGAAATGAATGATGTGAATTTGGATACAAATGTGGTAGGTTTTAACGAACATTACTTTTTCAATTAGAGTTCTATCACACACTTACCAAACACCATTTAATGCAAACATTTCCCATATGTTTCTAACAAATCTTTTATATAGTAGTAATGGCTATTTAGTATGAAATTTAGTTGTAAAATAGTTACATTAACATTATTATCAGTGTATGAGTGTATATTGTAAAAAGCTGTAAATTTGCTTTACTTTTATTTTTATAAAATTATAAATTTAGTTTGCTATAGTTAATACGAGTATTACATTGTTTGTGTAAGTTGGCATTGAGGTAAATCAAGATAGTTTTTATCAATTCCTGTCAGTGCCGTACACATTCTCTCAAATTTCGCTTTCAACTCTCTACTGCCTGTTGACGATAACTTGTTTCCCAAGGTACAATAACTTACGTATATGTTGCTTCACTGAGCTGCTATGTAATGTGGATCTGGAAAAGAAATGCGTTGCGATAGACAATCGTCTTGGTGTGTTACTAACGACGAATTTGTTCGATTGCGTATGATTTTGCAGCACATTACATAACAATTCCTTGTTTTCATTTCGTAAGTTATTTTTAATCAAATCCCATTATTTACAGCACTAAATTTACTCGAATAGGTTTATAAAAATATGTGTTTACATATGCCAGCAAATAAAAATGAAGAGAAATGAGAAAAATCCGAATTTTGTACTGCTACAGAATTCGTTTCGAATTATTGCAATTTTTTAATTTATAAGCTTCTACTGTATTCATAAGTAGTTATAATTACGTTACACACCCCAAATAGTTTTCTTAATTTGTGTAACTAATTGTAATAATAATATGTATTATTTAAAGTTTGTTATATGAGAAACTGAAACTCATTTTCCGAACTCAAAAGATTATGAACACAATAAAAAATGCTGTTACACAAAAAAATCATATTTTTTTAATCAAGCTTGTATCGTAAATATATTTACATCTTTTATTTCATAGTGTGTCTTTTCCGAATGATAAAAGGTTTCGTAATTTAGAACATTTGAAATCCGACACCATTTAATTTGTAGCTGTCCATTATCACAGCAAACTGGGAAGTATTAGCTTGGATTGCTTTCTCCACAGGATTGATAATAATGTCGGTTTAATCGATATGACTTGATATAAGTGAATATATGTTTTGTAAGCAATTAGCTTTGTTTAGAGTCATTTAAAAGGAAAGGTAATTGTGCTACAGATTGATTATATTTGGAACATTTCCACAAACTAATCACGCACAACTTATCATCTAACGACCCATCGCAGGTGCTTACAATTATGTGTGTCAAGTGACAGAGGTGGATTTGATATAATGTAAAGCGGGATTCTGTAACCAGTCTCTAGTCTCTATTTGAGACATTTTGAGACAAAGTATCAATTTGATACTAGTTACTATTCACTAAACAGTCTCTAGCGTTAGTCTCAAAATATTGAGACCTGGTAGTTAGCTGGTCACAAAACTAAAATGAACTCTTGCTGCCATTTTCAATGTACTGAATAGAGATCATCATAGATATTAACCGATTGTCGTTTTTTTACATTTTGTAAGCAATTCAAACACGAAAAGGTTAAAAATAAATAAATTTTACATAAATTTCATAAATATTATGAAACAAAGTCAACATATATTTTTATTTTTATTGATAATTATGTTATAGAAAAGTTAATATTTGTTATCGACATATTTATTATCATTCAAGTGTAAAAACATCTTTGAATAATGAAATGTAATAGATTTTGAGACTGTCACTTACAGAATAGCAAAATCGTCTCAAGTCTTAAAAATTGTCTCTAACTCAAAATCTCAAATTTAGAGACTTGATACTGTTTCACGTTACAGAATCGCACGGGTAAACTTATTAAACTTTTGTTCCACCCGAGGTGGAGTAGTCTATGGAACGCATTGGTCGCCAAAATAACATTTCTTTCCTGGATATAGTAAAGGTAGAGTATTGTAAAATACTACGATTCGGTTCATTTTATACTCATGGAAGTTTTATGGCTCATATCAATTTGTATGCATTTAACATTTCATTTTGTAACTATTGCCCTAATATTTTCTAATTCGATTCCTCGTGGGCATAGCGAAATCACTGTAGTGCGATAAAGAAGTAAATTCTGAACACACGAAAAGTTAACAGACTTTGTTATCATTAGTTGATTGTTTAATAGAAATATTGTAATGTACCATATATGTATGTATGCATTTCTGAGTGCGGCAGACAGGCAACGCCAGACGTTTTCTCTTTAATATTAGTTTTTATAAATATCGCTTTCAAACCATAGATATCTTCCAGTAATTTGCAATTTATATTTGAATTAAATTTTTTAATGCCTAGAAAAGTTAGATCTTTAACGTTAATAGTTCTAAATTCAATCTTTGTATGTACAATACACATCTGTGTTAAATTCTCAAAAAATAAGGATACCACAATGCTCAGATTACCGATTTTAAACGTTTTGGTAATGTGTCTTAGATGGTACTCTGTGTTTGGTGGCTGGCGGACATACTTTCTGAACCCTTTTCCTACAAAAAAAAACAAATCCAGGGTGTCCTTGCCTTCCTGTGACAGTCGGGTCTACTTAAACGGGACGGACCAAGGAAAATCAGCATTCCTCCAAATTACTTACGAATATTTTCTGCCGCTATAACAACAACATCATTTTTGAGGATGCTTATTTCTTATAGGTATATCGTGTAATTTGTCCGTCTAATATTGTTATTTTGCTGTTTCCTCCACAATTCTTCGTATTGAATTTTTTAGCAGTCAATAATGTAAAAAAAATGTCTGAGGGGGACACTTACTTATTGCAACTCTCTATAGGTTTTTTTTTTATACCCTGAACAGGGTATATTAAGTTTGTCACTATGTTTGTAACACCCAGAAGGAAGCATCGGAGACCCTATAAAGTATATATATAAATGATCAGTATGTTGAGCTGAGTCGATTTAGCCATGTCCGTCTGTCTGTCCGTCTGTCTGTATATATACGAACTAGTCCCTCAGTTTTTAAGATATCCTTTTGAAATTTTGCAAACGTCATTTTCTCTTCAAGAAGCTGCTCATTTGTCGGAACGGCCGATATCGGACCACTATAGCATATAGCTGCCATATAAACTGAACGATCGGAAACAAGTTCCTGTATGGACAACTTTCACATTTGACAATGTATCTTCACCAAATTTGGTGTATATTATTTTCTAAGGCAACAATGTAATCTCCGAAGAAATTGTTTAGATCGGTTAACTATAACATATAGCTGCCATACAAACTGAACGATCGGAAACAAGTTCTTGTATGGACAACTTTCACATTTGACAATATATATTCACGAAATTTGGTATGTACTATTTTCTAAGGCGACAATGTAATCTCCGAAGAAATTGTTCAGATCGGTTAACTATAGCATATAGCTACCATACAAACTGTGCGATCGGAATCAAGTTCTTTATGGACAACTTTCACATTTGACAATGTATCTTCACCAAATTTGGTATATATTATTTTCTAAGGCAACAATGTAATTCCGAAAAATTGTTCAGATCGGTTAACTATAGCATATAGCTCCATACAAACTGGACGATCGGAATCAAGTTCTTGTATGGAAACTTTCACATTTGACAAGATATATTCACGAAATTTGGTATAATTATTTTTAAAACAACAATGTAATCTCCAAGAAATTGTTCAGATCGGTTAACTATAGCATATAGCTGCCATACAAACTGAACGATCGAATCAAGTTCTTGTATGGACAACTTTCACATTTGCAAGTATTTCACAAATTTGGTGTCATTATTTTCTAAGGAACAATGTAATTCAGAAATTGTTAAATCGGTTAACATACATATAGCTCCATATAATAACGATCGGAATCAAGTTCTCATATGGAAAACTTTCGCATTTGACAATGCATCTTCACCAAATGTGGTATATATTATTTTCTAGGGCAAGAATGTAATATCCGAGAAAATTGTTCAGATCGGTTAACTATAGCATATAGCTACCATACAAACTAGGCGATCGGAATCAAGTTCTTGTATGGACAACTTTCACATTTGACAAGATATATTCACGAAATTTGGTATATATTATTTTCTAAGGCAACAATGTAATCTCCGAAGAATTGTTCAGATCGGTTAACTATAGCATATAGCTGCCATACAAACTGGACATATAGTTACTAACAGAAATGCACCTGTGAAGGGTATTTAGCTTCGGTGCAACCGAAGTTAACGTTTTTTCTTGTTTTATTTTTGTCGATTATTAACTACAATCACTACTATATTAATAGTTTCTTTTTCAGAAAATACGAAAGTACGTCATAAAAAAGATAGACAAAGCATAAGTAATATAATTATTTCGTTTTTATTATTTTAGGGTCCTTTTTTTCCAAATTTCTCGAGTTTATTAGACAGTTTGTGTAAGAAAAGATCTTTAAATATAAAAGCTGTTGCACCACTATTTTCAGGAACACAATTGTACATGTCGCTATATTACGTTGCGTTTTGTTCAACAATTTAATGTCCTTTTTCACATAACTAACAAAAGTAAATTTATGCTAAACTTTTTTCTATTTATATATATTTTTATTTCTCTTTCTATGTTTTATCTTCTCGCTTCTTTTCACACTCATACATTAGCAGCTTTATATACGTAGCCTCTCTTAGCTGAGCATATCGGTGATCTAAAGAAAACAAGGTTTTCTCACACAAAACCAGTTTAAACAACAAGGACACACTTGTAGTTCTTCTTTAATAAATAATTATATTTTTTCTGCATATATACATTTGTATAAATAAGCCTATATAATTTTTAAGATTTGCTATTTTATTTAATGTTGAAATTCTCTAAATTATTAGAAATTACAATTTTGATAAGCTTTTTCACTCACAAAAAATAAAATAATATCAAAGCCGGATTGAAGTTAAATTTAACGGAGTTGATGCCCCAAACCAAAACTAAATCTAAAACAAATAAAAATGTTATATCAAATACCTTATAATTATTGTAAAATTATAACGAAAATGTATTGCTAATATTTTAACTTAATGTAATTAGCTTTTAAGTACAATATAAAATGAACTATTCTCTTAGGTTTATGTACAAAGGATTAAAACTTATGATTCGTTAATAGTAGAATGAATAAATACAAACATATTTATATAATGTGTATTAGTATGATTAAGAATAAAGTAAAATACTGAACAGCAACTAAACACACACAACGAAAATCCAATTGTGTATATAAACATAAATTGTATGTAAAATATGACAAAAAAGTTTTAACTGCCTGTATTCGTTGTGCTTAATATTGTCAACAAGCATACGTGAAAATGCAAATAAATTGCAATGGCGCTATTAACGCTGCCATGTATAAGGGGCAGTAGCAAGCAAAAAAATAATAAGGAAAGTGTTTGTTGTATGTGTAAAATTATGTAGTTTAAACTAAGGTAATGTTTAAAGAAAATTATATATTAAACGTACATATATACATAAATGTATAACCCTCGACATACAAACATATAATAAAACGATTATACTAAAATGAACGAATATTTATTTTATACTTACATATTTATAAATATTAATTTCAATTGATAATAAATTAGCCGTAATTTACGTGTTTGCTTCGCTGGGTGTGTAAGTAAACAACACATTTATAATCTATCTATGTATATACTATACATATGTGCATACTGTATATACAAATTACGTGTCACGTTTTCTCCGGGGTTATCTTCTAAACTACTTAACCGATTTTAGTAAAATTTAGTACACAGTGCCCAGTTTGATTCAACTTAAAAGGTGGGGTAATTTATATCTGAATTATCTTAAAAGAAAAGCAATTTATAAATAAAAAGCATATTTTGAAGCATAAGCATGTTTTCAAAATTAAAAAAAAAAAAATAATTAATTCAGTAAAATGCGGTATGTAAAATTAATTATTTTTTTCCATTGACAAATATTTATAAGATTCATTTTCAAAATTAAACTTCAAGTACGATCCGTTCGATTCTTATACTGGCAATTACGTGTTTGCCTTTATTCGTTTCCTGTGTATTATTATTATTATTAGTTTATAGAAGTTATGGTATTTAATGTATATCATAGCCATAGCATTGTGTGATTTAATATTTTATAAGATAGATTATTAGTGATTGTTGCTAATCAACAAGGTGATCTTTTTTCTTGGACGCACTATGTAGAACCGGTAAGACTTCGAGTTCAATCCTTTGGATTCTCAAACCGGAAATAATATTTTCGGCCTACTAACCTATCAGACTAACCTATTACATATGGTACATAAGTACATGGATTATTATAATAATATTTAATGTATACCCAGAGCCGTAGAGAGAAAACCCGGACTCGAGGGGAGAGGGGCGGATTAGGGTCCCCTGATCCATTCATTTTTTTTTATTGTATATTACATTTTTACAAGGTGTTCAAAAGTAAACAGGACTTAAAACAACAGAGCAAATGGTTTTTTTGGCAAAATAAATTTATCTTATTCAAAAGTCTCCTTCTGCTTCAATACAGCTTTTTGCACGTTCCAAAAGCATGTCGAAAGAGTGTTTTAGCTCATTAGCCGGTATGGCCGCCAGTATGCCTAACGCTTTCCTTTCATTGGCAAAAACCATTTTTCCGAAAAGCAAAAGGCCATTAAACGAAAAATAGTGTCACAGCTAAGGTCCTAAGTAAGATATGAAACAGTAGTTTGCACAGGGGGTCACAGTAGCAAGGGGACTTGTGGGCTAAATTTTTTAAAAAGTGGGTGGAGCTCCGCCATCTAATAGGTTTATTGGACATATTTCCTAAACCACTAAAAATGAGCTTAGAGCAAATGTGGCACCCTCCTTTAAGTGGTATTCTATGTTACAGAGTAAAAATTAGTGAAATCGGACTACAACCACGTCTACTTCCTATATAACACAATTTTAAAATTCATTTGATTCTTTCACTTTCAAATATACAAATCAATAAGCCATTAATAAATAAAATAAAACTTTGCATGAATAATGCCTATGAAGTATGGCACCTTTAAATAACCAAACGTTGTCCAAATCGAACTAAAACTGTTCAAGGGGCCCTATTATGTATCTCGATTCGTAAATATATTCTATTCGAATAGAATAGAATAATTTTAATTGAGATAATGCACCGCGACCTGGGGTCTATTGTGCCCTCTCCTATATCACATGACCTCCCAGAGCCCCACCAGCATGGCTCTAGTGAGGTGATGTGATCCCTGCTGATATAAACGGAATCCAGGGCCTTAAGCCTTTTTCCACAGATTGCTGTGCAAAATTCTATTCAAAATTCGGATCTACTTTATAATTATGCAAAAGTTGTACCACCCTGTGCCCAAATAAATACGTACAATTTTCGTTTTTGCTTTCTACATTTCAAAAGCTAACGAATTGGCATGAAAATTCGAAAATCGAGTACAGAATGTAAAAAATCCGAGTTCGAGTAATTTTTTTTCGAATCGAGTTACAGAATATGCCCCCAGTCCCTAGGATGTGGATCCCAGTGCCTATAATTGAGTTTTTACCGAAAATATCTGTCAGTGCGGTTCCTGTTAATAGTAAATTAAAAGTGGGTAGAATCTGGTAAATACTTCCCTTAGCCCTCATATACCTCATTTGCAGATTTTCGAACTACTGGGTGGTTTTATGCCGAATTTATCGGCTAATATGTGAGTTATCTTAATAAAATTGAGAGAGCGTGTTTTTTCCAGAAACAGTGCATGTCAGTGCTGAGAATAAATACAATTTAATGAAAACGTGCTCCACACTCCATGTAACTAGCTTTATGTAACATACATGAAGGTACTACAACTGCTTTAACCCTTGCAAGTTGCAGGAGTATGAAATGTTCGGTTATGTCCGAACTTAGCCCTTCCTCACTTGTTTCTTGTTAATTTCTAACTATCAAAATACAATTGAATAAGCACACAAGTGTTTATTTCTTTTTAAATTTTTATTAACTGTTTATTGAGTTGTCTTAACATGCAAAACCTTTTAGCATTCACAATGACTTTTGGTGGTTTAGTCAGACATTTTTTCTAATAGTTTATTGTTCTGGCAAAAAAAATATAACATGGTATCCTTACTGCTTTCAAATGAGAATTAGGTTTTGCCTATATTCTAATCATCAAATACAATTGACTATCGACAATAGGCAAATAAATTAATATATATGATTTGAATGTGCTAAGTAATGACAAATAAATCACTATCAGAGTATATTGGCAATTTTAATAACTCTGGGCGATAATAAAACATAAAATTAAATCCAATATCTTTAAATAAATATTGTCTAATAAACGTAATATAAATACTAAATACCTGATGGCAAATTTAAGAACAAAGAAAAAATAAAACTTTAAATGAATACTTCTGTAGTAAGACGACTAACGATCTAACAAGTGAATTGTACATGAATAGCAAGTGTATTTTAAGGTTTTTTTTGTTGTTATTTAGTATTGGGCTCAACAAATATTTTACGTTTTGATATTATACAGTATAACATAGGGATGAATAAATTTTCTATTCGAACGTACAATACTTTTCTTTTAAGCAATTTGTTTTTCATACTTATTTAGTGAATTTTTTAATAAATTTAGGTTATTGTTTGGTAAAGCAGCAATGGGTATCATATAGTGTTGCAATCAGAAATTGGCGTATATACACGACACGATGAAGACGTTCGCATACAAACAACCTGATAGTTGTATTCATTCACTTCACAGTTTAGCGCAAATTTCATTTGTAAACTCTGAGCATTTGGCCTTGCCACCCAAGTCTCCAGTCAAATGTTTGCCCTCCTTGATCACCTCGAAACAGGCATGTTGGATCTTATCAGCATGTTCATTCAACTCCATATGTCTCAACATCATAACAGCCGACAACAATAAAGCAGTTGGGTTGGCCAAATCCTTGCCAGCAATATCAGGCGCAGTACCGTGAACCTGAGTGAAAAAATATTCAATAAAAGGTTATTGATAGAGTTTTTAGTAAATAAATACATACAGATTCGAATAGTGCACCATTCAAACCCATGTTGCCAGATGGCGTCAGGCCCAAACCACCAACGAGACCAGCGCACATATCAGAAAGAATATCACCATACAAGTTGGGCATTACCTGTAATTTAAATTTTCGTTAAATATTTCGTAAGAAAGTGTTTTAATATCAAGTAGTTAATACTGCTCATATAGTATATATACCAAGACATCATATTTTTTGGGATCCTGCACCATGTTCAAACACACAGTGTCCAAGTAACGTTCTTCGAACTGAATTTCTGGGTATTTTTCGGCCATATCGCGCGCGCAACGCAAGAACAAACCATCAGACATGCGCCTATATTTGTTTACAAGCATACATAAGTAATATATATATTTTTTTTATTTATTTATTCTGCTTACATAATATTAGCTTTGTGCACTACGGTCACCTTCTTCCTGTTATTGGCCTTGGCGTATTGGAAGGCATATTCGGCGACACGTTTTGACGCCTCCTCAGTGATCAGTTTTATACTCTGTACAACTCCATCAACAATTTCGTGCTCAATGCCGGAGTATTCACCTTCGGTGTTTTCACGGATTGTCACCACATCGACGTCGTCGTAAAGGGTTTTGTAGCCTTCCAGACTGCGACAGGGCCGCACGTTAGCGTACAAATTGAATTCCTTACGTAAGGCCAAATTTAATGAGCGATGACCTTTGCCAACTGGGGTCATCAAGGGACCTTTCAAGCCAATTTTATTTGTATTCACCGAATCAATAGCTGCCTGAGGAATGCCGTATTTGCCATCGGGGCCCTGTATGATAAAATATATATTACTTAGGATTTATCTAATCAAATAAACTGCTTTAAGATTATCTTGTTAAAATATACATATAACTACAAAATATATTTTCATCGTAAATAAGTATGAACATATCTCAGTTTTTTTAATCTACTTCTTTGTCCTAAATGTTTAAATAAAATGAATAAATACTGTCTTTAATTTATTTTCAAAATATCAGTGTTTTCTAAGTTTTTATGTGAAAATAAATAGCTAATATAATACATTCACCTCTAGACAGTGTTTTACAATTTTTTTTATAGTGTATTTATAAAGCTTTCTAACCTTTCGATTTGGAGTAGCAGAACCCCACTGGGGATGCTTTGCATTGCACCTTTCATAAAAAATCTGCGACCGAGAAAGCTTAAGAAACCTTTGTATTTCAGAAGTTGTTATACTATGCCTTGGTGGTGAGCACAATTTTTATCCCGGCAAGTGACACAAGATTTAATTAGAAAGCATAGCCAGCTCTGAACCCAGGTACTTTGATGATCAGAAGTGATTATGTCAAAATTTTGTATTTGTAAAAAATGTATATTTGCGAAATGTGTTTTGGACACTAGCATTATGCCAACATAATCCTCATTTAAAAAAATTTCAGCTTCTTGAGTCTACGGGATAATCTTGAGTTAACTTGCATCGCCTTTTAATAAGTAGAGATATCATG
This sequence comes from Bactrocera correcta, assembly GCA_027475135.1. Lineage (NCBI taxonomy): Eukaryota > Metazoa > Arthropoda > Insecta > Diptera > Tephritidae > Bactrocera > Bactrocera correcta. Next base: position 83,906,743 of record CM050326.1, read on the forward strand.
TAATGAGGTTATTTGCTAGTAAGGGTTTCATTTTTTCATTTAAGACATTAGAATAATTCTGTCTGGCATTGTTATTTGGCTCATAAAGTTAGTCCAAGTTAATTTAAGTAACTCATTACCTAAGCTAGGAAAGTTTTGGTGGTATATATTTTTTTCTCCTCTATAATGTTTGCTAATTAACTAATTACTCCCTCCAATACATGTATGTATATTAAACGGGATAATACACTTGATGATAAAGCACATCAGTTAAAAAAAAAAACTCTTACTACCTTCGAAATCTAATTACGCATGGACAAATTTGTTTATTTGCTTCAAAAAAAAAAAAAATAAATAAATAAATAAAAACTATTATAATTAAAACGCCAAAATCTGGATGATGACGAGCATGCTGGTAAAGTCAGACAGTGTTATCACAAAATATTTGCCCTTAAATGTTAATGATTGCAAAAATTTCCGCCTACATTTGTACATTCACTATACCAACAACACATAGGAAAAATATTAGAAAAAATAATGAATTAAGGCTCATAAAATAATAAATACATGATTTTTATCACCTTATAAATCAAAATAATAACAGTTTAACGAATATTGAATTCGCATGCGAGCGATTTATTCTTACCTCTTGTATAAACAAATGTTTCGCTTTAACGCATACACCGTAAAAAGGTATCATATAGTGCATGATTGAAAACTTTCAAATGTACTGACAATTTTAAACGATTCAGAAATTAAAGCATTTTTGTAAATCTTTGATTGAGTATGAGTTTAAAAATGGAATAAACGATGATCAAATAAGTGGTAATAACGAAAACATTTCATCAGATAAAATGCGAAATGCATAAAAACGTGATGATACACCTATACCATACTCATATGCCTATATTTACACTAAGAGCTTGTTAATTAAAACTTATTCCGTTGCTCATTTTCAAACTGTTCTTGCAGTATATAATAAGTTTTGGAATAAAATTGTTCAATTCTGCTTTAGCTGTACCATTTGTGAAAATAAATTATATAATCTAACGCAGATAATCCCTTTTAATTTATTACCTTTTTTAAAAGCATATAAACACACTTACCATAACTGGTGTCACATCCACCGATTCCCATTCGAGTGGTACATTGGCAGTGGTGAAAATCTTCTGCACAGCAGCGGAGATTTCAGGTCCAATGCCATCACCAGGAATTAAAGTGACTTTTCTGGAACCAGATGCAAAGCCGCGAGCTGATGTGGGGGCAGTGCTAACCTGAAAATTCAAAATATTCATTATGTGTTTAATATTCTCTTTTCAACGCTTTATTGTACTTTATAAATATTTATGAGTAAATATTTACACCAATTAAATATTTACATGCCAAATTAAGCATTCTGTTTCATAGTAAACAAACGCCTAATTACGTTATCAATCAAGGTTGAGCGCATACTATCATAAATATCTATTTGCTCTATCATAAATATCTATTTGCATACGCGCGTTTGTTACATAAGTTGCCATCGACAGTTTGTCGTATTTTTTCTTGTCTATATGCCTTTCGCCTTTCTGTGTCCACCTAATTGCAACGTTCTTAAAGCTGGCTAGTGAGACCGAATTGCTTCGTTGCAATACTATATCGCATTGCGTACGGGGGTGAGGGCTCATGGCAACTAGCCTCGGTAACATATCACAAGCTTCTTGTAGAGGTTATACAATTTGCAAATTGTATTGAGATGAGCAAAAAAAAAAATAACGAGCAATTGTTTCAAAATAATTATAAAGTTGTTTAGATTGATTAAACATCACAAAACATAAAGAATTCTTAACAGCAAATTTTTATAAATGTAATCATGAAGGCAGATGTATATTTGGAAGTGGATTTGCTGTTATGTAAAAATCTGACAGCGTTGATCTGCATCAATTTCGGTGAATCGTTATTTTAAAAGCACTACATTCCTAAAGACGCACCTTGACGTGGACCGTTGAATCAGTCAAGCGCTCCTGTCCAAAACGAGAGGTATTAACTCCAATACTTTTTAACTAAAATATAGCGCGAAAAAATAGGTAGGCAAAAGGGAATTTAGCAAAGAACACTTAAAAATTGTTAGAAGGATAAAGGAATAGTTAAAGATTGGTAACGCTAACACGTTCACTCACAATCTTTTGAATTAATCTTGCAGCCATTTCTTTAAAATTTTACGCAGATTTGGATTTAATCTACTTAGAGATTTTCGTAATTTAAGAACCAAATCACCAACAGCACGGCACAGAACAGCACAACCACAAAACTGGCAAATCACAATTTCTTGCTTCCCAAGAAATTCGTCGGAAAACTGGCAAAAAAAAATAGCTCTTTTTTTTTTTTTTTTTTTTTTTTTTTTTTTTTTTTTTTTTTTTTTTTTTTTTTTTTTATTTTTAATAAATTGATAATTTAAACAAAAATGTATCCATTTACTTATTAAAATTTTTCTAAAAACTTCGCAATTTGAACAAAATATTAAAATTTCATTGAAGTGCAATATTAATGCCACAACGAAATTGTGTACATGCAAAATGGAGAGCTGTGTTGTCCTGTGTACATGCGTTCAGGTAGTAGGATGCACAACGCCGTTTTCAGTTCACTGTCGTGATGCAATGTTGTGTCGCAACCATTGTGTTCAGCGTATCACGTGCAAAAAATTCACAATAACTGTTAAAATTGTTATTCACAATAGCTTATTCATTTCAAATTGGAACATATACATATAATATATATATATTTATAAATATGTATACACTATATAGTATGTCTGTTTTTCCATATTTCCACAAAACACAGCATTATTATAGTAATAAATTAAATAGTACTTACTTACTAACTAGATTTTCCGTAGAAGAATGTCCAAAACTTTGAAGTAAAAGTTGAAACTAAAAATGTCAAAATATAAGAAATATGGTGAAATTCCCCACTACGGATAGACCTCATAGCCGGACATTCCCCATAACTGGACAAATTCAACGGTCTATTATTTTTTTCATACAAAAGCTATTCCCATAAGTATACATATGTATATATGTAAGTACGTTTCAATGAGTCAACACGAGTACTATTTTGGTATTACTTCGTTCAAAATTTGTCAAGAAAATAATGTACAAGCTATATTTCCCGCTTTTTGGAACGAAGTACCTTACGGCCAGATAACGTATATTTATAGAGAAGGTCCAACAACGGACAAGCGTGTGAACTGTCAAAAGCTAACAAAATGCGATGAGCGTGTTTCACCACAGCTATCTCAGAAGGAGAAATGTTAACAGTGGCACGTGAACAGAGCTGAGCATTTAATGAAAATTTTGCTCAGAAATATACATTGCTATTACAGACGTATGTTGGCCTTTTGCTTATATTTTTATACGTTTATGTACATGCAATCATATCAATTGATATGAATATCATTTTGCGAATTTTTGTGAATTCATGCAAAATTGATAATATTGTAATGAAACTATGCTATTTTCAATGTAATATTTGTAGTTAACGTGGAAATAAAAGCTACGTTTTAAATATTTCTTATCTTTGATAATATAATATAATTTCATATACATGTATATATGCTACTATATACATACATATATGATATATTATCGTAATATCCTAAAAACATAATATATTGCAATCATAATATATGTAAATTACACCTCTTATCATTTAAAACTCTCATACGCATCTATCCTGCAGATATGTATGCAAGTGCAAATGAATTTCAAATCAAGATATTATCATTTATCAGTAATATAAAAAGCGCGCGCTTCTCTATATTTATGTACGTACACTCATATGTATGTACATATGTATGTGCGTATGGCATTCTCAGTGTTCAATATACATATGTATGTATGTGTTCACATGTAAATATATTACCCACAAAAACTACAAATACTACAAATGTACAAAAACAACAATCGTCACAAATAGCATCATGCATTATGTCTTTGCACATGCTCATATCATAATCTTATTTTCTGCTCATATAATTGCATGTATACGCATGTGCGCGTTCAGAAATTCAAATCATGATTTTATCGCTTATCAATATATTATATGTATGTGCGCGCATTGATCTGCATGTTCATACATTCATATACACTTATATGTACATATATTTGTATACACTTCCGAACGAATAATGCACAAGCATACAAATATACATATGCGTACACATGTGAATATGTTACCAACAAAAAATTAAAGCATTGTTCTAGAAAAACAACAATTGTCTAAATAGCAGAAGCATCACAAGTCAATATCGCAGCCGAATTGGCGAAGCCCAAATGTAGTAAATTTTACAACAAAAACGATTTCATTCATAAACGCAGCCGCATATGCCACAAGCGACCCCGCTTCATTCATATAAACAGACGCCGTAACATCGCCGCAACACATGGAGGCGTTGGAGCCACGTTATGTGGTCCTATGTTGCCAATGAATTACAGCGACGATGACCTCTGACGTGCTTATAATTCACGCAATGTGCCGCCACTTCAGCTAAGTGACCAACAAGGAACCTCCGCGGCCCCACAGAGCTTAACTAGGCCGCATAACTGCCATTTTGATGAATCCGCCCACAACCCGTTCCGGCCTGTGCTACACATGAGGCGAGTAACAATCACCGCCACTAACAGATAACCAATTTCATGCGACAAACAAGAGTAGCATTACAACTGCAATGCAACGGATTTTGCTCTGTAGATCGAAAACATTGTTGATTTTATTGCTAGCTGGGGTTTAAAAAAAAAAAAAAAAAAAAAACAAGCTAAACAACAACTCAGATCTTCTGATATGTGCGGGCTCAAACGTTTTACGTAAAGATAGTGAGCGAGATAGTGAGCGAGATAGTGATGGTGGCCAGGTGGTTACGCTACTCTCATAGCATTTCAATTTGCTATTGCTACCGTTCTCACTTTGACGGAAGCCGTAGCAGAGCTATAGCAGAACAATATAAAGGTATGTGTTCTGCTCTGCCCGGAGTTTTTTTTAGGTAAAAAACTATAGCTTAGCAATAGTCAAAAATGAAGTTATGTACTCTGCTCTGGCGTAGCGGTAGCAAAAAATTGAGGTCGGTATGAGAGTAGAGCTAGTTAAAATTCTTATGTGCTCTCACATGTGTTTGTTTTTTATTTTTTTTATTTTTGCTATTTTGTGTCATTATATTTAAATAAAAAAAAAATCCAATCCAAATGCCCGGTTTCACAGTGCATACTTAAGTGGTGCTTTAGATAAAACAGGAAAATAGTGTTTTACAGTTCATACTTAAGTTATGGGAAAATGGGAGACTTAAGCAGTGCTTAAGTAACAGCTGATTTTTGTTTCAGTTATTTGTCAAAAGAAGAAATATAAGATACTAGCTGACCCCGCAGCCGTTGCCCTGTGTGAATTTATGTGTTTTGAAATGAAAAGAAAGTTGAATTTATGTTGTGTTGAAAATCATTTATTTATTTATTTTTTTTTTAATGTAGCGCAGCTTGATAAACAAATTTTTTTGTTTTCTGTTCTGGTGCATAAATATATAGAGAAGATGGGTTTCCAACTCGTAAACACGCTACGTATATCTAGTCGTGTGAAAAACATGGCTTTCCTAGATTTATGCCACATTTCTATCAATCTGTCCTTTTGTCCAATTTTCTCTGGAAACGGAATATGTTTGAAATGAAATTACTGTCCCCTTATATTCGGTAACTGCGTCATAATTATTGGGGTTCTTTACACAGTTTCGGTGAATAAATGAAGATTGTGAAACATACCAATGACAGATCTAACTTTGAGATGCAAATTATGCTGCGGCATACCAAGCCTATCCAAAGAATTTAGAAATTCCACTGGATAATTGACGGCTTTGTCTTCATTGTCAAGACGATCGATCGGTTTGTATGAGCGCAAACCCTTCTGAATTTGACTTTGAATCTTCCACTTTAAGTCATTAACATCGGTATTTTTGGCAACTAAAATTGCGCGGGCTCTTAAGCAATCGCAGTTATGACAATTTGCCATTGTTGGGATAAACGTGATGAGTTCTTCTTTCGTTGAAGTGAATTGACAATAGGCAGGAAAAATTTATATCAAACCAATGGAAGTATCAATCGAAATTTGCCCATTTCCAATCATTAGCGAATACAATGTAAAATGTCATCGACAATATAATTTTTTTCGTATCCCTTAATTGACGCGAATTTGAAGGATGATATGTCGAAATGATCTTCGTGAAAAGTATGCGAACTTTAGTGGCATGCGGAGTAGCTATCGCATCGTCCATCATTTGATTCCAGTTATTATCATCTTCCAGTAATTGTACTTGCTGGCTTGCAAACACTACCATTCACAGTACGCAATGACTTAAATGAAGTTGAACCGCGGGGCGCACCATAGTCGGAAAACTTTCATGAAATGCAAAAGTAAATATCCTACAAATCACTTTATTGCAGTTCACGTATCGACCCATTTGATACTTACTGATCTCATCTTATTCAAGGCCAATAATCGCAATGTTGCTTTCTTAGATGATGTATTTGCAAACGTATTTCAGTGATTTCACCAAACTGTAATACCCAAGTTTTGAATGTGAATTAGACAACAGTGGTGAATATGTACCATCCATGTGTTGTCAACTTCGATATTCACTCTTCTAAATTGAATGCTAAATGTTCTGCCATTGTCGTTTGGTGAGCGACGCCGATACAGTGGATATCCATCATTTCCAGTTTGCGTTTCCTAAAGAAATGCACGTGGATAGTGTTTCGTGCATTTATTGTCAGACATACAAACCGAAGAAGGATTGTGGTGTTCGCAATGTTCGTGAACCATATTGGTTTTTACCACTTCGTATAATTCTGGATCTATCTCTGGATCAGGAATTTCCGCAAAAATGATTGCATCAATTTAATCTAATGTAACCGTCATCCAAAAAAAAAGAAGCGGCAAACCTCTTTTTAGCCCCTCAACATAGTACATCCAGCATTGAAGAGCACGTTGATTCAAGATAAAGTCCACCAAACATCGTAACTGTTGATTGAGAAGTCGTGTTGTGACATCGTGACGATCGCTAAGTAGCTATCGCGGTCCATAATTCAACACGTACTATATGTATGTCATCGCATCCTGGGAGTACTTCCTGCATTGCCTTGCCTTAGGCTGCCATAAATTGATGCCAAACAGAACGCCGACTGATATTAGCGCGACCTCTTCGTGGCTTCGTAACAAATTTAAATCTGTAATTGATCTTTTTATGTGAAACACGCATAAAGTTTTCACTGAATAATTTTAAAAAAATTTTTCTTTTCAATAGCTGGATTAAAAAAGCAAGCGACCGAAATTGAACGATTAAAATAATTTACAAATCAAAATATTGAAAAAACAAACAAAAATTGAAAAAAGAAAAAAATTCAATGAAAAGAAGTTATTTTTTGGAATTGTTCAATTATCCGACTTTTTTTTATTAAAAGTATAAGGTATTTTTATTTCTAAACCTTCCCCGATCCACAATGAACACATTAAAAAAAACAATTATCAAATTTGGTTCAGTCGTATGAAAGTTATGAGCGTACATATGTACATACATTTTGGCGATTCATTTTTATTTATGTATATAGATTAACAACCAAAATAATTCAAGATTGTATGGGAGGTACCACGCCCCCTTTTTCAATAACGCCAAGTTTTATGGGTGGGAATGGTGTTGTTTCCTATAGCTCTATACCAATTTTTATGTTCCTACCTTAAACACTTTTGAAGATATTCACCTTGAAAAATTCAGTTTGTATGGAAGGTGCCACGCCCCCTTTTCCGAATACCCCTTCTTTTATGTGTAAGAAGGTATTTGATACCATATAGGACTATACCAATTTTCAGGTCCCTACCTCGAACCCTTTCACAGATATTCTACTTGAAAAATTCAATTTGTATGGGAGGTGCCACGCCCCCTTAATATTTTTTTCTGATTTTAAGACATGACCTGCGCGTGGTAATAACAAACAAATCCCTCAAAGGGAGTATTTCATTTGGTTCAGCCGTTTTCGAGTTTTAGCGTTACAACTATACACCATTTCATTTTTATATATATAGATAAGAAATTATCTTTTGTGAAAAAATATGGAATCGGATTGGATTTCCACCAGTTCCAATAGGTGCTCCGACTAGCTAGCGATGAAATGCGCGGTTCTTTTGTTGTTTTCATTCATTTTCGACATAACTTTTCTCGCAAATTTATGTATTGTCTGTTCTAATTTAAATATTTCAAACATATTTTTATAGATGACATTTGCCTGCTCAAGAGGCTGTTGCCCATAACGCTGCCGTATATAATAATAAAATTTTTTAGAAATTAGGCATTGACTTTTAAACGCAAACGACTACTCAGTTTGTAATAAGCTAAGCTAAGATTTTATTTGGGCCCAACCTAAGTATGGACTCTGAAACCGGGTATAAATCAAAAACTTATTTTATTCAGTCAGTGTTTAAATTAAATAAAAATTACAAAATTAAATTAAATAAAATTGTTAAGTGTTCTTCTTCTTTACTGGCGTAAACACCGCTAACGTGATTATAGCCGAGTTAACAACAGCTCGCCAGTCGTTTTTTCGTTTCGCTACGTGGCAATAATTAGAGATTCCAAGCGAAGCCAGGTCCTTCTTCATCTGGTCTTTTCAACGGAGTAGACATCTTCATGTTTCTTTGCTTCCCCCGTCGGGTACTGGGTCGAATACTTTCAGAGCTTTGAGCCTTTTTATTCGGTGAACTATGTCAATGTCGTCGTACATCTCATATAGCTCATCTTTCCATCGAATGCGATATTCGCCGTGGCGAACGCGCAAAGGACCATAAATCTTTCACAGAACCTTTCTCTCGTGAACTCTGCACCATATAGCAGGAGGAGAAAAATGAGTGACTTATCGACTTCGGTTTTTGTTCGTCGAGATAGGACTTTACTTCTCAATTACTCAGTCCAAAGTAGCACCTGTTGGCAAGAGTTATTCTGCATTGGATTACCATGCTGACAGTGTTGGTGGGGTTTATACTGGTTCCAAGATAGACGAAATTAACTACGACTTCAAAGTTGACTGTCAACTGTCGTGTGTCGATTCTCTTGATGTTGAAAAGGCTTATCCCACGGTAGTTGGCGCAGATTATGGGGTCACCCTTTTTGTGGATTGAGCAGAACACACATAAATTCCAATCGTTAGGCATGCTTTCGCTGATGATCGGCCCCCGCCGCTTTTTTGTTCTTCAGATGAGTAATTGCTATTCGAATTTCTTCATGGTCAGGCAAAGGAACATCTGCTCCACCCTCATCGATTGGGGAATCGGGTTCGCCTTCTCCTGGCGTTATATTTTCAGAGAAGTTTTCCCTCCATAATTTTAGTATACTCTGGTCTGGTCTGGTCTGCATCAGTCACTAGATCACCTCTGGCGGTTCTGCAAGGGTATGCTCCGGTCTTGAAACCTTCTGTTAGTCGCCTCATCTTTTCGTAGAATTTTCGAGAACTATCCCATCCCAGAGCAGGAGTGCAAGTCGAGTAGAAAATCGTTTGGCTGTTTGTTGCGATTGCAGCTTTCTCGATGTTAGGACCTCGGAGCGAACGCACATCCAAAACATGGAGATGTGCTTTCCGTCTATCACAACATGATCGATCTGGTTGGTAGTTTTTCGAGCCGGAGACGGCCAGGTGACTTGATGAATTTTCTTGTGCTGGTTTCTTTTTTCTTTCTAGTACTACAGAAAACCATATTTCGGGACCCGGCGAAGTCGATCAGCCTCAACCTATTTGGGGATGTTTCATCGTGGGGGCTGAATTTACTGATCATAGTGCCAAAGATACTTTTCCTTGCCCTCCATGGCGTTAAAGTTGCCAAGCACGATTTTGATATCGTGGCGAGTACAGCTCTCATAGGTGCACTCCAAGCGCTCGTAGAAGGCATCTTTGCTCACATCGTCCTTCTCTTCCTTCGGGGCGTGGGCGAAAATCAGCGATATGTTGAAGAACTTCGCTTTAATGTGGATTGTGGCTAGACGTCCATCCACCGTGGTGAATGATATTACTCGGCGACGGAGTCTCTCTCCCACCACGTACCCCACACCAAATTTGCGCTCCTTTATATGGCCACTTTAGTAAATGCCACAAGGACCTACTCGTCTCAGTCCTTGTCCGGTGATAACAACTTTCACTCTAAAGAGGACATCAACCAGCTGGGCAGCGGCATCTTTCCAATTAAGGGACCGGACATTCCAGGTGCATGCCCTCAAATCGTAGTCCTTATTTCAATTGCCATGGTCGTCAGTAAAAGGGAGGTCACTCATCCGAGGCTTGGGCTTACCAGAGGATACTTGGTCAAAGACCGGAAGTCGTGAACTGCTTGAGCTATATGTAAAATAATTCTTTTCAAGTGAATGCTGATCAGAGAACTTTCTTCACTTGCGTGAACTTCAAAACATGATTCCATCTTTCCTATACATTATAAATCTCGATTAATTTTAGGTGATACAAACAACCGTTAAATAAACAAACTTATTATAATCTGTAGCAACATGTTGCAATATTATAAAAATACTTAGGGAGCGTATTAACTTTTCTCAGCAGCTTAGATATTGAAAATGTGTAATATATTTAAAACTAATTTTATTTTTGTATAGTTTTTATAAAAAAAACTAACTGAAAGCAAAATAATTGAAATCTGTAGCAACATGTTGCAAGAGTATAAAAATGACTAGTGACTTTCCTCAGCAGTTTAGATATTGAAAATTTTCGGCTCCTAATATTTTTAAATATTTAAAACTCATTTTTTTTCGTAACTTTTTTCCCACTACAATTACTTACTTATAACGCAATAAATGCTTGCAACAATTAAAACCATACACATTAGTATAACGGTACTGCAAACAAAAAAAGAAAAAATGTTCTGTAAATGCGATCACAGTGAAAGTCGGGCAGAACACCTGCGCGAAACGGAGTGAAATATTTGCCGTTAGGAACAGAAAAAATATGATTTTAAAATCGAGCAAATTTTAGTTGAAATCAAGGTTTGAAGAAAATAACATTTCACAACATTCGTTCTCCTGGTTTTTGAAATGTCACGTAAAATAAAGCAGTCAACAATCGAAGAGCGAAAATTGGTCATTTTTCACCATTCAAAAGGTAAAACTGAAAGAGAAATTGGGGTTTTAGTAAATAAAAATAAGTCGACTGTACATGATATCATGATTGGATATAAAGACAGCGAAAGAATAGAAAATAAGCAAAGAAAAGCAGCTAAAAGAAAGTTAAGTTCGAGAGATGAAAAGTATATTTTAAAAGAAATTCAAAAAGATCCGTTTCTCTCCGCCCCAAAACTTGCTACATCTCTCAAAGAAAATTTGGGGATTAGTGTTTGTGCGGAAACTGTAAGAAGAGTGTTACGGAAAAAACAACTTAAATGGACGAGTGGCTCGAAAAAAGCCCTGGATTAGTGCAAAAAATAAAAAAGATCGGCTTGATTTTGCGCGTGAATACAAAACGAAAGACTTCTCATTTTGGAGTCAGGTAAATTGTAAATGCGATTATGTTTGAACATTTCCTAATAAGTAAATTATATTATTTTAAGGTTCTTTTCATAGATGAGAGCAAGTTTAATTTGTTCGGATCTGACGGCAGGCGTTTTGTGTGGCGTAAGCCAAACGAAGAATATAAAAATAAAAACACGAAAAAGTCCGTTAAGCACGGAGGAGGTTCCGTAATGGTCTGGGGATGCATGGTGGCCTTTGGTGTGGGCAAACTCCATTTTATTGAAGGAATAATGGATAAAAATATTTATTTGAATATATTGAAGGCGGCAAATGTGAAGGAAAGTGCGCGTATGTTGGGTATTGCTGATAATTTCAAGTTTTATCAGGGCAATGACTCGAAGCACCCCTCGTTGTTGGTGAAGACTTGGTTGCTGTATAACTGCCCCAAGGTCATAAAAACTCTAGCGCAAAGCCCCGACCTTATTGTGATAGAGCATATATGTGATGAGCTAGGTCGCAGGGTTCAAAATAGGAGGTGCACCAGCAGGGATCAACTTAAAGCTGTGCTCGAAGAGGAATGGACGACAATAACTCCAGATGTTTGTTGTAAACTGGTTGAAAGTATTCCTTATAGACTCCAAGAAGTGGAAAAGCAAAGTGGATACGCAACAAGATACTTAACATCGCACTTATTACAAACACAATGAATTTTTCTTCTTCTTCTTCTTTACTGGCGTAGACACCGCTTACGCGATTATAGCCGAGTCAACAACAGCGCGCCACTCGTTTCTTCTCTTCGCTACGTGGCGCCAATTGGATATTCCAAGCGAGGCCAGGTCCTTCTCTACTTGGTCCTTCCAACGGAGTGGAGGTCTTCCTCTTCCTCTGCTTCCCGCGGCGGGTACTGCGTCGAATACTTTCAGAGCTGGAGTGTTTTCATCCATCCGGACAACATGACCTAGCCAGCGTAGCCGCTGTCTTTTAATTCGCTGAACTATGTCAATGTCGTCGTATATCTCGTACAGCTCATCGTTCCATCGAATGCGATATTCGCCGTGGCCAACGCGCAAAGGACCATAAATCTTTCGCAGAACCTTTCTCTCGAAAACTCGCAACGTCAACTCATCGGTTGTTGTCATCGTCCAAGCCTCTGCACCATATAGGAGGACGGGAATTATGAGAGACTTATAGAGTTTGGTTTTTGTTTGTCGAGAGAGGACTTTGCTTCTCAATTGCCTACTTAGTCCGAAGTAGCACCTGTTGGCAAGAGTTATCCTGCGTTGGATTTCTAGGCTGACATTGTTGGTGGAGTTTACGCTGGTTCCAAGATAGACGAAATTATCTACAACTTCAAAGTTATGACTGTCAACAGTGACGTGAGTGCCAAGTCGCGAGTGCGACGACTGTTTGTTTGATGACAGGAGATATTTCGTCTTGCCCTCGTTCACTGCCAGACCCATTTCTTTTGCTTCCTTGTCCAGTCTGGAGAAAGCAGAACTAACGGCGCGGGTGTTGAGGCCGATGATATCAATATCATCGGCATACGCCAGCAGTTGTACACTCTTATAAAAGATGGTACCTTCTCTGTTAAGTTCTGCAGCTCGAACTATTTTCTCCAGAAGCAGGTTGAAAAAGTCGCACGATAGGGAATCGCCTTGTCTGAAACCTCGTTTGGTATCGAACGGCTCGGAGAGGTCCTTCCCGATTCTGACGGAGCTTTTTGTGTTGCTCAACGTCAGTTTACACAGCCATATTACTTTTGCGGGGATACCAAATTCAGACAACGCGGCATAAAGGCAGCTCCTTTTCGTGCTGTCGAAAGCAGCTTTGAAATCGACGAAGAGGTGGTGTGTGTCGATTCTCTTTTCACGGGTCTTTTCCAAGATTTGGCGCATCGTGAATATCTGGTCGGTAGTTGATTTACCAGGTCTAAAGCCACACTGATAAGGTCCAATCAGTTTGTTGACGGTGGGCTTTAATCTTTCACACAATACGCTCGACAGAACCTTATATGCGATATTGAGGAGGCTAATCCCACGGTAGTTGGCGCAGATTGTGGGGTCTCCTTTTTTGTGGATTGGGCATAGCACACTTAAATTCCAATCGTTGGGCATACTTTAGTCCGACCATATTTTGCAAAGAAGCTGATGCATGCACCTTATCAGCTCTTCGCCGCCGTGTTTGAATAGCTCGGCCGGCAAACCATCGGCCCCTGCCGCTTTGTTGTTTTTCAGGCGGGCAAATGCTATTCGAACTTCTTCATGGTCGGGCAATGGAACGTCTGCTCCATCGTCATCGATTGGGGTATCGGGTTCGCTTTCTCCTGGTGTTGTGCGTTCACTGCCATTCAGCAGGCTGGAGAAGTGTTCCTTCCATAATTTAAGTATGCTCTGGGCATCGGTAACTAGATCACCTTTGGGGGTTCTACAAGAGTATGCTCCGGTCTTGAAACCTTCTGTAAGCCGCCGCATCTTTTCGTAGAATTTTCGAGCATTACCCCTGTCGGCCAGCTTATCAAGCTCTTCGTACTCACGCATTTCGGCCTCTTTCTTTTTCTGTCTACAAATGCGTCTCGCTTCCCTCTTCAACTCTCGGTATCTATCCCATCCCGCACGTGTTGTGGTCGATCGTAACGTTGCGAGGTAGGCAGCCTGTTTTCTCTCCGCTGCGACACGGCACTCCTCGTCGTACCAGCTGTTCTTCTGCACCTTCCGAAAACCAATGGTTTCGGTTGCAGCTGTACGTAAGGAGTTTGAAATGCCGTCCCACAGTTCCCTTATACCGAGTTGTTGACGAGTGCTCTCAGAGAGCAGGAGTGCAAGCCGAGTAGAAAAACGTTCGGCTGTCTGTTGTGATTGCAGCTTCTCGACGTCGAACCATCCTTGTGTTTGTTGGCGTGCGTTTTTTGCTGCACAGAGGCGGGTGCGTATTTTGGCTGCAACAATATAGTGGTCCGAGTCGATGTTAGGACCTCGGAGCGCACGCACATCTAAAACACTGGAGACGTGTCTTCCGTCTATCACAACATGATCGATCTGGTTGGTGGTTTTTCGATCTGGAGACAGCCAGGTAGCTTGATGTATCTTCTTATGCTGGAATCTAGTGCTACAGATAACCATATTTCGGGCCCCGGCGAAGTCGATCAGCCTCAGCCCATATGTTTCCGCGTGGAGGCTGAATTTACCGACCGTAGTGCCAAAGATACCTTCTTTGCCCACCCTGGCATTGAAGTCGCCAAGCACGATTTTGACATCGTGGCGGGGGCATCTCTCATAAGTGCGCTCCAAGCACTCATAAAAGGCATCTTTGGTCACATCGTCCTTCTCTTCCATCGGGGCGTGGGCGCAAATCAGCGATATGTTGAAGAACCTCGCTTTGATGCGGATTGTGGCTAGACGTTCATTCTCCGGAGTGAATGATAGTACTCGGCGACGGAGTCTCTCTCCCACTACGAATCCAACACCAAACTTGCGCTCCTTTATATGGCCACTGTAGTAAATGTCACAAGGACCTACTCGTCTCTGTCCTTGTCCCGTCCATCGCATTTCTTGGACGGCGGTGATGTCAGCCTTTATCTTTACGAGGACATCTACCAGCTGGGCAGCGGCACCTTCCCAATTAAGGGACCGGACATTCCAGGTGCATGCCCTCAAATCATAGTCCTTATTTCGTTTGCCATGGTCGTCATCAAAAGGGGGGGCTCTCATCCGAGGCTGATTGTTGGTTTTCATTGGGGGTGTTTTTTTTACGTGGCGGGTCCCAAACCCAGCGCACAACCCTATGCAGGGGTGTTTCGCCTTCTCACTTTAGCTCGCCTTCAAACGGATGTTCTTAGGCTACCCAGAGGATACTTGGTCAAAGACCGGAAGTCGTGAGCTGCTTGAGTCATATGTAAAAGAATCGTTTCTGGCCACTCCCAAGTGAATGGCGATCAGAGAACTTTCCTCACTTGCGTGAACTTCTACACATGACCCCATCCTCCAATTGTAATGAATTTTTACAATTTTGTTTTTGAGCGTCGTTATATTAATAAAATAGAACTAGTACTAGCCGTGAAATATTGCTGAATAAATAAGCTTTTAAAACCATTACTTGTTTTTTGAAAACAGTTTACATTTCTTAAAAAAAATATCACTTCAACCTATTGCATGCTTTTGCCCGACTTTGGATGTGAGCCACGTATTACTTTAAGTATATATGTATGTATGTATATGGATATTAATTAATTTATACTCTTTTAACTGCATAAAAATATTCCAAGTTCACACTCCCACCTAAAGTAGCCTAGCTAAAGTCTCAAAAAATAATTTCTTTACGAATATTAAAGTACATAAGTGGAAAAGGCGTTAATAATCTTATTTTACTAATAAATGAATTTAATATTTACAAGAGATACGACCAAAAATGTAGTTATTAATAATCTATGTCGAGAATAAGCTACGTAATAGCGTAATAGAGGAATGAATGCTACATAAATATGTAAGTACTCGTATGTAGATAAAATATGTATGTACATACATATGTAGTACGAGTATATCGACTGTCACAATTGCACAAATAGCAATGAAATCGGTAATATCATCTTTTTTACCTCTAAATTAATACACAATGTTACTTTGCGTTAGAGGGTGGAGCTTCAAAATGTGTTTTCTATTCCCATTTTACCTTTTGCACAAAAATTCAATTATTTGCGCTGCAGTGATTCGATGCAGGTTTTTTTTATTTATTTCGTTTACAGTGATTGTGGACATAAAATGGTGCAAATGCTTTTTATAGTCTCGTAACATGTTGTTCCAAGAGTTTAATATTTTGTACACCCATCGATTGTTCTTAACGCCTTAAATGATATATGTATGTATGTATATATGTAGATATTTATAAGAATATATATGTACATATGAACCGTATGACAATACGACAGCGCTTTAAGCGAAAATATACATAGATGTAAATACATATATAACTAAACTTAACTTAAGTAACAAGACCTTTACTTGGTATGAGATATCGAAGTAGAAAGGGGTATCAGTGGTCCGAAATTGCTCTTAAAACTACACCACTCAACGTTTTGAATTATATTTGTTCAATTCGATCTTAATTAATGGCAATTTGGGTGTTGATAACATTTCCAGTGTCTGTATCTAGTATCCTATAATTTACATTTATCAAAACTTACCTGTAGAATGTGTCAAGAAAGACTTAGAGTTTTTAAATATAACTGTTTCTGGTGGTGCCACCTATTGGTGGGTATATGAAATAAAAAGTTTGATCTCTTTTTGACATTTCATAACAATTTTAAGACAGTTGAATAATTACAATCGATGTTATCGATCAAAAAGTGACAGCAGCTTTTGGCATCGGTCGTAAAATGCATTTTGAACAAAGTGCAAATATTAAATTTTGTTTTAAACTTGGGAAAACGTTTACTGAAACATTTCAAATTATGAAAAAAGTTTATGGTGATCACTGCCTATTCCGTAGTAATATGCATTCTTTACTGGCTTATGCGATTATAGCCGAGTTAACAACAGCGTGTGTTCGTTTTTTCTTTTCGCTACGTGTCGTCAATTGGGTATTCCAAACGAAGCCAGGTCCTTCCCCACCTGGTCCTTTCAACGGAGTGGAGGTCTTCCTCTTCCTCTGCTTCTCCCGGCGGGTACTGCGTCGAATACTTTCAGAGCTGGAGTTTTTAAATATAACTGTTTCAGGTGGCGCCACCTATTGGTGGGTAAATGAAATAAAAAATTTGATCTCTTGTTGACATTTCGTAAAAATTTTAAGACAATTGAATAATTACAATCGATGTTATCGATCAAAAAGTGACAGCAGCTTTTGGTCATCGGTCGTAAAATGCATTTTGAACAAAGAGCAAATATTAAATTTTGTTTTAAACTTGGGAAAACGTTTACCGAAACATTTCAAATGATGAAAAAAGTTTGTGGTGATCAGTGCCTATCCCGCAGTAATTTGCATGAGTGGTTTAAGCGATTCCAAGAAGGTCGTAAGGACCTCTGTGATGATCAAAAGTCACCGAAAAAAAGTCGTTTTCAGAAGTCAAAAATAAAGACAATGCTGATTTGTTTTTACGATTCCGAGGATATTGTACACCGAGAGTTCGTCCCACCTAGCCAAACGATTAATGTTGTGTTTTACCTTGGTGTTATGAAGCGTCTTTTGTCACACATTCGTCGTGCTCGGCCACAATACCGTGATGTAGGGTCCTGTCGCCTATTGCACGATAATGTGCCGTGTCATCGGTCGAAGCTTGTCACTGATTTTTTGACAAAAAACTCCATATTAACCATTAACCACTCATCCTACTCACCTGATCTGGCACCCTCTGATTTTTACCTATATGGAAAACTTAAAAGGACATTGGTTTCGAGACATTTCAGCTATCCAAAAGGCGACGACCGATATTCTTAAGAGCATTCCGAAAAATTACCTTAAACACTCATTTGAAATGCTAACTGACCGGGCTATACGCTGTATCGAAGCACAAAGAAACTACTTGGTATAAAAAAATATAACTTTTGAAGATATTAATTTTTTTTTTTTAACATCCCTGTTTCTTTTGCGACAGTCTTTCTATGTCAATGTCGTCGTTTATCTTATATAGCTCATCGTTCCATCGAATGATATATTCGCTGTGGCTTACGCGCAAAGGACCACAAATCTTTCGCAGCACCTTTCTCTCGAAAATTCGTAACGTCGACTCATCAGTTATTGTCATCGTGCATGCCTCTGCACCATATAGCAGGAAGGGAATAATGAGTGACTTATAGAATTTTGTTTTTGTTCGTCGAGCGAGGACTTTACCTCTCAATTGCCTACTCAATGCGAAGTAGCACCTGCTGGCAAGAGTTATTCTGCATTGGATTTCGACGCTGACATTGTTGGTGGTGTTTATACTGGTTCCAAGATAGGCGAAATTATCTACAAACTTTTTAATAATAACAAGTAAATACCAAGCAGTTGTAAATGAACATTACTGCTTTCATTTGAGAAAAATTTTAATAAGGAAAGGACAATTCGTAAACAATATATATTATTTATAATTTTTAATTTTTGTAATTAGTTCTTTAGTAGGAATAGATAGAAAGGTGAAAATTTGAAGAGCCTCTGAAGAAAAATTACGAAACTGGAAGAGGCAAGCTACAATTTGGAAACTGCAAATATAATATTAAGGGACTGTGTTTCGAATTTAAAGTCGCTTCAATCTGCTATTTCTTGGCATATACTTTTGGAGTAAAATTAATTTTTTGATCTTTTGACGTTTGCACCTCTTCAGTCGCAAAAACGGTTTTCATAATATTTAAAACCTTCTTAACAACCATTGATATCAATGATAACATTATACTTTTCAACAACTCTAGAGTAAAAAATTGCGAATGCTGTGCTAAAAGATTGAGGGTCCTAATTACGAATTTGAGTTCAAACAGTTTCTAGCATGTACAGCCTTCTTTGTCATTTTAATAAACGGTGGTGGTTTGAGCACACATCTCTTGACTACAGCACATGGATTGATCTGAAGTTGAATTAATATGGCATGTGGAGTCGAAACCGTAATAAGGGTACATGTTTAATTTTTAAACTTTGGAATAGGAGTGGTTTCATTAATAAAATAACAATAATAATTTTCAAAAGTTATGCATATTTTTGTTAAGACAAAATAGGTTTAGAAGGGCCGCAGAATTTGGCTTTTGCCTAGGGCGATAATTTGTCTCAGGTCGGCCCTGCTTCTAATGAGTTTAATTTTTACCCAATCAATTTGTTAAAAGACTAAATTCAGTAACTAATTAACATTAATGCCTCATAACTCTTAAGGACCAGACTTAAGTGGAAGTATTTGGCTGATTTCGAGTTAAAGTGAGATACGAAGTGAAAAGTGGCACAAAAATTGCATTAAAATTTTTACGACTTTTAAGTGAATAGGAAAGTGTTTTCGAGTCTGTTGTTTGAGTTGGGCATTTTTTGGGTAAGTAATAATATTTTGGGTTTCATAATTAATTTTGCTAGTGAAGCTCGTTTTTGGACGGTTTTGCCCGTGCACGACAAAAATTTTTCTTTGTATGATATTGTGGTGTGGCACTCATTATGGTCATTACGATCATAAGATATGTGATCTACAACGTAATCTGGGTCTACTTTGCAGACAAAAAAATCGAGATAATTAAGTTAAACGATAGAAAATTTTCTTCTTATATTTTCTATCGTTTAACTTAATTATATCGATTTTTTTTGTCTGCAAAGTAGACGCAGATTACGTTGTAGACCACATATCTTCTGAGGAAGAAGACTGATAACGGAAGTTTTAAATGAAATGGGGTAAAGGGTTTGCAGGATGGAGTCATGTGTAAAAGTTCACGCAAGTGAGGAAAGTTCTCTGATCGCCATTCACTTGAGAGTGGCCAGAAACGATTCTTTTACATATGACTCAAGCAGCTAACGACTTCCGGTCTTTGACCAAGTATCCTCTGGGTAGCCTAAGAACATCCGCTTGAAGGCGAGCTAAGGTGAGAAGGCGAAACATCCCCCTCGCAGGGTTGTGCGCTGAGTTTGGGACCCGCTACGTAAAAAATCACACCAATGAAAAGGAACAACAAGACTCGGAAAATAAGGACTATGAATTGAGGCCATGCACCTGGAATGTGCGGTCGTGAAAATAAAGGCTGACATCACCGTTGTCCAAGAAATGCGATGGACGGGACAAGGACAGAGACCAGTAGATCCTTGGGGCATTTACTACAGTGGCCATACAAAGGAGCTTAAGTTAAGTGGGAGAGAGACTCCGTCGCGGAGTACTATCATTCACTCCGGTGAATGAACGTTTCGCCACAATCCGCATCAAAGCGAGGTTCTTCAACATATCGCTGATTTGAGCCCACGCCCCGACGGAAGAGAAGGACGATGTGACCAAAGATGCCTTCTATGAGCGCTTGGAGCGCACTTATGAGAGCTGCCCCCGCCACGATGTCAAAATCGTGCTTAGTGACTTTAACGCCAGGGTAGGCAAAGGGTAGTAGATTCCAGCACAAGAAAATACATCAAGCTACCTGGCTGTCTCCGGATCGAAAATCCACCAACCAGACGTGCGTATGCTCCGAGATCTTAACATCGACTCCGATCACTATCTTGTGGCAGCCAAGATTCGCACCCGCCTCTGTGCAGCAAAAAACGCACGCCAACAATCACAAGGAAGGTTCGACGTCGAGAAGCTGCAATCACAACAGACAGCCGGACGATTTTCTACTCGGCTTGCACTCCTGCTCTCTGAGAGCACTCGTCAACAACTCGGTATAAGGGAACTGTGTGACGGAATTTCAAACTCCTTACGTACAGCTGCAACTGAAACCATTGGTTTTCGGAAAATTCAAAAGAACAGCTGGTACGACGAGGAGTACCGTGTCGCAGCGGAGAGAAAACAAACTGCCTACCTCGCAACGTTACGATCGACCACAACTCGTGCGGGATGGGATAGATACCGAGAGTTGAAGAGGAAAGCGAGACGCATTTGCAGAAAGAAAAAGAAAGAGGCCGAAATGCGTGAGTATGAAGAGCTCGATAGGCTGGCCGACAGGGGTAATGCTCGAAAATTCTACGAAAAAATGCGGCGGTTTACAAATGGTTTCAAGACCGGAGCACACTCTTGTGGAATCCCCAAAGGTGATCTGGTCACCGATGCCCAACCTGCTGAATGGCAGTGAACGTACAACGATGGAGTAGACGTTCCATTGCCAGACCATGAAGAAGTTCGAATAGCAATTACCGGCCTGAAGAACAACAAAGCGGCGGGGCCCGATGGATTTCCGGCCGAGCTATTCAAACACGGCGGCGAAGAACTGATAAGGAGCATGTATCTGCTTTTTTGTAAAATATGGTCGGACAAAAGCATGCCCAACGATTGGAATTTAAGTGTGCTATGCCCAATCCATAAAAAGGGATACCTCAGAATCTGCGCCAACTACTGTGGGTTAAGCCTCCTCATCATCGCGTATAAGATTCTATCGAGCGTTTTGTGTAAAAGATTAAAGCCCACCGTCAACAAACTGATTGGACCTTATCAGTGTGGCTTTAGACATGGCAAATCAACAACCGACCAGATATTCACCATGCGCCAAATCTTGGAAAAGACCCGTGAAAGGAGAATTGACACACACCACCTCTTCGTCGATTTCAAAGCGGCTTTCGACAGTACCTTTATGCCGCGAAATCTGAATTTGGTATCCCCGCGAAACTAATATGGCTGACGTTGAGCAGCACCAAAAGCTCCGTCAGAATCGGTAAGGATCTCTCCGAGCCGTTCGATACCAGAAGAGATTTCAGAAAAAGCGACTCCCTATCGTGCGACTTCTCCAATCTGCTGCTAGAGAAAATGGTTCGAGCTGCAGAACTTAATCGAGCAGGTGCAATCTTTTATAAGAGTGTCCAGCTGCTGGCGTATGCCGATGTATTTGATATCATCGACCTCAACACCCGCACCGTTAGTTCTGCTTTCTCCAGATTGAACAAGGAAGCAAAACAAATGAGTCTGGCAGTGAACGAGGGCAAGACGAAATAACTCCTGTCATCAAACAAACAGTCGTCGCACAGTCATAACTTTGAAGTTGTAGATAGTTTCGTATATTTGGGAACCAGTATAAATACCACCAACAATTTCAGCCTGGAAATCCAATGCAGGATAACTTTTGCAAACACATGCTACTTCGGACTGAGTAGGCAAGTCCCCCCTCGACGAACAAAAGCCAAACTCCAAGCTACGCTTGGAATATCCAATTGGCAATACGTAGCGAAAAGAAACGACTGGCGCGCTGTTGTTAACTCGGCTATAATCGCGTAAGCGGTGTCTACGTCAATTAAGAAGAAGAAGAGGTTGATGAGTTTTTTGGAGACGGAACTGACAAATCATTGAAACTTTGAACACTTACTGACATATTATCTGGAATAGTTACTTTGTAAACACGAATTTCTGCTAAGCTAAAGTTTAGCAAAAATATCATCAATCAATAGCTGCACCGCAAAAGCACAAATTATTACAAATTTATGAAATTCTAGTGTTGCCTATTTTTTCTGTATTTTTGTATGCAAAATAAAGGAGAATAAATTAGTAAAGTAACAATGTGTTTTATTAAATTAACAGCATGTTCTTTGGACAGATTAGAACAAGAAACTTAAAACATATGAGTGAAGGTAAAAGCGCTAGTGATGTATAATGTTTTCTAAGGATTTTATTTTTGTCTTCGCTTATAATTTTGGGATTTGCATTATTTTGTCAATGAACGTGCATATAATTATGTAACTATATACATCGATGGAGACCACCCAGGTATGTTTATCAAACAACAAGCTAAGTAATAAGCCACAAAACTGGTATAATACCTGTATATTCAAGGTCACGGGTCAAGCGTTGAGCTCTCTTCTATTATCAAAATAATTGCATAGGACAATAACAACGAGAAAAAAATATCTTTTCTTTTCCATACATATAGCGGAATTTGATCGATCAAATATTTCTTCCGATATAGCATTGTTGCCTCCTTCTGTGTGTTACAAACTTCGTGCCAAACCTATACATTGTTCAATAGAAAAGAGTATACAGCTACCGTCTTAAGGTGATTATACCAGTTGTTTATTCGATACCCCATACGACAAATATTAGCTTTTTGTTTATGTAGGTAAGTCTAACTTAATAAAACTTAATAAATCCAGTGCACTTACTCACATTCGCCAAATTACAAATTTGGCAACGAATCTTTTAATATTTATTTTTTATTTGCTAGCCAGAGAGTTACCAAACAGTTTCTGCATGACATTATTGACGTCCGTTAAAAAATCAAAATAAATCCAAACAATTACAGCATAGTTTGAGAACTAAACTGGAAATGGCTAGAAAATTCGCGGTTTCAACGTCTTATTTGCACAATTTAAATCTGGAAGATTAATAATTTCAATTTAACTGCGAACACGTCTACGGATAATGACGATGACTGCATATATGTTGAGCCACAAATTAAACAAATCATCATTGATGACGATCTGCCCAACACTTCGCATTCGAAAGCAAAAAATAACACGCCTTCCGGCTATGCTTCCATAATCCTTCCGGCGGCGCAGCAGCATGAAATTCTTCACAAAAGATTTCACTGATTTAACTACCATATTCTATTGAGATGTCTCTGGAATTAATACGCTAGACAGTATTAGATCGGAGGACACTTTCTCAAATTATACTCAACTGTCGAATGTAGTTGGAAATTGAATGTCGAACTCGAGAAATCGAAGCAGAAATAAAAGAAAATTCACACGGTTACATCGAAAGATATCATAGTTCTGGATGACACCGTTAATCTTAAAATGGTAGACACTTTGTCGTGGTGCTGGGGCTAAACTGCAATGCATTTTCGGCATCTCCCAACCTTTAAGAGCGATGCTGTTTCTCATCTATCCTGGAGGCTGTCAGAAGTAGTGACGGGGATCAAGAGCTACCGCCTCTTAATCCGTTCCTCTTCGATGATTTGCAGTCAGGACGTTAATTCGACTATTTCCGAATGGAGCCTTCCCAACACCGGCCTGAATTGGGAAGTAACTGTGGCCTTACCGCCTCATGTGGCTCTGGTGTGACGGACCTTTAGTTACCCTGTAGTAAAGTAGCCTTGACGGCTCACCGCGTTGAGCCAATGATCGTAAGAAAAAGATGTGCGCCAAACCAAAACAAAAAACTTTAAAGACAACAAGGCAACAGGTCAGGACAACGACCACGGACTATGAGATGGACAATGCTAAGCGGAAGTTTAGCTTTCTTGACGCTCTCTCGAGGAGCGGGCGTTGTTTGATGAGCATGCCAGAGAGGACGACGATGAGATACCCTCATGCAGCGGCGTTGTGCAGGCGAAATCGACTGTGGCCGCTGAGGAAGTTGCAAGCAAGACCAAGGCCCCCCCGCAGGCTCCGCTGCTCAGACTTGCAGGAGTCACAGCGGGAGAACAACTAAAGTGCTCGTAAAAAGAGGGGCACATACACCAGAGATAAGACTCTGGATTGTTTCGGTTCCCGCTGTGATTTACGTAGCAACTCGATTTGGGATTATCTGATGCTGTGTGCAAAAGATAAGACTCTGGAATGTTGCGATTTTCGCTGTGATTCACTTAGCAACTGGGTGTAGTATATTTTGAGTGTAGTGTTGACTGTACTTAGGTTGATATGTATGTATGAACTTTCCGTGATTTTGTAAGAAAAGATCTTTCTTGGTTGATGAGATGTTGTATTCCGGCTTTTGTGAGAGCTTGATTATAATTTTTTTATTTATTTCATTCTCTGAAACATCATATAAAATTTGTAAGCTAAGTATTTATTTAACCCAATAATTATTATTGTGGTTAGCAATATAAATGTATTTCTAATGGGGTGTTCTTCGAATGGAATTATTAATTTCTTTAATTTCTGAATGGTGTCAAATTGATATTTTGATTGTGATTCTAAAATTTCTAATACATGAATTCTTTCGTATCCTTACCTCTTGGTCCTGGTTTTGGAATCAATATCTACAGATACATTGAATTGAACTAGGATAATTCCTTTTATGGTTTCGTTATTTACTTTATGCGTTTCGTCGATTATAATGTTACCATGCCTTAAGTTTATTACAGGATAGTTCTTTTCTTGGATTATGTTACAATGTGCTTCTTTGTTACGGGTATAGTACAATTGTCTTCCTTTCCCTGTTTACATATGTATTGGCTTAAATTTTTGCCTTGTATATACATTAAAGGTGTTTGTTTGAAAGTTTGGCATAATTTGTTTATGATTGGATAAGGGATTGGACAATAAAGGTGTCTTATATTCATAGTTTTTATTTTATTTTATTCTAAAACATTAATAACTGGAACATTTTGTTGTTTGGTTTTCATTATCCTTTCAATTTCTTCTATATTGGTTGCCGCAGAATAGAAATCTTCATTCTTTGCAAAATTTATTGCAGTAATTAAGTCTAATAATTCTCTATGGATTTCTTGGAGGAGTGTTTGATATTTTATTCTTTTGATGTTAAACCTGTGCATTAGGGTTTCAAAGTTTGAATTTAATTTTCGTTATATATTATTACTTGCTGACCCCGCAGGCGTTGTCCTGCGTGATTTTGTTGAATTTATGTTGTGTTAAAAATAATTTATTTTTGATTTTTCTAAATTTTTTTCAGTGTAATGCAGCTTCATAAAAAACATTTTTTGGTTTGGTCCGAAAATGTACAGAGAAGATAGTTTTCCAACTCGTGAACACGCCACGTATAACTGGCCGCATGAAAAACAAGGCATTTCCAGGTTTATGCCACACACTTCTAGCGATTATCCTTTTGTCCTCTTGATTTTCATCGCAAATGCGATTTTCACTGGAAACTGAATACTTTCGAACTGAAATGGCAAGTCGTTGGAACTCAAAGGATGCATTTGATAGCTGCGGCACAATCAGTAGGGTTCCACAACAAATTTCGGCACATGAAAATTGCGAAACATAATAATGACAGATCCCACTTTGAGACACAAATAATGCGGCAGCTTACCAAGTCTCTCGAAAGATTTTAGAAATGCAACTGGATAATTCACGGCTTCGTATTTTTCGCAGTTAAAATTACGAGTAGTTACTATAATTTGGCCCATGTTGGCATAAACATTCGTGATGAGTTCATATTTCGTTGAAGTGAATTGACAAAAGGCAGGTGGAACTGATATCAAACCACGGAAGTATCATTCTGAATTTGCCCATTTCCAATTCTTATTGAATACGATGTAAAATGTCTTCGACAATGTAATTTTTGTTCGTATCCTATAATAAATACAGATTTGAGGCTAATATGTAGAAATGATCATCGCGAAAAGTGTGCGAACTTCAGTGGCATGCGAAGTAGCTATCGAATCGTCCATCGTCTGATTCCATTTATTATCATGTTCCAGCAATTGTAATGCATGCTTCTCAAAAAGTTGCACACACCGTACCATTCACAGTACGCAATGACTGAAATGAAATTGAACCACGTACTTTTATCAATAGCAAGCAACCGAAGGTAGAATCAATCGTCGTTTTTCGGGTGGATTGTGTAAATTCGTCCTGAGGCATTAGTTGAGAACTCACCTGAATGTCAATTTACTGGTCTGCCTTGCTTTCTGCATAACTATTTCTTCGGCGATACATCCCATGTATAATATCAAGGCATTTCCGATTAGAGCAATGTTCTTGCAAACGGATCACTGACGAAAGTTGAGAAAAAACTCGTCAAGGTCAATTTTGTTGCTGGCGGGGTTTCCACTGGCTGTAATGTATTCCCTGGGTGGAAATACACTCTTTTCTAAATGAACTGCGACACGCACAAAAGTTGGAAAACGTTCATGAATTGCAAAAGTAAATATCCTACAAAACGTTTTGTTGCAGTTCACGTATCGACCCAAGGCCAATAACCGCAATGTTGTTTTCTTTGGTGACGTATTTGCAAACGTATTTATTCGATTTCACCAAACTGCAATATTTCACATTGGCAAGAGTTTTGAATGTGCATTAAACAACAGAGACGAATATGGTACGATTCATGTGTTGTCTACCACGATATTGAGTCCTCTACGCAATAACTCTGCATTGTTGTCTCGTGAGCTACGCCGATAGAGTGGATATCCATTATTTCCAGTTTGCGTTTCCGAAAGAAAAGCACGTGGATAGTGTTTCGTGCATTTATTGTCAGACATACAAACCGAAGTGGAGTTGTGGTGTTCGCAAGGTCCATGAACCATTTGGTTTTCATCACGTTGTATAATACTGCATCTTTCTCTGCATCAGGAATTTCCGCAGAAATGATTTCATCAATTTGATCTGGTGTAACCACCACCCATCATCCAAAGAAGAATATGTGCGTGATCAATAGAATACATCCAGCATCTAACGTCATCATACTCGTGTACACCATATGTTGCTTCAAGATAAAGTCCATCAAACATCGTAGCTGTTGTTTGAAAAGTCGTGCTATGGCCTTCGAAAACCGGATAAAAGTGAGAATTACAATCTTCAGCGATGCCAATTGATTTTTTTAGTACTACAATGAATCAATTAAATGAATGACCTTCGGTCTGCTATATTGCCACACAAGTAGTCGTAACCTAGACTTAGTTCAGTATGCACGTCCTTATTCGCGTTTTTTTCTGGAAAATATTTTTTATGGATTCTGGACAACATGGTATTTATCTAATATTAATAATATAAAGATTAATTTAGGTAATGTATTATTTTCTTTTCTTTTTTTTGGAAAACAAAGTCTTTAAATACATTTTTTTTTTTTTAATTTTTTAGAAATTTGTGTTTTTGTTATAGTGTTGGGGGAAGTCGAGCTATATCGTATTTTTTTTACTGAACTACAGAGTTTCTACTTAACATATACATAAGCTTAAACATTTTCCCCGTCTTTCCCCCCTTTTAAAAATAGCCCGTTGAATTAGGTTGGTCACTTGTATAAAATGAGTACTGCTTTATTTATTTATTTTTTTAATAAAATACTGAAATCCTGCTAAATTATTCTATATGGGTGATATATAGATGATAAAATGATGCTCTATCGGATCCGGTGTGAAAATTGGACAATGAGCGTAGCACTGCCCAATTCTGGTGAAATCCCAAATATCGGGACCCGACGGACCGATTTCGATAAAATTTGGAAGGTAACATTCTTTTCATATTTATATTCATATCGGACTACAACCACGCCTACTTCCCATATAACACAATTTAAAATTCCATTTGATTCTATCTCTTTCCAGTATACAAATTTTTAAAAAATTAAAGAATTAATTAATATAACGGAATAAAGTTTGCGGTAATAATTCCCTTAAAGTATGCCACCTTTTGACCAAAAATTGTTCAAATCCAACCAAAACTGTTCAAGCCCCTAGGTACTGAATATGTGAACTCGATACCAATAGTTGACTTTTGACCGAAAATATCCTTCAATGTGTGATATATGAAATTCAAATCCACACAGAATCCTTTTCTGGCAATAGTATTTCATTGTATCAAAAAAGGGTTGAACCGGGTAAATACTTTCCAGAGCTCCAATATACCTAATACAAAGATTTTAGAACTTCTAGGTCACTTTATGTTGGATATTTCCGCCAATATTTGAGTCACCTCAATGAAAATTGCAGAACATATTTTATTCATAACAGTACACCTTTGCGCCTAAAATAGATACAATTGCCCGAAACTTGACCCTCCCATGTAACTTTTACCAAGACCCTACTCCATATGATTAGTGATTGTATGTAAGGTACCTACATCAAACTGAGTATGTGGCATATTAGTAGTATGTGGGATGAGCAAAAATACTTACTATAAAATCTGGTCGACACTACCCTCTACTCAAATACATATATTCAAATCAATAAAATGTTCGTTTGGATCCGAATTTAGTCCTTTCTTGTTTTATTTTAATATATTGCATTATTATATATTTATATCTTCATTCATAAAATCACTTAAAATAATTTTGTCCGGTTTTTGAGACCAAATGCTCCTATGTGACTATGCTTGCTGATTGACCACGATCCATAATTCCACACGTATGTCACCGCTTCCTGAGAGTGCTTGTTCATGTGGCTTGGACTGTCATACGTTGATGACAAAAAGAACGCCGACCGATGTTAGACCTGTTTGGGGCTTCGTAACAAATTTAAATCTGTAATTGTTCACTTTGTGTAAAACACACATAAAGTTTTCACTGAAAAATTTTCAATAATTTTTCTTTTGAATAGCCGAAATAAAATAGCAAGCGACCGAAATTGAACGATTCCAATAATTTACAAGTCAAAATATTGAAAAACAAACATTCAAGAAAAGGGCTGTTTTTAGGGTGCAATTATTCGAATTTTTCTCGCTGTAAAAACCATCTTTGAATTCCAACGAACATTTAGAAAAATGACTTGGCCAAATTGGTCAAGTTGTTGTTGATTTATGCGCTTAGCAACACATTTTGCGATTAATTTTTACATTAAAGATTATTTTTTAAATCGTTAAGCGTGATCTTTTTTTTATAAGATCGCCCTGATCTGGTACACCCGTTATAAATTTTAATACTGAACCTAGGATATCAATTGATCATTTACTTCATTTGCTAACACTTGGTTCCTGAGGATTTCTATACGATTGACTAAGGTTTCGTCAGTAGCATGGTTTCAGGATTGCTGTCAGATTCGTCGTATGGAATAGATATTCTTCTTTCTCGAACACGTAGGTTGGATCTGTTTCTGTCAGTATGTATTCCTTGTCTTGCAGGTTCGTTATTTTCTAAGCTGTCATGGTGGACATCAGCTTTAGGATTATGATTATTTGAGTTTTCATTGTTGCGAAGGTTATCCTTATGTATGATCCTCCCCTTGGTTGTTAAGATCATAGAGTGAATTTCTCGCGACGACTTTGTTTTTCATATACCTCGTCTACATTTTATTCTTTTGTTTGTTGTGATCTGTTAGCATAGACTTTTGTTTCTTTTTTATGTGGTCTTTAATTTTACTGAATCTGTTTCTTTCAAAGAATATGTACATGCACTGGTTTGTGATTTGTAACCGAATGTATGGTGCGATTATATTCTTTTATATTTCTTCGTCTGCGGAACTTTTATTTTTCGCGATTTGGGCACGAGTTATTTCTAATAATGTAAAGTTCAACCGTTCAACTTGAGCGTTTGATGTCGAATGGCTGCGCGTAGTCATTGTATGTGATATATGTAAATACAATTGGGTTTCTTCCCTAGGCTAATACAGTTCCTACTGCATAATTGCTTTCGTCAGTCGTGAGTTCGAATTATTTCTCTTTACTTGCTCATTTAATTTATTTTTTAAACATTGAGTTGTTTTAATGTCTTCTTCATTTAATTTTATTTTTATGATTGAGCTTTTGTTTTTTGATATATTCCCATTCTCGCCTCGCAAAAATAATGTGAGTGGTTTTGTGATTTGGACGAAATTTTTGATAAATTTCCTGTATTATGAGGTCATGCCCAAGAATGATCGAAGTACTTTAATTAATTTTTGAAAATTTATTACCATCCTTATTTTTGCTTTCTCTTTATCGTCTGTACCTTTTTCTGATACTGTCCAAATAGGCGAGTTTATGGATTTGGTTGGATTATTTTATTTTTCAATATTTTATTTATTTCTTTTTCTACAAATCCTCTATTTGTCTGTGGGTAGGGATATTGTCTTACCCATACTGGTTCGTTAGTTTCAGTTTCAAATGTAGATACGTATGATAGTAATTCATTGTTATGCTGTAAAAGCCATCCGTATGGCTGTACTGCCTCTAAACTACCTGTCGGAGACGTTGGAGTCGAAGGAGCTTGCCATGGTCCAGGACCTTCTCATTGAAGGGGTATTTAGAGGCAATGAAAGAGTAGGATGTACTGCTCTACCTTATTCGGCTGATGAGGGATAGCCTCGCAATGGCGCACATTCCTGAAATATGGAGGGTGATCTTCATACCCAAAGTTGGAAGGATCAGGCCAATTAGTCTATCTTCCTTCTTTTTAAAAAGTATAGAAAAGATCGTACATCATGAAATGAGGTCGAAGGCGCTGAAAATTGAACCCCTGCATGCTGCACACCATACATACAAAGCAGACAGTTTGACCAACACTGCTCTGTACCAGTTAACCTCGGAGGTAAAGACTACGCTGGAGAGAGGGGAAGTAATGCTTTGCGCTTTCCTAGACATGGAGATACAAGAATTATTCATGGCACAACAAGAAGCTGCCCACAAAGGGCGTGGTATCCCCCTGCTATGAGTCTTGTCGTGGACAATCCGAGCAATTATATTCGAGGACACTTTCTGCCTACTACAAAGAAAAACCTCTTTAAAAGGGAGGTGTAGTGAGGTTGAATTGAACATCAACTCCTCTAAGATGACCATCGTTCCTTTTGCGAGACGTAGGTCCCTACCCAGTCTCAGGAACTTTACACTAGGGACAAAGAGATAGAGATGACCAACGTGGTCAAATATCTTGGTCTCACGCTAGATTCCACTCTCCGGTGGAAGCAGCATGTTGACCTGACCTTGGTCAAGGCGACAAAAGCACTATTGGTGTGCAAACGGCTAGCCGGAAAATCCTGGAGCTGCAAGATAATTACGTATGGGGCGGTGGCCTGAGCCTCAAAAGCTTCGCAGACTTTAGCAGGGCTCCAACTATCGAAGCTGCAACGCGTAGCTTGTGTCTGCATGTGGGGTGCAATGCGCACTTGTCCGAACGCAGTACTTGAAGTAATACTAGAACTCACACCGCTTCGTTTAGTGATCAGTCAGATAGCCAAGCGCACACTTCTGCAAATAACGGAAGAGGGGTGTGGCAAGGGTAAGGTAATCTCGTCCCGGAGGATGAAAGAGATACGTAAGTGGCAATATACCATTGACCCTTCTATCAAGGGACAGCATCCCAGAAAGAAATAACTTCACGAAGAAGTTCAAAGTTACCCTTGGCAGCAAGGATGAGTGGAACGATTCCATTATCGAGTTGCTGCTGAGGAATAGTACGATCAAGTTGTACACTGACGGCTCGAAAACGTGAGAGAGTATCGGTATCGAAGGTCCACGCACTAAGCTCCTACCTATGCAACGTAACTATCGCAATGAGCGTATAACCATACTTAGGATTGGTTGGCGTTGATACAATCTCAGCTGGTGTAAAATTGCAATTAATCTCCCTAGGGATAAACTCAGGTAACTGGTCTCATTTTACACTGCACTGCCACTGCAAAATGAATAAGCATTTAAATAACATGGGACAGGTAGCCTGAAACACCAGAACATGTGTTAATAGACTGTACAACAGTCTGTAAACGCAGGATTAAGTCCCTTGAATCCATGTTTCCCAGCAGAACATTGGACTTTAATAATATGCTGGGGCTATGTGAGTCTTTGTGATTTAGGAGAGGGCACAATAGACCTAAGGATCTTGCAGCCTATTGCAGTTCCTTTGTCCCACCCCGTACGCCGTGTAGAGCGGCTGTGAACAGTGGCATCTTTACAACCAGTGGGAAAAAGGCATTGATGGCATACAATAACAACACATACTATACAATAAAAATGCTGGTGATGCAAAAGCCCCAGCACAACAATCCACGAATTCTCATCGATGGCTGTGATGTGGCATTTAAGTAAGTTTATATCATTCACGAATTTTTATTATATTATCCAAGTCACGAAGAACACAGAAAGATAGTATTGGTTCAACTAGCCGGAGTAGCAAATTCCACTGTCATGATAAAATTTCTAAACCACTACCAAAGAAGCTGAATTACATTACTGACAGTTGATTCCACACGACGACAAGTAAGCCCATAGGCAGGGAGGTTTACGGGATCCAGTTTGGACGCTGTTGACAAAAGTTCAATTAAATTCTGAAATATTTCATGGCGTCAAAGATCAATTGGAAGAAGTTTGTGGCAATAAAGAGGTACCTATCGTTTTCTAATGAAAATAAAACGTATCAAAGATACTATTAAATTTTTTGAATAAAGAAAGTTATTAAAACATTGAACGATCGCTTTGACTCCGTCCTAAACATTCTTGATTATTTGTTGACGAAAAAATGTGTAAAACAAAAACATTTCATCACTAACAGCAACATTTAACACTAATTTACTTTTTTTACTATTACCGGGTCAAGATCGCCTACAAACGGTTTTTAAATTTTTGGACTTGGCACGTAAATTAAAAATAATTTTTGAAATGGGATTTCAAATATACATGGGTTCTGGATTCGAAAATTAAACTGAAATACAAATTTAGAAAAGAAAAACAAACAACCTCACAAACTACTGAAGTTATTTCAAATAAACTTGCTGAAAAAATATTCCTTTTAGTTCGTGAAAATGTCTTAAAACAGATAATAACCCTGTCCATTCCCTATATAATGGTTATTTTGAAAAGTACCTAAAGACATAATAAATAAATGTGTCAGAGAAAGTGGTGAAATCCTTTATCCCAGAAACTAATCGACTAATTTCAACTAATTTGGTGCACGACATTACTTCTACATACGTAGTGAAAACGAGCGAAATCTGACAACAATCACGTCTACTTCCCATTTATGTAAAAGGTGTTCATAGGAATATTTTACAAAATATAAATCAAGCACCACTAAAGTTATGGGAATAAAAAGCGTATACCATCTTCAAGTCCTCAGATACGTCACATGTGGACCTTAGTGCCAATATTTGATTTTTTAACAAAAATATCGGAAACTTCTCCTGATAATAGTGTGATACTCGTATATAATATTCGATATGATTTAGCTTAATCATGAAAATGTGTGAAATTGGTTCACGAATTACTTCAAATTCCATTTACTATACTTATATAAGTATTAAGATTTTCGTTATTCTAGCAGACCTTATGTCGAATATGTCAATTAGTGTGCCAGTGAACCTCATAAAAGTGATTTGAAACATACAGCCTCAAAATGCCCAATGTAATGATTTTTCTCAATTTCCATATAAATTTAAAACGTTTATGTTGGTATATAACAAATGTAATATTTTAATGAAATTAAAACTATTTATTTTTTTAATATAAATTAAATTAAGTGAGTCTGAGACCAATAATACGCAGAAGCTAATCAGATTCCAAATTTGTTGTAAACCACACGGTTTCTTTGAATAATAAATGAGGAATTCTTATGTTCTTATTAGTTGTTCTACCTTTGTTCTCTACCGCATTGCAGAGTTAACAAATTAATTGTCATTCGCCAATTTCAAAGCAATTATTTTAAAAGCATATTTTCTATTATTACGAATATTACAATGACGAAATGGGTTAGGGTGGCCGGCAATCAACTTTATGTTGAAAAGCTTACGTATTACTCCTTTACCACTTCTTCAACTAAAGATGTCCTTAGGGACCTGTTTTTTAGCAAACAAAAAAATTCAATGTACAACAAAACTTAGATTGATGCAAACACAATGAAGCCAAGTGCGTCATCGTGGTACTGAAGGGAGAGCACAAACAAGGGGTGGCAAGGCTGAAGCAAGGAGATATGCGCGATTAAGATGACGAGAAAAATGTGGTGGATGAATTATGATACTTGTTGAAGATTTATGATTAGCAAAAGTAACGTTTTAAATTCTTCAGCGACAGCAACAAGCATGAATAAACGCCTTCTTTTCTACTTACAATGGCACTTCGTTTGAGTATGAATATAATACATATAACATACAGATAACAAAAGAAACTTGCGCAATAGACGGTAGAGAAAATGTTGGACCATGCTATGGCCGGATATAAATTTACTGCAATTAGGTTGAATTTAAAAATTTCTCAAACCTCCGTTACGAAAATTGCGATGATATTTTTTCTTCATGCAGAGATGGGGTGGTAGCTCAATCGAAATTTTGGTAAGAATGTAAATCGAAATTTCTATTGATAAAATGCAAGAAAGAGTACACAGTATATTATTATATAAATCGAAACTTTTCGTTGGTATATACTATGTACATGAACTGTATTGTCTGTTCGAAATTTTCATAGAATGGAAAATTTATCTGTCACACTGCTTAAGTCACAGTTCATTGTATGCAATATATGGCATACAAATTTGTATTGTATTCCATAAGTAATACAGAGAATATACCATAAACGTTTTCCTGTCGAGATGCCCTGTAAGTTTGCCACGATGTTTGTAAAACCTGAAAGGAAAATAGGAGACCCTGTAAAATATTGGTAGTCGTATTTTGTCAATAGATGTCGTTGCAGTCGTATATATCCAGTGCTACACACCAGATTGTCTCATACCAGATAGTGTTGGAAAGATGAGATTTTAAACTTCATTTAACCAAAAAAAATTAAATTCGTGGAAGTTGAAAAAAGTTACAGCTATTCAAAAATGAGTGAAAAGAATGAAGAAATTCACTACATTTTGCAATTTTTGTATAAAAAGGAAGTAATGAAACGTAAACCACCAATGAAATTTATGAAGTTTGCGGAGACGTTGGTGTATCAGATCGCGTAGCATAGCAATGGTTCGCTTGCTTCCGTTTTGGAAATTTCGATGTGAAAGATGCACCTCGCGCTGATCGACTTATCGTTGAAAAAGTTGATGCAATTGTGGAAAAGATTGACCAGGTCCGTCACAAAAGCAGCCATGGCATCGCTAAGGAACTTAACATTCATCATCAAACGGTTTCTAACCATTTACTGGCTACAAAAAGAAACTCGATGTTTGCGACCACATGATTTGTCTGTGAGAAATTTAACAAGAGACAAAAAATGGATCAAATACAATAATAATGTGGGAAAGAGAACATGATCCAAGCGTGATGAAGCTTAACAAATGGTCGCAAAGCCAGGGTTGACGCCTCGAAAGGTTATGCTGAGTGTTTGGTGGGATTGGAAAGGAATCATAGACTAGAGCTGCTCCAGCCTGGTCAAACGATTGATTCTACATTTTGCTGATGAGATTGAAGCAAGCAATCGAAAAAAGCGGCCAGAACTGATTAACAGAAAGGGGTTCGTCTTCTATCAGGACAACGCTAGACCACACACATCTTTGATGACTCGGCAAAAACTGGGAGAACTTGGCTAGGAAGTTTTGATGCATCCCCCACATAGCCCTGACCTTGCATAATTGTACTACCCTTTGTGCCATGAGCTATGTCCGTCCGTTGTTTACATATAAGCGAACTCCTTTTCTCCTCAAGAAGCTGTTCATTTGTCAGAACCGCTGATAACGTACCACTATTACCTATGGCTGTCATACAAATTGAACGATCAAGCTCAAGCCTTGCATGCAAACTTATTTATCTGACAATATAGCTTCGCCAATTTTGGCACGGAGTATAATGGTATTGGGAATATACAATATCCAAAAAAAATTTTTCAAATCATAATACTATGACATAAAACTACCATGCAAACTGAACGACTAAATTCTGTTCCGCGTTGAAAACTTTTTTACTAATTTCAAATTCAATTTTATAATGAATTCTTTATTAGGACCTGCCAAAGTTAAGATATAATTTTGTAGTAAAAATGTGTGCTTTAAAATAGACCCTCAATCTCGAAGTTACTTCTTTATCGTCGCTAACTTATTTCTATATCTGATGGTCAGATTCGGAGTATATGGTGAAAGCGAAACCAAATCGAAGTTCAATTCGTGAAATTTTACCATGACTTTTATTTCTTTCAGACATGAAGCATCGATTGTGATCTCAATTCCTTACCATATCGAAAACTGGATTAATGTTTTCGAATTATTTTCATATGTAGGTGCTACAATAGAAAATCAAGTACAGGGTGGCGTACGAATCATATCAAACCGTCATAACTTCAGTCTGAGTAGTCTTTATTGACTTTCTGCAGGGGTACCATACTTTGCACTCCGTCATTTCTCGGCTCTCCCCCTAGTAGACGGATATTATGAGGTTAGTAAACATGTTTGTCGAATCTGGAAGTATGGCTAGAAGACCGCACCATCGAGATCCGTATGTTCGCGTTCAATAAAGAATCACGTCAGTTCAGGCAAATCCAAGTGTTTCGACTCGCAACTTATCGGCGCAGCTTGGAGTTAGCAGATGATCATTAGACCGTCAATACATAATTCATTATGATTTAAACCTGTTTCCGTACAAAGTTCAAATAACAAGCCGGTTAAAATTGCCTATTCGCCTGGAATTTTGACAAGAAACAATTGAAATGACCGGTGAAGAATATAACTTAATAAATTGCCTGTTGCTGTCTGATGAGGCACATTTTAATCTAAATGGAAATATAAACAAGTAAAATCACCATATACGAGGTGTGTTCAAAAAGTATCGCGAATCGTAACTGACAGTTTTCTTCGATTGCAGGGGCGTGGTGCATCATGAGTTCTTGTCACAGGGAAAAACGGTCAATAAGGAATATTACCTGCAAGTTATGTGCAATTTGAGCGAAGCAATCCAGAACAAAAATTGGCTTTTACACCACGATAACGCCCCTGCTCACACACATCGTTCTTGTGCGCGACTTTTTGGCCAAAAACAACACACTAATGATGCCGCAGCCACCGTATTCCCCAGATCTGGCCCCTTGTGACTTTTTCTTGTTCCCTAAACTGAAAAGGCCCATGAACGGAGACGTTACGCTTCTCTTGACGAGATAAAACGCCATCGAAGGAGGAGCTGAAGAAGATAAAAAAAATTATTTTTGAAGTGCTTCGAAGATTGGAAAAAGCGTTGGCACAAGTGGATAATATCTCATGGGGATTACTTTAAAGGGGACAAATAGATATTCATGAATAAATAAATAATTTTTGAAAAAATACAAAATTCGCGATACTTTTTGAACACACCTCGTATGAAGTGAATAAAATCCAGAAATAATCGACGAGACGGAACATCACCCAGAACGAGTCACTGTGTCAAGGTTTATTGACGGCCATACTTCTTTGAAAAAAACGGTGTAACAGTAACTGTCAATGCGCACGGTTATTTAAAATTTTTAACTACTGTTTGGTTCGAGTAAGATGGCTCAACTGCACACATACTAGTCAGACCGGTTATAGCAAAGCTCCAACTAAAATTTGAAAACAAATTGATATCATGAAACTCAGCCGTCAATAAGATCTTTGGATATGTACTATTTTGCAGTTTATCCTCACTTGCTGGAAGACATGTCCAAAATAAAAATATTCATTCAAAACATGTATTCCAATAAATCCAATTTTTATATTCATATTTCAACAAACAAATACTAACCTGCACACATTTCATAACCATTTCGGGAAGGCTACGACATTTCGTTATCGGAATTGTCGGCCTTTGCAGTTTTTCTGCATGAATAGATTGGTATTTTTTGATGAATGAATTTAAAAGTAAAAAAATATAACAATAACTGAAATCAATCTGGTTGATGCGAATAAAATAAACCACAAACCACCACGAACACATTCGCATCGTTAAAACCGGAAGCGAATTTTCATGCGACAGTGTCATCAACGGCAAAATCAGCAGTCTCGCAAAGCAGCGAAAACCAATGAATGGTGTAAAAATTAATATCCTGGAAAAATCATCAGCATCCAGTAACTGTTCACACCACGAAAGCATCGATACTTCACATCACTTGCGACGCTAAAGCCGACAAAATCACCGTCAGCAATTTTTTATGCATATTCAAGTTGTCTTTTTATTGTTTTCGTATAATTTTGGTCTCGTCGTAGCTTTCGCCTCAATTTCCGCGTCCAAAACCGTGCGACGTGAACAATCTTACTTCAGTACGACACACCGAAATTTCACCGCGCTTTGCAGCAAATGATTTATGAAATTGCTGCTTTCAGATCTTCATCGTCAATTAAGCACAGCTCGTGCAACGCTTCCTTACACATACTTACACGTACACACACAGTGAGTTCAAAAAGTGTTCAATTTTACTTTTCTCATTGAATTTCATCCAAATATGAAAATGTTATATGGCATCGACATTCTAGTTTTCAAAGCCCACTACAGTAAATTTCCATGTTTATTTAAATTTGAGTATTTATTCAAAATATTCAAAATTAATATTTGTTCAAATCCGTGAGCCCACGTGAACACTTTCTAAGCTCAAAATAATTGTTAGCATTTCTTAATAATTTTATTGTGCGAAGTAGTTCACATTTACTAAGGTTTGTAACGAAAATTAAAGGTCGAAAAATTCGCAATTTATCAAACCTGGTCAATTTTCAGACAGGACTAAAAAACTGAACCTCATTTTGCAAAAAGCTGTATGTTCGGTCTTGCAGGAGGGGGTTTCAGTTAGAGAGATTGCTCAAAAACATAAAATTTCAATTGGTGTCATCAGCAAAATAATAAAAAAAACAAAAAATACAATATTAACACACCACCCAAAAAAGCCAGTTCTGAGACAGAAAGTACTTTACGGGGTCTTATAATGACTGAAAAGTTCCAATATGCGTGCAAGACCAATGATTAAAAACCGTACCTGTCAGCGAAGAACAAAGCGGCTAGAATGAAATTTGCGAAAGAACACAAAAACTGAACAAGCGAACAGTTCAAACTAGTAACTTGGACTGACGAAACGAAAATTAATCGTATTAATTCACATAGTCGCATTTGGACATGGCGTAACAAGCGATGAGGTCCCACGGACACGCTTAAATTCGGAGGTGGTTCACCTATGTGTGAGGTTGTTTCAGTGGTGGAAATGTAGGAAAACTGCGTCGAATTTACGGAATAATGGGGGCTCCGGCTATATTAGCATTTTAGAGAATTCACTTATCCCTAGCTTCGAGATTTTTGGATGTGAGCCTGGTGAACATGCAGGACAATGACCCTAAACATACCGCCCGTATTACAAAATCTTTGTTGAAAAATAACGGAATTCGGGTGGTGGAGTGGCCAGCTTGAATACTATTGAAATTTTATTTACGATTGTTAAAAAACGGTTAATTGTTCAAAGAGAAACACCAAAAACCATAGATGAACTCTGGACTCAAGTTGAACGAGTTTGGAATAGCTTTTCTCCGGAAATTTGAGATAATCTAATTAACTCTATATCTGACCGCATTAAAGCAGTCATAAAAGCTAAAGGCGGTCCCACAAGTTACTAGTTATTGAACTTCAGTCGCCACTTTAGTTCAAATAATGTTCACATGAATTGTATTACTTTATAGCCACAAGAGATTATTAAATGAAGTACTTGTTTATGATAAAAAGTTTTTGAATAAATATACTTTATTTTTCGTAAAACGAAATTTAACTTGAATGTTAATTTTTCCAAAGATCAGCTGCAATGCACTCTTTTTTACTATATGTGAACACTTTTTGAACTCACTGTACATACGTATATCTTAATGTAGATACGTTTGACTTCTTTTCATCTTTTGCGAGTTAAGTGAAAAGAAATTTTCAATCTTGCTCATCATTATTACACTTCGCTACACCACATTTCATCCCACTTCCAAAGAGCAAGCTCGTGCAATATGCCGTGGGCATTTGAGGGTGTTGATTGCGTGGCAAATCCATCAAGGTTTATTAGAACACCTGCCCTATACTCTGCATACATACTTTATTGTTTTAACGCCAGCCAGTTTCTGCTGTATTCTGTGAATTTAATAGAATTCGGTTTTTATTTCCAATTGAAGTATCTACCATAAAAATACCGTTAGACTCTTGTTTAAGCTTATGTCCGTAATTACCATAACCGATTAGAACGAAATTAAGTGTGTTTTTTTTAAAGAACCGTATTATAGTTTTATTTCAAAATATCTTAATATGCATATATTTATATTAAAAAATGTTGCGAACGAATTAAATATTCTTTATTGGACGAAATTGTAAATGGACCGATGACTCCACAAACCACACTAAATTGTCCCTCTTTTTAGATGAAATGACAGTTCTTGAACGAGTATTTCTTCAGGTGGCTCTTCCTCCCAAATGCTGTAATTTTGATTCTTTACATACCCATTGAACCAAAAATGTGTCTCATCCCTGAACATAATTCAGCTCGAAAACTTTGGATTTTCTTGGAACTTTTCAAGAGCCCATAGAGCGAAGCAATGTCGCTTGAGAAGGTCGAGTGGCTTCAGTTCTTGCACAAGCTATATTTTGTACGATTCCAATTTAAGATCGTCGATGTAAATGCGCCAAGTCGTTACATACGTCAGACCCAGTTGCTGCGAATGGTACCGAACCGGCTCTCCATGGTATTCGAGTACATTTACGGCTACTATATTTTCTTCACTGTGTGATGGACGTTGTCTATTCGGTCGAATATTATCCAATGACGAAATCTGGGTCTCAAAATGGGTGATGGTGTTGCGAATAGTACGCTCAGAAGTCCGATTACTTTTAACATTAGTTGAGCGAACACACATTTTTTACAGAATGTTAATTTTTGTAATAAACTTGGACAATTTGTAAACGTAGTTCAGGCGTAAATATTTCCACGATGAAATGCCAAACAACATGACAGCTTGACACGATTCACGCGTCGTGATCTGTCAAAAAAAGGCTATTGAAAAATGTTCTTTACACAAGGGCACATTAAAAGAATTCTTTCAGAATTTCATTAATATATTCCCATATTTTGAATGATATATTTTGTGTAAAGTCAGGCATAGGTATCACATATTCGGGACCTGGTGGATTGAATATTTATGGTCCCACCGTTGGTCAAGCAGAAGTCATACATAGACTCAAAACCCGCTACTGGCAGCCTTTTCGAGCTTTCACCGAGTAACAACCATTTAGTAGATCTCCTATTAGATTCAGGGATGTAAATATGTACTATATTTATCTATCATTCATTGCAGCAAATCGGCTCAGGTTCTTTGTCCTTTGAGAGTAGAACTCGCTTTTTGATGTTACTGCCTCTTGTGGCCTTCCTGAACTAATTGCGATTTTAAGTGCTCTAAGAGAAGGTGAGAGTTTTTGATTTGATGAAGTGATCTCACTAAAGATTTATCAACCCAAGAAGTAAGTTATAAACAAGTATGCAATATATGTACATTTATTAATATAATAATTTATTTTGTACTTAAATTCACATAATAAACTTGATACTTAAGTAAAAATACATACATATATAACGGGTGATTTTTTTGAAGTTAGGATTTTCATGCAGTAGTATTTGACAGATTACGTGGGATTTCAGACATGGTGTCAAAGAGAAAGATGCTCAGTATGCTTTGACATTTCATCATGAATAGACTT
Organism: Bactrocera correcta; assembly: GCA_027475135.1. Classification (NCBI taxonomy): domain Eukaryota; kingdom Metazoa; phylum Arthropoda; class Insecta; order Diptera; family Tephritidae; genus Bactrocera; species Bactrocera correcta. Next base: position 83,948,938 of record CM050326.1, read on the forward strand.
ACTAACGAGCAACGCTTGCAAATCATTGAATTTTATTACCAAAATCAGTGTTCGGTTCGAAATGTGTTTATCGACAAATTTTGTTCAGCGATGAGGCTCATTTCTGGTTGAATGGCTACGTAAATAAGCAAAATTGCCGCATTTGGGGTGAAGAGCAACCAGAAGCCGTTCAAGAACTGCCCATGCATCCCGAAAAATGCACTGTTTGGTGTGGTTTGTACGCTGGTGGAATCATTGGACCGTATTTTTTCAAAGATGCTGTTGGACGCAACGTTACGGTGAATGGCGATCGCTATCGTTCGATGCTAACAAACTTTTTGTTGCCAAAAATGGAAGAACTGAACTTGGTTGACATGTGGTTTCAACAAGATGGCGCTACATGCCACACAGCTCGCGATTCTATTGCCATTTTGAGGGAAAACTTCGGACAACAATTCATCTCAAGAAATGGACCCGTAAGTTGGCCACCAAGATCATGCGATTTAACGCCTTTAGACTATTTTTTGTGGGGCTACGTCAAGTCTAAAGTCTACAGAAATAAGCCAGCAACTATTCCAGCTTTGGAAGACAACATTTCCGAAGAAATTCGGGCTATTCCGGCCGAAATGCTCGAAAAAGTTGCACAAAATTGGACTTTCCGAATGGACCACCTAAGACGCAGCCGCGGTCAACATTTAAATGAAATTATCTTCAAAAAGTAAATGTCATGAACCAATCTAACGTTTCAAATAAAGAACCGATGAGATTTTGCAAATTTTATGCGTTTTTTTTTTAAAAAAAGTTATCAAGCTCTTAAAAAATCACCCTTTATAACTTGACTGTTTAATCAATTTGGGTGATGGATGCTTCATCTGCGCTCGAGCAGCGACTGTTGTCGCCATCGGTACGATATTTAATGGAGTCGATAATTTCAACATCGATATCACGTTCACAATTATTACCAACTAAACTCGGACAGTTATCCACAGATGCATGTTCATCGGAGTCTTCACAATCAGGTTCGGATTTATTGTCATTGTCAAAGCTATTGCCATTGCCACCACCAACAGCTGCAGCTACGTTCGATGCGATCAGGTCTCGTGCTGCAAACTGGCTATAAAGTCGGGGTAACTGTTGTAACATATAACTAGCACTGCTCTTGGTTAAGGGTTGGTTTTCTTTGGCTTCACCCAGATCATAGTATTTGGTATAGTTTTCGAACTTACTAGCCATAGCGGTTGAGGTTAAATTGATCGCGTCAAGTGCATGTACAACGGCAGGTTTATTGTCGTTGCAACGTGGCACAGGTACAGTGAAGGCCGAGCCCTGGCGGTGTTTGTTCAACAAATTAATATTAGAGCAGTTACTACCGGTAGCCTCTGAATCGGTTGCCGCATTGTTGTCGTCGACGTTCGTGAGTGGTGATATATTCTCTTTTTTGCGGTCGTAAATATGACCTGAGACGCGTAGATCAATGAAGAAGTGCAGTGGATCGATGCCGTAAGGTGGGTAGAGTGGTGGGTACCAAACTGGTGGCGGTGGTGGCAAAACCAAATCCTGAGGTGGCAAAGAAGCTGCAGGTGGAGTGTCTTGCAGTACAGCTTCGGCTGCGCCACCTCTTTCATTCCCACTCTTATTGGGAGCAGTTGCAGCTACAACTTCGGGAGTTGGAATACCGATAGTATCGCACTTGACAATCTTGACATCTGTCGCATCTTTGGATTCATTTTCTAATTTGCGATACTTATTGGCTAAGTGAAAATATGGTTTATTTGTAAGCTCAAGTGGTTTCTCCAACCCCACTGCGGAGACGGTAGTATTGTTGTTCAACTGTTGTTGTTGTTGCGTAAGGAGTTGCTGTTTCTCTTCCGCTTCTTTGCGTTCTCGCAAATGTTCATAGTAAGGACGATGATGCGCCCAAGTTCGTTTTCGCGGCCTTCGCGCCAACACCATCGACTGCTGCAGCTGTAGATTACGCGCATTCTCGTTGTTGCGCGCCTGCACCAAAGAGCGCAACATGTCACTAAAAAAAAAGTTGTTAGCACCCACTGGCGTTGAGTACAAGTAGGGAGGCGTGGCTGCCATCAGTCGACTAACAAAGTCTTGATTGCACATCTCATGAATATTCGACTTGCGTGGAGTCGCAGTGGATGTGGCATTTGTGGGCGAGCAGGACGCAGAGGACGAGTTGGGTATTGCCGTATCCTTTGAGCATTTTTGTTGCTGTTGCTGTTGCTGCTGCTGCTGCTGCAAAAGCTGTTGACGTTGGTGCTGTTGTTGTTGTTGCTGCTGCTGCTGCTGCTGCTTCTGCTGTTGCTGATGTTCTTCCGACATGACCGCTAGTCGAACAGCTGCAATTTTAACAAGTTGAAGAGGGGGAGAGAAAAGAAAGTAGAATGTAATGTCTGCCTTCAGGAAAGAGCTGCAATTCTTAAGTACAGGAAATTCAAACACAGTAAGAAACAATAAGACAATGACATTTAAATGTTCTTCTCGTGTACTTTTCAGATTTGGTAGACAATAAATGGAAACCTGTCGACAATGCCCAACCACACATTTTGCGTTTAGTCCCTAAACTGAAGAGCTTAACACTGAGTGCCGGAACAAAGCAGATTGTGCATTAAGTTGTTTTTGATTTCAATAAAATGCGCCAAGAGATTTATGTACTTAGGATTGCACAAAGAAATAGGGGTATGGGATATGCGTGTTACTTGTCAAGTAGTTTTTTTGATGCAAAGATTTTATCAGCATTTTGCCGACGGTGCTTTGGAGCACGAAATAAATACTAGCTAATATTAATTACATATATTCTAGTGAAATATTCTAATTGCTGAAATGTTTTTAGTTTGCTTTATTAAATACAAAGTTTGTGCTGTAAAATTAAAAGTATATATGTATTTTTTACCAACTTTCTTTCTATAGAACCTCCAACGAAAAGGACGACCGAAAAAACTTTCCTTTCATTCATAGAACCTTAAAAACTAAGTTTTCGGTAACTGCCCAAAAGATACGAGCCTATTTTCAAAAAATACCTTACAGAGTATTTGTGAGCTCTGATGGAAGTATAAGCTTATATTCCTCCATCATCATCATCTCATCTTGAAAATTTGGGTATTGGATCTGGTGTACAGTCTTGGTACCAATCAAACTATTTTTTGACGAAGTTTTGGTGTTATTATCAAAACTTAAAAAAAAATTCAATTTTTGCGTCACTTAAAATAACTAATAAATAACAGGAACTAAATATAGTCATGTGGATATATTCGGCCGTCATTAGACCAATTCTGACATATGGTGTCCTGGTATTAAATAGATAAAATAGTATGGGGGGTTACCGAGGCTATTAAGCCATATCCGACTGACGCGATTAATATCCTCCTGTATCAATTGCCCATATGCGTATATATTCGGAAAGTAGCTGCATACTCTGATATACGAATACGGGAATTATGCTCCCACGATTATATTTTAATAGCCACTTTTGGGTGAACTTGCCCTCTAGATGTGGATGAGGAAGAGGTTAAGTAGGGGAAAAGAATACTACCTTTATCTATACTGAAGCTGCCGAGCTGCCAAATATTAATTCCAGCGTAGTCAACAATTTCAAGAAGGATTTAAGCTCACTGGTCAAATCCACTTCTCCATAATTTGGGTACCGGTCACAGAAACATTTTAGTAAACGAAAAGCTCACTAGTTCGGCAAATTCGAGGCGGCACCAAATGATTTGAACGCAACGCCTGAACGAGAAAGCAAGATTATATAAACATAGTATTGGCAAGATATATAAGTATGTATGTACACCATTACTTAGAATCACTAACGGCTCCCGTCTTTATTAGTCTTTTTATACCCTGAACAGGGTATATTAAGTTTGTCACGATGTTTGTAACACCCAGAAGGAAGCGTCGGAGACCCTATAAAGTATATATACATATAAATGATCAGTATGTTGAGCTGAGTCGATTTAGCCATGTCCGTCTGTCTGTCCGTCTGTCCGTTTGTCTGTATATATACGAACTAGTCCCTCAGTTTTTAAGATATCCTTTTGAAATTTTGCAAACGTCATTTTCCCTTCAAGAAGCTGCTCATTTGTCGGAACGGACGATATCGGACCACTACAACATATAGCTGCCATATAAACTGAACGATCGGAATCAAGTTCTCATATGGAAAACTTTCGAATTTGACAATGTATCTTCACCAAATTTGGTATAGATTATTTACTAGGGAAAAAATGTAATATCCGAGAAAATTGTTCAGATCGGTTAACTATAGCATATAGCTACCATACAAACTGAGCGATCGGAATCAAGTTCTTGTATGGAAAACTTTCACATTAGACAAGATATATTCACGAAATTAGGTATATATTATTTTCTAAGGCAACAATGTAATCTCTAAAAAACTTGTTCAGAACGGATTACTAAGCATATAGCTTCCATACAAACTGGGCACATAGTTACTAACAGAAATGCACCTGTGAAGGGTATTTAGCTTCGGTGCAACCGAAGTTAACGTTTTTTCTTGTTTTTAATTAATGTAGACGAAATATAATATATGTACGCACATACGACATACATTCATTTCTCCCTCTCATTTCCCGCTTATATGGAAGACAAGAAAATTTGTTTTCCTAAGTTCGTATAACTGTTCTTAATTATGATGCCAAAAAATAGTGTGATCTGTCAACCAGTGTGTTTACAGCAGCTGTTTATGTCAGCCGACCTCAGTAGTGTTTGTCGAATTTTAAAATTTATCAACTTATTTGTGTTAAATTTTGGCCAAGTACTCAACAAATATCATTGAGCAAGCACAGGTTCATCTGATTTAGCTCCATGTGACTTTTACCTTTCTCCACACTGAAATATTCACTTCGGGGAACACGCTTCGACTCAGTTGAATGCATCAAAACAAATTCGACGCGAGAGCTGAAGGTCATCCCGGAAAGTGCCTATAAAAAATGTTTTGACGATTGGAAGAAGCGTTGGCACATGTGCATCGCTTCCAATGGATGTTACGAACCTCCAAAAGATCGGACTTAACAAATTATTAAATACACAACATAATTCGTGTGTAGGCATCCTTTTATAATTCGGGATTAGAGAATAAAGAAAAATTTAAACATCGAAAACCGCTTTATTGTTTTTCAAAATATTCTCCATTAAGATTTATATACTTTCGCGTGAGTTTGAAACAATTTTGGAAACACTTTTTTGCCACTCTGATTGCGTCAACCTCCCCTTTGGGGGTCGAAAAACGTTGACATATACATAGTTCATCTTTACTGAACTGAAAAAAAAAAGGAAGACACTAGGCCCCAGTCAGGACTATTCGGTGGATGACTCATCAAATTGATGTTTTGAGTACTCAAAAATGCAGTTGTTTCAATCGAGTTTGCACGTGGTGAAGAGTTAACCGTCTTCGCGGGTTAGTTTTTGTGATTTCTTGAAACACACTTGTTCCAAAAAATCAAGCAACTATTTGCTAGGAAGTGCTTCGTGCGCAAAGGACTTCTGTGGGATTCCGCTCATTTAGAAACACCCATGCAGTCGACTAATTTGATACGTATTTTTCAACGTTTCATTATCTGTCACTCTTTCATAGATGAGTTTCGAAGCATAGCTTTCGTATTTTTTTAACATTTCTCCCAACCAATTGGCACCAGCCTTTTGTTGAGTGATCGACAAAGTGTGTGGGATCCAACGTGAAATATTTTTATAGCTGCCTAGCAGCCGTATTCTCATTCCCTCACAAAAGTCACCACCCACACTATTGTGAGGTTTTCAGTACGCTGAGGCGGTTTCAAAAGCACAAATTCTCACAATTTAATTACAAATTTGTGATGTCTGAAAGCAAACCTCACAATGCAAAATCGGTTGTGTTTGTGATTTTTGTGAGGGCATGAGAATAGGGCTGTAAGTTTATCGATGCACCGTTGCTGAGTTGTAAAAAAATCGGGCGAAAATATTCGTGTATTAATTCCATTCCGAGATGAATATTTTAACTGTATGCGACCATACCGCTCGTATGCAAATACGTTTTACATACTCAGAAAGTAGGTATATCTTCAAAAATGTCCTTCCTTACGATAAAGTTGTGAGATGCTAGATTGCAACACTATGATTGCCAAATCCCGAAATATAAAAGGCAACCTACGTATATATGTATACTCATAAAAGTAATAATTATATATATACACTGACTATGGTATTGTCATTTTCATCCTATCAGTTTCTAACTTGTTTATGGTAAATTTACTTCGTTAAACAACGCAATTACAGTTTTGCAAAAAAAAAAATGTTCAAAGTTAGTTATCATTTCTAATTCAAATACCTGCGAAAACACAACTGCTCCACCTCATAATCATAACAAGATTTACTATAATTTTGAAAAACAAGGAACATTTTTAAAACTTTGACTGCTTTCAGTGTCCATTCGCAGTAGAGGGGCTGCACCCCAGCCCAGTGCGAAATCAATGTAAAGGGTTGCTAATAAACACATGGCTATAGTGAAGCTTGGTGGTTAAAAATACAAGTGCACTCGTTAAATCAAAACACTTTCCCGGCCGTCACCTGCAGTGTTGTATACATACATATATACGAGTGTATAGGTTATATGTATAAGAGTATGTAATTTTGGGAGGTACGCCGCCTTGTGCTACATCAAAATGTTTTAATTCATTTAAATGCCGCTACGGCGGGACTTGTGAGAGTGATGATTCGGCTGCTGATTGCTGATTGCCTGCCTTGACAACAACGTATTTCAGCAGGAGTATGAATGTGCGAATGTATGTTTTTTGGAGTCCTGTGCCATCCGGGTGTCGAAGCCAATCTGGCGCACTTGAGTGCTCTTCGCTCTTTTATTTTCGCATTTAAAAGTTTTTTATTGTTTTTTCATTTCGCTTTTAAAAATAAACTTTTGACGAACCGATGTCGTCTAACGAAATGTAACAGCAGCTGTAAAGCACTTCTCTTGTTCCACGCACACCTCACACCCCTAGGTAGTGTGAACAGTAAATGTTTTAATTTGACAGCATCAACTGGCGGACGGTGGCACCGGTGTTGGGTATGAAAGCTGCGCTAAGTTTAAATTAGATTATGCTAATTATGGTGGTAATCCAATGCGGTTGTTTGCGTTTGTACGGGCGGGTGAGCTGCGGCGGTGTGTAATGTACCCACCGCCGTTTGGCGCTATAATATCCCAATTCTCAAGCGGAATCAATTTACATTTTGTGTTTCAATGATGGATGTGTGACGGAGTTAGGCTCCCACTCGTCACTTTGCGCTACTAAAAGCCTTGCGAAGCCTCAATTTCAATTTGTTTTTACAGCGAAATGAAAAATCAACTTGTCCAACTTTTTTCATATAATAAATTTGGTAAAAGTTTATTCTTGCGCGCTTTATATTTCTTGCTGATTACCATTTGTAAAAGGCGCGACAAATAACTGGGAAGTTGTTGGCAGCTTCTCTGAAAAATGCGCAAACTGCAATAGTTTGTCTGAGTAAACCAATAAAACAAAGCTAAAGTTTTTGCGTTGCGGGCAATTAAAACCAGCAGCTTCGGTTTTCGTATGTATGAATAGAATTTAAAGTGTTCAAATACAAAGATAAACCAGTAATTTAAAGAAGCTCACTTTAATAGAAACGTACTTTGTTAAATTAAAAACTAAAGTTAAACGGAAATTTTGCAAAAAAATAATTTTTCGATAATTAAATCAACTAAAATGAAAAAGTAGCTCTCATTGATTATTTACGAAGCCAGGAAGAAATGTTCAATCGACTTAGAACTTGAAGATGGCTCGAATAGGGCCTGAAATGTCCCTATAATATCTTTAAACAAGTCGTAAGTATTCAAAATATTACGATCATACTTCTAACCTTTTGTTTGAGAAATGATGGAGAGATTCGCCTTCTTGATCCGAATTGTAAGCTTTGGCATTAGATAGGGTGTGCCAGCATTGATATCGGTTTGTAAATATTGAGTAACATTGACCATTACTAACCATCAATTCTGTGTAATTATAATCATCAAACCCACTTACATAACACAAATTCTACTGTTTAGACAGGCGTTTTCTAAAATTCATACAAAAATTTCAAGATCAAGGCAACAGAGTGGTAGCATTTATATGTTCTATTGAAAACTGAGTTTTAAGTTTATTATTAAGTTTGTTATGGTTTTATTTAAAGAGCTTCTAACATCGAAAACTAATCGCGACCAAAAGTGATTGATTTTCTATACTTTAAAACTTTGTGGTTACATCCGAAATTGAGAAAAATTCCATTTTATTTACAAAACGGAATTGAAATATATAAAAAAAGTTTCTCTAAAAAATTAAATATTAAAAAGACCCCGCTTTTCATTTACGCCAACGACAATCAAAATAAATTAAATATGGACTCATCTGTACCAATCCCAAAATTCGTTGACATGCAAACGTTTCGAAATATTTCTCTTCGTAAGTGTGGCTTGTTTCGTGATGTTAACGCTCTAAAATTAGCTGAAAGCAAAAGGTTTCAAATACGTCTTGAGACATTTGTTTATTCACCATTTTTTCTTCCAAAACCACAGGAAAAAAATGTTTAAAAAGTAATAAATTTTGACCCTACGCAAATAATGGCATAGGTATATATCTAGTACCTATTATATAATTTCATTTAAAGTGTTAAAAACTTAAGTGACCAATTTTTTTTCTTGGCCGTAATATATTTAAATTTTTTGCAATGGTTATCAACACAATTGGTTTATAATCAAATAATATACATACGAGGTTAGACAATTAAGTAATGAGACTGATTTATTGCCGCGTTTGTGTTAAACCTGTGACCTTGAAATTCCCTACTCTTTTTACGGCATCTCTCCCCCTCCCTTGATGTATGTACCACCGCTCTAGCTTTCGCCTGCTGCGTCAAGTTGAGTAGAAGTGTGTTTGTAGTGCTCGTCACGAAAATGGAAAAACGAAATTAAGAGCAACGCGTCGCGATACAATTTTGCACCAGATTGGGCGAAACAGTTTCGGAAACGTACGCTAAAATTGTAAGAGTGTATGGTGATAGTACTCTTAGACCCGGAAACCAAACGCCAAAGCTGACTATGGTTGTCTCCGCGCGCCCCCCGCCCGAAAAAAGCTTGCATGAGCAAGTCGAAGGTGAAAGCGATGATTATTGCCTGTTTTGATAGCCGTGGAATCGTCCACAAAGAATTCGTTCCACCGGGGAAAACTGTGAATCAAGTCTACTATTGCCAAGTACTCGAAAGATTGCGAAAACGAGTCAACAGGGTGCGCCCAGACATCGCTCGTAACTGGATCCTTCATCACGACAACGCGCCGTGCCACACCGCCCTCAGCGTGTCCCAGTATTTGGCCTCTAAAGGGATCGCCGTGTTGCAACAGCCGCCTTATTCGCCCGACATATCACCCTGTGACTTTTTTGTTTCCTAAAACAAAATCGGTGGTCAAAGGAACCCATTTTGAGTCGATTACGAACATCCAGGCGGCCGTGACGAGGGTACTCGCGGACATCCCAGTCGAAGCGTTCCAGAAGTGTTACGAAGCATGGAAAATGCTCTGGAATCGCTGTATAGCTGCTACTTTGAAGGGGATGGCAGAGTTGTAGAATAATTTTCAAATATACGCTTTTTATGGAATCAGTTTCATTACTTAATTGTCATACCTCGTATGTATAAGATCCACATATTATTAATTAGAATAAAAACTGAAACAGTGTAAGGGAAAAGTCACTTCAAAGTAAGTGCTCGTTTTTTTTTGGTTTACTAAAGGTAGATGCAGATGTATTATAAGTATAGTAGTCTTTTAAATTATTCGTGTGTCCATGCAAGCGGTAGCTTGTGAAAAAATGTTACACATGATGGAACTTATTAAATGCACTTCGGTAATCTCCAGTTTGAAAATAGGAAAAACCACACCACCTTTACTTCCCATAAAACAACATATTGGATTCAATCAGCTTTTTTAAATCTAATATACTATAAGCTGACATTACTTCCTTGATTGCCATTCTATACCGTAGTTCATTCATTTAATTATACGTTCCCATATATCCAATATAAACATTTTTATACTATCGTAACATGTTGCTACAGAGCACAGTGTTTTCCTCACCCACCAAACATCTTAAAACGAAAACGTATAAACTACCATGACTAAAAACTAAATTAAGATATAAAACTCTAATTTGGCACAGTATCTCGCAGTACCAATGGGCACTTGTGAGCAAAAAATTTTGTTTATTTTACATACAGTAGGGGCCCGCTAATCTGGATCAATTAAAACCGGCCCCTCTCCGGAATATAAGGGAATCCGGATTACCAAAGACATATTAGAACTATGTATTAAGAAAAAATGTTTATAAATTTCTGTTTGTTTATTATAACAAATAATATATAAATATAAACACATGTTCAAAAAAAAAAAAATCTTAAAACAATCCATTGAAATAAACTTACAAATTTCTGTATGTATTAAGCGGTGTAATATAAATTCTAAATTTAATTGAAAAAATCGGTTAATTTTGTTTTGCGAACGCTTTTTTGTTTAGCCTCCATTGCTCGCTGCCGTAGCGTTCTAAGAATACACAAACTGTCCGATTCAACGTTATTTTTCCCCGAACATTATATACAGGTGCTGAAGCTTTTAATAGCATCTTCATGTTTAGCTTTTGGTTCATTGTTTTCGACTTCTTAAACGGAGGAATCGTCGTCACTATGGAGGGGTAAATCGTCGTTATCCCCAATAAGCCATTCACTAATTTTAGATTATGGCAGTTGATGCTTGTTATTATCCATTCTCTGCAACAAAGCTCCGATTTCTGTTAGCTCTTGTTCATCTTCACGCTGTGACGTCCATTTTTCTTTGAGAACAGACAGAAAAACGCTATCATCTGGATCCTCGTCAGCATCGGAATTGTTTTCGGTATTAACTATGTATATCGTTATTCCCTGAATAGGGAAGAATTTTTTGCAAACATTTTGCTACTGTATCAGAAGACAGCTTATCCCAAGAATTCGCAAGCAAAAAAATAGCATCCTTTATTGTGAGATTTTTAATGACTTTGGAAACATAATTTTCTTCCAAAGACAGGATATGTACCAAGAGGCTTTTGCGATAATACAATTTGGTTAAACATATTGCGCTTTGGTCCATTGGTTGGATAAGAGCTGTGCAGTTGGATGGAAGAAATATGGTTATAATTTTACCATCATCGAAGCATCATCAACTAGTAAAATAGCTTTTCCATCTAGGTTGTTTTCGCTTGAAAATCATTTACTTGTTTAACAAACGACTCGTGAAACCATTTTACGAAAATAGTTGAAGTCATCTGGGCATTTTTTGTCGAGTAATATTGAACTGGAACTTAAAAGCTCTGAGATTTTTCGCTTTTCCAATGACCACTATTTTAAGTTTATGTGTGCCATCACCGTTTGCACAAGCAAGAAATGTTACTCTTTCTTTAGAGGTTTTTCTCCCTGGAGCACTTCTTTCTACAGCAGACACCCATGTTTGATCAGGAAAAATTTCCAAAATAATGCGGATTCATCCTATATTTGAGGCGTCAAAATTTTCACCTCATTAATTTTTTCAGAAAACTTCTGTAGAAAGGGTTGCACTTCAGATGAGTAATTAGACAGTTTCTCTCCGACCACTTTTAATAGAAGAAGACCACGTCTATTTTTAAACCTATAAAGCCATCCTTTGCTGGCAGAAAATGTTTTGTTTTCATAACATTGGGCGTAAATTTGAGCAAACTTTTCTTTTAAAATATTTGTTGTGACAGTTATATGTATTTCTCGTTGACATTGGAACCATTTATATAATTTATCCTCCATTTCTGGGTAGTCTGGTTCCCGCAACACCTTCCTATTCTTTGAAACAGCGGCGCAATTTGCAAAGCAGCTAAGCAAAAATCAGCGCTGTAATGTAACCGGTGAGGGTATAAAAAACGAGAACTTACTTCTTTAGTTTTTCTTAATTTTTTTTTATGTCCGAAATTGTGGATGTTCCGACACCACATTTTTCAGCTAGCAGCTTTTCACTTACATGATTGCTCAGCTGCAATAAAATATGTTCTTTTTCTACAAGAGTTTGTGTGACCTTTTTGATGTAATTTTGATGCAAAACTGACCGAAAGCCTTTCTTCTGTCGCATTTCATACTTATTCGGGTATTCCCCGATCTCCAAGTATGAAAGTGGCGAAATAAAGTGTGTGAGCGAATGTCAAATAAAGCATAAAAGCGAATGTAGTGAATAATAAACATGTGATCCGGATTAGACAATACGGATAGAGAATGTCGGTCCGGATTACAAGGGACATAATGGAAATTTAGAATTTTTTAACCCTGGAGAATATCGGTCCGGATTAAAAGGGACATAATAGAAATTTTGAATTTTTTAACCCTGTCAGGATTACTGTGGAATGGGCGAAATCGGACTACAGCCACTCCTAGTTCCCATGTAACACAATATTAAATTTTATTATCTCTCAAAAACTTTCACTTTTCAGTATACAAATCAAGAATCAATTAATATATCAGGATAAAACTTTGCACGAGGTGTGCCGCCGTATGACTAAAAATTGCCTAAGTCGAACCAAAACTGTTCAAACACTTAGGTACTGAAGACCCAGAGCTTAAAGTTGACTTTTTAACGAAAATATCGGTCAATGTGTGAGATATATAAATGAAATTCAAAGATAATCTTTTCCTGATAGTAGTAAATATGTGTGTTACAAATGGATTTGAATATCCTTACGAGTTGAAAAAGTATGAAAAGTTCGCTTATAATCGAATTTAGGCCTTCCTTACTTGTTATTCGGTTTAACATCATAATATACTTTGGTCCTTTCTCAACTCCCAATATTTACTTTAGACACTTTACAATCGGTTCATAATTTCATATAATAACGAAAGTTTATTTTAATTCTTAAATATCATATCCATCTTTACTTACATTGTACTAATTATTCGTGTTCCTTTTGTTTTTGTTTTTTCATTTGTAAAAAACTTAATTAATAGACTATATTAGAAACAAATATTTCAGAAAAAAATTTAGAACCATGAAACTGTGCAAAAAATTGTTTTAAATAATTTATAATATTTATAAGAATCATAAGTTTTATTATGATTGTAACCTAAAGAAACTCCAACGTTTCTAGATTCTTGAAAATTTTAAGAAGTCGAACTTTTTTCATTGCCAGATTGCAATTAGTCAGGAGCTGATTAGTTAGTTTATTTATTAATAAAAGTGTTTGCTTATCATCCACCCCGGAGGAGGAACGTCTAGCCACAATTTGAAGATTTGCGCGCACGCACCGATGGAAGAGAAGGATTATGTGACCAAGTCAAGTCAAAAGCCACCAACCAGATAGATCATGTTGTGAAAGACGGAAGACGCGTCTCCAATGTTTTAGACGTGCGTACGCTCCGACCACTATTTTGTTGCAGCCAAGATACGCATCAAACGCAAGGAAGATTCGACGTCCAGAGGCTGCAATCACAATAGACAGACAGCGGTATAAAGAAACTGTGCGACAACATTTCAAGCTACAGGTTTAACCGAAACTATTGGCTTTCGGAAAATGCAAAAGAACAGCTGGTACGATGATTAGCCTATCTCGCAACGTTGCATTTGACCACAACACGTGCGGGATGGTATAGATACCGAGAGTTGAAGAGGGAAGCGAGACGCATTTGCAGCCAAAAAAGAGAGAGACCGAAATGCGTGAGTACGAAGAGCTTAAAAAGCTGGACGACAAGAGTAATGCTCGAAAATTCTACGAAAAGATAAGGCGACTAACAGAAGGTTTCAAGGCGAAAGCATACCCTTGTAAAACCCTTAGAGGGGATCTAGTGTCTGATGCTAAGGGCATACTAAAATTATGGAGGGAGCATTCTCCAGCCTGCTGAATGGCAGTGAAAATATTACGCCAGAAGAAGGCGAACCCGATTCCCCAATCGATGACGATGGAGCAGACATTCCATTGCCCGACCATGAAGAAGCTCGAAAAGCGATAATCCATCTGAAGAACAACAAAGCGTCGGGGGGCGAAAGATTGCCGGCCGAGCTATTCAAAAACGGTGAGGTAGAACTGAAAATGTGCATGTATCAGCTTCTTTGTAGAATATGGTTGGACGAAAGCATGCCCAACGATTGGAATTTAAGTGTCCTCTGCCTAATACACAAAAAGGGAGACCACACCACCCCTTCATCGATTTAAAGCTGCTTTCGATCGCACTAAAAGGAGCTGCCTTTATGCCGCGATGTCTGAATTTGGATTCCCCGCAAAACTAATACGGCTGTGTAAACTGAGGTTGAGCAATACAAAAAGCTCCTTCAGGATCGCAAGACAAGTAGACTCCCTTTCATGCGACTTCTTCAATCTGCTCTTGGAGAAAATAGTTCGACCTGCAGAACTAAATAGTGAAGGTACTATCTAAGAGTGTACAACTTCCGGTGTAGGCCGATGACATCGATATCAACAACCGAGCCGTTAGTTCTGCTTTCTCCAGCATGGATAAGGAAGCGAAACAAATAGGTCTGGTAGTGAACGAGGGCAGAACAAAATATTTCCTGTAATCAAACAAACAGCCGGCGCTCTCGCGATTAGATTCCAACGTCACTTTTTTCAGTTATAGGTTCTACTTCGGACTCTCTAGGCAATTGAGAATTAAAGTCCTCTCTCGATGAACAAAAACCAAACTCAATAAGTCACTCATTATTCCCGTTCTGCTATATGGTTCAGAGGCATGGACGATGACAACATCAGATGAGTCGCCGTCACGAGTTTTCGAGAGAAAGGTTCTGCGGAAGATTTATGGATGAAAACACTCCAACTCTGAAAGTTTTCGACGCAGTACCAGCAGGGAGAATCAGAGGAAGAGAAGAGCTCCATTGCATTGGAAAGACAAGATGGAGAAGGACATGGTTTCGCGACTGCGCGCTGTTGTTAATTCGGCTATAATCGCGTAAGCGGTGTCTATGGAAGTAAAGAAGAAGAAGAAAAAGTTTGCAGTTTACTCTTCCGATTTACTATCTTATTATATCTCTGAAACAAAGCGTTTTTATAACATGAGCGTTCAGATTCTTTTTGTCAGAAATTTAGTTTCCTTCTCTTTTCCATTAGAATTTTTTTAACAAAACCAGCTGTTCACTAATTTTTTCAAAAATGTGGGAAAAACGTCAAAATTTAGAGCTTAGATTATCAGTGAATTTTTCTTTAACGTAAAAGCAAAAAAACATGTGTCCGCGAAAACATAAAAAAATTAAATATGTCACCCTAGTACATATCGATGTAAAATTTTGAGCTTCTTTGCAGTTTTTAATCGAATCGCAACTCATTTTAGCGATATCAAAACGAAGAAAAGAACTGCTAGAAACCAAGAAGAAAACTCACCCGAAAATCGACTTGTTGCTGGCCCTAGCGTATCTCTGGTTCGAAACTTTCGTTGGTCATGTGCTTCTCGCTTTTCGTGGTTACAAACTTGTGAACTGTTTCTGTTGAAGTTTATTCTGCTCATATTATAAAATTTAGTGATATAAAATAAAATTTTATATTCATGTATCTGCGTAGGTATCAGTGAGTACATCCATACAGTACGCTTTCAATATTTCATTTATTCGAGAATGGTTGAAAAATCCACATTCGCTTGATTGATTTCACCCCGCATTAATCAATTTATGTATATTTAAAAACGATTTCAACAAAGCTTATGTGTGTGTATTTAACCCGTAAACAAGCGCATCGCAACCATTGTGGTATAAGATAATTACGAGCAACATTACCATCGACGAACCTTTCGGCCCTTAACTGCTGTAATAATCATGTGTGCGATGAGCGGCTGAAAACGGACGGACATAACTGCCAGTTAACATCCCTTAAAACATACCTACATTAGTATTTTGCGATTTGTAAGGCCATCTATAGTCAGAGGTGATAGATCCTTGTTTGTGACACATTTGTTCACATATACATATGTAAGTATCATGGGCCCTTCATTTGCGAACACAAACACACACATACATACTTACATACGAGTATATTATATTTAAGTCATTGTGTCTCTAGTAGACCTGAGGCGCGGACCGTCGCATTTGACTGTGAATTAAATTTATGTGCCACTTGTGGCTTTCGGCGCTTCACACTTTACCCTTACCAATATTGTAATTACTATGACCGTTAACAGAGGATGTTAGCGATAGCTGGTAAATTGTTTGATGTATGACATGGTGTGGCATGTGGCAAATAAAGTCATACGTGCGTACACATCTGTGTATGACTCGCAGCCGTGACAATAATTTAAGCACAGTTGTGTGGGTCCAACAAGTTCACATATCACCTTAAACGAATGCTATTTAGGTATGAACCCAATCCGTTTCGGATAGCATTTATCAGCAATGTGCTGGGAGTCAAGTAAACTGTCCTTAGTAGCGCTCCTCTCTTTTGTACTGTGCCTAATAATGTGTGCTGTGATGGAGTTGAGTGCGATGTAATTGATTTACTCAATAAGTGTTAACTTATAACGTAAGAGTATTTGTTGCGTAGCATGTTAATACTTCCTAAGCCGATTTGAAGGGAAAAAAATTATTTATACAAATTTCATAGCTGTAATATCCTCTCCATATTTGCAAAAAATTATATAATTGGCTGAGATCAGTGTTGCGAATTTTCTATTTAAAATATTTTGTGGTTGGGTTGAGATCAACTAACTAACTCAAAATTTAATTTTTTATCCAAGATGTCCGGAGATTCCAAAATGAATTTTTAATTTATATACCAAGATGTCGATTTATTTTAATTCGGTTTGTGGGGTTTGAAATTTTTTGAAGCCGTATTAGAGAAATTTTTTTCGTTTTTAATCTCGTATTTGATTGGTTGAAACTTTAGGTATCCCAACTAATCAGTTATATAACATTTTACTCTGTAAAATTAATGTAAACGGAATCGAGTTATCATTTTGAGTAGTATTTCTGTGCATCTCATGACAATACCTGCATGTACGGGTTTTCGAGACATTTCGCGTAGTTCTTGTTCTTTAATCGCAAAGACACCGCTTACGCGGTTATAGCTGAGTTAACAACAGCGCGCCAGTCCTTTCTTCTTCTTTTAGCTGTTTGGCGCCAATTGGAGATTCCAAGCGAAGCCAGGTCCTTCTCTACCTAGTCTTTTCAACGTAGGGGAGGTCTTTCTCTGCTTTCCCCGGCTGGTATTGTGTCGAATACTTTCAGAGCTGGAGTGTTTTCATCCATACGGACGACATGGTCTAGACAGCGTAACCGCTTTCTTTTAATTTGCTAAACTATGTCAATGTCCTCGTATATCTCGTACAGCTCATCATTCCATGAAATCGAAATTCGCCTTGCCAAGCGCAAACCATAAATCTTTCGACAGAACTTCTTAAATACTCGTAACGTCGACTCATCAGATGTTGTCATCGTCCATGCCTCTGAACCATATACGCAGGACGGGAATAATGAGTGACTTATCGAGTTTGGTTTTATTCGCCGAGAGAGGACTTTACTTCTCAATTGCCTTTTTAGTCTGAAGTAGTATTTGTGGGTAAGGTTATTCTGCGTTGGATTTCGCGCTGCATTGTTGTTGTCAATAGTGGTTCCAAGACAGACGAAATTATCTACGACTTCGAAGTTATGGCTGCCAACAGTGACATGTTTGGTTGATGACAGGAGATATTTCGTCGTATACAGAAATGCCACGGGGTATTAAACTCACTATTGAGAAGCAACCCCAAATACTGGCATTCAAAGAAACTGAAAGGACCCTACGAAAAATTGCCACAAGGATGAAAATGAATAAGAATACGGTCGATCGAAAATTTTCTAAAGGCTCCCAGAACCAAGGTAAAAGACCTCGAAGAGGCTGATCAACTTTAATAAAAGGAAGGGAAATTCGAAAGATCAGACATTTGTCAGTTAATAAGAACAAAAAATTGCCACAAGGATGAAAAGGAATAAGAATGCGATCGATCGAAAATTTTCCAAATATTTCCAATCAATATGAAAAGAGAAGTGCTAAACTTACACTTTTGCAGATGTAAAAACTGACGTGATTTCTCTTTGCTGAGAAGTACCTTTTTGGGACAACGAGTAGCAAACTTCATATTTAGTGAAAAAAAAGTTTAATTTAGATGGACACGATGGTTTTCAGTAACTCTACCGTTACGTTTATCCTTAAAAAGAATCCCGATTCGTTAGAAAGAAGAATACCTTATGATATGGGCCGCATTTAGACATCACGGAAAGACTCCAGTTTGTTTTGTGTAACATAAAATGAACTCAGAAAAATACATAGAACTTCGGAAAAGGGTTAGTGGAGATCGGTGACCAATTTTAGGGTGAAACGTGGACTTCCCATCACCATAACGCACCAATCCAGTGTACCTATTCGAGGATTTTTGGAAAGCAAAAATATTTAGGTATTGGAATGGCCTAGAATCCATCGAAAATTTATGGGAAATAGCCAATAACGGTTTTATGAATATAATATGTTTATAAAATGTACGGTACTTGTTCTAATTTAAATAATTTCGCGTTTATGCCTTGTGTAGTTACCTTCGAAGGTTTCGTATTTTCTTCCGATTAGTGATTGATATTACTAAATAATAATTTTAAACAGTCCGTCCTAGCAGGTGATGACCATACATTCAATCACCTAAGCTACGACAGTTCTCTTATTTTATCTTTTAGAGTTATCTCATTTGTAATCACAGTAAGACAGTTTTCATTGTTTTCTACTCTTTTATATACATAAATATTTTTGCCACAGGAAGTTTTACTAAAAATTTAACAACAAAATTACCAATTTTAATTATCACGATCAATTAGACGATGTATTTTATATATTTGTGTTCTACGATATTCAAAGCTTGATATAATTTTATTTTAGCTTTTATTTCTGTTATATTACAAGGTTTAGTTAACGCACGACACGAACGTATAATATTCCACGCAATGCAATAACGCCATTAACTCAAATGTCACTAACTACCGCTAACGATGACAGTTAAAAATCAAATGAGTTGGACTTACGGCTGAAAATTTAAAAATTATGAAAAACGTGCAAAACGCGCGCCATACATGCCGCTGCCAATAGGCAAAGCGTCCGCTGCGAAAGAAAAGCCGAGTCGAGCAATCGGCAACGGACGCAGCTACCAAGCCGCAAAACCACCCTTAAAGCACAGCGGAAGGCGCAAACTAAAAGCACAAAAAGACTGCAACAGCATCCAGCTGTAACAATGACTAACAGTGGCTTCGTGTGTGGAGGAGTTGGTGGTTGCAATGACAATAACAGAATCACAGCAGCAAAAGCAATAACAAGAACAACTAGGTACTATGTATTGGTGCGGCAAGTATCATTGAAGAAATCAACGCATCAACACAATCGCTGCAACAGCACCATTGGTTGTATAGGAGACTTCACAGAATCTGAGTTAAATAATACACAAAAATAATGTACATACATCTATACATATGCATATACGTACGTATGTATATGTCTACATGCGACGTCAGCCTTGTTTATGGTTTGTCACTTATTGAATACATATTCATGTACTTACATACTTGTTGGCAATATTTTGCACTTGTTGTGCACGTTGTTTATGTGGCTTGTTGTTTTTCTTGTTGTTGAGCTGACTGTGGCTTTTGACGTCCACATCAACCAGACTTGTCAGTATGCGATGATTTTGTCACTCAGCGTAAAACGTGGCAACGCATCAGCGTCAACTTCAAAACCGGCTATGTAACAGTAAACAACAGCAACTATTCCTGAACAAGCGAGTGTGTGTGAGCAAGAATTTGTTGCAAGCAGGAAGCAGTCATCATTGCTATCAAAACGGAGTGATCTGATTTTCGCAGGAAGAACACATGTGTGAAAGCAGAAAAAATCAGACATCAGATCATACATATATGTACATATGTATATATCATAAATGTATGTGCGCATATATACGAATCGTTGTTGAGATCCTGACACTTATTTAATTCTATTTAACTGCAATTGGGAGAAATTAGCTTTAATATTTTCACACATCACGTACATACATATTTACACATATATAAAAATATGTTTGCATAAATTTTGTGTTTACGACGCGAGACGTCCTAATTACACAGTCTTTAAACTTTTAATTTACAAGAGCTAAAGTAAACACGTGTATATGTAATTGCAAAAATTGCCCAGCAGCAATGAATGCTAGATTCCTTTGTTGCTCAACACTGTAAGTGAGGAGAGAAATGTGCTGCTAAACTGGCAGCAATTGTTCACCTCGTATCCACTTCCGCAACGTCACAGGATTTAGCGGCTATTATTGGTTCGTATACAGTCGCTGATTAGTGTCGCAATTTCAACAATATTCATTTAAAAAGTTCACGGATATAGCTTATCTATTCAGATATAGCTATACATTCAGTTGCATCTTCTATAAACCGATAAATTATGCTTAAAATTCTTCTTCTTTACTTCTCAATTATCTGCTCAGCCCGAAGTAGTACTTTTGGCAAGACGTAGTTTACGTTATACTTGTTCCAAGATAAACGAAATTATCTACGACTTCGAAGTTATGACTGTCAACAGGGACGTGAGAGCCAGTCGCGAGTGCGATGGCTGTTTGTTAGATGACAGGAGATATTTCGTCTTGCCCCCGTAAACTCACCCATTTGCTCAACTTCAAAATCGGCTATGTAACAGTAAACAACAGCAACTATTCCTGAACAAGCGAGTGTGTGTGAGCAAGAATTTGTTGCAAGCAGGAAGCAGTCATCATTGCTATCAAAACGGTGTGATCTGATTTTCGCAGGAAGAACACATGTAAAGCAGAAAAAATCAGACATCAGATCATACATATACATATTTTAATATATTCATAAATGTATGTGCGCATAACGAATCGTTGTTGAGATCCTGACACTTATGTTAATTCTATTTAACTGCAATTGGGAGAAATTAGCTTTAATATTTTCACACATCTTCACTACATATCAATTTGCTTGATAGAAAATTTCGGCTTAACATTGTGATTACGCCACCATTAGATGTTTGTTCCTTCTTCATTTTCGAAGAAGAAATGGAGCCAATTGATTCCACCGCAGACCAATTCCTTTGTCACCATACAGTGATTCTGCTACGGTGCATTGGCTTACTCGACGATTAGTGCGGGATCTTCCAAAGACAATTTGCTTGTTACGTAACCATCAGGTGGGAAATGAGCCTCGTTCCAAAAGATGATTTTTGGTAAAATAGTACCATCTACTCGGTCAAAGCGATCTTCTTCCAATCTGCGAACTGTGAATAGTAAATATAGACCCATTTCGAATTAGTTTTCAATATCTGTCCTTCGAATGGTATTACGTTCCAATGTGGAAATATAGATAATTAAAATTTAAAACGTTAGATAGCCCACCCCATATGTTCTTATACAGCTCTAATGATTTTCTTCAGGAGTAGATTGAAGAAGTTCCACGATAGTGGTGGAGTTTTGGTATTGCTCAACGTTAGTTTACACAGGTGTATTAATTTTACGGGGATATCAAATTCAGACATAAAGGTAGGCACTTTTCGTGCTGTAAAAAGCAGCTTTGAAACCTACAAGGAGGTGGGGTGTGCCGATCATTTGTTCACTGGTCTTTTCCAAGATTTGTGAATATCAGACCTAAAGCCACACTAATAAGGTCCAATCAGTTTGTTGATGGTGGGCTTTAATCTTTCACAAAATACGCTCAATTGAACCTTATATGCGAGTTGAAGAGGCTTATCCCACGTTAGTTAGTGCAGACTGTTTTATATTAGATTTATACATTCGATAAAAATTTCTTCTCTTAATAACAACACACCATCCCAATAAATCCAATATGTTCTTGAATTAATAAATAGGTCCACAGCGACTTGTTAAAATCGAACCGAATATCAAAACAGGTACAGAGTGTTTTAGATTAATATGGGACACCATGCTTAAAACAGATATATGCGCTCCAAAATTCTTCAACTTCTTACAATTTCGTTAACCAATTAATTATTGTATTTTATATAGCAAGTACAGCTGTGAGCCGCCACACCGTTGACAGATGGGGTTTCAAAGATAGAGATTGGGGAGAATCTAATTGTTCGAAATTGATTTACGTTATTTTATTTATATTTCTTAACCGTCCAATGGTCGTTATATGGGAATTACAGTCCGCATTCTACGAGCCTCATCATGTTATGTATACTAACCACATCTTGAGAAGTTGAATACTACCTACTTTTCCAACGTTTCTCACCCTATGCTTTGACCTAGTTGAAAAAAGCCCGCTCCCCGAATGTCCTGTTAGATGAGATGAGTGACAATATTCCCATACAAATTTGGCTTCGCTGAGGTTTTTCATTAAAAGTAGCTTATTCTAATTTTCCTTAGCCTTTTCAAGACTTAATACAAGAAAATTATTGATGTATGATTTTTATATTAATTATTAATATTAATAAAAATACACTCTTGACCCACTGTTAAAACATAACTACTCCACCTACATACATTTGTTGGCAGCTAAATATTCTTTATTCTATTTTTTTCACTGATTTTATTCCTTTTCGTTACTACACTTCATATATTTTTTCGTTGAGCAGAACCAAGTTGGACTGAGCTACAATAGCGATATAAGCCTGTTTCCTTCTCGCTGGCTCTGATTGTGTGCACGAAGTCTAGCTGTTGCCATGATTGCGCTGCATTTGCCTGAGCGATGCAAATGTTTCACAATGGAAGGGGTGGTAAGCAACCGCCAACCACCAGGCTAAGCAAGCATCATTCATATGCTTTATTTCATATCATTTGTTGTTGCTGAGCATTATACTTGTTGTTGTCGGGGCTGTTTGAAATATAAACTGATTTTTTACATACGAGTACATCAGTTTTTAACTCCTTTTTCAATGTTTTTTTTTTACAGTATTTTTATGAGGAATCACCGTTCATTAGAGTACGCTTGAGGGAAGGATTGCAACTACAGATGAATAGCGGTTAGAGATTTTTTGTTGCATGTTTACACTTTGCGGATTTGCCTGGCTAGCAGGTTGGTTGGTATGGAAATGTGTTGCTTATAGCTCGTTTTGCTTCTAAGGGTGCCTGCAGAGTGGATGCTCAAAGTTGAGCCGTGCAATTTCGATCAGCACTGATCGATTTTATAATAGTTACTGCAGAGTGGAGGTTTAGCAGAGAATTCTGCACATACTTTGCTGTTATATTGTTTTGCTCTGTTCTATTTTTTTCGAATAAATTGGTTTTAACCGCAAAGAATTTAGTTCGAATATCATTTTATTTAAAACAAGAAATATAGTTAATTAATAATGGATGCTTTCTGTGTAAAAGCAAAAAAAAAAAAATAGAGCGTAAAAAATACGGGTATTTACTACTTTCCGATAGATTAGAAAATTGCCGTTATAAATCTGTTTTTAAATATACATATTATTTGATAATAGCAGTTATTAAATAAATTCTGATGAATTAAATAATTGCTTTCATAAGTTCTCCTTTGAAAATATTAATAGCGCGTATTCTAAATATTGTTCTTTCACATTCATGTTAATTCCTTGTAAGCAAACTATGAGACCAACATACAAAAAATTATGCATCACGCGAGTCGGCGCCGAAAAACGCTTCAAAATTGGTTTCTCGCATTGATCAGCTGCGGATTTGGTCAGTGTCCACACTGTAGGGCCTGTCCAATTTCCTACGAAAATGCAGTTTTGAAGCTGATTTCTCGCTTTCGTCAAATTTGCGCTCGACTCGGCTTTGAGCGCCCACTCTGCAGGTACCCTAATGATTGCGAGAGAGTGGTTTGAGTTTGCATTGTCAAACACTTTTTACTTCACTTTACTTTTACAATGTGTAACACATTGTTTGAATTCGCCATGAACGTTTCTGTGGTAATATCTATGCGTTTACGCCTCCTACTCTTTTTGTTTAGAAAATATTTTATTCTTTCAGTTGATTGAAACGTCCCGTCGGCAAAATATACAACATTAGAACTTCTGTTTTAGGTTTCAAACATGATATGTGTTTTATATTCTCTTCCCACGTTCTATGCATTTCTGAAAGAACATATTGCCTTCCAACTCGGGCTCATGTGAAAACAGTTATTACATGATATAGTAAAATCTTTTTATTTCCGCTTTTACAAGGGTCAGTCGGAATATACAATATATATGTATATGCAATATGATTATGCTATCAGCCACTATTTTTAGAGTACCTTGAAATCTCTAAATAAATATATATGTACATATTTGTCAATCGATGAAATAGAAGCTTCAATTTTTTAGTACGGATCCAACGAAAAACGTCCGATTCTACCAAAAAGTATAACAACGCGAACAAGAATACAATCTTTCACTGAAACCAGTCAATTTAAGAATTACACTTGACTAATATATATATTGTTTCGAAGTATGGCGGTCTGACATAGGGAACATACTGTCCGAGGAACCAACAGTTGCCCACTGGTTCTCGCAGGAGGATTTGAACGGGATGAAGGTCCACTGGTTGGCGCCGCAGTATGCGAACTAGAGCAATTTGCACATGCAATGAGGGGAATACAGTACAAACCTATTGTTTTTATTTGTTTACATTTTTGTTCTTTGTAGTGTCTAAAGGCTCGGTTATAACCGCGTAAGCGGTGTCTACTCCAATAAAGAATAAGAAGTGTTTAAATCAGCTGTGAAAATGTGATAAATTTCCCGTCCATTTCTTTCCTTTCCTTTTCGCCACCTGTTTGCGCTAAATCAGAGTCGCACAAGGATATTACGTATATACAATATTACCTTCAAATCTCCTGGTGACGAGATTAACAAGTGTGCTTTTTGTATAGTGAAATTTTTTAAATCTAGTAGAAAAGTAAGATAATCTTCTCAACAATATAAATCTCGTGATTAAGTGTCGGTTGGAACATAGCATAACTTAAAACTTACCGAATCCAACAAAATTAGGTCAAAATGATCGTACAAAGCATACCGGTACACCAGTTATTAGTTGATGTAAAAAGTTTTTTATTTTAATAAGCTGTCCAACCAGAAGGCTGCGTAAAATAATATTGAAAAACAGAATTGGAAAAGCTACCTCTTGCCATTCACTTTACAAAATCGAGAAACGAAACCGAGGAGATTGGGCTCTCGTCTGAGTGAATGTTTGATGACATTATGTTTATAATAACGCCAAATTGTTAATGTATTTTATATTTATTTATTTATTTATTTATAAAACGTGAAACAATAATACAATTACTTTTCCACGAAAAAAGGAGCACTGGCTGCCAGGACCTTCGGCTCGCTGATGTAAATATAAAATGTATAGTTATTGCTTAATTAAGTCTTAGGTGTAAAAGTTAATAAACGTTCTGTAGCTAATAGAAAAGTATTAAGAACAAAATAAATAATAAGTAATGGGAAGTTTATAAACATAATCATATTTGTGGTTTTAATCCTGTTTGTATTAAGAATGCTGATATTTTTGTTACGTTTTCGGAGGAACTCGTTTGTAACAGAGCAGACGGTATTTGGTCGTCGAAGATATTTTTTCTAATCGCTGCGTAATGTGGGCATTCGTCGAGTAAATGACAGGCTGTTAAAGCTAACGACGGGCAGTGTTGGCAAACTGGTGGACTAGAACGATTTAGGAGGTGCGCATGTGTGGCAATTGTGTGTCCTAGGCGTAATCGGATAAATGCTTTGATGTCGTTGCACCGGCAGCTGGAGGGATAGCTTGGTTTTATCCTGTTCGGGTTATACGCGGTATATTGGTGCTGGATAGATCTCCAAGTCTCCATATGTGAGCTATATTGGAGCTGCGATATACACTTATACAAGTCTTTTTTCATAATATAGTCAAAAGTTATTAGTGGTTCTTTTGCTGCGAGTTTAGCCCGTTCGTCTGCCAGATTGTTTCCTTTTATGCCTGCATGTCCTGGAACCCACATTAGTTTCAAGCGATTGTTGTTCCCGATTAATTTGCTCCGAATACAGGAAATTAAGTAGGACTTGTTGTTTGTATTTATTACCGAGTGTATGGTTGACTTGCTATCAGTGCAGATAACTGTTTTAAAACTAGATTTTTCGACGAAGATGATTGCGTTGAAGATAGCGACAGCTTCATCTGTGAAAACCGAGGCGTAGCTGGGAAGTATTCCTGCTGTAATTGTTCTTCCCTCGGAGTCAACGACGGCGAATGTTGTGCTAATGTCGGTTTTTGAACCATCTGTGAAAACGAATTTCCATTCTGGGAGCTGTGGAGTTGTATATTCCGCGAAAAGGCGTTGAAATACTGTGGGGGAGGTACTACTTTTCCCGTATTTCTCCAAGTTTAGCATGAAACATGATTTGTTTATCATCCAAGGCGGAGAAGATACTTTTTGACGGAGAGAAGGGAATGTGATATCAAGCTCTCTGGCGTATTCGATGCAGAGGAATATTGACGACTTACGACCTGAAGACTTTTTCCGTTGCAGCTCGGATAACACTGTTTCGTAAAGAGTATTATTGTAACAAAGAAACAGCTTCGGTATGAGATTTTTTAGGTTAAGTGTAAATCTTTCTTCGATTGTGGGTAGCCCCGCTTCCACAAGTATGAATTGTGTTGGCGATGTCGGAAAAGCGCGAAGACTTCTGCGCACAGCCATGTGGTATGGGGAATACAGTAACTTGATGACACTTTTCGCGCAGTTGCCATAGATGGGTAGGCCATAGTCTATCTTCGATAATATAAGAGCTCTGGTTACATTTATTAGTGTTGACGAGTTAATTAAGCAGTGTTTGGATGTTAAGTATTTAATAATGTTAAGCCTGGCAGCCAGCTGCTTTCTTAAATACAAACAATGTTCTTTGAAAGTTAATTTTTTATCAAAAATTAAACCTAGAAACTTAAGTTTATTAGTATTTACAACTGGAATATTGTTATAAACTAATGTGAAGTAATTACATTTGTGTTTGCGGCAAACATGGAAATTCTTACATTTGTTTAAAGATACGTTGGCTCCAGATGATTCGGACCATATACTTAAATCAGCTAATATATTAGTAAAATCTTGTTTAACAAGGTTAAGGTCATTTAGTTTAGAGACCAATAATAAATCATCAGCATAGCATATATAAAAAATATTTTTATACTTATCAATTATGTGACAAACTTCATTGAATGCAGCAGTAAACAAAATGACAGATAGCGGGGAACCTTGGGGAATACCATTATGTAAAGAGAAATAATCCGAAAAGGTGTTATTTACTTTGGAAACAAATCTGCGATTAGTGAGAAAAGACTGGATGATTTTAAGGATTTTTCCACCAAGGTTCCATTTTACCAACTGACGTAAAACTACATGAGCTCCCACGCGGTCAAAGGCTTTCTCGAAGTCTATACTTAGCACGGAAAGGTGGTTTCTATTGGAAAGAGCAGTAGAAGCATAGCTTTCGAAGAGGAGCAAGGCATCAATGGTGCTATGCCCCTCTTTAAAAGCCATATGGCATACCACGAAATACGATGAGCTATAATTTTTTCGAAAAGTTTACCTAAACAGCTAAGCAGTGAAATGGGTCTGAAACCTGAAGCTTCTGTTGCAGGACTACTTGACTTAGGAATGGGGATAATAATAGCGTTTTTCCAGGTTTGGGGGTAAATGCCTTTATTTAGAATGTTGTTGTATAACTTAATTAATCTGGCCATCAAACATGAAGGTAGATGTTGCAACATGGGGTACGATATTCTGTCGGCACCCGGGGTTTTGCCTGAGAAAGAGGATAGTGTAGCTTGTAGTTCAATATGTTCTATATTGCAATCTGTGATGTTAGACAACGTATAAGGGGAAGTACTGAGATATTTGTTTTTGTCTGAAATGAAAGTGGCATGAAAGTTTGAGTCCTGCGAGTATTCTGACCAGTATGCTGCGAAGTAGTTAGATAGCTGTTTTGCGTTGACGATAGGCCCATTAGCATTACTTATGGAGATCAACTGGGATTGTGGGTATATTCCAGATAATTTTTTAATATCGGACCATGCTTTTTTCGGGTTTGTTTTATGGTTGATAGATTCCGAGAATTTATTTAAGCTGTCCCTTTTAGATTGTTTTGCTTTCCTACGAAACATCGCGTTAGCCTTTTTATACATAATTAAATTTTGGTTTGATCTTGTCCGTTTATATTCCGACCAATAAAAGCGCTTTACATTTCTTAATTGTGATAGCTCAGGAGACCAGTACGGCACAGTTTTAGTAAAGATTTTATTACTGGATTGTGGAATGGAAAGGTGAGCAGAAGTCCGAATAATTTTTGTAATTGCGGCAACTTCTTTGTTGATATTGTGGGAATAGGGGTATTTTTCGCAAAGGTCGCTGGCAGTATGTTGAAACTTTTCCCAGTTCGCTATATCTGTTAGGAACTTTGGAATGGGTTGGGCCTTAAAGACTGACGGAGTGTGTAAAATAGTAAGAATAGGGAAGTGATCGCTGCCGTGGAGGTGGGGAAGGGTATTGCTAGTTATTTTAGGGGCGATGTTGGAGGAACATAATGTAAGGTCAACAGAGGTAAAAGTTTTGTGTGTGGAAAAGTGAGTCGGTTTGTTGTCGTTAAGTAAAGTGAGGTTTTCTGAAAATATCATATCTTCTATGATAGCACCTCGATTGTTGCCAAGAGTTGATCCCCAAAGGGGACTCCAGGCGTTAAAGTCCCCAACTATAACGAATGAAGTAGAAACTGATCGCAAAATGTTTCTAAGTTCGCTGCATGTGAAGTTTTGTAGAGGTGGTATATAGAGGGCCACGATAGTAAATTTGAAAGATAGTGAAACTTCTATTGCAATTGTGGCAATATTTGAAGGAATGGGGACTTGTCTATGGGGTATCGATTTTTTTATCAAAACTGCAATGCCTTGCTTGTTAGTTTTGTTTTGAGGCAAGTTGTAAAAATAGCTTTGGTACTGATGGGGCGAAGCTGCTGACTTATCAGCAGCAATATTAGTCTCTTGGAGACAGACAACGCTTGGCGAATATTCTTTCAACAGAAGTTCTAGTTGCGTGTAATTGTTGAGGTAACCGTGCATATTCCACTGTAGGATCTTAAACATTGAGAGCGGGAGAGGGATTGTCACAAAATTAATATGCTATGATAACAAATATGTATGTATGTTAATAATTGCATTCGTCTATAGACATAAATTGCTCTTTCGAGTTGTTTTCGTTATGTTGAGGTATAGTTTGGTTTAAAGAGAGATTGACAATTGAGGTGTCAGCTGTCTCTTTCATGGAAGCTTCTGCTTCTGTTTTGTTTTGGTAAGCGTTAGCTTGCGAAATGATGTTTGCGAGAGTAGATTCGAGATTGAAGGGCGTGTGTAATAGAGTCTGCGGAAGAGGTGTAAAAGAGGAAACTAAGGCATTGTTAGGTTGTTGATTGTTGTTGTTTTGTGGTGAGTGGTTAGGTATAGAAGAATTTATTTGAGGTGGGTTAACAGAAGAAATTTCAGATGAAGTAGTAATCGGTGATTTGTTTAATGAGATGGGTGGTGAGATTAGAGATTTGGAGCTTTGAGTAGGGTTATTGTTTGCTTTTTGTGCTTCTTTAGCTGCCTCGGCGAAAGAGGAGTTAAGCATCGATGGTGTTTGTGCTTTGTAAAGCTTAAGTGCTTCGCGCATGGAACATTTGTTTTGACATTTTATTTTAAGTATTTCTTTCGTTTGCATGTATTTCGGGCACGCGTTGGCAGATGATGGGTGGTTACCAGAGCAGTTTGCACAGAGCGTGCGAGAGCATGGGGGAGGATGGGGGGGAAGATTGCATGACATGCATACGGGCGAATTTTGCAGTGTTTGGCGGTATGACCAAGCCGTTGACAAGTTTTGCACCGCATTGGGTTAGGGTAGTAGGGTTACACTTTAGCGCTACGCCAAGAAACGTCAACTTTATCTGGTAGCTCGAACAGATCAAAAGTAAGTAGCACAACTCCAGTGAATTGTGAAACTCCTTCCGCAGTTTTCGAAAATTTGTACACTCCGACTACGCCTTGGTTACTCATATTTTCAATTATTTCTTTTTCACTGACATTGTTTAGGCAGGGTGCATAGATTGTACCTTTTACGCTATTAAGATTGTCATGATATTTTACAACAATTTCGCACACACCATGTAGCTTTTTAGTTGAAATGAACCTTTGGGCAATTTGGTTGTTTTTCACAAGCAGTAGCAGATTGCCAGCACGTAATTCAGAAATCGAAATACTTTCTTTACTAATAGCTTCTAATACTTTATGTACGGCGAAACAAGAATAATTAGAGATAGGTTTCGTTGAATCGGAAGCACTAACAATAATAAATTTATGGTTTTCTTTCCTAGACTGAGGCAAGTCGGGAAAATTAAGGGGCGTGTACGAGGGTTTCTTTCTTTTTGGATGGGATTCCGAGGCAAGCAAAGCAAACCTGTTATTCCCGAGGTTGGGTGGCCCGGGGGCCATGATTATTATATCTACACACTCGATTCACTTGTTTAGAAAACACTTGTAGGAAAAACGATATGCGGTATAATAATAAAACAGAGATTAACTAAGCAAACACGTGCACGTAAGACGGATGTGTACTGTGCGAAATAAGCAAAAGATAAGCCGAAACACGTCTACACAGAGCGAGCTTTAGTCGATGACTGATGTATTTTATAAATTGAGACATTTTACAAAACTTTCGCTTAGCATAACGAAAGGTAAGATTAGGCCTTTAGATTTAATTCAAAATAATTTTATGGATTAATATGATTTTTTTGTCCAAAATTTTGAGGATATCAATAACACCATCGAAGATTTCTATTAAAGGAGTATTTTAGTTTAGAAACAAAAAAATCGATTTTTTTTTTTTCTCGAAATTGTCTTTTACAAAACGATGATACCCACGATTTCTTATACCATGTTCAGACCGACACTTAATCACATGATTTCGGTTGTCGAATGGATTATCCCACTAATCTTAAAAATTTATAAAGATTTCGCCATACAAAAATGACATTTCCAAATCACTTCATTGAAATGATTTGAAACTGATCCACGCTAAATCTCTCTGCGCGACTCTGATTTTGCGCAATCTACTTGTCAGCACTAGAAATCTGTTAGATTATCACAGCTGATTTAGACACTACAAAGGGAAAAACATGTAAACAAACAACTTTTTTTAAAGCAATGAATCTAATTTCACCAAAAAATCGACTTAACAAATGAAAAAATGCATCCATTATTTCTATTATATGGAAAATATTAAAAAAAAACGGCTTTTATTTCAAAATACTATATGACAATCTTTTCTTTTGATAAAATTAAGCGGCAGTGAGAACACTGTTGGATTATGAAATGCTTAAAAGTAATCTAATCTTTGAAATTTTCGGTCTGAACATAGTATTAGGTTCTACTGGACCGAGTTAGTTGAAATTTTTAGAGAATCTTCTTTATAGACTGGTATAAGTCTGAAGCTAACCACATCTTCAAATTTTTATTTTCACTATTTAGAAAAATTCAAAAAAATCAAACAAATTGTATAAAAATTGGCTGCTTGAAAGTCGCCATTTCGTGAAAAAATTGTTTTCAATTATTGTTTCAGACATTACTCTAGATTAATAATTTTTTTTGTTTGGCTGCGAGTTCCTTAGAGAGTTGGAATCATTGGTATGGTCACGTGCCAATATTTTGAGATCCCATTTCTCCAGCTTTTAATTTTAAAGTTTTAGCGTTTTCTGTTCATAAATTTTTCTTATATTCTTGTAGTGTTAATGAAAAAATTTATAGTAAAAATATTAATTATCTTTTATTAACAACAATTCAAAAATTATCTGAAATTTATGCTTCTAGACTAGAATACCCCTTTAAGATCTCTATAAATTTCCTAACGCCCAATCGACAATACTAATACAATATATGTACAATACGGAAGTTTTTATGCACGTCTTGGCGTCCCTTTCTTTTATACAATACAAGTACATATGTGTTAGTTACCGCGCTAAGGCTATCAATGCGTTGAAGTTTCTGCAGGCGTGACTTTCTGGGAACTGCATTTGTGTGAAAAAAATAAGGAATCATTGACACAAAAATTCCATTTTATTTAGTACTCTTAAAATACCAAAACTTGCGTCACACAGTTCGCATTTGTGAAATTAACACACATAAACTCTATCTATAAAACATATGGAATCATCTCCACAAAATGATACGAACTGCCTCGTATTTCAATTTTCAACTTTTATATCAATCAAATTATTCCATTTTAGATTAAGTTTGGAAGAGAGTTGTTTGCTGTTACATTTGGTTGCACTACATGGTAAAATAAAATAAATAAAGAATCACACTTTTTATATACATACATATGTACACGTACACCTTCACGATGTCTGTCAGACAATCTGTGCAGCAACAATTCAATAAACGATTTTACTCACGAGGTTTCAGCGCCAATTGAAAAAGTGTTTTTGGGTGGGAAGCGCAAATTTCAGATTAAAGAAATAAAAAAAAGATGTCAAGCAAATTTGTTAGTGATATTCAAATATTACAATAATATGCATACACACATATGTATATGTATTTATAGCACACGTGACGGTAAATATAATTTTAGACAAGTGTCACTTACCGTCAATGTCGTGGGTTTGCAAACTGTGTCCCTAGATTGGTGTTAGCTATGCAATTTGGGAACAATTGATTTGATTTTATTTGCCTGGTTGTACGTGTGTGTGAAATTGGGGGTTTGTGGCAGTCGGAAAACACCGATTTGCGAATTTGTTTATTTTCTTTTGTCCTATTTGAAGTGATCACAAGTGTTTGTGTTCCCACAGCTCTGTAGGAATGGCATTGCAACAGGGAGTGTACTTTTATGAATCTAAAGCTCAGCCGTGCAAAAGGATTTATGTGTATTATGTATATTCAAAAATTACATACTCGTACATGTGTACGTTTTAGTTAGTATATTAAATAAATCCTTTACACCAAAAACAACACGTACAATTATCGGTTTATCTTAAATATAGTGAAGCAAAGAAAAACACTTGTAATTGATCTCTCGACTTTAAAGCTCTCTCTTAAACTATTAAAACTTTTTTACATTAATTCGCTTTTCGAGACACGAAGTTGCCCCGCCATAAGTCTAAAATCTTTTTCTTCTTAATTGGCGTAGATACCGCTTACGCGATTATAGTCGAGTTAACAACAGCGCGCAAAGTCGTTTCTTCTTCTCGCTTCGTGGCGCCAATTGGATATTCCAAGTGAAGCCAGGTCCTTCTCCACTTGGTCCATCCAACGAGGTGGAGGTCTTCTTCTTCCTCTGCTTCCCCCGGCGGTTACTGCGTCGAATACTTTCAGAGCTGGAGTGTTTTCGTCACTCCGGACAACATGACCTAGCCAGCGTAGCCACCGTCTTTTAATTCGCTGAACTATGTCAATGTCGTCGTATATTTCGTACAGCTCATCGTTCCATCGAATGCGATATTCGCCGAGGCCAACGCACAAAGGACCATAAATCTTTCGCAGAACTTTTCTTTCGAAAACTCGCAACGTCGACTCATCCGTTGTTGACACCGTCCAATTATGAGTGATTTATAGAGTTTGGCTTTTGTTTGTCGAGAGAGGACTTTTTCTCAATTGCCTACTCAATCCGAAGTAGCACCTGTTGGCAAGAGTTATCCTGCGTTGGTTCCAAGATGGACGAAATTATCTACAACTTCAAAGTTATGACTGTCAACAGTGACGTGAGAGCCAAGTCGCGAGTGCGACGATTGTTTGTTTCATGACAGAAGATATTTTGTCTTGCCCTCGTTCATTGCCAGACCCATTTGTTTTGCTTCCTTGTCCAGTCTGGAGATAATGATATAAATATCATCAGCGTACACTCTTAAAGAAGATTTTATCTTCTCTATTTTTTAGATTTATTTTTTTTTTTCATGAAAGGGAATCGCATTACTTTCCGGGGATACCAAATTCATCGCGGTGGTGTCAGAAGTTTAAAGCTGTTGCGACAAAGAGGTGTTGCGTGCCGATTCTCTTCTCACGGGTCATTTCCAAGATTTGGCGTACGGTGAATATCTAGTCAGTTGGTGATATCTCAGGCCTAAAGCCACACTGAAAGCTCCAATTAGTTTGTTGACGATGGGCTTTAATCCTTCACACAATACGCTCGGTAGAACCTTATATGCGATATTGGGGAGGCTTACCACACGGTAGTTGGTTTCTCTTTTTGTAGAGTCGGCAAAGCACACTTAAATTTCAGTCGTCTGGCATGCTTTTGTCTGATCATATTGTACAAAGAAGCTGATGCATACTCCTTATCAGTTTTTCGCTGCCGTGATTGAATAGCTCGGCCAGCAATCCGTCGGCCCCCTCCGCTTTGTTGTTCTTCTTCTGTTAGTCGCCTCATCTTTTCGTCGAAAATTCGAGCATTACCCCTGCCGGCAAGCTTGTCAAGCTCTTCATACTCACGCATTTCGGCCTCTCTATTTTTCTGTTTGCAATGCGTCTCGCTTCCCTCTTCAACTCTCGGTATCTCATCCCGTACGTGTTGAGGTCAATCTTAATCTTGCGAGGTAGGCAATCTGTTTCCTCTCCGCTGCGACATTTCACTCCTCATTGTACCAGCTGTTTTTTTACATTTTCCGAAAAGCAATGGTTTCGTTTGTAGCTGTACGTAACGAGCTTGAAATGCAGTCTTACAGTTCCCTTGTACCGAGTTGCTGATGAGTGCTCTCAGAGAG
Source organism: Bactrocera correcta (assembly GCA_027475135.1). Taxonomy (NCBI): domain Eukaryota; kingdom Metazoa; phylum Arthropoda; class Insecta; order Diptera; family Tephritidae; genus Bactrocera; species Bactrocera correcta. Next base: position 83,983,660 of record CM050326.1, read on the forward strand.
CAAAAGTGTAAGTCGAGTAGAAAATCGTTCGGCTGTCTGTTGTGATTGTAGCTTTTCGACGTCTAACCTTCCTTATTTTTGTTGACGTTTTTTGCTGCACAGAGGCAGGTGCGTATCTTGGCAACAACAAGATAGTGGTCCGAGTTAATGCTAGGACCTCGGAGCGTACACACGTCTAAAGCACTGGAGACGTGACTTCCGTCTATCACAACATGATCGATCTGGTTGGTGGTTTTTCGATCCGAAGACAGCCAGATATCTCGATGAATTTTCTTGCGCTGGAATCTAGTACTACAGATAACTATACAGCCGCAACCAATTTGGGGATGTTTAATCGTGGAAGCTGAATTTACCGACTGTTTTGCCAAAGATACCTTCTTTACTCACTCAACGATTTTGACATCGTAGCGGGAGCAGTTTTCATAGGTGCGCTCCGAACGCTGATAGAAGGCATCTTTGGTCACATAGTCCTTCTCTTCTGGCGGCCGGGGACGAAGGAGTCTCTCTCCCACCACGAATCCCACACCAAATTTGCGCTCCTTTATATGGCCACTGCACATAAGAGCATTTGGTCTCAAAAACCGGACAAAATTATTTAAAGTGATTTTATAAATGAAAATGAATAAAAATGCATGGTTGAATATAATAAATAATGCAATATATTAAAATAAAATAAATAAGGAAGGGATAAGTTCGGAATATATTTGAGGAGGGAATAGTATCGACCAGATCTTATCTGTTTTTGCTCATCCCTTTTACTACTAAAATGCCACATACTCAAAACATGTTCCCTTGGTTTCATTACGGTACCTTACATATAATCACCAATCATATGGAGCAACGTCAAGTGGATGTTCGAAAATCTTGGTAATAGCTACATGGGGGGTGGGTCAAATTTACACCCAATTGTATCTACAAGGCTCCAAAGTAAACAGGATCTAAAAAAACAGAACAAATGGTTTTTCGGCAAAATCACTTTATTTTATTCAAAATAGTCTCCTTCTGCTTCAATATTGCTTTTTCACGGTTCAAAAGCATGTCGAACAAGTGTTTTATCTCTTTGGCCGCCAGTATGCCGGTGAAAGCCGGCGCATGGCCTCTACGTCTACATAACGCTTTCTTTTCATGGGCAAATGCATTATTCCGAAAAGGAAAAAAGTCGTACGGTGCCATATCAGGTGAATACGGGGAGTTAATGTAATTTTTGGTCAAATAATCGTCCTTTGAATGTTGGATTCTGAGCAATTTTTGGTCGTCAGTTAATTTGTGCGGAACAAACTGAGAACACACCTTTCGCAAGCCCGAATGTTAGGTGAAAATGCGATAAATCGATGTTTTGGCTATGTTCATTTTCATGAATTTCAATGATGATTTCGGTTGATTTTTGATGAATTCACGAACAGTTTCGAATGAATTTCCGTTTTTTTTTTTATTGGACCACATGTTGATCGTCATTTATGTCCTCTCGACCACTTTGAAAAGTTGAAACCACTCATGCATTATGCTACGAGATAGGCAATCAACGACATAAACTTGTTTCATCAATTGAAACGTTTCGGTAAAAGTTTTACCAATTTTAAAACAAAATTTAATGTGGGCTCTTTGTTCGAAGCTGACATACATACAACACTTAAAACGCAATAACTTCATTCCAATCGATGAAATGTCATGAAATTCTCACTGGACAATCGATTATGATAGCAGATTTTAACGCACCAGTCGACATATAGATGGCGCCACCAGGGGGTGATAGGTGCAAACTCGTTAAAACTTTTCAAACTAAAATAGCCGAACTAGTTGATAGGCCGTGAACAACTGTCCATTATATTATAAAAAAATTGAAAAATAAAAAGTCGGTTGAAAATCATTCAAGGCGTGGTCGCCCAAAAGCCTTAACTAAAGCAGACGAACATTGGTTGGTTCGCCAGGTCAAGAAAGAAAAAGCCATATATCTCTAAAAAAAATAGATTGGGAAGATTAAGTTTTGCAAAAACTTACATAAACAAGCCCGCTGAATTTTGTAATAAGGTGATATTTGCAGATGAGAGCTAATTCAATCTTTTTGGATGTGATGGTAAAGTAATTGTGTACAGGAAATCCCAATACAGAATTGGAAGAGCGAAATACTGTGACAACTGTGAAACATGGAGGTGGAGGCGTTATAATTTGGGGGTGTATGTCGGCAGCAGGAGTTGGAAAAATGGAGCCAATTCGCCAAAACATAAACCACATGCAATACATTGAGATTTTGAAGAGAAACTTACGAACTAGTGCAGAAAATCTCGGAATCGGAGCGACTTTTCAGTTTTACCAAGATAACAACCCAAAGCATTCCGCACTAAATACAAAGCTTTGGCTTTTATACAATTGCCGTGGAGTAATTAAAACTCCTGCTCAAAGTCCAGATTTAAATCCCATGGAGCATCTATGGGATCATTTAGAAAGAAGGCTGAGACAGCGCCATTTTACGAACAAAACCCAAATGGAACAGATACCAATGGAAGAGTGGTACAATATAGACCCATCCATAACAAGAAAGTTGGTCGAATCAATACCAAGACGTTTAAAGGAAGTAGTCCAAAGTAAAGGATGCTCGCGGTATTAAAAAGTTATTTTTTGCTTTCAAACTTGGATTTTACAAGAATTGTCGAATATTTTTTTTTCTTTTTGCTTTTATTTTTGGAGTAATTCAGTTTTTGTGCTTTTTTGTTTAGTTTTGTAATTTTTATTATCATAAAACTCATCAATTTATAAACTAAATATGTAAATTATTGCTTTAAAAAACACTGTTATTTGGTCTTTTATTTGTTTATATTATGGAATATTTTGAAAATGCATAAAAAAATGCATTTTGGTGTCATAAAGAACTCATCTATTTTTGGCTCTTTATGTCAACTCTACAATTAAAAATGAAACACTGAACTTCTTTGCTTAGGTCCAATCTTCGACTGAATTCCTCTTTATATCAATTCGTTGCTTACATTCTAAATTGAAATGCGCGCAGGCACTTATACATGTGTTTATACTTACATACCAGAAGAATTTGTTTTGTCAGCAGAAAATGTGTAAGCAACCTTCTTTTATTTCAAGAAACAGTTCAAGTTTGAAGTCTTTCTTGAAGTGAATAATGTTTATTTATTTATTATTAGGTGTATGTGTGTCAATATGTGACTCCTCCACTCCTAGATTCAATGGTCTCCATTGAATATCTAACATTTAATGCTGCAAAGTTTTCTTATTATTGCTAGTAATGATTATAAAAGTATGTATAGTTTTACCGAAAATTTCAAAGACTAGATTACATTTAAGCTTTTCATAATCACCCAGTGTTCTCACTGCCGTTAGAAAGATCAAAAAACAGCTGTTATTGTCATTCAAGAATTCACATCGCTTAATATTTATCAAAAGAAAAGATTGTCAAATAGTATTTTGAAATAAAAGCCGTTTTTTTAATGTTTTCCATATAATAGAAATAATGGATGCATTTTTTCATTTGTTAAGTCGATTTTCAGGTGAAATTAGATTTATTGCTTTAAAAAAAATTTGTTTGTTTACATTTTTTTCCCTTTGTAGTGTCTAAATCAGCTGTGATAATGTAACAGATTTCCAGTGCTGACAAATAGATTGCGCAAAATCAGAGTCGCACAGAAAGATTTAGCGTGGATCAGTTTCAAATCATTTTAATGAACTGATTTGGAACTGTCATTTTTGTATGACGAAATCTTGATAAATTTTTAAGATTAGTGGGATAATCCATTCAACTGCCGAAATCGTGTGATTAAGTGTTGGTCTGAACATGGTATTACATTGTTGATTCTATTTTATTTTGGTCATGTTTTGAACTTGACATTGGACCAATTATGGTATTTGTCTTTTTTTTTTTTGTGTTTTCCTCATTTGAAAGAGGTTGAATTTGTAGATCTACTACATTTAGATTTATTTTTCTCGCATATATTTTTTAAGATTTCTCTTATATATTATACATTTTACCAATATTCCGGTTGCTATTAATAATATTATTAGTTTGCTTATGCCATGATTTACATTTTTGTGTTATTTTAATTCTTCCAACTTGTTTATATTTTTTTCTTGATTTATTGAAATGTATTACAGTAGACGCTCACAAATTAGAACTCTCAGAAATTAGAACTTCAAGTTTTAATTTTTTTTTCATTTTAAACACAAGGGAATTCCCATTTTTTGTTGCATTGACCCCTCTGAAATTAGAATCTAGGTTCCAATTCTGAGAGTTTTTTTTTTTTAATTTTTAACACAAGGGAATTCACATTGTTGGTTTTTATTTTCCTGAACAAATGTAAAATAGAAAGGGGAATCCCCAACTTATATTTTAGTTTTTGTTTTGCAAGAATCTACCGAAAACTAAAAATAACTTACTAAAAATGTGAAATAAACGTAAAAAAAAACACTTTATCTTTGGAAACCAAAGTAAAGATATTGGAAAAGCTGGACAAAGGAGTTCAAAGGAATCGTCTAGCGCTGGATTTCAATGCCATCAGCTATATCAAGTCAAATAGGTCATCTATATTAAATGCTGTTTCCAACACTTATCAGGAAGCATCAAATAAAACTATGCATAGTGCCGAATATCCGAAAATGGAAAGTCGTCTTTATGAGTGGTTTTTAAAACAACGCAAAAGGAAGTGTACGTTGACAGCAACAATATTAAAGGAAAAAGCTAAACAAATTGTTGGTGAAGAATACCCCGATAAAAATAAAAATGCATTCCGAGCAAGCGATGGATGGTTTACTAAATTTAAAAAGCGACACGGCATTTGTTTTTTTTAAATTGGTGGCGAGATTCTTTCTAGTGATATTGCCTCGATCACTCCATTTATTTACAGATTCCGTACAAAAGTCACGATGGGGTTAATAGAGTCGCAATTATATAATGTGGACAAAACCGGATTATTTTATCGTTGCCTACCAGATAAAACATATGTATGTCTCTGCTTTTGAAAAAAGTGCGCCTGGATACAAAATTCAAAAAGAACGAATTTCAATTTTACTTGGTTCAAATGCTGATGGCTCTCACAAGTTAGTACCCTTAGTTATTGGAAAAGCCAAAAATCCCAGCAGCTTCAAAGGTTTAATAATCCACTTCATTACAACTTTTCCAAA